>OY283144.1:43055408-44305408 GCA_958299785.1 Medicago lupulina
GTCGGTTACTATTTTAAAAGTAATCGACAAGATTTTTATTTTCAACATATTCATCGGTTCCAATTTCAAAAGTAATCGGCAAGATTTTTATTTTTAGCATATTTGTCGGTTACTATTTTAAAAGTAATCGACAAGATTTTTATTTTCAACATATTCGTCGGTTACTATTTCAAAAGTAATCGGCAAGACTTTATTTTCAGCACATTCGTCGGTTACTATTTCAAAAGTAATCGGCAAGATTTTTATTTTCAGCATATTCGTCGGTTAGTATTTCAAAAGTAATCAACAAGATTTTTATTTTCAACATATTCGTCGGTTCCTATTTCAAAAGTAATCGGCAAGATTTTTATTTTTAGCATATTTGTCGGTTACTATTTTAAAAGTGATCGACAAGATTTTTATTTTCAACATATTCGTCGGTTACTATTTCAAAAGTAATCGGCAAGATTTTAATTTTCAGCATATTCGTCGGTGACTAATTCAAAAGTAATCGGCAAGATTTTTATTTTCAGCATATTTGTCGGTTACTGTTTTAAAAGTAATCGACAAGATTTTTATTTTCAACATATTCATCGGTTACTATTTCAAAAGTAATCGGTATGATTTATTTTCAGCACATTCGTCGGTTACTATTTCAAAAGTAATCGGCAAGATTTATTTTCAGCACATATTCGTCGGTTACTATTTCAAAAGTAATGGGCAAGACTTTATTTTCAGCATATTCGTTGGTTACTATTTCAAAAGTAATCGGTAAGATTTTTATTTTCAACATATTCGTCGGTTACTCTTTCAAAGGTAATCGGCATGATTTATTTTCAACACGTTCGTCGGTTACTATTTCAAAAGTAATCGGCATGATCTATTTTCTGCACATTCGTCGGTTACTATTTCAAAAGTAATCGGCAAGATTTTTTATTTTCAGCTTATTTGTCGGTTACTATTTTAAAAGTAATCGACAAGATTTTTATTTTCAACATATTCATCGGTTCCAATTTCAAAAGTAATCGGCAAGATTTTTATTTTTAGCATATTTGTCGGTTACTATTTTAAAAGTAATCGACAAGATTTTTATTTTCAACATATTCGTCGGTTACTATTTCAAAAGTGATCGGCAAGACTTTATTTTCAGCACATTCGTCGGTTACTATTTCAAAAGTAATCGGCAATATTTTTATTTTCAGCATATTCGTCGGTTAGTATTTCAAAAGTAATCGACAAGATTTTTATTTTCAACATATTCGTCGGTTCCTATTTCAAAAGTAATCGGCAAGATTTTTATTTTTAGCATATTTGTCGGTTACTATTTTAAAAGTGATCGACAAGATTTTTATTTTCAACATATTCGTCGGTTACTATTTCAAAAGTAATCGGCAAAATTTTTATTTTCAGCATATTCGTCGGTGACTATTTCAAAAGTAATCGGTAAGATTTTTATTTTCAACATATTCGTCGGTTACTCTTTCAAAGGTAATCGGCATGATTTATTTTCAACACGTTCGTCGGTTACTATTTCAAAAGTAATCGGCATGATCTATTTTCTGCACATTCGTCGGTTACTATTTCAAAAGTAATCGGCAAGATTTTTTATTTTCAGCTTATTTGTCGGTTACTATTTTAAAAGTAATCGACAAGATTTTTATTTTCAACATATTCATCGGTTCCAATTTCAAAAGTAATCGGCAAGATTTTTATTTTTAGCATATTTGTCGGTTACTATTTTAAAAGTAATCGACAAGATTTTTATTTTCAACATATTCGTCGGTTACTATTTCAAAAGTGATCGGCAAGACTTTATTTTCAGCACATTCGTCGGTTACTATTTCAAAAGTAATCGGCAATATTTTTATTTTCAGCATATTCGTCGGTTAGTATTTCAAAAGTAATCGACAAGATTTTTATTTTCAACATATTCGTCGGTTCCTATTTCAAAAGTAATCGGCAAGATTTTTATTTTTAGCATATTTGTCGGTTACTATTTTAAAAGTGATCGACAAGATTTTTATTTTCAACATATTCGTCGGTTACTATTTCAAAAGTAATCGGCAAAATTTTTATTTTCAGCATATTCGTCGGTGACTATTTCAAAAGTAATCGGTAAGATTTTTATTTTCAACATATTCGTCGGTTACTCTTTCAAAGGTAATCGGCATGATTTATTTTCAACACGTTCGTCGGTTACTATTTCAAAAGTAATCGGCATGATCTATTTTCTGCACATTCGTCGGTTACTATTTCAAAAGTAATCGGCAAGATTTTTTATTTTCAGCTTATTTGTCGGTTACTATTTTAAAAGTAATCGACAAGATTTTTATTTTCAACATATTCATCGGTTCCTATTTCAAAAGTAATCGGCAAGATTTTTATTTTTAGCATATTTGTCGGTTACTATTTTAAAAGTAATCGACAAGATTTTTATTTTCAACATATTCGTCGGTTACTATTTCAAAAGTAATCGGCAAGACTTTATTTTCAGCACATTCGTGGGTTACTATTTCAAAAGTAATCGGCAAGACTTTATTTTCAGCATATTTGTCGGTTAGTATTTTAAAAGTAATCGACAAGACTTTATTTTCAGCACATTCGTCGGTTACTATTTCAAAACTAATCGGCAAGATTTTTATTTTCAACATATTCGTCGGTTACTATTTCAAAAGTAATCGGCATGACTTTATTTTCAGCACATTCATTGGTTACTTTTTTAAAAGTAATCGGTAAGATTTTTATTTCCAACATATTCGTCGCTTACTATTTCAAAAGTAATCAGCATGATTTATTTTCAGCACATTCGTCGGTTACTATTTCAAAAGTAATCGGCAAGATTTTTATTTTCAGCATATTCGTCGGTGACTATTTCAAAAGTAATCGGCAAGATTTTTATTTTCAACATATTCGTCGGTTACTATTTCAAAAGTAATCGGCAAGACTTTATTTTCAGCATATTTGTCGGTTAGTATTTTAAAAGTAATCGACAAGACTTTATTTTCAGCACATTCGTCGGTTACTATTTCAAAACTAATCGGCAAGATTTTTATTTTCAACATATTCGTCGGTTACTATTTCAAAAGTAATCGGCAAGATTTTTTATTTTCAGCTTATTTGTCGGTTACTATTTTAAAAGTAATCGACAAGATTTTTATTTTCAACATATTCATCGGTTCCTATTTCAAAAGTAATCGGCAAGATTTTTATTTTTAGCATATTTGTCGGTTACTATTTTAAAAGTAATCGACAAGATTTTTATTTTCAACATATTCGTCGGTTACTATTTCAAAAGTAATCGGCAAGACTTTATTTTCAGCACATTCGTGGGTTACTATTTCAAAAGTAATCGGCAAGACTTTATTTTCAGCATATTTGTCGGTTAGTATTTTAAAAGTAATCGACAAGACTTTATTTTCAGCACATTCGTCGGTTACTATTTCAAAACTAATCGGCAAGATTTTTATTTTCAACATATTCGTCGGTTACTATTTCAAAAGTAATCGGCATGACTTTATTTTCAGCACATTCATTGGTTACTTTTTTAAAAGTAATCGGTAAGATTTTTATTTCCAACATATTCGTCGCTTACTATTTCAAAAGTAATCAGCATGATTTATTTTCAGCACATTCGTCGGTTACTATTTCAAAAGTAATCGGCAAGATTTTTATTTTCAGCATATTCGTCGGTGACTATTTCAAAAGTAATCGGCAAGATTTTTATTTTCAACATATTCGTCGGTTACTATTTCAAAAGTAATCGGCAAGACTTTATTTTCAGCATATTTGTCGGTTAGTATTTTAAAAGTAATCGACAAGACTTTATTTTCAGCACATTCGCCGGTTACTATTTCAAAACTAATCGGCAAGATTTTTATTTTCAACATATTCGTCGGTTACTATTTCAAAAGTAATCGGCATGACTTTATTTTCAGCACATTCATTGGTTACTTTTTTAAAAGTAATCGGTAAGATTTTTATTTCCAACATATTCGTCGCTTACTATTTCAAAAGTAATCAGCATGATTTATTTTCAGCACATTCGTCGGTTACTATTTCAAAAGTAATCGGCAAGATTTTTATTTTCAGCATATTCGTCGGTGACTATTTCAAATGTAATCGGCAAGATTTTTATTTTCAGCATATTTGTCGGTTACTATTTTAAAAGTAATCGACAAGATTTTTATTTTCAACATATTCGTCGATTACTATTTCAAAGGTAATCGACATGATTTATTTTCAACACGTTCGTCGGTTACTATTTCAAAAGTAATCGGCATGATCTATTTTCTGCACATTCGTCGGTTACTATTTCAAAAGTAATCGGCAAGATTTTTTATTTTCAGCTTATTTGTCGGTTACTATTTTAAAAGTAATCGACAAGATTTTTATTTTCAACATATTCATCGGTTCCAATTTCAAAAGTAATCGGCAAGATTTTTATTTTTAGCATATTTGTCGGTTACTATTTTAAAAGTAATCGACAAGATTTTTATTTTCAACATATTCGTCGGTTACTATTTCAAAAGTGATCGGCAAGACTTTATTTTCAGCACATTCGTCGGTTACTCTTTCAAAAGTAATCGGCAAGATTTTTATTTTCAGCATATTCGTCGGTTAGTATTTCAAAAGTAATCGACAAGATTTTTATTTTCAACATATTCGTCGGTTCCTATTTCAAAAGTAATCGGCAAGATTTTTATTTTTAGCATATTTGTCGGTTACTATTTTAAAAGTGATCGACAAGATTTTTATTTTCAACATAT
The DNA here is from genome assembly GCA_958299785.1 of Medicago lupulina. Classification (NCBI taxonomy): domain Eukaryota; kingdom Viridiplantae; phylum Streptophyta; class Magnoliopsida; order Fabales; family Fabaceae; genus Medicago; species Medicago lupulina. The sequence continues at coordinate 43,060,154 of OY283144.1, forward strand.
TCGTCGGTTACTATTTCAAAAGTAATCGACAAGACTTTATTTTCAGCATATTCGTTGGTTACTATTTCAAAAGTAATAGGTAAGATTTTTATTTTCAACATATTCGTCGCTTATTATTTCAAAAGTAATCAGCATGATTTATTTTCAGCACATTCGTCGGTTACTATTTCAAAAGTAATCGGCAAGATTTTTATTTTCAGCATATTCGTCGGTGACTATTTCAAAAGTAATCGACATGATTTATTTTCAGCATATTCGTCGGTTACTATTTCAAAAGTAATCAGCATGATTTATTATCAGCACATTCGTCGGTTACTATTTCAAAAGTAATCGGCAAGATTTTAATTTTCAGCATATTCGTCGGTGACTATTTCAAAAGTAATCGGCAAGATTTTTATTTTCAGCATATTTGTCGGTTACTGTTTTAAAAGTAATCGACAAGATTTTTATTTTCAACATATTCATCGGTTACTATTTCAAAAGTAATCGGTATGATTTATTTTCAGCACATTCGTCGGTTACTATTTCAAAAGTAATCGGCAAGATTTATTTTCAGCACATATTCGTCGGTTACTATTTCAAAAGTAATGGGCAAGACTTTATTTTCAGCATATTCGTTGGTTACTATTTCAAAAGTAATCGGTAAGATTTTTATTTTCAACATATTCGTCGGTTACTCTTTCAAAGGTAATCGGCATGATTTATTTTCAACACGTTCGTCGGTTACTATTTCAAAAGTAATCGGCATGATCTATTTTCTGCACATTCGTCGGTTACTATTTCAAAAGTAATCGGCAAGATTTTTTATTTTCAGCTTATTTGTCGGTTACTATTTTAAAAGTAATCGACAAGATTTTTATTTTCAACATATTCATCGGTTCCAATTTCAAAAGTAATCGGCAAGATTTTTATTTTTAGCATATTTGTCGGTTACTATTTTAAAAGTAATCGACAAGATTTTTATTTTCAACATATTCGTCGGTTACTATTTCAAAAGTAATCGGCAAGACTTTATTTTCAGCACATTCGTCGGTTACTATTTCAAAAGTAATCGGCAAGATTTTTATTTTCAGCATATTCGTCGGTTAGTATTTCAAAAGTAATCGACAAGATTTTTATTTTCAACATATTCGTCGGTTCCTATTTCAAAAGTAATCGGCAAGATTTTTATTTTTAGCATATTTGTCGGTTACTATTTTAAAAGTGATCGACAAGATTTTTATTTTCAACATATTCGTCGGTTACTATTTCAAAAGTAATCGGCAAGATTTTTATTTTCAGCATATTCGTCGGTGACTATTTCAAAAGTAATCGACATGATTTATTTTCAGCATATTCGTCGGTTACTATTTCAAAAGTAATCAGCATGATTTATTATCAGCACATTCGTCGGTTACTATTTCAAAAGTAATCGGCAAGATTTTAATTTTCAGCATATTCGTCGGTGACTATTTCAAAAGTAATCGGCAAGATTTTTATTTTCAGCATATTTGTCGGTTACTGTTTTAAAAGTAATCGACAAGATTTTTATTTTCAACATATTCATCGGTTACTATTTCAAAAGTAATCGGTATGATTTATTTTCAGCACATTCGTCGGTTACTATTTCAAAAGTAATCGGCAAGATTTATTTTCAGCACATATTCGTCGGTTACTATTTCAAAAGTAATGGGCAAGACTTTATTTTCAGCATATTCGTTGGTTACTATTTCAAAAGTAATCGGTAAGATTTTTATTTTCAACATATTCGTCGGTTACTCTTTCAAAGGTAATCGGCATGATTTATTTTCAACACGTTCGTCGGTTACTATTTCAAAAGTAATCGGCATGATCTATTTTCTGCACATTCGTCGGTTACTATTTCAAAAGTAATCGGCAAGATTTTTTATTTTCAGCTTATTTGTCGGTTACTATTTTAAAAGTAATCGACAAGATTTTTATTTTCAACATATTCATCGGTTCCAATTTCAAAAGTAATCGGCAAGATTTTTATTTTTAGCATATTTGTCGGTTACTATTTTAAAAGTAATCGACAAGATTTTTATTTTCAACATATTCGTCGGTTACTATTTCAAAAGTAATCGGCAAGACTTTATTTTCAGCACATTCGTCGGTTACTATTTCAAAAGTAATCGGCAAGATTTTTATTTTCAGCATATTCGTCGGTTAGTATTTCAAAAGTAATCGACAAGATTTTTATTTTCAACATATTCGTCGGTTCCTATTTCAAAAGTAATCGGCAAGATTTTTATTTTTAGCATATTTGTCGGTTACTATTTTAAAAGTGATCGACAAGATTTTTATTTTCAACATATTCGTCGGTTACTATTTCAAAAGTAATCGGCAAGATTTTTATTTTCAGCATATTCGTCGGTGACTATTTCAAAAGTAATCGACATGATTTATTTTCAGCATATTCGTCGGTTACTATTTCAAAAGTAATCAGCATGATTTATTATCAGCACATTCGTCGGTTACTATTTCAAAAGTAATCGGCAAGATTTTAATTTTCAGCATATTCGTCGGTGACTATTTCAAAAGTAATCGGCAAGATTTTTATTTTCAGCATATTTGTCGGTTACTGTTTTAAAAGTAATCGACAAGATTTTTATTTTCAACATATTCATCGGTTACTATTTCAAAAGTAATCGGTATGATTTATTTTCAGCACATTCGTCGGTTACTATTTCAAAAGTAATCGGCAAGATTTATTTTCAGCACATATTCGTCGGTTACTATTTCAAAAGTAATGGGCAAGACTTTATTTTCAGCATATTCGTTGGTTACTATTTCAAAAGTAATCGGTAAGATTTTTATTTTCAACATATTCGTCGGTTACTCTTTCAAAGGTAATCGGCATGATTTATTTTCAACACGTTCGTCGGTTACTATTTCAAAAGTAATCGGCATGATCTATTTTCTGCACATTCGTCGGTTACTATTTCAAAAGTAATCGGCAAGATTTTTTATTTTCAGCTTATTTGTCGGTTACTATTTTAAAAGTAATCGACAAGATTTTTATTTTCAACATATTCATCGGTTCCAATTTCAAAAGTAATCGGCAAGATTTTTATTTTTAGCATATTTGTCGGTTACTATTTTAAAAGTAATCGACAAGATTTTTATTTTCAACATATTCGTCGGTTACTATTTCAAAAGTGATCGGCAAGACTTTATTTTCAGCACATTCGTCGGTTACTATTTCAAAAGTAATCGGCAAGATTTTTATTTTCAGCATATTCGTCGGTTAGTATTTCAAAAGTAATCGACAAGATTTTTATTTTCAACATATTCGTCGGTTCCTATTTCAAAAGTAATCGGCAAGATTTTTATTTTTAGCATATTTGTCGGTTACTATTTTAAAAGTGATCGACAAGATTTTTATTTTCAACATATTCGTCGGTTACTATTTCAAAAGTAATCGGCAAAATTTTTATTTTCAGCATATTCGTCGGTGACTATTTCAAAAGTAATCGACATGATTTATTTTCAGCATATTCGTCGGTGACTATTTCAAAAGTAATCGACATGATTTATTTTCAGCATATTCGTCGGTTACTATTTCAAAAGTAATCAGCATGATTTATTATCAGCACATTCGTCGGTTACTATTTCAAAAGTAATCGGCAAGATTTTAATTTTCAGCATATTCGTCGGTGACTATTTCAAAAGTAATCGGCAAGATTTTTATTTTCAGCATATTTGTCGGTTACTGTTTTAAAAGTAATCGACAAGATTTTTATTTTCAACATATTCATCGGTTACTATTTCAAAAGTAATCGGCATGATTTATTTTCAGCACATTCGTCGGTTACTATTTCAAAAGTAATCGGCAAGATTTATTTTCAGCACATATTCGTCGGTTACTATTTCAAAAGTAATGGGCAAGACTTTATTTTCAGCATATTCGTTGGTTACTATTTCAAAAGTAATCGGTAAGATTTTTATTTTCAACATATTCGTCGGTTACTCTTTCAAAGGTAATCGGCATGATTTATTTTCAACACGTTCGTCGGTTACTATTTCAAAAGTAATCGCATGATCTATTTTCTGCACATTCGTCGGTTACTATTTCAAAAGTAATCGGCAAGATTTTTTATTTTCAGCTTATTTGTCGGTTACTATTTTAAAAGTAATCGACAAGATTTTTATTTTCAACATATTCATCGGTTCCAATTTCAAAAGTAATCGGCAAGATTTTTATTTTTAGCATATTTGTCGGTTACTATTTTAAAAGTAATCGACAAGATTTTTATTTTCAACATATTCGTCGGTTACTATTTCAAAAGTGATCGGCAAGACTTTATTTTCAGCACATTCGTCGGTTACTATTTCAAAAGTAATCGGCAAGATTTTTATTTTCAGCATATTCGTCGGTTAGTATTTCAAAAGTAATCGACAAGATTTTTATTTTCAACATATTCATCGGTTACTATTTCAAAAGTAATCGGTATGATTTATTTTCAGCACATTCGTCGGTTACTATTTCAAAAGTAATCGGCAAGATTTATTTTCAGCACATATTCGTCGGTTACTATTTCAAAAGTAATGGGCAAGACTTTATTTTCAGCATATTCGTTGGTTACTATTTCAAAAGTAATCGGTAAGATTTTTATTTTCAACATATTCGTCGGTTACTCTTTCAAAGGTAATCGGCATGATTTATTTTCAACACGTTCGTCGGTTACTATTTCAAAAGTAATCGGCATGATCTATTTTCTGCACATTCGTCGGTTACTATTTCAAAAGTAATCGGCAAGATTTTTTATTTTCAGCTTATTTGTCGGTTACTATTTTAAAAGTAATCGACAAGATTTTTATTTTCAACATATTCATCGGTTCCAATTTCAAAAGTAATCGGCAAGATTTTTATTTTTAGCATATTTGTCGGTTACTATTTTAAAAGTAATCGACAAGATTTTTATTTTCAACATATTCGTCGGTTACTATTTCAAAAGTAATCGGCAAGACTTTATTTTCAGCACATTCGTCGGTTACTATTTCAAAAGTAATCGGCAAGATTTTTATTTTCAGCATATTCGTCGGTTAGTATTTCAAAAGTAATCGACAAGATTTTTATTTTCAACATATTCGTCGGTTCCTATTTCAAAAGTAATCGGCAAGATTTTTATTTTTAGCATATTTGTCGGTTACTATTTTAAAAGTGATCGACAAGATTTTTATTTTCAACATATTCGTCGGTTACTATTTCAAAAGTAATCGGCAAGATTTTTATTTTCAGCATATTCGTCGGTGACTATTTCAAAAGTAATCGACATGATTTATTTTCAGCATATTCGTCGGTTACTATTTCAAAAGTAATCAGCATGATTTATTATCAGCACATTCGTCGGTTACTATTTCAAAAGTAATCGGCAAGATTTTAATTTTCAGCATATTCGTCGGTGACTATTTCAAAAGTAATCGGCAAGATTTTTATTTTCAGCATATTTGTCGGTTACTGTTTTAAAAGTAATCGACAAGATTTTTATTTTCAACATATTCATCGGTTACTATTTCAAAAGTAATCGGTATGATTTATTTTCAGCACATTCGTCGGTTACTATTTCAAAAGTAATCGGCAAGATTTATTTTCAGCACATATTCGTCGGTTACTATTTCAAAAGTAATGGGCAAGACTTTATTTTCAGCATATTCGTTGGTTACTATTTCAAAAGTAATCGGTAAGATTTTTATTTTCAACATATTCGTCGGTTACTCTTTCAAAGGTAATCGGCATGATTTATTTTCAACACGTTCGTCGGTTACTATTTCAAAAGTAATCGGCATGATCTATTTTCTGCACATTCGTCGGTTACTATTTCAAAAGTAATCGGCAAGATTTTTTATTTTCAGCTTATTTGTCGGTTACTATTTTAAAAGTAATCGACAAGATTTTTATTTTCAACATATTCATCGGTTCCAATTTCAAAAGTAATCGGCAAGATTTTTATTTTTAGCATATTTGTCGGTTACTATTTTAAAAGTAATCGACAAGATTTTTATTTTCAACATATTCGTCGGTTACTATTTCAAAAGTGATCGGCAAGACTTTATTTTCAGCACATTCGTCGGTTACTATTTCAAAAGTAATCGGCAATATTTTTATTTTCAGCATATTCGTCGGTTAGTATTTCAAAAGTAATCGACAAGATTTTTATTTTCAACATATTCGTCGGTTCCTATTTCAAAAGTAATCGGCAAGATTTTTATTTTTAGCATATTTGTCGGTTACTATTTTAAAAGTGATCGACAAGATTTTTATTTTCAACATATTCGTCGGTTACTATTTCAAAAGTAATCGGCAAAATTTTTATTTTCAGCATATTCGTCGGTGACTATTTCAAAAGTAATCGACATGATTTATTTTCAGCATATTCGTCGGTGACTATTTCAAAAGTAATCGACATGATTTATTTTCAGCATATTCGTCGGTTACTATTTCAAAAGTAATCAGCATGATTTATTATCAGCACATTCGTCGGTTACTATTTCAAAAGTAATCGGCAAGATTTTAATTTTCAGCATATTCGTCGGTGACTATTTCAAAAGTAATCGGCAAGATTTTTATTTTCAGCATATTTGTCGGTTACTGTTTTAAAAGTAATCGACAAGATTTTTATTTTCAACATATTCATCGGTTACTATTTCAAAAGTAATCGGCATGATTTATTTTCAGCACATTCGTCGGTTACTATTTCAAAAGTAATCGGCAAGATTTATTTTCAGCACATATTCGTCGGTTACTATTTCAAAAGTAATGGGCAAGACTTTATTTTCAGCATATTCGTTGGTTACTATTTCAAAAGTAATCGGTAAGATTTTTATTTTCAACATATTCGTCGGTTACTCTTTCAAAGGTAATCGGCATGATTTATTTTCAACACGTTCGTCGGTTACTATTTCAAAAGTAATCGGCATGATCTATTTTCTGCACATTCGTCGGTTACTATTTCAAAAGTAATCGGCAAGATTTTTTATTTTCAGCTTATTTGTCGGTTACTATTTTAAAAGTAATCGACAAGATTTTTATTTTCAACATATTCATCGGTTCCAATTTCAAAAGTAATCGGCAAGATTTTTATTTTTAGCATATTTGTCGGTTACTATTTTAAAAGTAATCGACAAGATTTTTATTTTCAACATATTCGTCGGTTACTATTTCAAAAGTGATCGGCAAGACTTTATTTTCAGCACATTCGTCGGTTACTATTTCAAAAGTAATCGGCAAGATTTTTATTTTCAGCATATTCGTCGGTTAGTATTTCAAAAGTAATCGACAAGATTTTTATTTTCAACATATTCGTCGGTTCCTATTTCAAAAGTAATCGGCAAGATTTTTATTTTTAGCATATTTGTCGGTTACTATTTTAAAAGTGATCGACAAGATTTTTATTTTCAACATATTCGTCGGTTACTATTTCAAAAGTAATCGGCAAAATTTTTATTTTCAGCATATTCGTCGGTGACTATTTCAAAAGTAATCGACATGATTTATTTTCAGCATATTCGTCGGTGACTATTTCAAAAGTAATCGACATGATTTATTTTCAGCATATTCGTCGGTTACTATTTCAAAAGTAATCAACATGATTTATTATCAGCACATTCGTCGGTTACTATTTCAAAAGTAATCGGCAAGATTTTAATTTTCAGCATATTCGTCGGTGACTATTTCAAAAGTAATCGGCAAGATTTTTATTTTCAGCATATTTGTCGGTTACTGTTTTAAAAGTAATCGACAAGATTTTTATTTTCAACATATTCATCGGTTACTATTTCAAAAGTAATCGGCATGATTTATTTTCAGCACATTCGTCGGTTACTATTTCAAAAGTAATCGGCAAGATTTATTTTCAGCACATATTCGTCGGTTACTATTTCAAAAGTAATGGGCAAGACTTTATTTTCAGCATATTCGTTGGTTACTATTTCAAAAGTAATCGGTAAGATTTTTATTTTCAACATATTCGTCGATTACTCTTTCAAAGGTAATCGGCATGATTTATTTTCAACACGTTCGTCGGTTACTATTTCAAAAGTAATCGGCATGATCTATTTTCTGCACATTCGTCGGTTACTATTTCAAAAGTAATCGGCAAGATTTTTTATTTTCAGCTTATTTGTCGGTTACTATTTTAAAAGTAATCGACAAGATTTTTATTTTCAACATATTCATCGGTTCCTATTTCAAAAGTAATCGGCAAGATTTTTATTTTTAGCATATTTGTCGGTTACTATTTTAAAAGTAATCGACAAGATTTTTATTTTCAACATATTCGTCGGTTACTATTTCAAAAGTAATCGGCAAGACTTTATTTTCAGCACATTCGTGGGTTACTATTTCAAAAGTAATCGGCAAGATTTTTATTTTCAGCATATTCGTCGGTTAGTATTTCAAAAGTAATCGACAAGATTTTTATTTTCAACATATTCGTCGGTTCCTATTTCAAAAGTAATCGGAAAGATTTTTATTTTTAGCATATTTGTCGGTTACTATTTTAAAAGTGATCGACAAGATTTTTATTTTCAACATATTCGTCGGTTACTATTTCAAAAGTAATCGGCAAGACTTTATTTTCAGCATATTTGTCGGTTAGTATTTTAAAAGTAATCGACAAGACTTTATTTTCAGCACATTCGTCGGTTACTATTTCAAAACTAATCGGCAAGATTTTTATTTTCAACATATTCGTCGGTTACTATTTCAAAAGTAATCGGCATGACTTTATTTTCAGCACATTCATTGGTTACTTTTTTAAAAGTAATCGGTAAGATTTTTATTTCCAACATATTCGTCGCTTACTATTTCAAAAGTAATCAGCATGATTTATTTTCAGCACATTCGTCGGTTACTATTTCAAAAGTAATCGGCAAGATTTTTATTTTCAGCATATTCGTCGGTGACTATTTCAAAAGTAATCGGCAAGATTTTTATTTTCAACATATTCGTCGGTTACTATTTCAAAAGTAATCGGCAAGACTTTATTTTCAGCATATTTGTCGGTTAGTATTTTAAAAGTAATCGACAAGACTTTATTTTCAGCACATTCGTCGGTTACTATTTCAAAACTAATCGGCAAGATTTTTATTTTCAACATATTCGTCGGTTACTATTTCAAAAGTAATCGGCATGACTTTATTTTCAGCACATTCATTGGTTACTTTTTTAAAAGTAATCGGTAAGATTTTTATTTCCAACATATTCGTCGCTTACTATTTCAAAAGTAATCAGCATGATTTATTTTCAGCACATTCGTCGGTTACTATTTCAAAAGTAATCGGCAAGATTTTTATTTTCAGCATATTCGTCGGTGACTATTTCAAATGTAATCGGCAAGATTTTTATTTTCAGCATATTTGTCGGTTACTATTTTAAAAGTAATCGACAAGATTTTTATTTTCAACATATTCGTCGGTTACTATTTCAAAAGTAATCGACAAGACTTTATTTTCAGCATATTCGTTGGTTACAATTTCAAAAGTAATAGGTAAGATTTTTATTTTCAACATATTCGTCGCTTATTATTTCAAAAGTAATCAGCATGATTTATTTTCAGCACATTCGTCGGTTACTATTTCAAAAGTAATCGGCAAGATTTTTTTTTCAGCATATTCGTCGGTGACTATTTCAAAAGTAATCGACATGATTTATTTTCAGCATATTCGTCGGTTACTATTTCAAAAGTAATCAGCATGATTTATTATCAGCACATTCGTCGGTTACTATTTCAAAAGTAATCGGCAAGATTTTAATTTTCAGCATATTCGTCGGTGACTATTTCAAAAGTAATCGGCAAGATTTTTATTTTCAGCATATTTGTCGGTTACTGTTTTAAAAGTAATCGACAAGATTTTTATTTTCAACATATTCATCGGTTACTATTTCAAAAGTAATCGGCATGATTTATTTTCAGCACATTCGTCGGTTTCTATTTCAAAAGTAATCGGCAAGATTTATTTTCAGCACATATTCGTCGGTTACTATTTCAAAAGTAATGGGCAAGACTTTATTTTCAGCATATTCGTTGGTTACTATTTCAAAAGTAATCGGTAAGATTTTTATTTTCAACATATTCGTCGGTTACTCTTTCAAAGGTAATCGGCATGATTTATTTTCAACACGTTCGTCGGTTACTATTTCAAAAGTAATCGGCAAGATTTTTATTTTCAGCATATTCGTCGGTTACTATTTCAAAAGTAATCGGCAAGACTTTATTTTCAGCATATTTGTCGGTTAGTATTTTAAAAGTAATCGACAAGACTTTATTTTCAGCACATTCGTCGGTTACTATTTCAAAACTAATCGGCAAGATTTTTATTTTCAACATATTCGTCGGTTACTATTTCAAAAGTAATCGGCATGACTTTATTTTCAGCACATTCATTGGTTACTTTTTTAAAAGTAATCGGTAAGATTTTTATTTCCAACATATTCGTCGCTTACTATTTCAAAAGTAATCAGCATGATTTATTTTCAGCACATTCGTCGGTTACTATTTCAAAAGTAATCGGCAAGATTTTTATTTTCAGCATATTCGTCGGTGACTATTTCAAAAGTAATCGGCAAGATTTTTATTTTCAACATATTCGTCGGTTACTATTTCAAAAGTAATCGGCAAGACTTTATTTTCAGCATATTTGTCGGTTAGTATTTTAAAAGTAATCGACAAGACTTTATTTTCAGCACATTCGTCGGTTACTATTTCAAAACTAATCGGCAAGATTTTTATTTTCAACATATTCGTCGGTTACTATTTCAAAAGTAATCGGCATGACTTTATTTTCAGCACATTCATTGGTTACTTTTTTAAAAGTAATCGGTAAGATTTTTATTTCCAACATATTCGTCGCTTACTATTTCAAAAGTAATCCGCATGATTTATTTTCAGCACATTCGTCGGTTACTATTTCAAAAGTAATCGGCAAGATTTTTATTTTCAGCATATTCGTCGGTGACTATTTCAAATGTAATCGGCAAGATTTTTATTTTCAGCATATTTGTCGGTTACTATTTTAAAAGTAATCGACAAGATTTTTATTTTCAACATATTCGTCGGTTACTATTTCAAAAGTAATCGACAAGACTTTATTTTCAGCATATTCGTTGGTTACTATTTCAAAAGTAATAGGTAAGATTTTTATTTTCAACATATTCGTCGCTTATTATTTCAAAAGTAATCAGCATGATTTATTTTCAGCACATTCGTCGGTTACTATTTCAAAAGTAATCGGCAAGATTTTTATTTTCAGCATATTCGTCGGTGACTATTTCAAAAGTAATCGACATGATTTATTTTCAGCATATTCGTCGGTTACTATTTCAAAAGTAATCAGCATGATTTATTATCAGCACATTCGTCGGTTACTATTTCAAAAGTAATCGGCAAGATTTTAATTTTCAGCATATTCGTCGGTGACTATTTCAAAAGTAATCGGCAAGATTTTTATTTTCAGCATATTTGTCGGTTACTGTTTTAAAAGTAATCGACAAGATTTTTATTTTCAACATATTCATCGGTTACTATTTCAAAAGTAATCGGCATGATTTATTTTCAGCACATTCGTCGGTTACTATTTCAAAAGTAATCGGCAAGATTTATTTTCAGCACATATTCGTCGGTTACTATTTCAAAAGTAATGGGCAAGACTTTATTTTCAGCATATTCGTTGGTTACTATTTCAAAAGTAATCGGTAAGATTTTTATTTTCAACATATTCGTCGGTTACTCTTTCAAAGGTAATCGGCATGATTTATTTTCAACACGTTCGTCGGTTACTATTTCAAAAGTAATCGGCAAGATTTTTATTTTCAGCATATTCGTCGGTTACTATTTCAAAAGTAATCGGCAAGACTTTATTTTCAGCATATTTGTCGGTTAGTATTTTAAAAGTAATCGACAAGACTTTATTTTCAGCACATTCGTCGGTTACTATTTCAAAACTAATCGGCAAGATTTTTATTTTCAACATATTCGTCGGTTACTATTTCAAAAGTAATCGGCATGACTTTATTTTCAGCACATTCATTGGTTACTTTTTTAAAAGTAATCGGTAAGATTTTTATTTCCAACATATTCGTCGCTTACTATTTCAAAAGTAATCAGCATGATTTATTTTCAGCACATTCGTCGGTTACTATTTCAAAAGTAATCGGCAAGATTTTTATTTTCAGCATATTCGTCGGTGACTATTTCAAAAGTAATCGGCAAGATTTTTATTTTCAACATATTCGTCGGTTACTATTTCAAAAGTAATCGGCAAGACTTTATTTTCAGCATATTTGTCGGTTAGTATTTTAAAAGTAATCGACAAGACTTTATTTTCAGCACATTCGTCGGTTACTATTTCAAAACTAATCGGCAAGATTTTTATTTTCAACATATTCGTCGGTTACTATTTCAAAAGTAATCGGCATGACTTTATTTTCAGCACATTCATTGGTTACTTTTTTAAAAGTAATCGGTAAGATTTTTATTTCCAACATATTCGTCGCTTACTATTTCAAAAGTAATCAGCATGATTTATTTTCAGCACATTCGTCGGTTACTATTTCAAAAGTAATCGGCAAGATTTTTATTTTCAGCATATTCGTCGGTGACTATTTCAAATGTAATCGGCAAGATTTTTATTTTCAGCATATTTGTCGGTTACTATTTTAAAAGTAATCGACAAGATTTTTATTTTCAACATATTCGTCGGTTACTATTTCAAAAGTAATCGACAAGACTTTATTTTCAGCATATTCGTTGGTTACTATTTCAAAAGTAATAGGTAAGATTTTTATTTTCAACATATTCGTCGCTTATTATTTCAAAAGTAATCAGCATGATTTATTTTCAGCACATTCGTCGGTTACTATTTCAAAAGTAATCGGCAAGATTTTTATTTTCAGCATATTCGTCGGTGACTATTTCAAAAGTAATCGACATGATTTATTTTCAGCATATTCGTCGGTTACTATTTCAAAAGTAATCAGCATGATTTATTATCAGCACATTCGTCGGTTACTATTTCAAAAGTAATCGGCAAGATTTTAATTTTCAGCATATTCGTCGGTGACTATTTCAAAAGTAATCGACAAGATTTTTATTTTCAGCATATTTGTCGGTTACTGTTTTAAAAGTAATCGACAAGATTTTTATTTTCAACATATTCATCGGTTACTATTTCAAAAGTAATCGGTATGATTTATTTTCAGCACATTCGTCGGTTACTATTTCAAAAGTAATCGGCAAGATTATTTTCAGCACATATTCGTCGGTTACTATTTCAAAAGTAATGGGCAAGACTTTATTTTCAGCATATTCGTTGGTTACTATTTCAAAAGTAATCGGTAAGATTTTTAATTTCAACATATTCGTCGGTTACTCTTTCAAAGGTAATCGGCATGATTTATTTTCAACACGTTCGTCGGTTACTATTTCAAAAGTAATCGGCATGATCTATTTTCTGCACATTCGTCGGTTACTATTTCAAAAGTAATCGGCAAGATTTTTTATTTTCAGCTTATTTGTCGGTTACTATTTTAAAAGTAATCGACAAGATTTTTATTTTCAACATATTCATCGGTTCCAATTTCAAAAGTAATCGGCAAGATTTTTATTTTTAGCATATTTGTCGGTTACTATTTTAAAAGTAATCGACAAGATTTTTATTTTCAACATATTCGTCGGTTACTATTTCAAAAGTAATCGGCAAGACTTTATTTTCAGCACATTCGTCGGTTACTATTTCAAAAGTAATCGGCAAGATTTTTATTTTCAGCATATTTGTCGGTTAGTATTTCAAAAGCAATCGACAAGATTTTTATTTTCAACATATTCGTCGGTTCCTATTTCAAAAGTAATCGGCAAGATTTTTATTTTTAGCATATTTGTCGGTTACTATTTTAAAAGTGATCGACAAGATTTTTATTTTCAACATATTCGTCGGTTACTATTTCAAAAGTAATCGACAAGACTTTATTTTCAGCATATTCGTTGGTTACTATTTCAAAAGTAATAGGTAAGATTTTTATTTTCAACATATTCGTCGCTTATTATTTCAAAAGTAATCAGCATGATTTATTTTCAGCACATTCGTCGGTTACTATTTCAAAAGTAATCGGCAAGATTTTTATTTTCAGCATATTCGTCGGTGACTATTTCAAAAGTAATCGACATGATTTATTTTCAGCATATTCGTCGGTTACTATTTCAAAAGTAATCAGCATGATTTATTATCAGCACATTCGTCGGTTACTATTTCAAAAGTAATCGGCAAGATTTTAATTTTCAGCATATTCGTCGGTGACTATTTCAAAAGTAATCGGCAAGATTTTTATTTTCAGCATATTTGTCGGTTACTGTTTTAAAAGTAATCGACAAGATTTTTATTTTCAACATATTCATCGGTTACTATTTCAAAAGTAATCGGTATGATTTATTTTCAGCACATTCGTCGGTTACTATTTCAAAAGTAATCGGCAAGATTTATTTTCAGCACATATTCGTCGGTTACTATTTCAAAAGTAATGGGCAAGACTTTATTTTCAGCATATTCGTTGGTTACTATTTCAAAAGTAATCGGTAAGATTTTTATTTTCAACATATTCGTCGGTTACTCTTTCAAAGGTAATCGGCATGATTTATTTTCAACACGTTCGTCGGTTACTATTTCAAAAGTAATCGGCATGATCTATTTTCTGCACATTCGTCGGTTACTATTTCAAAAGTAATCGGCAAGATTTTTTATTTTCAGCTTATTTGTCGGTTACTATTTTAAAAGTAATCGACAAGATTTTTATTTTCAACATATTCATCGGTTCCAATTTCAAAAGTAATCGGCAAGATTTTTATTTTTAGCATATTTGTCGGTTACTATTTTAAAAGTAATCGACAAGATTTTTATTTTCAACATATTCGTCGGTTACTATTTCAAAAGTAATCGGCAAGACTTTATTTTCAGCACATTCGTCGGTTACTATTTCAAAAGTAATCGGCAAGATTTTTATTTTCAGCATATTCGTCGGTTAGTATTACAAAAGTAATCGACAAGATTTTTATTTTCAACATATTCGTCGGTTCCTATTTCAAAAGTAATCGGCAAGATTTTTATTTTTAGCATATTTGTCGGTTACTATTTTAAAAGTGATCGACAAGATTTTTATTTTCAACATATTCGTCGGTTACTATTTCAAAAGTAATCGACAAGACTTTATTTTCAGCATATTCGTTGGTTACTATTTCAAAAGTAATAGGTAAGATTTTTATTTTCAACATATTCGTCGCTTATTATTTCAAAAGTAATCAGCATGATTTATTTTCAGCACATTCGTCGGTTACTATTTCAAAAGTAATCGGCAAGATTTTTATTTTCCGCATATTCGTCGGTGACTATTTCAAAAGTAATCGACATGATTTATTTTCAGCATATTCGTCGGTTACTATTTCAAAAGTAATCAGCATGATTTATTATCAGCACATTCGTCGGTTACTATTTCAAAAGTAATCGGCAAGATTTTAATTTTCAGCATATTCGTCGGTGACTATTTCAAAAGTAATCGGCAAGATTTTTATTTCCAGCATATTTGTCGGTTACTGTTTTAAAAGTAATCGACAAGATTTTTATTTTCAACATATTCATCGGTTACTATTTCAGAAGTAATCGGCATGATTTATTTTCAGCACATTCGTCGGTTACTATTTCAAAAGTAATCGGCAAGATTTATTTTCAGCACATATTCGTCGGTTACTATTTCAAAAGTAATGGGCAAGACTTTATTTTCAGCATATTCGTTGGTTACTATTTCAAAAGTAATCGGTAAGATTTTTATTTTCAACATATTCGTCGGTTACTCTTTCAAAGGTAATCGGCATGATTTATTTTCAACACGTTCGTCGGTTACTATTTCAAAAGTAATCGGCATGATCTATTTTCTGCACATTCGTCGGTTACTATTTCAAAAGTAATCGGCAAGATTTTTTATTTTCAGCTTATTTGTCGGTTACTATTTTAAAAGTAATCGACAAGATTTTTATTTTCAACATATTCATCGGTTCCAATTTCAAAAGTAATCGGCAAGATTTTTATTTTTAGCATATTTGTCGGTTACTATTTTAAAAGTAATCGACAAGATTTTTATTTTCAACATATTCGTCGGTTACTATTTCAAAAGTAATCGGCAAGACTTTATTTTCAGCACATTCGTCGGTTACTATTTCAAAAGTAATCGGCAAGATTTTTATTTTCAGCATATTCGTCGGTTAGTATTTCAAAAGTAATCGACAAGATTTTTATTTTCAACATATTCGTCGGTTCCTATTTCAAAAGTAATCGACAAGATTTTTATTTTTAGCATATTTGTCGGTTACTATTTTAAAAGTGATCGACAAGATTTTTATTTTCAACATATTCGTCGGTTACTATTTCAAAAGTAATCGGCAAGACTTTATTTTCAGCATATTTGTCGGTTAGTATTTTAAAAGTAATCGACAAGACTTTATTTTCAGCACATTTGTCGGTTACTATTTCAAAAGTAATCGGCAAGATTTTTATTTTCAACATATTCGTCGGTTACTATTTCAAAAGTAATCGGCATGACTTTATTTTCAGCACATTCATTGGTTACTTTTTTAAAAGTAATCGGTAAGATTTTTATTTCCAACATATTCGTCGCTTACTATTTCAAAAGTAATCAGCATGATTTATTTTCAGCACATTCGTCGGTTACTATTTCAAAAGTAATCGGCAAGATTTTTATTTTTAGCATATTTGTCGGTGACTATTTCAAAAGTAATCGGCAAGATTTTTATTTTCAACATATTCGTCGGTTACTATTTCAAAAGTAATCGGCAAGACTTTATTTTCAGCATATTTGTCGGTTAGTATTTTAAAAGTAATCGACAAGACTTTATTTTCAGCACATTCGTCGGTTACTATTTCAAAACTAATCGGCAAGATTTTTATTTTCAACATATTCGTCGGTTACTATTTCAAAAGTAATCGGCATGACTTTATTTTCAGCACATTCATTGGTTACTTTTTTAAAAGTAATCGGTAAGATTTTTATTTCCAACATATTCGTCGCTTACTATTTCAAAAGTAATCAGCATGATTTATTTTCAGCACATTCGTCGGTTACTATTTCAAAAGTAATCGGCAAGATTTTTATTTTCATCATATACGTCGGTGACTATTTCAAAAGTAATCGGCAAGATTTTTATTTTCAACATATTCGTCGGTTACTATTTCAAAAGTAATCGGCAAGACTTTATTTTCAGCATATTTGTCGGTTAGTATTTTAAAAGTAATCGACAAGACTTTATTTTCAGCACATTCGTCGGTTACTATTTCAAAACTAATCGGCAAGATTTTTATTTTCAACATATTCGTCGGTTACTATTTCAAAAGTAATCGGCATGACTGTATTTTCAGCACATTCATTGGTTACTTTTTTAAAAGTAATCGGTAAGATTTTTATTTCCAACATATTCGTCGCTTACTATTTCAAAAGTAATCAGCATGATTTATTTTCAGCACATTCGTCGGTTACTATTTCAAAAGTAATCGGCAAGATTTTTATTTTCAGCATATTCGTCAGTGACTATTTCAAATGTAATCGGCAAGATTTTTATTTTCAGCATATTTGTCGGTTACTAATTCAAAAGTAATCGACAAGATTTTTATTTTCAACATATTCGTCGGTTACTAATTCAAAAGTAATCGACAAGACTTTATTTTCAGCATATTCGTTGGTTACTATTTCAAAAGTAATAGGTAAGATTTTTATTTTCAACATATTCGTCGCTTATTATTTCAAAAGTAATCGGCATGATTTATTTTCAGCACATTCGTCGGTTACTATTTCAAAAGTAATCGGCAAGATTTTTATTTTCAGCATATTCGTCGGTGACTATTTCAAAAGTAATCGACATGATTTATTTTCAGCATATTCGTCGGTTACTATTTCAAAAGTAATCAGCATGATTTATTATCAGCACATTCGTCGGTTACTATTTCAAAAGTAATCGGCAAGATTTTAATTTTCAGCATATTCGTCGGTGACTATTTCAAAAGTAATCGGCAAGATTTTTATTTTTAGCATATTTGTCGGTTACTGTTTTAAAAGTAATCGACAAGATTTTTATTTTCAACATATTCATCGGTTACTATTTCAAAAGTAATCGGCATGATTTATTTTCAGCACATTCGTCGGTTACTATTTCAAAAGTAATCGGCAAGATTTATTTTCAGCACATATTCGTCGGTTACTATTTCAAAAGTAATGGGCAAGACTTTATTTTCAGCATATTCGTTGGTTACTATTTCAAAAGTAATCGGTAAGATTTTTATTTTCAACATATTTGTCGGTTACTCTTTCAAAGGTAATCGGCATGATTTATTTTCAACACGTTCGTCGGTTACTATTTCAAAATTAATCGGCAAGATTTTTATTTTCAGCATATTCGTCGGTTAGTATTTCAAAAGTAATCGACAAGATTTTTATTTTCAACATATTCGTCGGTTCCTATTTCAAAAGTAATCGACAAGATTTTTATTTTTAGCATATTTGTCGGTTACTATTTTAAAAGTGATCGACAAGATTTTTATTTTCAACATATTCGTCGGTTACTATTTCAAAAGTAATCGGCAAGACTTTATTTTCAGCATATTTGTCGGTTAGTATTTTAAAAGTAATCGACAAGACTTTATTTTCAGCACATTTGTCGGTTACTATTTCAAAAGTAATCGGCAAGATTTTTATTTTCAACATATTCGTCGGTTACTATTTCAAAAGTAATCGGCATGACTTTATTTTCAGCACATTCATTGGTTACTTTTTTAAAAGTAATCGGTAAGATTTTTATTTCCAACATATTCGTCGCTTACTATTTCAAAAGTAATCAGCATGATTTATTTTCAGCACATTCGTCGGTTACTATTTCAAAAGTAATCGGCAAGATTTTTATTTTTAGCATATTTGTCGGTGACTATTTCAAAAGTAATCGGCAAGATTTTTATTTTCAACATATTCGTCGGTTACTATTTCAAAAGTAATCGGCAAGACTTTATTTTCAGCATATTTGTCGGTTAGTATTTTAAAAGTAATCGACAAGACTTTATTTTCAGCACATTCGTCGGTTACTATTTCAAAACTAATCGGCAAGATTTTTATTTTCAACATATTCGTCGGTTACTATTTCAAAAGTAATCGGCATGACTTTATTTTCAGCACATTCATTGGTTACTTTTTTAAAAGTAATCGGTAAGATTTTTATTTCCAACATATTCGTCGCTTACTATTTCAAAAGTAATCAGCATGATTTATTTTCAGCACATTCGTCGGTTACTATTTCAAAAGTAATCGGCAAGATTTTTATTTTCATCATATACGTCGGTGACTATTTCAAAAGTAATCGGCAAGATTTTTATTTTCAACATATTCGTCGGTTACTATTTCAAAAGTAATCGGCAAGACTTTATTTTCAGCATATTTGTCGGTTAGTATTTTAAAAGTAATCGACAAGACTTTATTTTCAGCACATTCGTCGGTTACTATTTCAAAACTAATCGGCAAGATTTTTATTTTCAACATATTCGTCGGTTACTATTTCAAAAGTAATCGGCATGACTGTATTTTCAGCACATTCATTGGTTACTTTTTTAAAAGTAATCGGTAAGATTTTTATTTCCAACATATTCGTCGCTTACTATTTCAAAAGTAATCAGCATGATTTATTTTCAGCACATTCGTCGGTTACTATTTCAAAAGTAATCGGCAAGATTTTTATTTTCAGCATATTCGTCAGTGACTATTTCAAATGTAATCGGCAAGATTTTTATTTTCAGCATATTTGTCGGTTACTAATTCAAAAGTAATCGACAAGATTTTTATTTTCAACATATTCGTCGGTTACTAATTCAAAAGTAATCGACAAGACTTTATTTTCAGCATATTCGTTGGTTACTATTTCAAAAGTAATAGGTAAGATTTTTATTTTCAACATATTCGTCGCTTATTATTTCAAAAGTAATCGGCATGATTTATTTTCAGCACATTCGTCGGTTACTATTTCAAAAGTAATCGGCAAGATTTTTATTTTCAGCATATTCGTCGGTGACTATTTCAAAAGTAATCGACATGATTTATTTTCAGCATATTCGTCGGTTACTATTTCAAAAGTAATCAGCATGATTTATTATCAGCACATTCGTCGGTTACTATTTCAAAAGTAATCGGCAAGATTTTAATTTTCAGCATATTCGTCGGTGACTATTTCAAAAGTAATCGGCAAGATTTTTATTTTTAGCATATTTGTCGGTTACTGTTTTAAAAGTAATCGACAAGATTTTTATTTTCAACATATTCATCGGTTACTATTTCAAAAGTAATCGGCATGATTTATTTTCAGCACATTCGTCGGTTACTATTTCAAAAGTAATCGGCAAGATTTATTTTCAGCACATATTCGTCGGTTACTATTTCAAAAGTAATGGGCAAGACTTTATTTTCAGCATATTCGTTGGTTACTATTTCAAAAGTAATCGGTAAGATTTTTATTTTCAACATATTTGTCGGTTACTCTTTCAAAGGTAATCGGCATGATTTATTTTCAACACGTTCGTCGGTTACTATTTCAAAATTAATCGGCATGATCTATTTTCTGCACATTCGTCGGTTACTATTTCAAAAGTAATCGGCAAGATTTTTTATTTTCAGCTTATTTGTCGGTTACTATTTTAAAAGTAATCGACAAGATTTTTATTTTCAACATATTCGTCGGTTACTATTTCAAAAGTAATCGGCAAGACTTTATTTTCAGCACATTCGTCGGTTACTATTTCAAAAGTAATCGGCAAGATTTTTATTTTCAGCATATTCGTCGGTTAGTATTTCAAAAGTAATCGACAAGATTTTTATTTTCAACATATTCGTCGGTTCCTATTTCAAAAGTAATCGGCAAGACTTTATTTTCAGCACATTCGTCGGTTACTATTTTAAAAGTAATCGGCAAGATTTTTATTTTCAGCATATTCGTCGGTTAGTATTTCAAAAGTAATCGACAAGATTTTTATTTTCAACATATTCGTCGGTTCCTATTTCAAAAGTAATCGGCAAGATTTTGATTTTTAGCATATTTGTCGGTTACTCTTTTAAAAGTGATCGACAAGATTTTTATTTTCAACATATTCGTCGGTTACTATTTCAAAAGTAATCGGCAAGACTTTATTTTCAGCATATTTGTCGGTTAGTATTTTAAAAGTAATCGACAAGACTTTATTTTCAGCACATTCGTCGGTTACTATTTCAAAACTAATCGGCAAGATTTTTATTTTCAACATATTCGTCGGTTACTATTTCAAAAGTAATCGGCATGACTTTATTTTCAGCACATTCATTGGTTACTTTTTCAAAAGTAATCGGTAAGATTTTTATTTCCAACATATTCGTCGCTTACTATTTCAAAAGTAATCAGCATGATTTATTTTCAGCACATTCGTCGGTTACTATTTCAAAAGTAATCGGCAAGATTTTTATTTTCAGCATATTCGTCGGTGACTATTTCAAATGTAATCGGCAAGAGTTTTATTTTCAGCATATTTGTCGGTTACTATTTTAAAAGTAATCGACAAGATTTTTATTTTCAACATATTCGTCGGTTACTATTTCAAAAGTAATCGACAAGACTTTATTTTCAGCATATTCGTTGGTTACTATTTCAAAAGTAATGGGTAAGATTTTTATTTTCAACATATTCGTCGCTTATTATTTCAAAAGTAATCGGCATGATTTATTTTCAGCACATTCGTCGGTTACTATTTCAAAAGTAATCGGCAAGATTTTTATTTTCAGCATATTCGTCGGTGACTATTTCAAAAGTAATCGACATGATTTATTTTCAGCATATTCGTCGGTTACTATTTCAAAGGTAATTGGCATGATTTACTTTCAACACATTCGTCGGTTACTATTTCAAAAGTAATCGGCAAGATTTTTATTTTCAGCATATTTGTGGGTTACTATTTTAAAAGTAATCGACAAGATTTTTATTTTCAACATATTCGTCGGTTACTATTTCAAAAGTAATCGGCAAGACTTTATTTTCAGTACATTCGTTGGTTACTATTTTAAAAGTAATCGGTAAGATTTTTATTTTCAACATATTCGTCGCTTACTATTTTGAAAGTAATCGGCATGATTTATTTTCAGCACATTCGTCGGTTACTATTTCAAAAGTAATCAGCAAGATTTTTATTTTCACAATATTCGTCGGTGACTATTTCAAAAGTAATCGGCATGATTTATTTTCAAGACATTCGTCGGTTACTATTTCAAAAGTAATCGGCAAGATTTTTATTTTCAGCATATTCGTCGGTGACTATTTCAAATGTAATCGGCAAGATTTTTATTTTCAGCATATTTGTCGGTTACTAATTCAAAAGTAATCGACAAGATTTTTATTTTCAACATATTCGTCGGTTACTAATTCAAAAGTAATCGACAAGACTTTATTTTCAGCATATTCGTTGGTTACTATTTCAAAAGTAATAGGTAAGATTTTTATTTTCAACATATTCGTCGCTTATTATTTCAAAAGTAATCGGCATGATTTATTTTCAGCACATTCGTCGGTTACTATTTCAAAAGTAATCGGCAAGATTTTTATTTTCAGCATATTCGTCGGTGACTATTTCAAAAGTAATCGACATGATTTATTTTCAGCATATTCGTCGGTTACTATTTCAAAAGTAATCAGCATGATTTATTATCAGCACATTCGTCGGTTACTATTTCAAAAGTAATCGGCAAGATTTTAATTTTCAGCATATTCGTCGGTGACTATTTCAAAAGTAATCGGCAAGATTTTTATTTTTAGCATATTTGTCGGTTACTGTTTTAAAAGTAATCGACAAGATTTTTATTTTCAACATATTCATCGGTTACTATTTCAAAAGTAATCGGCATGATTTATTTTCAGCACATTCGTCGGTTACTATTTCAAAAGTAATCGGCAAGATTTATTTTCAGCACATATTCGTCGGTTACTATTTCAAAAGTAATGGGCAAGACTTTATTTTCAACATATTCGTCGGTTCCTATTTCAAAAGTAATCGGCAAGACTTTATTTTCAGCACATTCGTCGGTTACTATTTCAAAAGTAATCGGCAAGATTTTTATTTTCAGCATATTCGTCGGTTAGTATTTCAAAAGTAATCGACAAGATTTTTATTTTCAACATATTCGTCGGTTCCTATTTCAAAAGTAATCGGCAAGATTTTGATTTTTAGCATATTTGTCGGTTACTCTTTTAAAAGTGATCGACAAGATTTTTATTTTCAACATATTCGTCGGTTACTATTTAAAAAGTAATCGGCAAGACTTTATTTTCAGCATATTTGTCGGTTAGTATTTTAAAAGTAATCGACAAGACTTTATTTTCAGCACATTCGTCGGTTACTATTTCAAAACTAATCGGCAAGATTTTTATTTTCAACATATTCGTCGGTTACTATTTCAAAAGTAATCGGCATGACTTTATTTTCAGCACATTCATTGGTTACTTTTTCAAAAGTAATCGGTAAGATTTTTATTTCCAACATATTCGTCGCTTACTATTTCAAAAGTAATCAGCATGATTTATTTTCAGCACATTCGTCGGTTACTATTTCAAAAGTAATCGGCAAGACTTTATTTTCAGCATATTTGTCGGTTAGTATTTTAAAAGTAATCGACAAGACTTTATTTTCAGCACATTCGTCGGTTACTATTTCAAAACTAATCGGCAAGATTTTTATTTTCAACATATTCGTCGGTTACTATTTCAAAAGTAATCGGCATGACTTTATTTTCAGCACATTCATTGGTTACTTTTTCAAAAGTAATCGGTAAGATTTTTATTTCCAACATATTCGTCGCTTACTATTTCAAAAGTAATCAGCATGATTTATTTTCAGCACATTCGTCGGTTACTATTTCAAAAGTAATCGGCAAGATTTTTATTTTCAGCATATTCGTCGGTGACTATTTCAAATGTAATCGGCAAGATTTTTATTTTCAGCATATTTGTCGGTTACTATTTTAAAAGTAATCGACAAGATTTTTATTTTCAACATATTCGTCGGTTACTATTTCAAAAGTAATCGACAAGACTTTATTTTCAGCATATTCGTTGGTTACTATTTCAAAAGTAATGGGTAAGATTTTTATTTTCAACATATTCGTCGCTTATTATTTCAAAAGTAATCGGCATGATTTATTTTCAGCACATTCGTCGGTTACTATTTCAAAAGTAATCGGCAAGATTTTTATTTTCAGCATATTCGTCGGTGACTATTTCAAAAGTAATCGACATGATTTATTTTCAGCATATTCGTCGGTTACTATTTCAAAGGTAATTGGCATGATTTACTTTCAACACATTCGTCGGTTACTATTTCAAAAGTAATCGGCAAGATTTTTATTTTCAGCATATTTGTGGGTTACTATTTTAAAAGTAATCGACAAGATTTTTATTTTCAACATATTCGTCGGTTACTATTTCAAAAGTAATCGGCAAGACTTTATTTTCAGTACATTCGTTGGTTACTATTTTAAAAGTAATCGGTAAGATTTTTATTTTCAACATATTCGTCGCTTACTATTTTGAAAGTAATCGGCATGATTTATTTTCAGCACATTCGTCGGTTACTATTTCAAAAGTAATCAGCAAGATTTTTATTTTCACAATATTCGTCGGTGACTATTTCAAAAGTAATCGGCATGATTTATTTTCAAGACATTCGTCGGTTACTATTTCAAAAGTAATCGGCAAGATTTTTATTTTCAGCATATTCGTCGGTGACTATTTCAAATGTAATCGGCAAGATTTTTATTTTCAGCATATTTGTCGGTTACTAATTCAAAAGTAATCGACAAGATTTTTATTTTCAACATATTCGTCGGTTACTAATTCAAAAGTAATCGACAAGACTTTATTTTCAGCATATTCGTTGGTTACTATTTCAAAAGTAATAGGTAAGATTTTTATTTTCAACATATTCGTCGCTTATTATTTCAAAAGTAATCGGCATGATTTATTTTCAGCACATTCGTCGGTTACTATTTCAAAAGTAATCGGCAAGATTTTTATTTTCAGCATATTCGTCGGTGACTATTTCAAAAGTAATCGACATGATTTATTTTCAGCATATTCGTCGGTTACTATTTCAAAAGTAATCAGCATGATTTATTATCAGCACATTCGTCGGTTACTATTTCAAAAGTAATCGGCAAGATTTTAATTTTCAGCATATTCGTCGGTGACTATTTCAAAAGTAATCGGCAAGATTTTTATTTTTAGCATATTTGTCGGTTACTGTTTTAAAAGTAATCGACAAGATTTTTATTTTCAACATATTCATCGGTTACTATTTCAAAAGTAATCGGCATGATTTATTTTCAGCACATTCGTCGGTTACTATTTCAAAAGTAATCGGCAAGATTTATTTTCAGCACATATTCGTCGGTTACTATTTCAAAAGTAATGGGCAAGACTTTATTTTCAACATATTCGTCGGTTCCTATTTCAAAAGTAATCGGCAAGACTTTATTTTCAGCACATTCGTCGGTTACTATTTCAAAAGTAATCGGCAAGATTTTTATTTTCAGCATATTCGTCGGTTAGTATTTCAAAAGTAATCGACAAGATTTTTATTTTCAACATATTCGTCGGTTCCTATTTCAAAAGTAATCGGCAAGATTTTGATTTTTAGCATATTTGTCGGTTACTCTTTTAAAAGTGATCGACAAGATTTTTATTTTCAACATATTCGTCGGTTACTATTTCAAAAGTAATCGGCAAGACTTTATTTTCAGCATATTTGTCGGTTAGTATTTTAAAAGTAATCGACAAGACTTTATTTTCAGCACATTCGTCGGTTACTATTTCAAAACTAATCGGCAAGATTTTTATTTTCAACATATTCGTCGGTTACTATTTCAAAAGTAATCGGCATGACTTTATTTTCAGCACATTCATTGGTTACTTTTTCAAAAGTAATCGGTAAGATTTTTATTTCCAACATATTCGTCGCTTACTATTTCAAAAGTAATCAGCATGATTTATTTTCAGCACATTCGTCGGTTACTATTTCAAAAGTAATCGGCAAGATTTTTATTTTCAGCATATTCGTCGGTGACTATTTCAAATGTAATCGGCAAGATTTTTATTTTCAGCATATTTGTCGGTTACTATTTTAAAAGTAATCGACAAGATTTTTATTTTCAACATATTCGTCGGTTACTATTTCAAAAGTAATCGGCAAGACTTTATTTTCAGTACATTCGTTGGTTACTATTTTAAAAGTAATCGGTAAGATTTTTATTTTCAACATATTCGTCGCTTACTATTTTGAAAGTAATCGGCATGATTTATTTTCAGCACATTCGTCGGTTACTATTTCAAAAGTAATCAGCAAGATTTTTATTTTCACAATATTCGTCGGTGACTATTTCAAAAGTAATCGGCATGATTTATTTTCAAGACATTCGTCGGTTACTATTTCAAAAGTAATCGGCAAGATTTTTATTTTCAGCATATTCGTCGGTGACTATTTCAAATGTAATCGGCAAGATTTTTATTTTCAGCATATTTGTCGGTTACTAATTCAAAAGTAATCGACAAGATTTTTATTTTCAACATATTCGTCGGTTACTAATTCAAAAGTAATCGACAAGACTTTATTTTCAGCATATTCGTTGGTTACTATTTCAAAAGTAATAGGTAAGATTTTTATTTTCAACATATTCGTCGCTTATTATTTCAAAAGTAATCGGCATGATTTATTTTCAGCACATTCGTCGGTTACTATTTCAAAAGTAATCGGCAAGATTTTTATTTTCAGCATATTCGTCGGTGACTATTTCAAAAGTAATCGACATGATTTATTTTCAGCATATTCGTCGGTTACTATTTCAAAAGTAATCAGCATGATTTATTATCAGCACATTCGTCGGTTACTATTTCAAAAGTAATCGGCAAGATTTTAATTTTCAGCATATTCGTCGGTGACTATTTCAAAAGTAATCGGCAAGATTTTTATTTTTAGCATATTTGTCGGTTACTGTTTTAAAAGTAATCGACAAGATTTTTATTTTCAACATATTCATCGGTTACTATTTCAAAAGTAATCGGCATGATTTATTTTCAGCACATTCGTCGGTTACTATTTCAAAAGTAATCGGCAAGATTTATTTTCAGCACATATTCGTCGGTTACTATTTCAAAAGTAATGGGCAAGACTTTATTTTCAACATATTCGTCGGTTCCTATTTCAAAAGTAATCGGCAAGACTTTATTTTCAGCACATTCGTCGGTTACTATTTCAAAAGTAATCGGCAAGATTTTTATTTTCAGCATATTCGTCGGTTAGTATTTCAAAAGTAATCGACAAGATTTTTATTTTCAACATATTCGTCGGTTCCTATTTCAAAAGTAATCGGCAAGATTTTGATTTTTAGCATATTTGTCGGTTACTCTTTTAAAAGTGATCGACAAGATTTTTATTTTCAACATATTCGTCGGTTACTATTTCAAAAGTAATCGGCAAGACTTTATTTTCAGCATATTTGTCGGTTAGTATTTTAAAAGTAATCGACAAGACTTTATTTTCAGCACATTCGTCGGTTACTATTTCAAAACTAATCGGCAAGATTTTTATTTTCAACATATTCGTCGGTTACTATTTCAAAAGTAATCGGCATGACTTTATTTTCAGCACATTCATTGGTTACTTTTTCAAAAGTAATCGGTAAGATTTTTATTTCCAACATATTCGTCGCTTACTATTTCAAAAGTAATCAGCATGATTTATTTTCAGCACATTCGTCGGTTACTATTTCAAAAGTAATCGGCAAGATTTTTATTTTCAGCATATTCGTCGGTGACTATTTCAAATGTAATCGGCAAGATTTTTATTTTCAGCATATTTGTCGGTTACTATTTTAAAAGTAATCGACAAGATTTTTATTTTCAACATATTCGTCGGTTACTATTTCAAAAGTAATCGACAAGACTTTATTTTCAGCATATTCGTTGGTTACTATTTCAAAAGTAATGGGTAAGATTTTTATTTTCAACATATTCGTCGCTTATTATTTCAAAAGTAATCGGCATGATTTATTTTCAGCACATTCGTCGGTTACTATTTCAAAAGTAATCGGCAAGATTTTTATTTTCAGCATATTCGTCGGTGACTATTTCAAAAGTAATCGACATGATTTATTTTCAGCATATTCGTCGGTTACTATTTCAAAGGTAATTGGCATGATTTATTTTCAACACATTCGTCGGTTACTATTTCAAAAGTAATCGGCAAGATTTTTATTTTCAGCATATTTGTGGGTTACTATTTTAAAAGTAATCGACAAGATTTTTATTTTCAACATATTCGTCGGTTACTATTTCAAAAGTAATCGGCAAGACTTTATTTTCAGTACATTCGTTGGTTACTATTTTAAAAGTAATCGGTAAGATTTTTATTTTCAACATATTCGTCGCTTACTATTTCGAAAGTAATCGGCATGATTTATTTTCAGCACATTCGTCGGTTACTATTTCAAAAGTAATCAGCAAGATTTTTATTTTCACAATATTCGTCGGTGACTATTTCAAAAGTAATCGGCATGATTTATTTTCAAGACATTCGTCGGTTACTATTTCAAAAGTAATCGGCAAGATTTTTATTTTCAGCATATTCGTCTGTTACTATTTCAAAAGTAATCGGCAAGACTTTATTTTCAGCATATTTGTCGGTTAGTATTTTAAAAGTAATCGACAAGACTTTATTTTCAGCACATTCGTCGGTTACTATTTCAAAACTAATCGGCAAGATTTTTATTTTCAACATATTCGTCGGTTACTATTTCAAAAGTAATCGGCATGACTTTATTTTCAGCACATTCATTGGTTACTTTTTTAAAAGTAATCGGTAAGATTTTTATTTCCAACATATTCGTCGCTTACTATTTCAAAAGTAATCAGCATGATTTATTTTCAGCACATTCGTCGGTTACTATTTCAAAAGTAATCGGCAAGATTTTTATTTTCAGCATATTCGTCGGTGACTATTTCAAAAGTAATCGGCAAGATTTTTATTTTCAACATATTCGTCGGTTACTATTTCAAAAGTAATCGGCAAGACTTTATTTTCAGCATATTTGTCGGTTAGTATTTTAAAAGTAATCGACAAGACTTTATTTTCAGCACATTCGTCGGTTACTATTTCAAAACTAATCGGCAAGATTTTTATTTTCAACATATTCGTCGGTTACTATTTCAAAAGTAATCGGCATGACTTTATTTTCAGCACATTCATTGGTTACTTTTTTAAAAGTAATCGGTAAGATTTTTTTTTCCAACATATTCGTCGCTTACTATTTCAAAAGTAATCGGCATGATTTATTTTCAGCACCTTCGTCGGTTACTATTTCAAAAGTAATCGGCAAGATTTTTATTTTCAGCATATTCGTCGGTGACTATTTCAAATGTAATCGGCAAGATTTTTATTTTCAGCATATTTGTCGGTTACTATTTTAAAAGTAATCGACAAGATTTTTATTTTCAACATATTCGTCGGTTACTATTTCAAAAGTAATCGACAAGACTTTATTTTCAGCATATTCGTTGGTTACTATTTCAAAAGTAATAGGTAAGATTTTTATTTTCAACATATTCGTCGCTTATTATTTCAAAAGTAATCGGCATGATTTATTTTCAGCACATTCGTCGGTTACTATTTCAAAAGTAATCGGCAAGATTTTTATTTTCAGCATATTCGTCGGTGACTATTTCAAAAGTAATCGACATGATTTATTTTCAGCATATTCGTCGGTTACTATTTCAAAAGTAATCACCATGATTTATTATCAGCACATTCGTCGGTTACTATTTCAAAAGTAATCGGCAAGATTTTAATTTTCAGCATATTCGTCGGTGACTATTTCAAAAGTAATCGGCAAGATTTTTATTTTTAGCATATTTGTCGGTTACTGTTTTAAAAGTAATCGACAAGATTTTTATTTTCAACATATTCATCGGTTACTATTTCAAAAGTAATCGGCATGATTTATTTTCAGCACATTCGTCGGTTACTATTTCAAAAGTAATCGGCAAGATTTATTTTCAGCACATATTCGTCGGTTACTATTTCAAAAGTAATGGGCAAGACTTTATTTTCAGCATATTCGTTGGTTACTATTTCAAAAGTAATCGGTAAGATTTTTATTTTCAACATATTCGTCGGTTACTCTTTCAAAGGTAATCGGCATGATTTATTTTCAACACGTTCGTCGGTTACTATTTCAAAATTAATCGGCATGATCTATTTTCTGCACATTCGTCGGTTACTATTTCAAAAGTAATCGGCAAGATTTTTTATTTTCAGCTTATTTGTCGGTTACTATTTTAAAAGTAATCGACAAGATTTTTATTTTCAACATATTCGTCGGTTACTATTTCAAAAGTAATCGGCAAGACTTTATTTTCAGCACATTCGTCGGTTACTATTTCAAAAGTAATCGGCAAGATTTTTATTTTCAGCATATTCGTCGGTGACTATTTCAAAAGTAATCGGCAATATTTTTATTTTCAGCATATTTGTCTGTTACTGTTTTAAAAGTAATCGACAAGATTTTTATTTTCAATATATTCGTCGGTTACTATTTCAAAAGTAATCGGCAAGACTTTATTTTCAGCATATTCGTTGGTTACTATTTCAAAAGTAATCGGTAAGATTTTTATTTTCAACATATTCGTTGCTTACTATTTCAAAAGTAATTGGCATGATTTATTTTCAGCACATTCGTCGGTTACTATTTCAAAAGTAATCGGCAAGATTTATTTTCAGCACATATTCGTCGGTTACTATTTCAAAAGTAATGGGCAAGACTTTATTTTCAGCATATTCGTTGGTTACTATTTCAAAAGTAATCGGTAAGATTTTTATTTTCAACATATTCGTCGGTTACTCTTTCAAAGGTAATCGGCATGATTTATTTTCAACACGTTCGTCGGTTACTATTTCAAAAGTAATCGGCATGATCTATTTTCTGCACATTCGTCGGTTACTATTTCAAAAGTAATCGGCAAGATTTTTTATTTTCAGCTTATTTGTCGGTTACTATTTTAAAAGTAATCGACAAGATTTTTATTTTCAACATATTCGTCGCTTATTATTTCAAAAGTAATCGGCATGATTTATTTTCAGCACATTCGTCGGTTACTATTTCAAAAGTAATCGGCAAGATTTTTATTTTCAGCATATTCGTCGGTGACTATTTCAAAAGTAATCGACATGATTTATTTTCAGCATATTCGTCGGTTACTATTTCAAAGGTAATTGGCATGATTTATTTTCAACACATTCGTCGGTTACTATTTCAAAAGTAATCGGCAAGACTTTATTTTCAGCATATTCGTTGGTTACTATTTCAAAAGTAATGGGTAAGATTTTTATTTTCAACATATTCGTCGCTTATTATTTCAAAAGTAATCGGCATAATTTATTTTCAGCACATTCGTCGGTTACTATTTCAAAAGTAATCGGCAAGATTTTTATTTTCAGCATATTCGTCGGTGACTATTTCAAAAGTAATCGACATGATTTATTTTCAGCATATTCGTCGGTTACTATTTCAAAGGTAATTGGCATGATTTATTTTCAACACATTCGTCGGTTACTATTTCAAAAGTAATCGGCAAGATTTTTATTTTCAGCATATTTGTGGGTTACTATTTTAAAAGTAATCGACAAGATTTTTATTTTCAACATATTCGTCGGTTACTATTTCAAAAGTAATCGGCAAGACTTTATTTTCAGTACATTCGTTGGTTACTATTTTAAAAGTAATCGGTAAGATTTTTATTTTCAACATATTCGTCGCTTACTATTTTGAAAGTAATCGGCATGATTTATTTTCAGCACATTCGTCGGTTACTATTTCAAAAGTAATCAGCAAGATTTTTATTTTCACAATATTCGTCGGTGACTATTTCAAAAGTAATCGGCATGATTTATTTTCAAGACATTCGTCGGTTACTATTTCAAAAGTAATCGGCAAGATTTTTATTTTCAGCATATTCGTCGGTGACTATTTCAAATGTAATCGGCAAGATTTTTATTTTCAGCATATTTGTCGGTTACTAATTCAAAAGTAATCGACAAGATTTTTATTTTCAACATATTCGTCGGTTACTAATTCAAAAGTAATCGACAAGACTTTATTTTCAGCATATTCGTTGGTTACTATTTCAAAAGTAATAGGTAAGATTTTTATTTTCAACATATTCGTCGCTTATTATTTCAAAAGTAATCGGCATGATTTATTTTCAGCACATTCGTCGGTTACTATTTCAAAAGTAATCGGCAAGATTTTTATTTTCAGCATATTCGTCGGTGACTATTTCAAAAGTAATCGACATGATTTATTTTCAGCATATTCGTCGGTTACTATTTCAAAAGTAATCAGCATGATTTATTATCAGCACATTCGTCGGTTACTATTTCAAAAGTAATCGGCAAGATTTTAATTTTCAGCATATTCGTCGGTGACTATTTCAAAAGTAATCGGCAAGATTTTTATTTTTAGCATATTTGTCGGTTACTGTTTTAAAAGTAATCGACAAGATTTTTATTTTCAACATATTCATCGGTTACTATTTCAAAAGTAATCGGCATGATTTATTTTCAGCACATTCGTCGGTTACTATTTCAAAAGTAATCGGCAAGATTTATTTTCAGCACATATTCGTCGGTTACTATTTCAAAAGTAATGGGCAAGACTTTATTTTCAACATATTCGTCGGTTCCTATTTCAACAGTAATCGGCAAGACTTTATTTTCAGCACATTCGTGGGTTACTATTTCAAAAGTAATCGGCAAGATTTTTATTTTCAGCATATTCGTCGGTTAGTATTTCAAAAGTAATCGACAAGATTTTTATTTTCAACATATTCGTCGGTTCCTATTTCAAAAGTAATCGGCAAGATTTTGATTTTTAGCATATTTGTCGGTTACTCTTTTAAAAGTGATCGACAAGATTTTTATTTTCAACATATTCGTCGGTTACTATTTCAAAAGTAATCGGCAAGACTTTATTTTCAGCATATTTGTCGGTTAGTATTTTAAAAGTAATCGACAAGACTTTATTTTCAGCACATTCGTCGGTTACTATTTCAAAACTAATCGGCAAGATTTTTATTTTCAACATATTCGTCGGTTACTATTTCAAAAGTAATCGGCATGACTTTATTTTCAGCACATTCATTGGTTACTTTTTCAAAAGTAATCGGTAAGATTTTTATTTCCAACATATTCGTCGCTTACTATTTCAAAAGTAATCAGCATGATTTATTTTCAGCACATTCGTCGGTTACTATTTCAAAAGTAATCGGCAAGATTTTTATTTTCAGCATATTCGTCGGTGACTATTTCAAATGTAATCGGCAAGATTTTTATTTTCAGCATATTTGTCGGTTACTATTTTAAAAGTAATCGACAAGATTTTTATTTTCAACATATTCGTCGGTTACTATTTCAAAAGTAATCGACAAGACTTTATTTTCAGCATATTCGTTGGTTACTATTTCAAAAGTAATGGGTAAGATTTTTATTTTCAACATATTCGTCGCTTATTATTTCAAAAGTAATCGGCATGATTTATTTTCAGCACATTCGTCGGTTACTATTTCAAAAGTAATCGGCAAGATTTTTATTTTCAGCATATTCGTCGGTGACTATTTCAAAAGTAATCGACATGATTTATTTTCAGCATATTCGTCGGTTACTATTTCAAAGGTAATTGGCATGATTTATTTTCAACACATTCGTCGGTTACTATTTCAAAAGTAATCGGCATGATTTATTTTCAGCACATTCGTCGGTTACTATTTCAAAAGTAATCGGCAAGATTTATTTTCAGCACATATTCGTCGGTTACTATTTCAAAAGTAATGGGCAAGACTTTATTTTCAACATATTCGTCGGTTCCTATTTCAACAGTAATCGGCAAGACTTTATTTTTAGCACATTCGTGGGTTACTATTTCAAAAGTAATCGGCAAGATTTTTATTTTCAGCATATTCGTCGGTTAGTATTTCAAAAGTAATCGACAAGATTTTTATTTTCAACATATTCGTCGGTTCCTATTTCAAAAGTAATCGGCAAGATTTTGATTTTTAGCATATTTGTCGGTTACTCTTTTAAAAGTGATCGACAAGATTTTTATTTTCAACATATTCGTCGGTTACTATTTCAAAAGTAATCGGCAAGACTTTATTTTCAGCATATTTGTCGGTTAGTATTTTAAAAGTAATCGACAAGACTTTATTTTCAGCACATTCGTCGGTTACTATTTCAAAACTAATCGGCAAGATTTTTATTTTCAACATATTCGTCGGTTACTATTTCAAAAGTAATCGGCATGACTTTATTTTCAGCACATTCATTGGTTACTTTTTCAAAAGTAATCGGTAAGATTTTTATTTCCAACATATTCGTCGCTTACTATTTCAAAAGTAATCAGCATGATTTATTTTCAGCACATTCGTCGGTTACTATTTCAAAAGTAATCGGCAAGATTTTTATTTTCAGCATATTCGTCGGTGACTATTTCAAATGTAATCGGCAAGATTTTTATTTTCAGCATATTTGTCGGTTACTATTTTAAAAGTAATCGACAAGATTTTTATTTTCAACATATTCGTCGGTTACTATTTCAAAAGTAATCGACAAGACTTTATTTTCAGCATATTCGTTGGTTACTATTTCAAAAGTAATGGGTAAGATTTTTATTTTCAACATATTCGTCGCTTATTATTTCAAAAGTAATCGGCATGATTTATTTTCAGCACATTCGTCGGTTACTATTTCAAAAGTAATCGGCAAGATTTTTATTTTCAGCATATTCGTCGGTGACTATTTCAAAAGTAATCGACATGATTTATTTTCAGCATATTCGTCGGTTACTATTTCAAAGGTAATTGGCATGATTTATTTTCAACACATTCGTCGGTTACTATTTCAAAAGTAATCGGCAAGATTTTTATTTTCAGCATATTTGTGGGTTACTATTTTAAAAGTAATCGACAAGATTTTTATTTTCAACATATTCGTCGGTTACTATTTCAAAAGTAATCGGCAAGACTTTATTTTCAGTACATTCGTTGGTTACTATTTTAAAAGTAATCGGTAAGATTTTTATTTTCAACATATTCGTCGCTTACTATTTCGAAAGTAATCGGCATGATTTATTTTCAGCACATTCGTCGGTTACTATTTCAAAAGTAATCAGCAAGATTTTTATTTTCACAATATTCGTCGGTGACTATTTCAAAAGTAATCGGCATGATTTATTTTCAAGACATTCGTCGGTTACTATTTCAAAAGTAATCGGCAAGATTTTTATTTTCAGCATATTCGTCTGTTACTATTTCAAAAGTAATCGGCAAGACTTTATTTTCAGCACATTCATTGGTTACTTTTTTAAAAGTAATCGGTAAGATTTTTATTTCCAACATATTCGTCGTTTACTATTTCAAAAGTAATCAGCATGATTTATTTTCAGCACATTCGTCGGTTACTATTTCAAAACTAATCGGCAAGATTTTTATTTTCAACATATTCGTCGGTTACTATTTCAAAAGTAATCGGCATGACTTTATTTTCAGCACATTCATTGGTTACTTTTTTAAAAGTAATCGGTAAGATTTTTATTTCCAACATATTCGTCGCTTACTATTTCAAAAGTAATCAGCATGATTTATTTTCAGCACATTCGTCGGTTACTATTTCAAAAGTAATCGGCAAGATTTTTATTTTCAGCATATTCGTCGGTGACTATTTCAAAAGTAATCGGCAAGATTTTTATTTTCAACATATTCGTCGGTTACTATTTCAAAAGTAATCGGCAAGACTTTATTTTCAGCATATTTGTCGGTTAGTATTTTAAAAGTAATCGACAAGACTTTATTTTCAGCACATTCGTCGGTTACTATTTCAAAACTAATCGGCAAGATTTTTATTTTCAACATATTCGTCGGTTACTATTTCAAAAGTAATCGGCATGACTTTATTTTCAGCACATTCATTGGTTACTTTTTTAAAAGTAATCGGTAAGATTTTTTTTTCCAACATATTCGTCGCTTACTATTTCAAAAGTAATCAGCATGATTTATTTTCAGCACCTTCGTCGGTTACTATTTCAAAAGTAATCGGCAAGATTTTTATTTTCAGCATATTCGTCGGTGACTATTTCAAATGTAATCGGCAAGATTTTTATTTTCAGCATATTTGTCGGTTACTATTTTAAAAGTAATCGACAAGATTTTTATTTTCAACATATTCGTCGGTTACTATTTCAAAAGTAATCGGCATGATTTATTTTCAAGACATTCGTCGGTTACTATTTCAAAAGTAATCGGCACGATTTTTATTTTCAGCATATTCGTCTGTTACTATTTCAAAAGTAATCGGCAAGACTTTATTTTCAGCACATTCATTGGTTACTTTTTTAAAAGTAATCGGTAAGATTTTTATTTCCAACATATTCGTCGCTTACTATTTCAAAAGTAATCAGCATGATTTATTTTCAGCACATTCGTCGGTTACTATTTCAAAACTAATCGGCAAGATTTTTATTTTCAACATATTCGTCGGTTACTATTTCAAAAGTAATCGGCATGACTTTATTTTCAGCACATTCATTGGTTACTTTTTTAAAAGTAATCGGTAAGATTTTTATTTCCAACATATTCGTCGCTTACTATTTCAAAAGTAATCAGCATGATTTATTTTCAGCACATTCGTCGGTTACTATTTCAAAAGTAATCGGCAAGATTTTTATTTTCAGCATATTCGTCGGTGACTATTTCAAAAGTAATCGGCAAGATTTTTATTTTCAACATATTCGTCGGTTACTATTTCAAAAGTAATCGGCAAGACTTTATTTTCAGCATATTTGTCGGTTAGTATTTTAAAAGTAATCGACAAGACTTTATTTTCAGCACATTCGTCGGTTACTATTTCAAAACTAATCGGCAAGATTTTTATTTTCAACATATTCGTCGGTTACTATTTCAAAAGTAATCGGCATGACTTTATTTTCAGCACATTCATTGGTTACTTTTTTAAAAGTAATCGGTAAGATTTTTTTTTCCAACATATTCGTCGCTTACTATTTCAAAAGTAATCAGCATGATTTATTTTCAGCACCTTCGTCGGTTACTATTTCAAAAGTAATCGGCAAGATTTTTATTTTCAGCATATTCGTCGGTGACTATTTCAAATGTAATCGGCAAGATTTTTATTTTCAGCATATTTGTCGGTTACTATTTTAAAAGTAATCGACAAGATTTTTATTTTCAACATATTCGTCGGTTACTATTTCAAAAGTAATCGACAAGACTTTATTTTCAGCATATTCGTTGGTTACTATTTCAAAAGTAATAGGTAAGATTTTTATTTTCAACATATTCGTCGCTTATTATTTCAAAAGTAATCGGCATGATTTATTTTCAGCACATTCGTCGGTTACTATTTCAAAAGTAATCGGCAAGATTTTTATTTTCAGCATATTCGTCGGTGACTATTTCAAAAGTAATCGACATGATTTATTTTCAGCATATTCGTCGGTTACTATTTCAAAAGTAATCAGCATGATTTATTATCAGCACATTCGTCGGTTACTATTTCAAAAGTAATCGGCAAGATTTTAATTTTCAGCATATTCGTCGGTGACTATTTCAAAAGTAATCGGCAAGATTTTTATTTTTAGCATATTTGTCGGTTACTGTTTTAAAAGTAATCGACAAGATTTTTATTTTCAACATATTCATCGGTTACTATTTCAAAAGTAATCGGCATGATTTATTTTCAGCACATTCGTCGGTTACTATTTCAAAAGTAATCGGCAGGATTTATTTTCAGCACATATTCGTCGGTTACTATTTCAAAAGTAATGGGCAAGACTTTATTTTCAGCATATTCGTTGGTTACTATTTCAAAAGTAATCGGTAAGATTTTTATTTTCAACATATTCGTCGGTTACTCTTTCAAAGGTAATCGGCATGATTTATTTTCAACACGTTCGTCGGTTACTATTTCAAAATTAATCGGCATGATCTATTTTCTGCACATTCGTCGGTTACTATTTCAAAAGTAATCGGCAAGATTTTTTATTTTCAGCTTATTTGTCGGTTACTATTTTAAAAGTAATCGACAAGATTTTTATTTTCAACATATTCGTCGGTTACTATTTCAAAAGTAATCGGCAAGACTTTATTTTCAGCACATTCGTCGGTTACTATTTCAAAAGTAATCGGCAAGATTTTTATTTTCAGCATATTCGTCGGTGACTATTTCAAAAGTAATCGGCAATATTTTTATTTTCAGCATATTTGTCTGTTACTGTTTTAAAAGTAATCGACAAGATTTTTATTTTCAATATATTCGTCGGTTACTATTTCAAAAGTAATCGGCAAGACTTTATTTTCAGCATATTCGTTGGTTACTATTTCAAAAGTAATCGGTAAGATTTTTATTTTCAACATATTCGTTGCTTACTATTTCAAAAGTAATTGGCATGATTTATTTTCAGCACATTCGTCGGTTACTATTTCAAAAGTAATCGGCAAGATTTATTTTCAGCACATATTCGTCGGTTACTATTTCAAAAGTAATGGGCAAGACTTTATTTTCAGCATATTCGTTGGTTACTATTTCAAAAGTAATCGGTAAGATTTTTATTTTCAACATATTCGTCGGTTACTCTTTCAAAGGTAATCGGCATGATTTATTTTCAACACGTTCGTCGGTTACTATTTCAAAAGTAATCGGCATGATCTATTTTCTGCACATTCGTCGGTTACTATTTCAAAAGTAATCGGCAAGATTTTTTATTTTCAGCTTATTTGTCGGTTACTATTTTAAAAGTAATCGACAAGATTTTTATTTTCAACATATTTGTCGCTTATTATTTCAAAAGTAATCGGCATGATTTATTTTCAGCACATTCGTCGGTTACTATTTCAAAAGTAATCGGCAAGATTTTTATTTTCAGCATATTCGTCGGTGACTATTTCAAATGTAATCGGCAAGATTTTTATTTTCAGCATATTTGTCGGTTACTATTCTAAAAGTAATTGACAAGATTTTTATTTTCAACATATTCGTCGGTTACTATTTCAAAAGTAATCGACAAGACTTTATTTTCAGCATATTCGTTGGTTACTATTTCAAAAGTAATGGGTAAGATTTTTATTTTCAACATATTCGTCGCTTATTATTTCAAAAGTAATCGGCATAATTTTTTTTCAGCACATTCGTCGGTTACTATTTCAAAAGTAATCGGCAAGATTTTTATTTTCAGCATATTCGTCGGTGACTATTTCAAAAGTAATCGACATGATTTATTTTCAGCATATTCGTCGGTTACTATTTCAAAGGTAATTGGCATGATTTATTTTCAACACATTCGTCGGTTACTATTTCAAAAGTAATCGGCAAGATTTTTATTTTCAGCATATTTGTGGGTTACTATTTTAAAAGTAATCGACAAGATTTTTATTTTCAACATATTCGTCGGTTACTATTTCAAAAGTAATCGGCAAGACTTTATTTTCAGTACATTCGTTGGTTACTATTTTAAAAGTAATCGGTAAGATTTTTATTTTCAACATATTCGTCGCTTACTATTTCGAAAGTAATCGGCATGATTTATTTTCAGCACATTCGTCGGTTACTATTTCAAAAGTAATCAGCAAGATTTTTATTTTCACAATATTCGTCGGTGACTATTTCAAAAGTAATCGGCATGATTTATTTTCAAGACATTCGTCGGTTACTATTTCAAAAGTAATCGGCAAGATTTTTATTTTCAGCATATTCGTCGGTTACTATTTCAAAAGTAATCGGCAAGACTTTATTTTCAGCATATTTGTCGGTTAGTATTTTAAAAGTAGTCGACAAGACTTTATTTTCAGCACATTCGTCGGTTACTATTTCAAAACTAATCGGCAAGATTTTTATTTTCAACATATTCGTCGGTTACTATTTCAAAAGTAATCGGCATGACTTTATTTTCAGCACATTCATTGGTTACTTTTTTAAAAGTAATCGGTAAGATTTTTATTTCCAACATATTCGTCGCTTACTATTTCAAAAGTAATCAGCATGAATTATTTTCAGCACATTCGTCGGTTACTATTTGAAAAGTAATCGGCAAGATTTTTATTTTCAGCATATTCGTCGGTGACTATTTCAAATGTAATCGGCAAGATTTTTATTTTCAGCATATTTGTCGGTTACTATTTTAAAAGTAATCGACAAGATTTTTATTTTCAACATATTCGTCGGTTACTATTTCAAAAGTAATCGACAAGACTTTATTTTCAGCATATTCGTTGGTTACTATTTCAAAAGTAATAGGTAAGATTTTTATTTTCAACATATTCGTCGCTTATTATTTCAAAAGTAATCGGCATGATTTATTTTCAGCACATTCGTCGGTTACTATTTCAAAAGTAATCGGCAAGATTTTTATTTTCAGCATATTCGTCGGTGACTATTTCAAAAGTAATCGACATGATTTATTTTCAGCATATTCGTCGGTTACTATTTCAAAAGTAATCGGCATGATCTATTTTCTGCACATTCGTCGGTTACTATTTCAAAAGTAATCGGCAAGATTTTTTATTTTCAGCTTATTTGTCGATTACTATTTTAAAAGTAATCGACAAGATTTTTATTTTCAACATATTCGTCGCTTATTATTTCAAAAGTAATCGGCATGATTTATTTTCAGCACATTCGTCGGTTACTATTTCAAAAGTAATCGGCAAGATTTTTATTTTCAGCATATTCGTCGGTGACTATTTCAAAAGTAATCGACATGATTTATTTTCAGCATATTCGTCGGTTACTATTTCAAAGGTAATTGGCATGATTTATTTTCAACACATTCGTCGGTTACTATTTCAAAAGTAATCGGCAAGATTTTTATTTTCAGCATATTTGTGGGTTACTATTTTAAAAGTAATCGACAAGATTTTTATTTTCAACATATTCGTCGGTTACTATTTCAAAAGTAATCAGCAAGACTTTATTTTCAGTACATTCGTTGGTTACTATTTTAAAAGTAATCGGTAAGATTTTTATTTTCAACATATTCGTCGCTTACTATTTCGAAAGTAATCGGCATGATTTATTTTCAGCACATTCGTCGGTTACTATTTCAAAAGTAATCAGCAAGATTTTTATTTTCACAATATTCGTCGGTGACTATTTCAAAAGTAATCGGCATGATTTATTTTCAAGACATTCGTCGGTTACTATTTCAAAAGTAATCGGCAAGATTTTTATTTTCAGCATATTCGTCGGTTACTATTTCAAAAGTAATCGGCAAGACTTTATTTTCAGCATATTTGTCGGTTAGTATTTTAAAAGTAATCGACAAGACTTTATTTTCAGCACATTCGTCGGTTACTATTTCAAAACTAATCGGCAAGATTTTTATTTTCAACATATTCGTCGGTTACTATTTCAAAAGTAATCGGCATGACTTTATTTTCAGCACATTCATTGGTTACTTTTTTAAAAGTAATCGGTAAGATTTTTATTTCCAACATATTCGTCGCTTACTATTTCAAAAGTAATCAGCATGATTTATTTTCAGCACATTCGTCGGTTACTATTTCAAAAGTAATCGGCAAGATTTTTATTTTCAGCATATTCGTCGGTGACTATTTCAAAAGTAATCGGCAAGATTTTTATTTTCAACATATTCGTCGGTTACTATTTCAAAAGTAATCGGCAAGACTTTATTTTCAGCATATTTGTCGGTTAGTATTTTAAAAGTAATCGACAAGACTTTATTTTCAGCACATTCGTCGGTTACTATTTCAAAACTAATCGGCAAGATTTTTATTTTCAACATATTCGTCGGTTACTATTTCAAAAGTAATCGGCATGCCTTTATTTTCAGCACATTCATTGGTTACTTTTTTAAAAGTAATCGGTAAGATTTTTATTTCCAACATATTCGTCGCTTACTATTTCAAAAGTAATCAGCATGATTTATTTTCAGCACATTCGCCGGTTACTATTTCAAAAGTAATCGGCAAGATTTTTATTTTCAGCATATTCGTCGGTGACTATTTCAAATGTAATCGGCAAGATTTTTATTTTCAGCATATTTGTCGGTTACTATTTTAAAAGTAATCGACAAGATTTTTATTTTCAACATATTCGTCGGTTACTATTTCAAAAGTAATCGACAAGACTTTATTTTCAGCATATTCGTTGGTTACTATTTCAAAAGTAATAGGTAAGATTTTTATTTTCAACATATTCGTCGCTTATTATTTCAAAAGTAATCGGCATGATTTATTTTCAGCACATTCGTCGGTTACTATTTCAAAAGTAATCGGCAAGATTTTTATTTTCAGCATATTCGTCGGTGACTATTTCAAAAGTAATCGACATGATTTATTTTCAGCATATTCGTCGGTTACTATTTCATAAGTAATCAGCATGATTTATTATCAGCACATTCGTCGGTTACTATTTCAAAAGTAATCGGCAAGATTTTAATTTTCAGCATATTCGTCGGTGACTATTTCAAAAGTAATCGGCAAGATTTTTATTTTTAGCATATTTGTCGGTTACTGTTTTAAAAGTAATCGACAAGATTTTTATTTTCAACATATTCATCGGTTACTATTTCAAAAGTAATCGGCATGATTTATTTTCAGCACATTCGTCGGTTACTATTTCAAAAGTAATCGGCAAGATTTATTTTCAGCACATATTCGTCGGTTACTATTTCAAAAGTAATGGGCAAGACTTTATTTTCAGCATATTCGTTGGTTACTATTTCAAAAGTAATCGGTAAGATTTTTATTTTCAACATATTCGTCGGGTACTCTTTCAAAGGTAATCGGCATGATTTATTTTCAACACGTTCGTCGGTTACTATTTCAAAAGTAATCGGCATGATCTATTTTCTACACATTCGTCGGTTACTATTTCAAAAGTAATCGGCAAGATTTTTTATTTTCAGCATATTTGTCGGTTACTATTTTAAAAGTAATCGACAAGATTTTTATTTTCAACATATTCGTCGGTTACTATTTCAAAAGTAATCGACAAGACTTTATTTTCAGCATATTCGTTGGTTACTATTTCAAAAGTAATAGGTAAGATTTTTATTTTCAACATATTCGTCGCTTATTATTTCAAAAGTAATCGGCATGATTTATTTTCAGCACATTCGTCGGTTACTATTTCAAAAGTAATTGGCAAGATTTTTATTTTCAGCATATTCGTCGGTGACTATTTCAAAAGTAATCGACATGATTTATTTTCAGCATATTCGTCGGTTACTATTTCAAAAGTAATCAGCATGATTTATTATCAGCACATTCGTCGGTTACTATTTCAAAAGTAATCGGCAAGATTTTAATTTTCAGCATATTCGTCGGTGACTATTTCAAAAGTAATCGGCAAGATTTTTATTTTTAGCATATTTGTCGGTTACTGTTTTAAAAGTAATCGACAAGATTTTTATTTTCAACATATTCATCGGTTACTATTTCAAAAGTAATCGGCATGATTTATTTTCAGCACATTCGTCGGTTACTATTTCAAAAGTAATCGGCAAGATTTATTTTCAGCACATATTCGTTGGTTACTATTTCAAAAGTAATGGGCAAGACTTTATTTTCAGCATATTCGTTGGTTACTATTTCAAAAGTAATCGGTAAGATTTTTATTTTCAACATATTCGTCGGTTACTCTTTCAAAGGTAATCGGCATGATTTATTTTCAACACGTTCGTCGGTTACTATTTCAAAAGTAATCGGCATGATCTATTTTCTGCACATTCGTCGGTTACTATTTCAAAATTAATCGGCAAGATTTTTTATTTTCAGCTTATTTGTCGGTTACTATTTTAAAAGTAATCGACAAGATTTTTATTTTCAACATATTCGTCGCTTATTATTTCAAAAGTAATCGGCATGATTTAT
Organism: Medicago lupulina; assembly: GCA_958299785.1. Taxonomy (NCBI): domain Eukaryota; kingdom Viridiplantae; phylum Streptophyta; class Magnoliopsida; order Fabales; family Fabaceae; genus Medicago; species Medicago lupulina. The sequence goes on from OY283144.1 coordinate 43,104,199, forward strand.
TTTCAGCACATTCGTCGGTTACTATTTCAAAAGTAATCGGCAAGATTTTTATTTTCAGCATATTCGTCGGTGACTATTTCAAAAGTAATCGACATGATTTATTTTCAGCATATTCGTCGGTGACTATTTCAAAAGTAATCGGCAAGATTTTTATTTTCAACATATTCGTCGGTTACTATTTCAAAAGTAATCGGCAAGACTTTATTTTCAGCATATTTGTCGGTTAGTATTTTAAAAGTAATCGACAAGACTTTATTTTCAGCACATTCGTCGGTTACTATTTCAAAACTAATCGGCAAGATTTTTATTTTCAACATATTCGTCGGTTACTATTTCAAAAGTAATCGGCATGACTTTATTTTCAGCACATTCATTGGTTACTTTTTTCAAAGTAATCGGTAAGATTTTTATTTCCAACATATTCGTCGCTTACTATTTCAAAAGTAATCAGCATGATTTATTTTCAGCACATTCGTCGGTTACTATTTGAAAAGTAATCGGCAAGATTTTTATTTTCAGCATATTCGTCGGTGACTATTTCAAATGTAATTGGCAAGATTTTTATTTTCAGCATATTTGTCGGTTACTATTTTAAAAGTAATCGACAAGATTTTTATTTTCAACATATTCGTCGGTTACTATTTCAAAAGTAATCGACAAGACTTTATTTTCAGCATATTCGTTGGTTACTATTTCAAAAGTAATAGGTAAGATTTTTATTTTCAACATATTCGTCGCTTATTATTTCAAAAGTAATCGGCATGATTTATTTTCAGCACATTCGTCGGTTACTATTTCAAAAGTAATCGGCAAGATTTTTATTTTCAGCATATTCGTCGGTGACTATTTCAAAAGTAATCGACATGATTTATTTTCAGCATATTCGTCGGTTACTATTTCAAAAGTAATCGGCATGATCTATTTTCTGCACATTCGTCGGTTACTATTTCAAAAGTAATCGGCAAGATTTTTTATTTTCAGCTTATTTGTCGATTACTATTTTAAAAGTAATCGACAAGATTTTTATTTTCAACATATTCGTCGCTTATTATTTCAAAAGTAATCGGCATGATTTATTTTCAGCACATTCGTCGGTTACTATTTCAAAAGTAATCGGCAAGATTTTTATTTTCAGCATATTCGTCGGTGACTATTTCAAAAGTAATCGACATGATTTATTTTCAGCATATTCGTCGGTTACTATTTCAAAGGTAATTGGCATGATTTATTTTCAACACATTCGTCGGTTACTATTTCAAAAGTAATCGGCAAGATTTTTATTTTCAGCATATTTGTGGGTTACTATTTTAAAAGTAATCGACAAGATTTTTATTTTCAACATATTCGTCGGTTACTATTTCAAAAGTAATCAGCAAGACTTTATTTTCAGTACATTCGTTGGTTACTATTTTAAAAGTAATCGGTAAGATTTTTATTTTCAACATATTCGTCGCTTACTATTTCGAAAGTAATCGGCATGATTTATTTTCAGCACATTCGTCGGTTACTATTTCAAAAGTAATCAGCAAGATTTTTATTTTCACAATATTCGTCGGTGACTATTTCAAAAGTAATCGGCATGATTTATTTTCAAGACATTCGTCGGTTACTATTTCAAAAGTAATCGGCAAGATTTTTATTTTCAGCATATTCGTCGGTTACTATTTCAAAAGTAATCGGCAAGACTTTATTTTCAGCATATTTGTCGGTTAGTATTTTAAAAGTAATCGACAAGACTTTATTTTCAGCACATTCGTCGGTTACTATTTCAAAACTAATCGGCAAGATTTTTATTTTCAACATATTCGTCGGTTACTATTTCAAAAGTAATCGGCATGACTTTATTTTCAGCACATTCATTGGTTACTTTTTTAAAAGTAATCGGTAAGATTTTTATTTCCAACATATTCGTCGCTTACTATTTCAAAAGTAATCAGCATGATTTATTTTCAGCACATTCGTCGGTTACTATTTCAAAAGTAATCGGCAAGATTTTTATTTTCAGCATATTCGTCGGTGACTATTTCAAAAGCAATCGGCAAGATTTTTATTTTCAACATATTCGTCGGTTACTATTTCAAAAGTAATCGGCAAGACTTTATTTTCAGCATATTTGTCGGTTAGTATTTTAAAAGTAATCGACAAGACTTTATTTTCAGCACATTCGTCGGTTACTATTTCAAAACTAATCGACAAGATTTTTATTTTCAACATATTCGTCGGTTACTATTTCAAAAGTAATCGGCATGCCTTTATTTTCAGCACATTCATTGGTTACTTTTTTAAAAGTAATCGGTAAGATTTTTATTTCCAACATATTCGTCGCTTACTATTTCAAAAGTAATCAGCATGATTTATTTTCAGCAAATTCGCCGGTTACTATTTCAAAAGTAATCGGCAAGATTTTTATTTTCAGCATATTCGTCGGTGACTATTTCAAATGTAATCGGCAAGATTTTTATTTTCAGCATATTTGTCGGTTACTATTTTAAAAGTAATCGACAAGATTTTTATTTTCAACATATTCGTCGGTTACTATTTCAAAAGTAATCGACAAGACTTTATTTTCAGCATATTCGTTGGTTACTATTTCAAAAGTAATAGGTAAGATTTTTATTTTCAACATATTCGTCGCTTATTATTTCAAAAGTAATCGGCATGATTTATTTTCAGCACATTCGTCGGTTACTATTTCAAAAGTAATCGGCAAGATTTTTATTTTCAGCATATTCGTCGGTGACTATTTCAAAAGTAATCGACATGATTTATTTTCAGCATATTCGTCGGTTACTATTTCAAAAGTAATCAGCATGATTTATTATCAGCACATTGGTCGGTTACTATTTCAAAAGTAATCGGCAAGATTTTAATTTTCAGCATATTCGTCGGTGACTATTTCAAAAGTAATCGGCAAGATTTTTATTTTTAGCATATTTGTCGGTTACTGTTTTAAAAGTAATCGACAAGATTTTTATTTTCAACATATTCATCGGTTACTATTTCAAAAGTAATCGGCATGATTTATTTTCAGCACATTCGTCGGTTACTATTTCAAAAGTAATCGGCAAGATTTATTTTCAGCACATATTCGTCGGTTACTATTTCAAAAGTAATGGGCAAGACTTTATTTTCAGCATATTCGTTGGTTACTATTTCAAAAGTAATCGGTAAGATTTTTATTTTCAACATATTCGTCGGGTACTCTTTCAAAGGTAATCGGCATGATTTATTTTCAACACGTTCGTCGGTTACTATTTCAAAAGTAATCGGCATGATCTATTTTCTGCACATTCGTCGGTTACTATTTCAAAAGTAATCGGCAAGATTTTTTATTTTCAGCATATTTGTCGGTTACTATTTTAAAAGTAATCGACAAGATTTTTATTTTCAACATATTCGTCGGTTACTATTTCAAAAGTAATCGACAAGACTTTATTTTCAGCATATTCGTTGGTTACTATTTCAAAAGTAATAGGTAAGATTTTTATTTTCAACATATTCGTCGCTTATTATTTCAAAAGTAATCGGCATGATTTATTTTCAGCACATTCGTCGGTTACTATTTCAAAAGTAATCGGCAAGATTTTTATTTTCAGCATATTCGTCGGTGACTATTTCAAAAGTAATCGACATGATTTATTTTCAGCATATTCGTCGGTTACTATTTCAAAAGTAATCAGCATGATTTATTATCAGCACATTCGTCGGTTACTATTTCAAAAGTAATCGGCAAGATTTTAATTTTCAGCATATTCGTCGGTGACTATTTCAAAAGTAATCGGCAAGATTTTTATTTTTAGCATATTTGTCGGTTACTGTTTTAAAAGTAATCGACAAGATTTTTATTTTCAACATATTCATCGGTTACTATTTCAAAAGTAATCGGCATGATTTATTTTCAGCACATTCGTCGGTTACTATTTCAAAAGTAATCGGCAAGATTTATTTTCAGCACATATTCGTTGGTTACTATTTCAAAAGTAATGGGCAAGACTTTATTTTCAGCATATTCGTTGGTTACTATTTCAAAAGTAATCGGTAAGATTTTTATTTTCAACATATTCGTCGGTTACTCTTTCAAAGGTAATCGGCATGATTTATTTTCAACACGTTCGTCGGTTACTATTTCAAAAGTAATCGGCATGATCTATTTTCTGCACATTCGTCGGTTACTATTTCAAAATTAATCGGCAAGATTTTTTATTTTCAGCTTATTTGTCGGTTACTATTTTAAAAGTAATCGACAAGATTTTTATTTTCAACATATTCGTCGGTTACTATTTCAAAAGTAATCGACAAGACTTTATTTTCAGCATATTCGTTGGTTACTATTTCAAAAGTAATAGGTAAGATTTTTATTTTCAACATATTCGTCGCTTATTATTTCAAAAGTAATCGGCATGATTTATTTTCAGCACATTCGTCGGTTACTATTTCAAAAGTAATCGGCAAGATTTTTATTTTCAGCATATTCGTCGGTGACTATTTCAAAAGTAATCGACATGATTTATTTTCAGCATATTCGTCGGTTACTATTTCAAAAGTAATCAGCATGATTTATTATCAGCACATTCGTCGGTTACTATTTCAAAAGTAATCGGCAAGATTTTAATTTTCAGCATATTCGTCGGTGACTATTTCAAAAGTAATCGGCAAGATTTTTATTTTTAGCATATTTGTCGGTTACTGTTTTAAAAGTAATCGACAAGATTTTTATTTTCAACATATTCATCGGTTACTATTTCAAAAGTAATCGGCATGATTTATTTTCAGCACATTCGTCGGTTACTATTTCAAAAGTAATCGGCAAGATTTATTTTCAGCACATATTCGTTGGTTACTATTTCAAAAGTAATGGGCAAGACTTTATTTTCAGCATATTCGTTGGTTACTATTTCAAAAGTAATCGGTAAGATTTTTATTTTCAACATATTCGTCGGTTACTCTTTCAAAGGTAATCGGCATGATTTATTTTCAACACGTTCGTCGGTTACTATTTCAAAAGTAATCGGCATGATCTATTTTCTGCACATTCGTCGGTTACTATTTCAAAATTAATCGGCAAGATTTTTTATTTTCAGCTTATTTGTCGGTTACTATTTTAAAAGTAATCGACAAGATTTTTATTTTCAACATATTCGTCGGTTACTATTTCAAAAGTAATCGACAAGACTTTATTTTCAGCATATTCGTTGGTTACTATTTCAAAAGTAATAGGTAAGATTTTTATTTTCAACATATTCGTCGCTTATTATTTCAAAAGTAATCGGCATGATTTATTTTCAGCACATTCGTCGGTTACTATTTCAAAAGTAATCGGCAAGATTTTTATTTTCAGCATATTCGTCGGTGACTATTTCAAAAGTAATCGACATGATTTATTTTCAGCATATTCGTCGGTTACTATTTCAAAAGTAATCAGCATGATTTATTATCAGCACATTCGTCGGTTACTATTTCAAAAGTAATCGGCAAGATTTTAATTTTCAGCATATTCGTCGGTGACTATTTCAAAAGTAATCGGCAAGATTTTTATTTTTAGCATATTTGTCGGTTACTGTTTTAAAAGTAATCGACAAGATTTTTATTTTCAACATATTCATCGGTTACTATTTCAAAAGTAATCGGCATGATTTATTTTCAGCACATTCGTCGGTTACTATTTCAAAAGTAATCGGCAAGATTTATTTTCAGCACATATTCGTCGGTTACTATTTCAAAAGTAATGGGCAAGACTTTATTTTCAGCATATTCGTTGGTTACTATTTCAAAAGTAATCGGTAAGATTTTTATTTTCAACATATTCGTCGGGTACTCTTTCAAAGGTAATCGGCATGATTTATTTTCAACACGTTCGTCGGTTACTATTTCAAAAGTAATCGGCATGATCTATTTTCTGCACATTCGTCGGTTACTATTTCAAAAGTAATCGGCAAGATTTTTTATTTTCAGCATATTTGTCGGTTACTATTTTAAAAGTAATCGACAAGATTTTTATTTTCAACATATTCGTCGGTTACTATTTCAAAAGTAATCGACAAGACTTTATTTTCAGCATATTCGTTGGTTACTATTTCAAAAGTAATAGGTAAGATTTTTATTTTCAACATATTCGTCGCTTATTATTTCAAAAGTAATCGGCATGATTTATTTTCAGCACATTCGTCGGTTACTATTTCAAAAGTAATCGGCAAGATTTTTATTTTCAGCATATTCGTCGGTGACTATTTCAAAAGTAATCGACATGATTTATTTTCAGCATATTCGTCGGTTACTATTTCAAAAGTAATCAGCATGATTTATTATCAGCACATTCGTCGGTTACTATTTCAAAAGTAATCGGCAAGATTTTAATTTTCAGCATATTCGTCGGTGACTATTTCAAAAGTAATCGGCAAGATTTTTATTTTTAGCATATTTGTCGGTTACTGTTTTAAAAGTAATCGACAAGATTTTTATTTTCAACATATTCATCGGTTACTATTTCAAAAGTAATCGGCATGATTTATTTTCAGCACATTCGTCGGTTACTATTTCAAAAGTAATCGGCAAGATTTATTTTCAGCACATATTCGTTGGTTACTATTTCAAAAGTAATGGGCAAGACTTTATTTTCAGCATATTCGTTGGTTACTATTTCAAAAGTAATCGGTAAGATTTTTATTTTCAACATATTCGTCGGTTACTCTTTCAAAGGTAATCGGCATGATTTATTTTCAACACGTTCGTCGGTTACTATTTCAAAAGTAATCGGCATGATCTATTTTCTGCACATTCGTCGGTTACTATTTCAAAATTAATCGGCAAGATTTTTTATTTTCAGCTTATTTGTCGGTTACTATTTTAAAAGTAATCGACAAGATTTTTATTTTCAACATATTCGTCGCTTATTATTTCAAAAGTAATCGGCATGATTTATTTTCAGCACATTCGTCGGTTACTATTTCAAAAGTAATCGGCAAGATTTTTATTTTCAGCATATTCGTCGGTGACTATTTCAAAAGTAATCGACATGATTTATTTTCAGCATATTCGTCGGTGACTATTTCAAAAGTAATCGGCAAGATTTTTATTTTCAACATATTCGTCGGTTACTATTTCAAAAGTAAGCGGCAAGACTTTATTTTCAGCATATTTGTCGGTTAGTATTTTAAAAGTAATCGACAAGACTTTATTTTCAGCACATTCGTCGGTTACTATTTCAAAACTAATCGGCAAGATTTTTATTTTCAACATATTCGTCGGTTACTATTTCAAAAGTAATCCTCATGACTTTATTTTCAGCACATTCATTGGTTACTTTTTTAAAAGTAATCGGTAAGATTTTTATTTCCAACATATTCGTCGCTTACTATTTCAAAAGTAATCAGCATGATTTATTTTCAGCACATTCGTCGGTTACTATTTCAAAAGTAATCGGCAAGATTTTTATTTTCAGCATATTCGTCGGTGACTATTTCAAATGTAATCGGCAAGATTTTTATTTTCAGCATATTTTTCGGTTACTATTTTAAAAGTAATCGACAAGATTTTTATTTTCAACATATTCGTCGGTTACTATTTCAAAAGTAATCGACAAGACTTTATTTTCAGCATATTCGTTGGTTACTATTTCAAAAGTAATGGGCAAGAATTTATTTTCAGCATATTCGTTGGTTACTATTTCAAAAGTAATCGGTAAGATTTTTATTTTCAACATATTCGTCGGGTACTCTTTCAAAGGTAATCGGCATGATTTATTTTCAACACGTTCGTCGGTTACTATTTCAAAAGTAATCGGCATGATCTATTTTCTGCACATTCGTCGGTTACTATTTCAAAAGTAATCGGCAAGATTTTTTATTTTCAGCATATTTGTCGGTTACTATTTTAAAAGTAATCGACAAGATTTTTATTTTCAACATATTCGTCGGTTACTATTTCAAAAGTAATCGACAAGACTTTATTTTCAGCATATTCGTTGGTTACTATTTCAAAAGTAATAGGTAGGATTTTTATTTTCAACATATTCGTCGCTTATTATTTCAAAAGTAATCGGCATGATTTATTTTCAGCACATTCGTCGGTTACTATTTCAAAAGTAATCGGCAAGATTTTTATTTTCAGCATATTCGTCGGTGACTATTTCAAAAGTAATCGACATGATTTATTTTCAGCATATTCGTCGGTTACTATTTCAAAAGTAATCAGCATGATTTATTATCAGCACATTCGTCGGTTACTATTTCAAAAGTAATCGGCAAGATTTTAATTTTCAGCATATTCGTCGGTGACTATTTCAAAAGTAATCGGCAAGATTTTTATTTTTAGCATATTTGTCGGTTACTGTTTTAAAAGTAATCGACAAGATTTTTATTTTCAACATATTCATCGGTTACTATTTCAAAAGTAATCGGCATGATTTATTTTCAGCACATTCGTCGGTTACTATTTCAAAAGTAATCGGCAAGATTTATTTTCAGCACATATTCGTTGGTTACTATTTCAAAAGTAATGGGCAAGACTTTATTTTCAGCATATTCGTTGGTTACTATTTCAAAAGTAATCGGTAAGATTTTTATTTTCAACATATTCGTCGGTGACTATTTCAAAAGTAATCGACATGATTTATTTTCAGCATATTCGTCGGTGACTATTTCAAAAGTAATCGGCAAGATTTTTATTTTCAACATATTCGTCGGTTACTATTTCAAAAGTAATCGGCAAGACTTTATTTTCAGCATATTTGTCGGTTAGTATTTTAAAAGTAATCGACAAGACTTTATTTTCAGCACATTCGTCGGTTACTATTTCAAAACTAATCGGCAAGATTTTTATTTTCAACATATTCGTCGCTTATTATTTCAAAAGTAATCGGCATGATTTATTTTCAGCACATTCGTCGGTTACTATTTCAAAAGTAATCGGCAAGATTTTTATTTTCAGCATATTCGTCGGTGACTATTTCAAAAGTAATCGACATGATTTATTTTCAGCATATTCGTCGGTGACTATTTCAAAAGTAATCGGCAAGATTTTTATTTTCAACATATTCGTCGGTTACTATTTCAAAAGTAATCGGCAAGACTTTATTTTCAGCATATTTGTCGGTTAGTATTTTAAAAGTAATCGACAAGACTTTATTTTCAGCACATTCGTCGGTTACTATTTCAAAACTAATCGGCAAGATTTTTATTTTCAACATATTCGTCGGTTACTATTTCAAAAGTAATCCTCATGACTTTATTTTCAGCACATTCATTGGTTACTTTTTTAAAAGTAATCGGTAAGATTTTTATTTCCAACATATTCGTCGCTTACTATTTCAAAAGTAATCAGCATGATTTATTTTCAGCACATTCGTCGGTTACTATTTCAAAAGTAATCGGCAAGATTTTTATTTTCAGCATATTCGTCGGTGACTATTTCAAATGTAATCGGCAAGATTTTTATTTTCAGCATATTTTTCGGTTACTATTTTAAAAGTAATCGACAAGATTTTTATTTTCAACATATTCGTCGGTTACTATTTCAAAAGTAATCGACAAGACTTTATTTTCAGCATATTCGTTGGTTACTATTTCAAAAGTAATAGGTAAGATTTTTATTTTCAACATATTCGTCGCTTATTATTTCAAAAGTAATCGGCATGATTTATTTTCAGCACATTCGTCGGTTACTATTTCAAAAGTAATCGGCAAGATTTTTATTTTCAGCATATTCGTCGGTGACTATTTCAAAAGTAATCGACATGATTTATTTTCAGCATATTCGTCGGTTACTATTTCAAAAGTAATCAGCATGATTTATTATCAGCACATTCGTCGGTTACTATTTCAAAAGTAATCGGCAAGATTTATTTTCAGCACATATTCGTTGGTTACTATTTCAAAAGTAATGGGCAAGACTTTATTTTCAGCATATTCGTTGGTTACTATTTCAAAAGTAATCGGTAAGATTTTTATTTTCAACATATTCGTCGGGTACTCTTTCAAAGGTAATCGACATGATTTATTTTCAACACGTTCGTCGGTTACTATTTCAAAAGTATTCGGCATGATCTATTTTCTGCACATTCGTCGGTTACTATTTCAAAAGTAATCGGCAAGATTTTTTATTTTCAGCATATTTGTCGGTTACTATTTTAAAAGTAATCGACAAGATTTTTATTTTCAACATATTCGTCGGTTACTATTTCAAAAGTAATCGACAAGACTTTATTTTCAGCATATTCGTTGGTTACTATTTCAAAAGTAATAGGTAGGATTTTTATTTTCAACATATTCGTCGCTTATTATTTCAAAAGTAATCGGCATGATTTATTTTCAGCACATTCGTCGGTTACTATTTCAAAAGTAATCGGCAAGATTTTTATTTTCAGCATATTCGTCGGTGACTATTTCAAAAGTAATCGACATGATTTATTTTCAGCATATTCGTCGGTTACTATTTCAAAAGTAATCAGCATGATTTATTATCAGCACATTCGTCGGTTACTATTTCAAAAGTAATCGGCAAGATTTTAATTTTCAGCATATTCGTCGGTGACTATTTCAAAAGTAATCGGCAAGATTTTTATTTTTAGCATATTTGTCGGTTACTGTTTTAAAAGTAATCGACAAGATTTTTATTTTCAACATATTCATCGGTTACTATTTCAAAAGTAATCGGCATGATTTATTTTCAGCACATTCGTCGGTTACTATTTCAAAAGTAATCGGCAAGATTTATTTTCAGCACATATTCGTTGGTTACTATTTCAAAAGTAATGGGCAAGACTTTATTTTCAGCATATTCGTTGGTTACTATTTCAAAAGTAATCGGTAAGATTTTTATTTTCAACATATTCGTCGGTTACTCTTTCAAAGGTAATCGGCATGATTTATTTTCAACACGTTCGTCGGTTACTATTTCAAAAGTAATCGGCATGATCTATTTTCTGCACATTCGTCGGTTACTATTTCAAAATTAATCGGCAAGATTTTTTATTTTCAGCTTATTTGTCGGTTACTATTTTAAAAGTAATCGACAAGATTTTTATTTTCAACATATTCGTCGCTTATTATTTCAAAAGTAATCGGCATGATTTATTTTCAGCACATTCGTCGGTTACTATTTCAAAAGTAATCGGCAAGATTTTTATTTTCAGCATATTCGTCGGTGACTATTTCAAAAGTAATCGACATGATTTATTTTCAGCATATTCGTCGGTGACTATTTCAAAAGTAATCGGCAAGATTTTTATTTTCAACATATTCGTCGGTTACTATTTCAAAAGTAATCGGCAAGACTTTATTTTCAGCATATTTGTCGGTTAGTATTTTAAAAGTAATCGACAAGACTTTATTTTCAGCACATTCGTCGGTTACTATTTCAAAACTAATCGGCAAGATTTTTATTTTCAACATATTCGTCGGTTACTATTTCAAAAGTAATCCTCATGACTTTATTTTCAGCACATTCATTGGTTACTTTTTTAAAAGTAATCGGTAAGATTTTTATTTCCAACATATTCGTCGCTTACTATTTCAAAAGTAATCAGCATGATTTATTTTCAGCACATTCGTCGGTTACTATTTCAAAAGTAATCGGCAAGATTTTTATTTTCAGCATATTCGTCGGTGACTATTTCAAATGTAATCGGCAAGATTTTTATTTTCAGCATATTTTTCGGTTACTATTTTAAAAGTAATCGACAAGATTTTTATTTTCAACATATTCGTCGGTTACTATTTCAAAAGTAATCGACAAGACTTTATTTTCAGCATATTCGTTGGTTACTATTTCAAAAGTAATAGGTAAGATTTTTATTTTCAACATATTCGTCGCTTATTATTTCAAAAGTAATCGGCATGATTTATTTTCAGCACATTCGTCGGTTACTATTTCAAAAGTAATCGGCAAGATTTTTATTTTCAGCATATTCGTCGGTGACTATTTCAAAAGTAATCGACATGATTTATTTTCAGCATATTCGTCGGTTACTATTTCAAAAGTAATCAGCATGATTTATTATCAGCACATTCGTCGGTTACTATTTCAAAAGTAATCGGCAAGATTTATTTTCAGCACATATTCGTTGGTTACTATTTCAAAAGTAATGGGCAAGACTTTATTTTCAGCATATTCGTTGGTTACTATTTCAAAAGTAATCGGTAAGATTTTTATTTTCAACATATTCGTCGGGTACTCTTTCAAAGGTAATCGACATGATTTATTTTCAACACGTTCGTCGGTTACTATTTCAAAAGTAATCGGCATGATCTATTTTCTGCACATTCGTCGGTTACTATTTCAAAAGTAATCGGCAAGATTTTTTATTTTCAGCATATTTGTCGGTTACTATTTTAAAAGTAATCGACAAGATTTTTATTTTCAACATATTCGTCGGTTACTATTTCAAAAGTAATCGACAAGACTTTATTTTCAGCATATTCGTTGGTTACTATTTCAAAAGTAATAGGTAGGATTTTTATTTTCAACATATTCGTCGCTTATTATTTCAAAAGTAATCGGCATGATTTATTTTCAGCACATTCGTCGGTTACTATTTCAAAAGTAATCGGCAAGATTTTTATTTTCAGCATATTCGTCGGTGACTATTTCAAAAGTAATCGACATGATTTATTTTCAGCATATTCGTCGGTTACTATTTCAAAAGTAATCAGCATGATTTATTATCAGCACATTCGTCGGTTACTATTTCAAAAGTAATCGGCAAGATTTTAATTTTCAGCATATTCGTCGGTGACTATTTCAAAAGTAATCGGCAAGATTTTTATTTTTAGCATATTTGTCGGTTACTGTTTTAAAAGTAATCGACAAGATTTTTATTTTCAACATATTCATCGGTTACTATTTCAAAAGTAATCGGCATGATTTATTTTCAGCACATTCGTCGGTTACTATTTCAAAAGTAATCGGCAAGATTTATTTTCAGCACATATTCGTTGGTTACTATTTCAAAAGTAATGGGCAAGACTTTATTTTCAGCATATTCGTTGGTTACTATTTCAAAAGTAATCGGTAAGATTTTTATTTTCAACATATTCGTCGGTTACTCTTTCAAAGGTAATCGGCATGATTTATTTTCAACACGTTCGTCGGTTACTATTTCAAAAGTAATCGGCATGATCTATTTTCTGCACATTCGTCGGTTACTATTTCAAAATTAATCGGCAAGATTTTTTATTTTCAGCTTATTTGTCGGTTACTATTTTAAAAGTAATCGACAAGATTTTTATTTTCAACATATTCGTCGCTTATTATTTCAAAAGTAATCGGCATGATTTATTTTCAGCACATTCGTCGGTTACTATTTCAAAAGTAATCGGCAAGATTTTTATTTTCAGCATATTCGTCGGTGACTATTTCAAAAGTAATCGACATGATTTATTTTCAGCATATTCGTCGGTGACTATTTCAAAAGTAATCGGCAAGATTTTTATTTTCAACATATTCGTCGGTTACTATTTCAAAAGTAATCGGCAAGACTTTATTTTCAGCATATTTGTCGGTTAGTATTTTAAAAGTAATCGACAAGACTTTATTTTCAGCACATTCGTCGGTTACTATTTCAAAACTAATCGGCAAGATTTTTATTTTCAACATATTCGTCGGTTACTATTTCAAAAGTAATCCTCATGACTTTATTTTCAGCACATTCATTGGTTACTTTTTTAAAAGTAATCGGTAAGATTTTTATTTCCAACATATTCGTCGCTTACTATTTCAAAAGTAATCAGCATGATTTATTTTCAGCACATTCGTCGGTTACTATTTCAAAAGTAATCGGCAAGATTTTTATTTTCAGCATATTCGTCGGTGACTATTTCAAATGTAATCGGCAAGATTTTTATTTTCAGCATATTTTTCGGTTACTATTTTAAAAGTAATCGACAAGATTTTTATTTTCAACATATTCGTCGGTTACTATTTCAAAAGTAATCGACAAGACTTTATTTTCAGCATATTCGTTGGTTACTATTTCAAAAGTAATAGGTAAGATTTTTATTTTCAACATATTCGTCGCTTATTATTTCAAAAGTAATCGGCATGATTTATTTTCAGCACATTCGTCGGTTACTATTTCAAAAGTAATCGGCAAGATTTTTATTTTCAACATATTCGTCGGTGACTATTTCAAAAGTAATCGACATGATTTATTTTCAGCATATTCGTCGGTTACTATTTCAAAAGTAATCAGCATGATTTATTATCAGCACATTCGTCGGTTACTATTTCAAAAGTAATCGGCAAGATTTTAATTTTCAGCATATTCGTCGGTGACTATTTCAAAAGTAATCGGCAAGATTTTTATTTTTAGCATATTTGTCGGTTACTGTTTTAAAAGTAATCGACAAGATTTTTATTTTCAACATATTCATCGGTTACTATTTCAAAAGTAATCGGCATGATTTATTTTCAGCACATTCGTCGGTTACTATTTCAAAAGTAATCGGCAAGATTTATTTTCAGCACATATTCGTCGGTTACTATTTCAAAAGTAATGGGCAAGACTTTATTTTCAGCATATTCGTTGGTTACTATTTCAAAAATAATCGGTAAGATTTTTATTTTCAACATATTCGTCGGGTACTCTTTCAAAGGTAATCGGCATGATTTATTTTCAACACGTTCGTCGGTTACTATTTCAAAAGTAATCGGCATGATCTATTTTTTGCACATTCGTCGGTTACTATTTCAAAAGTAATCGGCAAGATTTTTTATTTTCAGCTTATTTGTCGGTTACTATTTTAAAAGTAATCGACAAGATTTTTATTTTCAACATATTCATCGGTTCCTATTTCAAAAGTAATCGGCAAGATTTTTATTTTTAGCATATTTGTCGGTTACTATTTTAAAAGTAATCGACAAGATTTTTATTTTCAACATATTCGTCGGTTACTATTTCAAAAGTAATCGGCAAGACTTTATTTTCAGCACATTCGTCGGTTACTATTTCAAAAGTAATCGGCAAGATTTTTATTTTCAGCATATTCGTCGGTTAGTATTTCAAAAGTAATCGACAAGATTTTTATTTTCAACATATTCGTCGGTTCCTATTTCAAATGTAATCGGCAAGATTTTTATTTTTAGCATATTTGTCGGTTACTATTTTAAAAGTGATCGACAAGATTTTTATTTTCAACATATTCGTCGGTTACTATTTCAAAAGTAATCGGCAAGACTTTATTTTCAGCATATTTGTCGGTTAGTATTTTAAAAGTAATCGACAAGACTTTATTTTCAGCACATTCGTCGGTTACTATTTCAAAACTAATCGGCAAGATTTTTATTTTCAACATATTCGTCGGTTACTATTTCAAAAGTAATCGGCATGACTTTATTTTCAGCACATTCATTGGTTACTTTTTCAAAAGTAATCGGTAAGATTTTTATTTCCAACATATTCGTCGCTAGCTATTTCAAAAGTAATCAGCATGATTTATTTTCAGCACATTCGTCGGTTACTATTTCAAAAGTAATCGGCAAGATTTTTATTTTCAGCATATTCGTCGGTGACTATTTCAAAAGTAATCGGCAAGATTTTTATTTTTAGCATATTTGTCGGTTACTATTTTAAAAGTAATCGACAAGATTTTTATTTTCAACATATTCGTCGGTTACTATTTCAAAAGTAATCGGCAAGACTTTATTTTCAGCATATTTGTCGGTTAGTATTTTAAAAGTAATCGACAAGACTTTATTTTCAGCACATTCGTCGGTTACTATTTCAAAACTAATCGGCAAGATTTTTATTTTCAACATATTCGTCGGTTACTATTTCAAAAGTAATCGGCATGACTTTATTTTCAGCACATTCATTGGTTACTTTTTTAAAAGTAATCGGTAAGATTTTTATTGCCAACATATTCGTCGCTTACTATTTCAAAAGTAATCAGCATGATTTATTTTCAGCACATTCGTCGGTTACTATTTCAAAAGTAATCGGCAAGATTTTTATTTTCAGCATATTCGTCGGTGACTATTTCAAATGTAATCGGCAAGATTTTTATTTTCAGCATATTTGTCGGTTACTATTTTAAAAGTAATCGACAAGATTTTTATTTTCAACATATTCGTCGGTTACTATTTCAAAAGTAATCGGCAAGACTTTATTTTCAGCATATTCGTTGGTTACTATTTCAAAAGTAATAGGTAAGATTTTTATTTTCAACATATTCGTCGCTTATTATTTCAAAAGTAATCAGCATGATTTATTATCAGCACATTCGTCGGTTACTATTTCAAAAGTAATCGGCAAGATTTTAATTTTCAGCATATTCGTCGGTGACTATTTCAAAAGTAATCGACATGATTTATTTTCAGCATATTCGTCGGTTACTATTTCAAAGGTAATTGGCATGATTTATTTTCAACACATTCGTCGGTTACTATTTCAAAAGTAATCGGCAAGATTTTTATTTTCAGCATATTTGTGGGTTACTATTTTAAAAGTAATCGACAAGATTTTTATTTTCAACATATTCGTCGGTTACTATTTCAAAAGTAATCGGCAAGACTTTATTTTCAGTACATTCGTTGGTTACTATTTTAAAAGTAATCGGTAAGATTTTTATTTTCAACATATTCGTCGCTTACTATTTCGAAAGTAATCGGCATGATTTATTTTCAGCACATTCGTCGGTTACTATTTCAAAAGTAATCAGCATGATTTATTATCAGCACATTCGTCGGTTACTATTTCAAAAGTAATCGGCAAGATTTTAATTTTCAGCATATTCGTCGGTGACTATTTCAAAAGTAATCGGCAAGATTTTTATTTTTAGCATATTTGTCGGTTACTGTTTTAAAAGTAATCGACAAGATTTTTATTTTCAACATATTCATCGGTTACTATTTCAAAAGTAATCGGCATGATTTATTTTCAGCACATTCGTCGGTTACTATTTCAAAAGTAATCGGCAAAATTTATTTTCAGCACATATTCGTCGGTTACTATTTCAAAAGTAATGGGCAAGACTTTATTTTCAGCATATTCGTTGGTTACTATTTCAAAAGTAATCGGTAAGATTTTTATTTTCAACATATTCGTCGGTTACTCTTTCAAAGGTAATCGGCATGATTTATTTTCAACACGTTCGTCGGTTACTATTTCAAAAGTAATCGGCATGATCTATTTTCTGCACATTCGTCGGTTACTATTTCAAAAGTAATCGGCAAGATTTTTTATTTTCAGCTTATTTGTCGGTTACTATTTTCAAAGTAATCGACAAGATTTTTATTTTCAACATATTCGTCACTTATTATTTCAAAAGTAATCGGCATGATTTATTTTCAGCACATTCGTCGGTTACTATTTCAAAAGTAATCGGCAAGATTTTTATTTTCAGCATATTCGTCGGTGACTATTTCAAAAGTAATCGACATGATTTATTTTCAGCATATTCGTCGGTTACTATTTCAAAGGTAATTGGCATGATTTATTTTCAACACATTCGTCGGTTACTATTTCAAAAGTAATCGGCAAGATTTTTATTTTCAGCATATTTGTGGGTTACTATTTTAAAAGTAATCGACAAGATTTTTATTTTCAACATATTCGTCGATTACTATTTCAAAAGTAATCGGCATGATTTATTTTCAGCACATTCGTCGGTTACTATTTCAAAAGTAATCGGCAAGATTTATTTTCAGCACATATTCGTCGGTTACTATTTCAAAAGTAATGGGCAAGACATTATTTTCAGCATATTCGTTGGTTACTATTTCAAAAATAATCGGTAAGATTTTTATTTTCAACATATTCGTCGGGTACTCTTTCAAAGGTAATCGGCATGATTTATTTTCAACACGTTCGTCGGTTACTATTTCAAAAGTAATCGGCATGATCTATTTTCTGCACATTCGTCGGTTACTATTTCAAAAGTAATCGGCAAGATTTTTTATTTTCAGCTTATTTGTCGGTTACTATTTTAAAAGTAATCGACAAGATTTTTATTTTCAACATATTCATCGGTTCCTATTTCAAAAGTAATCGGCAAGATTTTTATTTTTAGCATATTTGTCGGTTACTATTTTAAAAGTAATCGACAAGATTTTTATTTTCAACATATTCGTCGGTTACTATTTCAAAAGTAATCGGCAAGACTTTATTTTCAGCACATTCGTCGGTTACTATTTCAAAAGTAATCGGCAAGATTTTTATTTTCAGCATATTCGTCGGTTAGTATTTCAAAAGTAATCGACAAGATTTTTATTTTCAACATATTCGTCGGTTCCTATTTCAAATGTAATCGGCAAGATTTTTATTTTTAGCATATTTGTCGGTTACTATTTTAAAAGTGATCGACAAGATTTTTATTTTCAACATATTCGTCTGTTACTATTTCAAAAGTAATCGGCAAGACTTTATTTTCAGCATATTTGTCGGTTAGTATTTTAAAAGTAATCGACAAGACTTTATTTTCAGCACATTCGTCGGTTACTATTTCAAAACTAATCGGCAAGATTTTTATTTTCAACATATTCGTCGGTTACTATTTCAAAAGTAATCGGCATGACTTTATTTTCAGCACATTCATTGGTTACTTTTTCAAAAGTAATCGGTAAGATTTTTATTTCCAACATATTCGTCGCTAGCTATTTCAAAAGTAATCAGCATGATTTATTTTCAGCACATTCGTCGGTTACTATTTCAAAAGTAATCGGCAAGATTTTTATTTTCAGCATATTCGTCGGTGACTATTTCAAAAGTAATCGGCAAGATTTTTATTTTTAGCATATTTGTCGGTTACTATTTTAAAAGTAATCGACAAGATTTTTATTTTCAACATATTCGTCGGTTACTATTTCAAAAGTAATCGGCAAGACTTTATTTTCAGCATATTTGTCGGTTAGTATTTTAAAAGTAATCGACAAGACTTTATTTTCAGCACATTCGTCGGTTACTATTTCAAAACTAATCGGCAAGATTTTTATTTTCAACATATTCGTCGGTTACTATTTCAAAAGTAATCGGCATGACTTTATTTTCAGCACATTCATTGGTTACTTTTTTAAAAGTAATCGGTAAGATTTTTATTGCCAACATATTCGTCGCTTACTATTTCAAAAGTAATCAGCATGATTTATTTTCAGCACATTCGTCGGTTACTATTTCAAAAGTAATCGGCAAGATTTTTATTTTCAGCATATTCGTCGGTGACTATTTCAAATGTAATCGGCAAGATTTTTATTTTCAGCATATTTGTCGGTTACTATTTTAAAAGTAATCGACAAGATTTTTATTTTCAACATATTCGTCGGTTACTATTTCAAAAGTAATCGGCAAGACTTTATTTTCAGCATATTCGTTGGTTACTATTTCAAAAGTAATAGGTAAGATTTTTATTTTCAACATATTCGTCGCTTATTATTTCAAAAGTAATCAGCATGATTTATTTTCAGCACATTCGTCGGTTACTATTTCAAAAGTAATCGGCAAGATTTATTTTCAGCACATATTCGTTGGTTACTATTTCAAAAGTAATGGGCAAGACTTTATTTTCAGCATATTCGTTGGTTACTATTTCAAAAGTAATCGGTAAGATTTTTATTTTCAACATATTCGTCGGTTACTCTTTCAAAGGTAATCGGCATGATTTATTTTCAACACGTTCGTCGGTTACTATTTCAAAAGTAATCGGCATGATCTATTTTCTGCACATTCGTCGGTTACTATTTCAAAATTAATCGGCAAGATTTTTTATTTTCAGCTTATTTGTCGGTTACTATTTTAAAAGTAATCGACAAGATTTTTATTTTCAACATATTCGTCGCTTATTATTTCAAAAGTAATCGGCATGATTTATTTTCAGCACATTCGTCGGTTACTATTTCAAAAGTAATCGGCAAGATTTTTATTTTCAGCATATTCGTCGGTGACTATTTCAAAAGTAATCGACATGATTTATTTTCAGCATATTCGTCGGTGACTATTTCAAAAGTAATCGGCAAGATTTTTATTTTCAACATATTCGTCGGTTACTATTTCAAAAGTAATCGGCAAGACTTTATTTTCAGCATATTTGTCGGTTAGTATTTTAAAAGTAATCGACAAGACTTTATTTTCAGCACATTCGTCGGTTACTATTTCAAAACTAATCGGCAAGATTTTTATTTTCAACATATTCGTCGGTTACTATTTCAAAAGTAATCCTCATGACTTTATTTTCAGCACATTCATTGGTTACTTTTTTAAAAGTAATCGGTAAGATTTTTATTTCCAACATATTCGTCGCTTACTATTTCAAAAGTAATCAGCATGATTTATTTTCAGCACATTCGTCGGTTACTATTTCAAAAGTAATCGGCAAGATTTTTATTTTCAGCATATTCGTCGGTGACTATTTCAAATGTAATCGGCAAGATTTTTATTTTCAGCATATTTTTCGGTTACTATTTTAAAAGTAATCGACAAGATTTTTATTTTCAACATATTCGTCGGTTACTATTTCAAAAGTAATCGACAAGACTTTATTTTCAGCATATTCGTTGGTTACTATTTCAAAAGTAATAGGTAAGATTTTTATTTTCAACATATTCGTCGCTTATTATTTCAAAAGTAATCGGCATGATTTATTTTCAGCACATTCGTCGGTTACTATTTCAAAAGTAATCGGCAAGATTTTTATTTTCAACATATTCGTCGGTGACTATTTCAAAAGTAATCGACATGATTTATTTTCAGCA
Source organism: Medicago lupulina (assembly GCA_958299785.1). Classification (NCBI taxonomy): domain Eukaryota; kingdom Viridiplantae; phylum Streptophyta; class Magnoliopsida; order Fabales; family Fabaceae; genus Medicago; species Medicago lupulina. The sequence continues at coordinate 43,124,875 of OY283144.1, forward strand.
TATTCGTCGGTTACTATTTCAAAAGTAATCAGCATGATTTATTATCAGCACATTCGTCGGTTACTATTTCAAAAGTAATCGGCAAGATTTTAATTTTCAGCATATTCGTCGGTGACTATTTCAAAAGTAATCGGCAAGATTTTTATTTTTAGCATATTTGTCGGTTACTGTTTTAAAAGTAATCGACAAGATTTTTATTTTCAACATATTCATCGGTTACTATTTCAAAAGTAATCGGCATGATTTATTTTCAGCACATTCGTCGGTTACTATTTCAAAAGTAATCGGCAAGATTTATTTTCAGCACATATTCGTCGGTTACTATTTCAAAAGTAATGGGCAAGACTTTATTTTCAGCATATTCGTTGGTTACTATTTCAAAAATAATCGGTAAGATTTTTATTTTCAACATATTCGTCGGGTACTCTTTCAAAGGTAATCGGCATGATTTATTTTCAACACGTTCGTCGGTTACTATTTCAAAAGTAATCGGCATGATCTATTTTTTGCACATTCGTCGGTTACTATTTCAAAAGTAATCGGCAAGATTTTTTATTTTCAGCTTATTTGTCGGTTACTATTTTAAAAGTAATCGACAAGATTTTTATTTTCAACATATTCATCGGTTCCTATTTCAAAAGTAATCGGCAAGATTTTTATTTTTAGCATATTTGTCGGTTACTATTTTAAAAGTAATCGACAAGATTTTTATTTTCAACATATTCGTCGGTTACTATTTCAAAAGTAATCGGCAAGACTTTATTTTCAGCACATTCGTCGGTTACTATTTCAAAAGTAATCGGCAAGATTTTTATTTTCAGCATATTCGTCGGTTAGTATTTCAAAAGTAATCGACAAGATTTTTATTTTCAACATATTCGTCGGTTCCTATTTCAAATGTAATCGGCAAGATTTTTATTTTTAGCATATTTGTCGGTTACTATTTTAAAAGTGATCGACAAGATTTTTATTTTCAACATATTCGTCGGTTACTATTTCAAAAGTAATCGGCAAGACTTTATTTTCAGCATATTTGTCGGTTAGTATTTTAAAAGTAATCGACAAGACTTTATTTTCAGCACATTCGTCGGTTACTATTTCAAAACTAATCGGCAAGATTTTTATTTTCAACATATTCGTCGGTTACTATTTCAAAAGTAATCGGCATGACTTTATTTTCAGCACATTCATTGGTTACTTTTTCAAAAGTAATCGGTAAGATTTTTATTTCCAACATATTCGTCGCTAGCTATTTCAAAAGTAATCAGCATGATTTATTTTCAGCACATTCGTCGGTTACTATTTCAAAAGTAATCGGCAAGATTTTTATTTTCAGCATATTCGTCGGTGACTATTTCAAAAGTAATCGGCAAGATTTTTATTTTTAGCATATTTGTCGGTTACTATTTTAAAAGTAATCGACAAGATTTTTATTTTCAACATATTCGTCGGTTACTATTTCAAAAGTAATCGGCAAGACTTTATTTTCAGCATATTTGTCGGTTAGTATTTTAAAAGTAATCGACAAGACTTTATTTTCAGCACATTCGTCGGTTACTATTTCAAAACTAATCGGCAAGATTTTTATTTTCAACATATTCGTCGGTTACTATTTCAAAAGTAATCGGCATGACTTTATTTTCAGCACATTCATTGGTTACTTTTTTAAAAGTAATCGGTAAGATTTTTATTGCCAACATATTCGTCGCTTACTATTTCAAAAGTAATCAGCATGATTTATTTTCAGCACATTCGTCGGTTACTATTTCAAAAGTAATCGGCAAGATTTTTATTTTCAGCATATTCGTCGGTGACTATTTCAAATGTAATCGGCAAGATTTTTATTTTCAGCATATTTGTCGGTTACTATTTTAAAAGTAATCGACAAGATTTTTATTTTCAACATATTCGTCGGTTACTATTTCAAAAGTAATCGGCAAGACTTTATTTTCAGCATATTCGTTGGTTACTATTTCAAAAGTAATAGGTAAGATTTTTATTTTCAACATATTCGTCGCTTATTATTTCAAAAGTAATCAGCATGATTTATTATCAGCACATTCGTCGGTTACTATTTCAAAAGTAATCGGCAAGATTTTAATTTTCAGCATATTCGTCGGTGACTATTTCAAAAGTAATCGACATGATTTATTTTCAGCATATTCGTCGGTTACTATTTCAAAGGTAATTGGCATGATTTATTTTCAACACATTCGTCGGTTACTATTTCAAAAGTAATCGGCAAGATTTTTATTTTCAGCATATTTGTGGGTTACTATTTTAAAAGTAATCGACAAGATTTTTATTTTCAACATATTCGTCGGTTACTATTTCAAAAGTAATCGGCAAGACTTTATTTTCAGTACATTCGTTGGTTACTATTTTAAAAGTAATCGGTAAGATTTTTATTTTCAACATATTCGTCGCTTACTATTTCGAAAGTAATCGGCATGATTTATTTTCAGCACATTCGTCGGTTACTATTTCAAAAGTAATCAGCATGATTTATTATCAGCACATTCGTCGGTTACTATTTCAAAAGTAATCGGCAAGATTTTAATTTTCAGCATATTCGTCGGTGACTATTTCAAAAGTAATCGGCAAGATTTTTATTTTTAGCATATTTGTCGGTTACTGTTTTAAAAGTAATCGACAAGATTTTTATTTTCAACATATTCATCGGTTACTATTTCAAAAGTAATCGGCATGATTTATTTTCAGCACATTCGTCGGTTACTATTTCAAAAGTAATCGGCAAAATTTATTTTCAGCACATATTCGTCGGTTACTATTTCAAAAGTAATGGGCAAGACTTTATTTTCAGCATATTCGTTGGTTACTATTTCAAAAGTAATCGGTAAGATTTTTATTTTCAACATATTCGTCGGTTACTCTTTCAAAGGTAATCGGCATGATTTATTTTCAACACGTTCGTCGGTTACTATTTCAAAAGTAATCGGCATGATCTATTTTCTGCACATTCGTCGGTTACTATTTCAAAAGTAATCGGCAAGATTTTTTATTTTCAGCTTATTTGTCGGTTACTATTTTCAAAGTAATCGACAAGATTTTTATTTTCAACATATTCGTCACTTATTATTTCAAAAGTAATCGGCATGATTTATTTTCAGCACATTCGTCGGTTACTATTTCAAAAGTAATCGGCAAGATTTTTATTTTCAGCATATTCGTCGGTGACTATTTCAAAAGTAATCGACATGATTTATTTTCAGCATATTCGTCGGTTACTATTTCAAAGGTAATTGGCATGATTTATTTTCAACACATTCGTCGGTTACTATTTCAAAAGTAATCGGCAAGATTTTTATTTTCAGCATATTTGTGGGTTACTATTTTAAAAGTAATCGACAAGATTTTTATTTTCAACATATTCGTCGATTACTATTTCAAAAGTAATCGGCATGATTTATTTTCAGCACATTCGTCGGTTACTATTTCAAAAGTAATCGGCAAGATTTATTTTCAGCACATATTCGTCGGTTACTATTTCAAAAGTAATGGGCAAGACATTATTTTCAGCATATTCGTTGGTTACTATTTCAAAAATAATCGGTAAGATTTTTATTTTCAACATATTCGTCGGGTACTCTTTCAAAGGTAATCGGCATGATTTATTTTCAACACGTTCGTCGGTTACTATTTCAAAAGTAATCGGCATGATCTATTTTCTGCACATTCGTCGGTTACTATTTCAAAAGTAATCGGCAAGATTTTTTATTTTCAGCTTATTTGTCGGTTACTATTTTAAAAGTAATCGACAAGATTTTTATTTTCAACATATTCATCGGTTCCTATTTCAAAAGTAATCGGCAAGATTTTTATTTTTAGCATATTTGTCGGTTACTATTTTAAAAGTAATCGACAAGATTTTTATTTTCAACATATTCGTCGGTTACTATTTCAAAAGTAATCGGCAAGACTTTATTTTCAGCACATTCGTCGGTTACTATTTCAAAAGTAATCGGCAAGATTTTTATTTTCAGCATATTCGTCGGTTAGTATTTCAAAAGTAATCGACAAGATTTTTATTTTCAACATATTCGTCGGTTCCTATTTCAAATGTAATCGGCAAGATTTTTATTTTTAGCATATTTGTCGGTTACTATTTTAAAAGTGATCGACAAGATTTTTATTTTCAACATATTCGTCTGTTACTATTTCAAAAGTAATCGGCAAGACTTTATTTTCAGCATATTTGTCGGTTAGTATTTTAAAAGTAATCGACAAGACTTTATTTTCAGCACATTCGTCGGTTACTATTTCAAAACTAATCGGCAAGATTTTTATTTTCAACATATTCGTCGGTTACTATTTCAAAAGTAATCGGCATGACTTTATTTTCAGCACATTCATTGGTTACTTTTTCAAAAGTAATCGGTAAGATTTTTATTTCCAACATATTCGTCGCTAGCTATTTCAAAAGTAATCAGCATGATTTATTTTCAGCACATTCGTCGGTTACTATTTCAAAAGTAATCGGCAAGATTTTTATTTTCAGCATATTCGTCGGTGACTATTTCAAAAGTAATCGGCAAGATTTTTATTTTTAGCATATTTGTCGGTTACTATTTTAAAAGTAATCGACAAGATTTTTATTTTCAACATATTCGTCGGTTACTATTTCAAAAGTAATCGGCAAGACTTTATTTTCAGCATATTTGTCGGTTAGTATTTTAAAAGTAATCGACAAGACTTTATTTTCAGCACATTCGTCGGTTACTATTTCAAAACTAATCGGCAAGATTTTTATTTTCAACATATTCGTCGGTTACTATTTCAAAAGTAATCGGCATGACTTTATTTTCAGCACATTCATTGGTTACTTTTTTAAAAGTAATCGGTAAGATTTTTATTGCCAACATATTCGTCGCTTACTATTTCAAAAGTAATCAGCATGATTTATTTTCAGCACATTCGTCGGTTACTATTTCAAAAGTAATCGGCAAGATTTTTATTTTCAGCATATTCGTCGGTGACTATTTCAAATGTAATCGGCAAGATTTTTATTTTCAGCATATTTGTCGGTTACTATTTTAAAAGTAATCGACAAGATTTTTATTTTCAACATATTCGTCGGTTACTATTTCAAAAGTAATCGGCAAGACTTTATTTTCAGCATATTCGTTGGTTACTATTTCAAAAGTAATAGGTAAGATTTTTATTTTCAACATATTCGTCGCTTATTATTTCAAAAGTAATCAGCATGATTTATTATCAGCACATTCGTCGGTTACTATTTCAAAAGTAATCGGCAAGATTTTAATTTTCAGCATATTCGTCGGTGACTATTTCAAAAGTAATCGACATGATTTATTTTCAGCATATTCGTCGGTTACTATTTCAAAGGTAATTGGCATGATTTATTTTCAACACATTCGTCGGTTACTATTTCAAAAGTAATCGGCAAGATTTTTATTTTCAGCATATTTGTGGGTTACTATTTTAAAAGTAATCGACAAGATTTTTATTTTCAACATATTCGTCGGTTACTATTTCAAAAGTAATCGGCATGATCTATTTTCTGCACATTCGTCGGTTACTATTTCAAAAGTAATCGGCAAGATTTTTTATTTTCAGCTTATTTGTCGGTTACTATTTTCAAAGTAATCGACAAGATTTTTATTTTCAACATATTCGTCACTTATTATTTCAAAAGTAATCGGCATGATTTATTTTCAGCACATTCGTCGGTTACTATTTCAAAAGTAATCGGCAAGATTTTTATTTTCAGCATATTCGTCGGTGACTATTTCAAAAGTAATCGACATGATTTATTTTCAGCATATTCGTCGGTTACTATTTCAAAGGTAATTGGCATGATTTATTTTCAACACATTCGTCGGTTACTATTTCAAAAGTAATCGGCAAGATTTTTATTTTTAGCATATTTGTCGGTTACTGTTTTAAAAGTAATCGACAAGATTTTTATTTTCAACATATTCATCGGTTACTATTTCAAAAGTAATCGGCATGATTTATTTTCAGCACATTCGTCGGTTACTATTTCAAAAGTAATCGGCAAGATTTTTATTTTCAGCATATTCGTCGGTGACTATTTCAAAAGTAATCGACATGATTTATTTTCAGCATATTCGTCGGTTACTATTTCAAAGGTAATTGGCATGATTTATTTTCAACACATTCGTCGGTTACTATTTCAAAAGTAATCGGCAAGATTTTTATTTTTAGCATATTTGTCGGTTACTGTTTTAAAAGTAATCGACAAGATTTTTATTTTCAACATATTCATCGGTTACTATTTCAAAAGTAATCGGCATGATTTATTTTCAGCACATTCGTCGGTTACTATTTCAAAAGTAATCGGCAAAATTTATTTTCAGCACATATTCGTCGGTTACTATTTCAAAAGTAATGGGCAAGACTTTATTTTCAGCATATTCGTTGGTTACTATTTCAAAAGTAATCGGTAAGATTTTTATTTTCAACATATTCGTCGGTTACTCTTTCAAAGGTAATCGGCATGATTTATTTTCAACACGTTCGTCGGTTACTATTTCAAAAGTAATCGGCATGATCTATTTTCTGCACATTCGTCGGTTACTATTTCAAAAGTAATCGGCAAGATTTTTTATTTTCAGCTTATTTGTCGGTTACTATTTTCAAAGTAATCGACAAGATTTTTATTTTCAACATATTCGTCACTTATTATTTCAAAAGTAATCGGCATGATTTATTTTCAGCACATTCGTCGGTTACTATTTCAAAAGTAATCGGCAAGATTTTTATTTTCAGCATATTCGTCGGTGACTATTTCAAAAGTAATCGACATGATTTATTTTCAGCATATTCGTCGGTTACTATTTCAAAGGTAATTGGCATGATTTATTTTCAACACATTCGTCGGTTACTATTTCAAAAGTAATCGGCAAGATTTTTATTTTCAGCATATTTGTGGGTTACTATTTTAAAAGTAATCGACAAGATTTTTATTTTCAACATATTCGTCGATTACTATTTCAAAAGTAATCGGCATGATTTATTTTCAGCACATTCGTCGGTTACTATTTCAAAAGTAATCGGCAAGATTTATTTTCAGCACATATTCGTCGGTTACTATTTCAAAAGTAATGGGCAAGACATTATTTTCAGCATATTCGTTGGTTACTATTTCAAAAATAATCGGTAAGATTTTTATTTTCAACATATTCGTCGGGTACTCTTTCAAAGGTAATCGGCATGATTTATTTTCAACACGTTCGTCGGTTACTATTTCAAAAGTAATCGGCATGATCTATTTTCTGCACATTCGTCGGTTACTATTTCAAAAGTAATCGGCAAGATTTTTTATTTTCAGCTTATTTGTCGGTTACTATTTTAAAAGTAATCGACAAGATTTTTATTTTCAACATATTCATCGGTTCCTATTTCAAAAGTAATCGGCAAGATTTTTATTTTTAGCATATTTGTCGGTTACTATTTTAAAAGTAATCGACAAGATTTTTATTTTCAACATATTCGTCGGTTACTATTTCAAAAGTAATCGGCAAGACTTTATTTTCAGCACATTCGTCGGTTACTATTTCAAAAGTAATCGGCAAGATTTTTATTTTCAGCATATTCGTCGGTTAGTATTTCAAAAGTAATCGACAAGATTTTTATTTTCAACATATTCGTCGGTTCCTATTTCAAATGTAATCGACAAGATTTTTATTTTCAACATATTCGTCACTTATTATTTCAAAAGTAATCGGCATGATTTATTTTCAGCACATTCGTCGGTTACTATTTCAAAAGTAATCGGCAAGATTTTTATTTTCAGCATATTCGTCGGTGACTATTTCAAAAGTAATCGACATGATTTATTTTCAGCATATTCGTCGGTTACTATTTCAAAGGTAATTGGCATGATTTATTTTCAACACATTCGTCGGTTACTATTTCAAAAGTAATCGGCAAGATTTTTATTTTTAGCATATTTGTCGGTTACTGTTTTAAAAGTAATCGACAAGATTTTTATTTTCAACATATTCATCGGTTACTATTTCAAAAGTAATCGGCATGATTTATTTTCAGCACATTCGTCGGTTACTATTTCAAAAGTAATCGGCAAGATTTTTATTTTCAGCATATTCGTCGGTGACTATTTCAAAAGTAATCGACATGATTTATTTTCAGCATATTCGTCGGTTACTATTTCAAAGGTAATTGGCATGATTTATTTTCAACACATTCGTCGGTTACTATTTCAAAAGTAATCGGCAAGATTTTTATTTTTAGCATATTTGTCGGTTACTGTTTTAAAAGTAATCGACAAGATTTTTATTTTCAACATATTCATCGGTTACTATTTCAAAAGTAATCGGCATGATTTATTTTCAGCACATTCGTCGGTTACTATTTCAAAAGTAATCGGCAAAATTTATTTTCAGCACATATTCGTCGGTTACTATTTCAAAAGTAATGGGCAAGACTTTATTTTCAGCATATTCGTTGGTTACTATTTCAAAAGTAATCGGTAAGATTTTTATTTTCAACATATTCGTCGGTTACTCTTTCAAAGGTAATCGGCATGATTTATTTTCAACACGTTCGTCGGTTACTATTTCAAAAGTAATCGGCATGATCTATTTTCTGCACATTCGTCGGTTACTATTTCAAAAGTAATCGGCAAGATTTTTTATTTTCAGCTTATTTGTCGGTTACTATTTTCAAAGTAATCGACAAGATTTTTATTTTCAACATATTCGTCACTTATTATTTCAAAAGTAATCGGCATGATTTATTTTCAGCACATTCGTCGGTTACTATTTCAAAAGTAATCGGCAAGATTTTTATTTTCAGCATATTCGTCGGTGACTATTTCAAAAGTAATCGACATGATTTATTTTCAGCATATTCGTCGGTTACTATTTCAAAGGTAATTGGCATGATTTATTTTCAACACATTCGTCGGTTACTATTTCAAAAGTAATCGGCAAGATTTTTATTTTCAGCATATTTGTGGGTTACTATTTTAAAAGTAATCGACAAGATTTTTATTTTCAACATATTCGTCGATTACTATTTCAAAAGTAATCGGCATGATTTATTTTCAGCACATTCGTCGGTTACTATTTCAAAAGTAATCGGCAAGATTTATTTTCAGCACATATTCGTCGGTTACTATTTCAAAAGTAATGGGCAAGACATTATTTTCAGCATATTCGTTGGTTACTATTTCAAAAATAATCGGTAAGATTTTTATTTTCAACATATTCGTCGGGTACTCTTTCAAAGGTAATCGGCATGATTTATTTTCAACACGTTCGTCGGTTACTATTTCAAAAGTAATCGGCATGATCTATTTTCTGCACATTCGTCGGTTACTATTTCAAAAGTAATCGGCAAGATTTTTTATTTTCAGCTTATTTGTCGGTTACTATTTTAAAAGTAATCGACAAGATTTTTATTTTCAACATATTCATCGGTTCCTATTTCAAAAGTAATCGGCAAGATTTTTATTTTTAGCATATTTGTCGGTTACTATTTTAAAAGTAATCGACAAGATTTTTATTTTCAACATATTCGTCGGTTACTATTTCAAAAGTAATCGGCAAGACTTTATTTTCAGCACATTCGTCGGTTACTATTTCAAAAGTAATCGGCAAGATTTTTATTTTCAGCATATTCGTCGGTTAGTATTTCAAAAGTAATCGACAAGATTTTTATTTTCAACATATTCGTCGGTTCCTATTTCAAATGTAATCGGCAAGATTTTTATTTTTAGCATATTTGTCGGTTACTATTTTAAAAGTGATCGACAAGATTTTTATTTTCAACATATTCGTCTGTTACTATTTCAAAAGTAATCGGCAAGACTTTATTTTCAGCATATTTGTCGGTTAGTATTTTAAAAGTAATCGACAAGACTTTATTTTCAGCACATTCGTCGGTTACTATTTCAAAACTAATCGGCAAGATTTTTATTTTCAACATATTCGTCGGTTACTATTTCAAAAGTAATCGGCATGACTTTATTTTCAGCACATTCATTGGTTACTTTTTCAAAAGTAATCGGTAAGATTTTTATTTCCAACATATTCGTCGCTAGCTATTTCAAAAGTAATCAGCATGATTTATTTTCAGCACATTCGTCGGTTACTATTTCAAAAGTAATCGGCAAGATTTTTATTTTCAGCATATTCGTCGGTGACTATTTCAAAAGTAATCGGCAAGATTTTTATTTTTAGCATATTTGTCGGTTACTATTTTAAAAGTAATCGACAAGATTTTTATTTTCAACATATTCGTCGGTTACTATTTCAAAAGTAATCGGCAAGACTTTATTTTCAGCATATTTGTCGGTTAGTATTTTAAAAGTAATCGACAAGACTTTATTTTCAGCACATTCGTCGGTTACTATTTCAAAACTAATCGGCAAGATTTTTATTTTCAACATATTCGTCGGTTACTATTTCAAAAGTAATCGGCATGACTTTATTTTCAGCACATTCATTGGTTACTTTTTTAAAAGTAATCGGTAAGATTTTTATTGCCAACATATTCGTCGCTTACTATTTCAAAAGTAATCAGCATGATTTATTTTCAGCACATTCGTCGGTTACTATTTCAAAAGTAATCGGCAAGATTTTTATTTTCAGCATATTCGTCGGTGACTATTTCAAATGTAATCGGCAAGATTTTTATTTTCAGCATATTTGTCGGTTACTATTTTAAAAGTAATCGACAAGATTTTTATTTTCAACATATTCGTCGGTTACTATTTCAAAAGTAATCGGCAAGACTTTATTTTCAGCATATTCGTTGGTTACTATTTCAAAAGTAATAGGTAAGATTTTTATTTTCAACATATTCGTCGCTTATTATTTCAAAAGTAATCAGCATGATTTATTATCAGCACATTCGTCGGTTACTATTTCAAAAGTAATCGGCAAGATTTTAATTTTCAGCATATTCGTCGGTGACTATTTCAAAAGTAATCGACATGATTTATTTTCAGCATATTCGTCGGTTACTATTTCAAAGGTAATTGGCATGATTTATTTTCAACACATTCGTCGGTTACTATTTCAAAAGTAATCGGCAAGATTTTTATTTTCAGCATATTTGTGGGTTACTATTTTAAAAGTAATCGACAAGATTTTTATTTTCAACATATTCGTCGGTTACTATTTCAAAAGTAATCGGCATGATCTATTTTCTGCACATTCGTCGGTTACTATTTCAAAAGTAATCGGCAAGATTTTTTATTTTCAGCTTATTTGTCGGTTACTATTTTCAAAGTAATCGACAAGATTTTTATTTTCAACATATTCGTCACTTATTATTTCAAAAGTAATCGGCATGATTTATTTTCAGCACATTCGTCGGTTACTATTTCAAAAGTAATCGGCAAGATTTTTATTTTCAGCATATTCGTCGGTGACTATTTCAAAAGTAATCGACATGATTTATTTTCAGCATATTCGTCGGTTACTATTTCAAAGGTAATTGGCATGATTTATTTTCAACACATTCGTCGGTTACTATTTCAAAAGTAATCGGCAAGATTTTTATTTTCATCATATTTGTGGGTTACTATTTTAAAAGTAATCGACAAGATTTTTATTTTCAACATATTCGTCGATTACTATTTCAAAAGTAATCGGCATGATTTATTTTCAGCACATTCGTCGGTTACTATTTCAAAAGTAATCGGCAAGATTTATTTTCAGCACATATTCGTCGGTTACTATTTCAAAAGTAATGGGCAAGACATTATTTTCAGCATATTCGTTGGTTACTATTTCAAAAATAATCGGTAAGATTTTTATTTTCAACATATTCGTCGGGTACTCTTTCAAAGGTAATCGGCATGATTTATTTTCAACACGTTCGTCGGTTACTATTTCAAAAGTAATCGGCATGATCTATTTTCTGCACATTCGTCGGTTACTATTTCAAAAGTAATCGGCAAGATTTTTTATTTTCAGCTTATTTGTCGGTTACTATTTTCAAAGTAATCGACAAGATTTTTATTTTCAACATATTCGTCACTTATTATTTCAAAAGTAATCGGCATGATTTATTTTCAGCACATTCGTCGGTTACTATTTCAAAAGTAATCGGCAAGATTTTTATTTTCAGCATATTCGTCGGTGACTATTTCAAAAGTAATCGACATGATTTATTTTCAGCATATTCGTCGGTTACTATTTCAAAGGTAATTGGCATGATTTATTTTCAACACATTCGTCGGTTACTATTTCAAAAGTAATCGGCAAGATTTTTATTTTCAGCATATTTGTGGGTTACTATTTTAAAAGTAATCGACAAGATTTTTATTTTCAACATATTCGTCGATTACTATTTCAAAAGTAATCGGCATGATTTATTTTCAGCACATTCGTCGGTTACTATTTCAAAAGTAATCGGCAAGATTTATTTTCAGCACATATTCGTCGGTTACTATTTCAAAAGTAATGGGCAAGACATTATTTTCAGCATATTCGTTGGTTACTATTTCAAAAATAATCGGTAAGATTTTTATTTTCAACATATTCGTCGGGTACTCTTTCAAAGGTAATCGGCATGATTTATTTTCAACACGTTCGTCGGTTACTATTTCAAAAGTAATCGGCATGATCTATTTTCTGCACATTCGTCGGTTACTATTTCAAAAGTAATCGGCAAGATTTTTTATTTTCAGCTTATTTGTCGGTTACTATTTTAAAAGTAATCGACAAGATTTTTATTTTCAACATATTCATCGGTTCCTATTTCAAAAGTAATCGGCAAGATTTTTATTTTTAGCATATTTGTCGGTTACTATTTTAAAAGTAATCGACAAGATTTTTATTTTCAACATATTCGTCGGTTACTATTTCAAAAGTAATCGGCAAGACTTTATTTTCAGCACATTCGTCGGTTACTATTTCAAAAGTAATCGGCAAGATTTTTATTTTCAGCATATTCGTCGGTTAGTATTTCAAAAGTAATCGACAAGATTTTTATTTTCAACATATTCGTCGGTTCCTATTTCAAAAGTAATCGGCAAGATTTTTATTTTTAGCATATTTGTCGGTTACTATTTCAAAAGTAATCGACAAGATTTTTATTTTCAACATATTCGTCGGTTACTATTTCAAAAGTAATCGGCATGACTTTATTTTCAGCACATTCATTGGTTACTTTTTTAAAAGTAATCGGTAAGATTTTTATTTCCAACATATTCGTCGCTTACTATTTCAAAAGTAATCAGCATGATTTATTTTCAGCACATTCGTCGGTTACTATTTCAAAAGTAATCGGCAAGATTTTTATTTTCAGCATATTCGTCGGTGACTATTTCAAATGTAATCGGCAAGATTTTTATTTTCAGCATATTTGTCGGTTACTATTTTAAAAGTAATCGACAAGATTTTTATTTTCAACATATTCGTCGGTTACTATTTCAAAAGTAATCGACAAGACTTTATTTTCAGCATATTCGTTGGTTACTATTTCAAAGGTAATGGGTAAGATTTTTATTTTCAACATATTCGTCGCTTATTATTTCAAAAGTAATCGGCATGATTTATTTTCAGCACATTCGTCGGTTACTATTTCAAAAGTAATCGGCAAGATTTTTATTTTCAGCATATTCGTCGGTGACTATTTCAAAAGTAATCGACATGATTTATTTTCAGCATATTCGTCGGTTACTATTTCAAAGGTAATTGGCATGATTTATTTTCAACACATTCGTCGGTTACTATTTCAAAAGTAATCGGCAAGATTTTTATTTTCAGCATATTTGTGGGTTACTATTTTAAAAGTAATCGACAAGATTTTTATTTTCAACATATTCGTCGGTTACTATTTCAAAAGTAATCGGCAAGACTTTATTTTCAGTACATTCGTTGGTTACTATTTTAAAAGTAATCGGTAAGATTTTTATTTTCAACATATTCGTCGCTTACTATTTCGAAAGTAATCGGCATGATTTATTTTCAGCACATTCGTCGGTTACTATTTCAAAAGTAATCAGCATGATTTATTATCAGCACATTCGTCGGTTACTATTTCAAAAGTAATCGGCAAGATTTTAATTTTCAGCATATTCGTCGGTGACTATTTCAAAAGTAATCGGCAAGATTTTTATTTTTAGCATATTTGTCGGTTACTGTTTTAAAAGTAATCGACAAGATTTTTATTTTCAACATATTCATCGGTTACTATTTCAAAAGTAATCGGCATGATTTATTTTCAGCACATTCGTCGGTTACTATTTCAAAAGTAATCGGCAAAATTTATTTTCAGCACATATTCGTCGGTTACTATTTCAAAAGTAATGGGCAAGACTTTATTTTCAGCTTATTCGTTGGTTACTATTTCAAAAGTAATCGGTAAGATTTTTATTTTCAACATATTCGTCGGTTACTCTTTCAAAGGTAATCGGCATGATTTATTTTCAACACGTTCGTCGGTTACTATTTCAAAAGTAATCGGCATGATCTATTTTCTGCACATTCGTCGGTTACTATTTCAAAAGTAATCGGCAAGATTTTTTATTTTCAGCTTATTTGTCGGTTACTATTTTCAAAGTAATCGACAAGATTTTTATTTTCAACATATTCGTCACTTATTATTTCAAAAGTAATCGGCATGATTTATTTTCAGCACATTCGTCGGTTACTATTTCAAAAGTAATCGGCAAGATTTTTATTTTCAGCATATTCGTCGGTGACTATTTCAAAAGTAATCGACATGATTTATTTTCAGCATATTCGTCGGTTACTATTTCAAAGGTAATTGGCATGATTTATTTTCAACACATTCGTCGGTTAGTATTTCAAAATTAATCGACAAGATTTTTATTTTCAACATATTCGTCGGTTCCTATTTCAAAAGTAATCGGCAAGATTTTTATTTTTAGCATATTTGTCGGTTACTATTTTAAAAGTGATCGACAAGATTTTTATTTTCAACATATTCGTCGGTTACTATTTCAAAAGTAATCGGCAAGACTTTATTTTCAGCATATTTGTCGGTTAGTATTTTAAAAGTAATCGACAAGACTTTATTTTCAGCACATTCGTCGGTTACTATTTCAAAACTAATCGGCAAGATTTTTATTTTCAACATATTCGTCGGTTACTATTTCAAAAGTAATCGGCATGACTTTATTTTCAGCACATTCATTGGTTACTTTTTCAAAAGTAATCGGTAAGATTTTTATTTCCAACATATTCGTCGCTTACTATTTCAAAAGTAATCAGCATGATTTATTTTCAGCACATTCGTCGGTTACTATTTCAAAAGTAATCGGCACGATTTTTATTTTCAGCATATTCGTCGGTGACTATTTCAAAAGTAATCGGCAAGATTTTTATTTTCAGCATATTCGTCGGTTAGTATTTCAAAAGTAATCGACAAGATTTTTATTTTCAACATATTCGTCGGTTCCTATTTCAAAAGTAATCGGCAAGATTTTTAATTTTAGCATATTTGTCGGTTACTATTTTAAAAGTGATCGACAAGATTTTTATTTTCAACATATTCGTCGGTTACTATTTCAAAAGTAATCGGCAAGACTTTATTTTCAGCATATTTGTCGGTTAGTATTTTAAAAGTAATCGACAAGACTTTATTTTCAGCACATTCGTCGGTTACTATTTCAAAACTAATCGGCAAGATTTTTATTTTCAACATATTCGTCGGTTACTATTTCAAAAGTAATCGGCATGACTTTATTTTCAGCACATTCATTGGTTACTTTTTTAAAAGTAATCGGTAAGATTTTTATTTCCAACATATTCGTCGCTTACTATTTCAAAAGTAATCAGCATGATTTATTTTCAGCACATTCGTCGGTTACTATTTCAAAAGTAATCGGCAAGATTTTTATTTTCAGCATATTCGTCGGTGACTATTTCAAATGTAATCGGCAAGATTTTTATTTTCAGCATATTTGTCGGTTACTATTTTAAAAGTAATCGACAAGATTTTTATTTTCAACATATTCGTCGGTTACTATTTCAAAAGTAATCGACAAGACTTTATTTTCAGCATATTCGTTGGTTACTATTTCAAAGGTAATGGGTAAGATTTTTATTTTCAACATATTCGTCGCTTATTATTTCAAAAGTAATCGGCATGATTTATTTTCAGCACATTCGTCGGTTACTATTTCAAAAGTAATCGGCAAGATTTTTATTTTCAGCATATTCGTCGGTGACTATTTCAAAAGTAATCGACATGATTTATTTTCAGCATATTCGTCGGTTACTATTTCAAAGGTAATTGGCATGATTTATTTTCAACACATTCGTCGGTTACTATTTCAAAAGTAATCGGCAAGATTTTTATTTTCAGCATATTTGTGGGTTACTATTTTAAAAGTAATCGACAAGATTTTTATTTTCAACATATTCGTCGGTTACTATTTCAAAAGTAATCGGCAAGACTTTATTTTCAGTACATTCGTTGGTTACTATTTTAAAAGTAATCGGTAAGATTTTTATTTTCAACATATTCGTCGCTTACTATTTCGAAAGTAATCGGCATGATTTATTTTCAGCACATTCGTCGGTTACTATTTCAAAAGTAATCAGCATGATTTATTATCAGCACATTCGTCGGTTACTATTTCAAAAGTAATCGGCAAGATTTTAATTTTCAGCATATTCGTCGGTGACTATTTCAAAAGTAATCGGCAAGATTTTTATTTTTAGCATATTTGTCGGTTACTGTTTTAAAAGTAATCGACAAGATTTTTATTTTCAACATATTCATCGGTTACTATTTCAAAAGTAATCGGCATGATTTATTTTCAGCACATTCGTCGGTTACTATTTCAAAAGTAATCGGCAAAATTTATTTTCAGCACATATTCGTCGGTTACTATTTCAAAAGTAATGGGCAAGACTTTATTTTCAGCTTATTCGTTGGTTACTATTTCAAAAGTAATCGGTAAGATTTTTATTTTCAACATATTCGTCGGTTACTCTTTCAAAGGTAATCGGCATGATTTATTTTCAACACGTTCGTCGGTTACTATTTCAAAAGTAATCGGCATGATCTATTTTCTGCACATTCGTCGGTTACTATTTCAAAAGTAATCGGCAAGATTTTTTATTTTCAGCTTATTTGTCGGTTACTATTTTCAAAGTAATCGACAAGATTTTTATTTTCAACATATTCGTCACTTATTATTTCAAAAGTAATCGGCATGATTTATTTTCAGCACATTCGTCGGTTACTATTTCAAAAGTAATCGGCAAGATTTTTATTTTCAGCATATTCGTCGGTGACTATTTCAAAAGTAATCGACATGATTTATTTTCAGCATATTCGTCGGTTACTATTTCAAAGGTAATTGGCATGATTTATTTTCAACACATTCGTCGGTTAGTATTTCAAAATTAATCGACAAGATTTTTATTTTCAACATATTCGTCGGTTCCTATTTCAAAAGTAATCGGCAAGATTTTTATTTTTAGCATATTTGTCGGTTACTATTTTAAAAGTGATCGACAAGATTTTTATTTTCAACATATTCGTCGGTTACTATTTCAAAAGTAATCGGCAAGACTTTATTTTCAGCATATTTGTCGGTTAGTATTTTAAAAGTAATCGACAAGACTTTATTTTCAGCACATTCGTCGGTTACTATTTCAAAACTAATCGGCAAGATTTTTATTTTCAACATATTCGTCGGTTACTATTTCAAAAGTAATCGGCATGACTTTATTTTCAGCACATTCATTGGTTACTTTTTCAAAAGTAATCGGTAAGATTTTTATTTCCAACATATTCGTCGCTTACTATTTCAAAAGTAATCAGCATGATTTATTTTCAGCACATTCGTCGGTTACTATTTCAAAAGTAATCGGCAAGATTTTTATTTTCAGCATATTCGTCGGTGACTATTTCAAAAGTAATCGGCAAGATTTTTATTTTTAGCATATTTGTCGGTTACTATTTTAAAAGTAATCGACAAGATTTTTATTTTCAACATATTCGTCGGTTACTATTTCAAAAGTAATCGGCAAGACTTTATTTTCAGCATATTTGTCGGTTAGTATTTTAAAAGTAATCGACAAGACTTTATTTTCAGCACATTCGTCGGTTACTATTTCAAAACTAATCGACAAGATTTTTATTTTCAACATATTCGTCGGTTACTATTTCAAAAGTAATCGGCAAGACTTTATTTTCAGTACATTCGTTGGTTACTATTTTAAAAGTAATCGGTAAGATTTTTATTTTCAACATATTCGTCGCTTACTATTTCGAAAGTAATCGGCATGATTTATTTTCAGCACATTCGTCGGTTACTATTTCAAAAGTAATCAGCATGATTTATTATCAGCACATTCGTCGGTTACTATTTCAAAAGTAATCGGCAAGATTTTAATTTTCAGCATATTCGTCGGTGACTATTTCAAAAGTAATCGGCAAGATTTTTATTTTTAGCATATTTGTCGGTTACTGTTTTAAAAGTAATCGACAAGATTTTTATTTTCAACATATTCATCGGTTACTATTTCAAAAGTAATCGGCATGATTTATTTTCAGCACATTCGTCGGTTACTATTTCAAAAGTAATCGGCAAAATTTATTTTCAGCACATATTCGTCGGTTACTATTTCAAAAGTAATGGGCAAGACTTTATTTTCAGCTTATTCGTTGGTTACTATTTCAAAAGTAATCGGTAAGATTTTTATTTTCAACATATTCGTCGGTTACTCTTTCAAAGGTAATCGGCATGATTTATTTTCAACACGTTCGTCGGTTACTATTTCAAAAGTAATCGGCATGATCTATTTTCTGCACATTCGTCGGTTACTATTTCAAAAGTAATCGGCAAGATTTTTTATTTTCAGCTTATTTGTCGGTTACTATTTTCAAAGTAATCGACAAGATTTTTATTTTCAACATATTCGTCACTTATTATTTCAAAAGTAATCGGCATGATTTATTTTCAGCACATTCGTCGGTTACTATTTCAAAAGTAATCGGCAAGATTTTTATTTTCAGCATATTCGTCGGTGACTATTTCAAAAGTAATCGACATGATTTATTTTCAGCATATTCGTCGGTTACTATTTCAAAGGTAATTGGCATGATTTATTTTCAACACATTCGTCGGTTAGTATTTCAAAATTAATCGACAAGATTTTTATTTTCAACATATTCGTCGGTTCCTATTTCAAAAGTAATCGGCAAGATTTTTATTTTTAGCATATTTGTCGGTTACTATTTTAAAAGTGATCGACAAGATTTTTATTTTCAACATATTCGTCGGTTACTATTTCAAAAGTAATCGGCAAGACTTTATTTTCAGCATATTTGTCGGTTAGTATTTTAAAAGTAATCGACAAGACTTTATTTTCAGCACATTCGTCGGTTACTATTTCAAAACTAATCGGCAAGATTTTTATTTTCAACATATTCGTCGGTTACTATTTCAAAAGTAATCGGCATGACTTTATTTTCAGCACATTCATTGGTTACTTTTTCAAAAGTAATCGGTAAGATTTTTATTTCCAACATATTCGTCGCTTACTATTTCAAAAGTAATCAGCATGATTTATTTTCAGCACATTCGTCGGTTACTATTTCAAAAGTAATCGGCAAGATTTTTATTTTCAGCATATTCGTCGGTGACTATTTCAAAAGTAATCGGCAAGATTTTTATTTTTAGCATATTTGTCGGTTACTATTTTAAAAGTAATCGACAAGATTTTTATTTTCAACATATTCGTCGGTTACTATTTCAAAAGTAATCGGTAAGATTTTTATTTTCAACATATTCGTCGGTTACTCTTTCAAAGGTAATCGGCATGATTTATTTTCAACACGTTCGTCGGTTACTATTTCAAAAGTAATCGGCATGATCTATTTTCTGCACATTCGTCGGTTACTATTTCAAAAGTAATCGGCAAGATTTTTTATTTTCAGCTTATTTGTCGGTTACTATTTTCAAAGTAATCGACAAGATTTTTATTTTCAACATATTCGTCACTTATTATTTCAAAAGTAATCGGCATGATTTATTTTCAGCACATTCGTCGGTTACTATTTCAAAAGTAATCGGCAAGATTTTTATTTTCAGCATATTCGTCGGTGACTATTTCAAAAGTAATCGACATGATTTATTTTCAGCATATTCGTCGGTTACTATTTCAAAGGTAATTGGCATGATTTATTTTCAACACATTCGTCGGTTAGTATTTCAAAATTAATCGACAAGATTTTTATTTTCAACATATTCGTCGGTTCCTATTTCAAAAGTAATCGGCAAGATTTTTATTTTTAGCATATTTGTCGGTTACTATTTTAAAAGTGATCGACAAGATTTTTATTTTCAACATATTCGTCGGTTACTATTTCAAAAGTAATCGGCAAGACTTTATTTTCAGCATATTTGTCGGTTAGTATTTTAAAAGTAATCGACAAGACTTTATTTTCAGCACATTCGTCGGTTACTATTTCAAAACTAATCGGCAAGATTTTTATTTTCAACATATTCGTCGGTTACTATTTCAAAAGTAATCGGCATGACTTTATTTTCAGCACATTCATTGGTTACTTTTTCAAAAGTAATCGGTAAGATTTTTATTTCCAACATATTCGTCGCTTACTATTTCAAAAGTAATCAGCATGATTTATTTTCAGCACATTCGTCGGTTACTATTTCAAAAGTAATCGGCAAGATTTTTATTTTCAGCATATTCGTCGGTGACTATTTCAAAAGTAATCGGCAAGATTTTTATTTTTAGCATATTTGTCGGTTACTATTTTAAAAGTAATCGACAAGATTTTTATTTTCAACATATTCGTCGGTTACTATTTCAAAAGTAATCGGCAAGACTTTATTTTCAGCATATTTGTCGGTTAGTATTTTAAAAGTAATCGACAAGACTTTATTTTCAGCACATTCGTCGGTTACTATTTCAAAACTAATCGGCAAGATTTTTATTTTCAACATATTCGTCGGTTACTATTTCAAAAGTAATCGGCATGACTTTATTTTCAGCACATTCATTGGTTACTTTTTTAAAAGTAATCGGTAAGATTTTTATTTCCAACATATTCGTCGCTTACTATTTCAAAAGTAATCAGCATGATTTATTTTCAGCACATTCGTCGGTTACTATTTCAAAAGTAATCGGCAAGATTTTTATTTTCAGCATATTCGTCGGTGACTATTTCAAATGTAATCGGCAAGATTTTTATTTTCAGCATATTTGTCGGTTACTATTTTAAAAGTAATCGACAAGATTTTTATTTTCAACATATTCGTCGGTTACTATTTCAAAAGTAATCGACAAGACTTTATTTTCAGCATATTCGTTGGTTACTATTTCAAAGGTAATGGGTAAGATTTTTATTTTCAACATATTCGTCGCTTATTATTTCAAAAGTAATCGGCATGATTTATTTTCAGCACATTCGTCGGTTACTATTTCAAAAGTAATCGGCAAGATTTTTATTTTCAGCATATTCGTCGGTGACTATTTCAAAAGTAATCGACATGATTTATTTTCAGCATATTCGTCGGTTACTATTTCAAAGGTAATTGGCATGATTTATTTTCAACACATTCGTCGGTTACTATTTCAAAAGTAATCGGCAAGATTTTTATTTTCAGCATATTTGTGGGTTACTATTTTAAAAGTAATCGACAAGATTTTTATTTTCAACATATTCGTCGGTTACTATTTCAAAAGTAATCGGCAAGACTTTATTTTCAGCATATTTGTCGGTTAGTATTTTAAAAGTAATCGACAAGACTTTATTTTCAGCACATTCGTCGGTTACTATTTCAAAACTAATCGGCAAGATTTTTATTTTCAACATATTCGTCGGTTACTATTTCAAAAGTAATCGGCATGACTTTATTTTCAGCACATTCATTGGTTACTTTTTTAAAAGTAATCGGTAAGATTTTTATTTCCAACATATTCGTCGCTTACTATTTCAAAAGTAATCAGCATGATTTATTTTCAGCACATTCGTCGGTTACTATTTCAAAAGTAATCGGCAAGATTTTTATTTTCAGCATATTCGTCGGTGACTATTTCAAATGTAATCGGCAAGATTTTTATTTTCAGCATATTTGTCGGTTACTATTTTAAAAGTAATCGACAAGATTTTTATTTTCAACATATTCGTCGGTTACTATTTCAAAAGTAATCGACAAGACTTTATTTTCAGCATATTCGTTGGTTACTATTTCAAAGGTAATGGGTAAGATTTTTATTTTCAACACATTCGTCGCTTATTATTTCAAAAGTAATCGGCATGATTTATTTTCAGCACATTCGTCGGTTACTATTTCAAAAGTAATCGGCAAGATTTTTATTTTCAGCATATTCGTCGGTGACTATTTCAAAAGTAATCGACATGATTTATTTTCAGCATATTCGTCGGTTACTATTTCAAAGGTAATTGGCATGATTTATTTTCAACACATTCGTCGGTTACTATTTCAAAAGTAATCGGCAAGATTTTTATTTTCAGCATATTTGTGGGTTACTACTTTAAAAGTAATCGACAAGATTTT
Organism: Medicago lupulina; assembly: GCA_958299785.1. Classification (NCBI taxonomy): domain Eukaryota; kingdom Viridiplantae; phylum Streptophyta; class Magnoliopsida; order Fabales; family Fabaceae; genus Medicago; species Medicago lupulina. The sequence goes on from OY283144.1 coordinate 43,147,391, forward strand.
TATTTTCAACATATTCGTCGGTTACTATTTCAAAAGTAATCGGCAAGACTTTATTTTCAGTACATTCGTTGGTTACTATTTTAAAAGTAATCGGTAAGATTTTTATTTTCAACATATTCGTCGCTTACTATTTCGAAAGTAATCGGCATGATTTATTTTCAGCACATTCGTCGGTTACTATTTCAAAAGTAATCAGCATGATTTATTATCAGCACATTCGTCGGTTACTATTTCAAAAGTAATCGGCAAGATTTTAATTTTCAGCATATTCGTCGGTGACTATTTCAAAAGTAATCGGCAAGATTTTTATTTTTAGCATATTTGTCGGTTACTGTTTTAAAAGTAATCGACAAGATTTTTATTTTCAACATATTCATCGGTTACTATTTCAAAAGTAATCGGCATGATTTATTTTCAGCACATTCGTCGGTTACTATTTCAAAAGTAATCGGCAAAATTTATTTTCAGCACATATTCGTCGGTTACTATTTCAAAAGTAATGGGCAAGACTTTATTTTCAGCTTATTCGTTGGTTACTATTTCAAAAGTAATCGGTAAGATTTTTATTTTCAACATATTCGTCGGTTACTCTTTCAAAGGTAATCGGCATGATTTATTTTCAACACGTTCGTCGGTTACTATTTCAAAAGTAATCGGCATGATCTATTTTCTGCACATTCGTCGGTTACTATTTCAAAAGTAATCGGCAAGATTTTTTATTTTCAGCTTATTTGTCGGTTACTATTTTCAAAGTAATCGACAAGATTTTTATTTTCAACATATTCGTCACTTATTATTTCAAAAGTAATCGGCATGATTTATTTTCAGCACATTCGTCGGTTACTATTTCAAAAGTAATCGGCAAGATTTTTATTTTCAGCATATTCGTCGGTGACTATTTCAAAAGTAATCGACATGATTTATTTTCAGCATATTCGTCGGTTACTATTTCAAAGGTAATTGGCATGATTTATTTTCAACACATTCGTCGGTTACTATTTCAAAAGTAATCGGCAAGATTTTTATTTTCAGCATATTTGTGGGTTACTATTTTAAAAGTAATCGACAAGATTTTTATTTTCAACATATTCGTCGATTACTATTTCAAAAGTAATCGGCATGATTTATTTTCAGCACATTCGTCGGTTACTATTTCAAAAGTAATCGGCAAGATTTATTTTCAGCACATATTCGTCGGTTACTATTTCAAAAGTAATGGGCAAGACATTATTTTCAGCATATTCGTTGGTTACTATTTCAAAAATAATCGGTAAGATTTTTATTTTCAACATATTCGTCGGGTACTCTTTCAAAGGTAATCGGCATGATTTATTTTCAACACGTTCGTCGGTTACTATTTCAAAAGTAATCGGCATGATCTATTTTCTGCACATTCGTCGGTTACTATTTCAAAAGTAATCGGCAAGATTTTTTATTTTCAGCTTATTTGTCGGTTACTATTTTAAAAGTAATCGACAAGATTTTTATTTTCAACATATTCATCGGTTCCTATTTCAAAAGTAATCGGCAAGATTTTTATTTTTAGCATATTTGTCGGTTACTATTTTAAAAGTAATCGACAAGATTTTTATTTTCAACATATTCGTCGGTTACTATTTCAAAAGTAATCGGCAAGACTTTATTTTCAGCACATTCGTCGGTTACTATTTCAAAAGTAATCGGCAAGATTTTTATTTTCAGCATATTCGTCGGTTAGTATTTCAAAAGTAATCGACAAGATTTTTATTTTCAACATATTCGTCGGTTCCTATTTCAAAAGTAATCGGCAAGATTTTTATTTTTAGCATATTTGTCGGTTACTATTTTAAAAGTGATCGACAAGATTTTTATTTTCAACATATTCGTCGGTTACTATTTCAAAAGTAATCGGCAAGACTTTATTTTCAGCATATTTGTCGGTTAGTATTTTAAAAGTAATCGACATGACTTTATTTTCAGCACATTCGTCGGTTACTATTTCAAAACTAATCGGCAAGATTTTTATTTTCAACATATTCGTCGGTTACTATTTCAAAAGTAATCGGCATGACTTTATTTTCAGCACATTCATTGGTTACTTTTTTAAAAGTAATCGGTAAGATTTTTATTTCCAACATATTCGTCGCTTACTATTTCAAAAGTAATCAGCGTGATTTATTTTCAGCACATTCGTCGGTTACTATTTCAAAAGTAATCGGCAAGATTTTTATTTTCAGCATATTCGTCGGTGACTATTTCAAATGTAATCGGCAAGATTTTTATTTTCAGCATATTTGTCGGTTACTATTTTAAAAGTAATCGACAAGATTTTTATTTTCAACATATTCGTCGGTTACTATTTCAAAAGTAGTCGACAAGACTTTATTTTCAGCATATTCGTTGGTTACTATTTCAAAGGTAATGGGTAAGATTTTTATTTTCAACACATTCGTCGCTTATTATTTCAAAAGTAATCGGCATGATTTATTTTCAGCACATTCGTCGGTTACTATTTCAAAAGTAATCGGCAAGATTTTTATTTTCAGCATATTCGTCGGTGACTATTTCAAAAGTAATCGACATGATTTATTTTCAGCATATTCGTCGGTTACTATTTCAAAGGTAATTGGCATGATTTATTTTCAACACATTCGTCGGTTACTATTTCAAAAGTAATCGGCAAGATTTTTATTTTCAGCATATTTGTGGGTTACTACTTTAAAAGTAATCGACAAGATTTTTATTTTCAACATATTCGTCGGTTACTATTTCAAAAGTAATCGGCAAGACTTTATTTTCAGTACATTCGTTGGTTACTATTTTAAAAGTAATCGGTAAGATTTTTATTTTCAACATATTCGTCGCTTACTATTTCGAAAGTAATCGGCATGATTTATTTTCAGCACATTCGTCGTTTACTATTTCAAAAGTAATCGGCATGACTTTATTTTCAGCACATTCATTGGTTACTTTTTTAAAAGTAATCGGTAAGATTTTTATTTCCAACATATTCGTCGCTTACTATTTCAAAAGTAATCAGCATGATTTATTTTCAGCACATTCGTCGGTTACTATTTCAAAAGTAATCGGCAAGATTTTTATTTTCAGCATATTCGTCGGTGACTATTTCAAAAGTAATCGGCAAGATTTTTATTTTCAACATATTTGTCGGTTACTATTTCAAAAGTAATCGGCAAGACTTTATTTTCAGCATATTTGTCGGTTAGTATTTTAAAAGTAATCGACAAGACTTTATTTTCAGCACATTCGTCGGTTACTATTTCAAAACTAATCGGCAAGATTTTTATTTTCAACATATTCGTCGGTTACTATTTCAAAAGTAATCGGCATGACTTTATTTTTAGCACATTCATTGGTTACTTTTTTAAAAGTAATCGGTAAGATTTTTATTTCCAACATATTCGTCGCTTACTATTTCAAAAGTAATCAGCATGATTTATTTTCAGCACATTCGTCGGTGACTATTTCAAAAGTAATCGGCATGATTTATTTTCAAGACATTCGTCGGTTACTATTTCAAAAGTAATCGGCAAGATTTTTATTTTCAGCATATTCGTCGGTTACTATTTCAAAAGTAATCGGCAAGACTTTATTTTCAGCATATTTGTCGGTTAGTATTTTAAAAGTAATCGACAAGACTTTATTTTCAGCACATTCGTCGGTTACTATTTCAAAACTAATCGGCAAGATTTTTATTTTCAACATATTCGTCGGTTACTATTTCAAAAGTAATCGGCATGACTTTATTTTCAGCACATTCATTGGTTACTTTTTTAAAAGTAATCGGTAAGATTTTTATTTCCAACATATTCGTCGCTTACTATTTCAAAAGTAATCAGCATGATTTATTTTCAGCACATTCGTCGGTTACTATTTCAAAAGTAATCGGCAAGATTTTTATTTTCAGCATATTCGTCGGTGACTATTTCAAAAGTAATCGGCAAGATTTTTATTTTCAACATATTTGTCGGTTACTATTTCAAAAGTAATCGGCAAGACTTTATTTTCAGTATATTTGTCGGTTAGTATTTTAAAAGTAATCGACAAGACTTTATTTTCAGCACATTCGTCGGTTACTATTTCAAAACTAATCGGCAAGATTTTTATTTTCAACATATTCGTCGGTTACTATTTCAAAAGTAATCGGCATGACTTTATTTTTAGCACATTCATTGGTTACTTTTTTAAAAGTAATCGGTAAGATTTTTATTTCCAACATATTCGTCGCTTACTATTTCAAAAGTAATCAGCATGATTTATTTTCAGCACATTCGTCGGTTACTATTTCAAAAGTAATCGGCAAGATTTTTATTTTCAGCATATTCGTCGGTGACTATTTCAAATGTAATCGGCAAGATTTTTATTTTCAGCATATTTGTCGGTTACTATTTTAAAAGTAATCGACAAGATTTTTATTTTCAACATATTCGTCGGTTACTATTTCAAAAGTAATCGGCATGACTTTATTTTCAGCATATTCGTTGGTTACTATTTCAAAAGTAATAGGTAAGATTTTTATTTTCAACATATTCGTCGCTTATTATTTCAAAAGTAATCGGCATGATTTATTTTCAGCACATTCGTCGGTTACTATTTCAAAAGTAATCGGCAAGATTTTTATTTTCAGCATATTCGTCGGTGACTATTTCAAAAGTAATCGACATGATTTATTTTCAGCATATTCGTCGGTTACTATTTCCAAAGTAATCAGCATGATTTATTATCAGCATATTCGTCGGTTACTATTTCAAAAGTAATCGGCAAGATTTTAATTTTCAGCATATTCGTCGGTGACTATTTCAAAAGTAATCGGCAAGATTTTTATTTTTAGCATATTTGTCGGTTACTGTTTTAAAAGTAATCGACAAGATTTTTATTTTCAACATATTCGTCGGTTACTATTTCAAAAGTAATCGGCAAGACTTTATTTTCAGTACATTCGTTGGTTACTATTTTAAAAGTAATCGGTAAGATTTTTATTTTCAACATATTCGTCGCTTACTATTTCGAAAGTAATCGGCATGATTTATTTTCAGCACATTCGTCGGTTACTATTTCAAAAGTAATCAGCAAGATTTTTATTTTCACAATATTCGTCGGTGACTATTTCAAAAGTAATCGGCATGATTTATTTTCAAGACATTCGTCGGTTACTATTTCAAAAGTAATCGGCAAGATTTTTATTTTCAGCATATTCGTCGGTTACTATTTCAAAAGTAATCGGCAAGACTTTATTTTCAGCATATTTGTCGGTTAGTATTTTAAAAGTAATCGACAAGACTTTATTTTCAGCACATTCGTCGGTTACTATTTCAAAACTAATCGGCAAGATTTTTATTTTCAACATATTCATCGGTTACTATTTCAAAAGTAATCGGCATGATTTATTTTCAGCACATTCGTCGGTTACTATTTCAAAAGTAATCGGCAAAATTTATTTTCAGCACATATTCGTCGGTTACTATTTCAAAAGTAATGGGCAAGACTTTATTTTCAGCTTATTCGTTGGTTACTATTTCAAAAGTAATCGGTAAGATTTTTATTTTCAACATATTCGTCGGTTACTCTTTCAAAGGTAATCAGCATGATTTATTTTCAACACGTTCGTCGGTTACTATTTCAAAAGTAATCGGCATGATCTATTTTCTGCACATTCGTCGGTTACTATTTCAAAAGTAATCGGCAAGATTTTTTATTTTCAGCTTATTTGTCGGTTACTATTTTCAAAGTAATCGACAAGATTTTTATTTTCAACATATTCGTCACTTATTATTTCAAAAGTAATCGGCATGATTTATTTTCAGCACATTCGTCGGTTACTATTTCAAAAGTAATCGGCAAGATTTTTATTTTCAGCATATTCGTCGGTGACTATTTCAAAAGTAATCGACATGATTTATTTTCAGCATATTCGTCGGTTACTATTTCAAAGGTAATTGGCATGATTTATTTTCAACACATTCGTCGGTTACTATTTCAAAAGTAATCGGCAAGATTTTTATTTTCAGCATATTTGTGGGTTACTATTTTAAAAGTAATCGACAAGATTTTTATTTTCAACATATTCGTCGATTACTATTTCAAAAGTAATCGGCATGATTTATTTTCAGCACATTCGTCGGTTACTATTTCAAAAGTAATCGGCAAGATTTATTTTCAGCACATATTCGTCGGTTACTATTTCAAAAGTAATGGGCAAGACATTATTTTCAGCATATTCGTTGGTTACTATTTCAAAAATAATCGGTAAGATTTTTATTTTCAACATATTCGTCGGGTACTCTTTCAAAGGTAATCGGCATTGTAACGCCCCAATTCTATTTAATTATTTTTAGTTGATGTTTGAGTATTTTTATTTGATATATATGATTTATATGAATTATATGACCTTTTGGTGTGGTGTGTGTATTTAAATAATTATTTGTGTTTTATTTAAATGAATGTTATTTGTTTTATTTAATAAAATTAGGAAGAAAATAGTATTTATTTGGTTAAAGGGGAGTTATTATAATTAATTAGGAGTTAAAAGAAAATTAGTGGGGGTTGCATAGTAAATAGGAGAATTAAGGGAGTTAAGGGAAAGAAAATAAGTTATGTTTTGAGGGAATGGGAAAGAATTGGTCAGACACACTTTTGTACGTACAGTAAGAAAAGAAAACTAAGCTTTTTGGGAGAAAAGGGAGAAGAGCCAAGAACAAGGGGAATTGCCTAGAGGGGAGATTAAATTGCTGTAGTTGTTCTTCTTAATCCAGGTAAGGGTGAGGTTAACTTTCAATCAATAATATATATGTGATTTCTGAAATTGAATTGAAAGTTGTGTTCTTGACCTAGGGTTAGAAAGTGGTGATAATTTGCAAAATGTTGATGATTATGTTGTTGATTTCATGTTTATGTGTTGCTTTGAGTATTATGTTGCATATAGAACCTGTAAACATTGTTCTAATTCATTTTGGGTGATTGGGGGATCAAAATTGGGTTTTTGGATGAAAAAGGGCTTAGAAAATCGTAGTTTGAAAACTGTCCCGATGAAGCTTCGCTTGAAGCGAGATATTTCTCGCTTAAGCGAGATTCCCAGAATGCTGTCCAGATGAAATCTCGCGTAAGCGAGATGCAAGCGAAGTCCAAGCGAGATTTCCCCAGACTTTCGTCATTTGACTCGCTTGAAGCGAGATTAGCTTCGCTTAAGCGAGATTGGCCCTGTACGACCATTTTATGTAATTTTTCAAAGTGTTCCAAACCCAAACCTAAGCTTCCTAGGTTGATTATTGGATTTTTAGAGAATTTTTGGAGTAATAATAATATAGAATGGAGATGTTTATGATGCATATATGGATGATTCTTATATGAAATGAAATGAATTATACTTTGCTAAGTTTGCAATTGTCCATAGTGTTGTGGTGTGGTTGAGTCAAGTTGGGGAGTGTGTCATAAATAAATTAGGCACAGTTGTTGTTGTTGAATTGCCGTGGTGTAAGTCATACGTAGATGTATGCATTGTTGGTTGGTGGTTGTTGTCGGTGTTGTCATGTTGTATGTTGATATACACAGTTGGAGTCTGATGCATTGTCATTCAAAGCGGTGAGAGCTTATGCTCTGGAACGCCTTGTCGTTCAAAGCGGGAGGACTCAGGTCCTGGAACACTTTGTTGTTCAAAAGCGGTGAGGACCTCGGTCCTGGAATGCAATGTCATTCAAAGCGGTGAGAGCTTATGCTCTGGAACGCCTTGTCGTTCAAAGCGGGAGGACTCAGGTCCTGGAACACTTTGTTGTTCAAAGCGGTGAGGGCTCTGCCCTGTATTTTGGTACCACAAGCATGTGCATTGTTGCATTGTCGTAGTTGTTGTGTTGGGTGAGTTGTCGATGTTGTTGATGTGTCGTTGGTGTTAAGTCGTTGTCGGTGTGTCGTCATCAAGAATGAAGTTGGTTTCGAATTAAATATAATTGGAGTAGTGTTGATAATCAAGTATGATGCTATATTTATATGTATATTTCTTATTGATGTTGTTGATGTGAATTTACTGTTGTTTCTATGCATTTGATGAACTTTATATATATTATTGTTGTTCGTGAATCTCACCCCTTCTGCTTGAAAATGTTGCCCTTCGTATGGGTAACTTGCAGGTGATCCTGAGTAATAGGTGGTGGCTCAACGTCTAGGACTTGTTACGTATGGGATGGGATTTCTATATTACTTTCACTCCTATGTATTGAATTTTGAGACATGATGATGTAGCTTTTGTTGAAACATTTTGATGAGGCCTTTGTGCCAAGATTTTACTTGAGGATTAATTGTGATTGAAATGAATATTCCGCTGCAAATTTTTATAAGTTGGTTGTTGAAGTTTAATAGTTTTATTTTCTATTAAAGAATTTTTATAAGCAGTGTAATGCTCCGTTTGTGGTTTAACTCTGATTATTTTATTTAAATTACGTATTTTTGGGAACGGAGTGTTACAATTGGTATCAGAGCAGGTTGGTCCGTCCGGCCAAGTAGTAGAGTCGTGTTGAGCCACCTAGGATAGAGTGTCAACTCTAATGTTGTTTTTGTTGTTGTTTCTGAGCTGTTGTTTCTGATATAGAGAACTTTGATATGGCTGGTCGTAATGATGCTGCTATCGCTGCTGCACTTGAGGCTGTTGCTCAAGCTGTAGGACAACAACCTAACGGTGCTGCTAGAGACAATGGTGTGAGGATGTTGGAGACCTTTTTGAGGAACCATCCACCAACTTTCAAGGGAAGGTATGACCCTGACGGAGCTCAGAATTGGCTCAAAGAAATTGAAAGAATTTTCAGAGTTATGCAATGCAGTGAGGTTCAGAAGGTGCGGTTTGGTACGCACATGTTAGCTGAGGAAGCTGATGATTGGTGGGTAAGTCTGCTGCCTGTACTTGAACAGGATGGTGCTGTGGTGACCTGGGCTGTGTTCAGGAGGGAATTCTTGAATAGGTACTTCCCGGAAGATGTTCGTGGGAAGAAGGAGATTGAGTTCCTAGAACTGAAGCAAGGTGATATGTCGGTAACTGAATATGCTGCTAAGTTTGTTGAATTGGCAAAATTTTATCCGCACTATACTGCTGAGACGGCTGAGTTCTCCAAGTGCATCAAGTTTGAGAATGGTCTGCGTGCTGAGATTAAGCGGGCCATTGGTTACCAGAAGATCCGTAACTTTTCTGAATTGGTGAGTAGCTGCAGGATTTATGAGGAGGATACCAAGGCTCATTATAAGATTATGAGGGAAAGAAAAGGTAAGCAACAGGACCGTGGGAAGCCTTATAGTGCTCCGACCGATAAGAGTAAGAAGGAAGTGAATGACGAGAGGAGGCCCAATAGGAGAGATGCTCCTACTGAGATTATTTGTTTCAAGTGTGGCGAGAAAGGCCACAAGAGTAATGTCTGTGACCGTGAGGAGAAGAAGTGCTTCAGGTGTGGTCAGAAGGGACACACATTAGTTGATTGTAAGCGTGGGGATGTTGTTTGCTACAACTGCAATGAGGAGGGTCATATCAGTTCACAGTGTACGCAGCCGAAGAAGGTTAGGACAGGCGGTAAAGTATTTGCTTTGACTGGTACTCAGACGTGAGTGAGGATCGTCCGATCAGAGGTACATTTTCGAGGACGAAAATTCTATAAGTTGGGGAGAGTTGTAACGCCCCAATTCTATTTAATTATTTTTAGTTGATGTTTGAGTATTTTTATTTGATATATATGATTTATATGAATTATATGACCTTTTGGTGTGGTGTGTGTATTTAAATAATTATTTGTGTTTTATTTAAATGAATGTTATTTGTTTTATTTAATAAAATTAGGAAGAAAATAGTATTTATTTGGTTAAAGGGGAGTTATTATAATTAATTAGGAGTTAAAAGAAAATTAGTGGGGGTTGCATAGTAAATAGGAGAATTAAGGGAGTTAAGGGAAAGAAAATAAGTTATGTTTTGAGGGAATGGGAAAGAATTGGTCAGACACACTTTTGTACGTACAGTAAGAAAAGAAAACTAAGCTTTTTGGGAGAAAAGGGAGAAGAGCCAAGAACAAGGGGAATTGCCTAGAGGGGAGATTAAATTGCTGTAGTTGTTCTTCTTAATCCAGGTAAGGGTGAGGTTAACTTTCAATCAATAATATATATGTGATTTCTGAAATTGAATTGAAAGTTGTGTTCTTGACCTAGGGTTAGAAAGTGGTGATAATTTGCAAAATGTTGATGATTATGTTGTTGATTTCATGTTTATGTGTTGCTTTGAGTATTATGTTGCATATAGAACCTGTAAACATTGTTCTAATTCATTTTGGGTGATTGGGGGATCAAAATTGGGTTTTTGGATGAAAAAGGGCTTAGAAAATCGTAGTTTGAAAACTGTCCCGATGAAGCTTCGCTTGAAGCGAGATATTTCTCGCTTAAGCGAGATTCCCAGAATGCTGTCCAGATGAAATCTCGCGTAAGCGAGATGCAAGCGAAGTCCAAGCGAGATTTCCCCAGACTTTCGTCATTTGACTCGCTTGAAGCGAGATTAGCTTCGCTTAAGCGAGATTGGCCCTGTACGACCATTTTATGTAATTTTTCAAAGTGTTCCAAACCCAAACCTAAGCTTCCTAGGTTGATTATTGGATTTTTAGAGAATTTTTGGAGTAATAATAATATAGAATGGAGATGTTTATGATGCATATATGGATGATTCTTATATGAAATGAAATGAATTATACTTTGCTAAGTTTGCAATTGTCCATAGTGTTGTGGTGTGGTTGAGTCAAGTTGGGGAGTGTGTCATAAATAAATTAGGCACAGTTGTTGTTGTTGAATTGCCGTGGTGTAAGTCATACGTAGATGTATGCATTGTTGGTTGGTGGTTGTTGTCGGTGTTGTCATGTTGTATGTTGATATACACAGTTGGAGTCTGATGCATTGTCATTCAAAGCGGTGAGAGCTTATGCTCTGGAACGCCTTGTCGTTCAAAGCGGGAGGACTCAGGTCCTGGAACACTTTGTTGTTCAAAAGCGGTGAGGACCTCGGTCCTGGAATGCAATGTCATTCAAAGCGGTGAGAGCTTATGCTCTGGAACGCCTTGTCGTTCAAAGCGGGAGGACTCAGGTCCTGGAACACTTTGTTGTTCAAAGCGGTGAGGGCTCTGCCCTGTATTTTGGTACCACAAGCATGTGCATTGTTGCATTGTCGTAGTTGTTGTGTTGGGTGAGTTGTCGATGTTGTTGATGTGTCGTTGGTGTTAAGTCGTTGTCGGTGTGTCGTCATCAAGAATGAAGTTGGTTTCGAATTAAATATAATTGGAGTAGTGTTGATAATCAAGTATGATGCTATATTTATATGTATATTTCTTATTGATGTTGTTGATGTGAATTTACTGTTGTTTCTATGCATTTGATGAACTTTATATATATTATTGTTGTTCGTGAATCTCACCCCTTCTGCTTGAAAATGTTGCCCTTCGTATGGGTAACTTGCAGGTGATCCTGAGTAATAGGTGGTGGCTCAACGTCTAGGACTTGTTACGTATGGGATGGGATTTCTATATTACTTTCACTCCTATGTATTGAATTTTGAGACATGATGATGTAGCTTTTGTTGAAACATTTTGATGAGGCCTTTGTGCCAAGATTTTACTTGAGGATTAATTGTGATTGAAATGAATATTCCGCTGCAAATTTTTATAAGTTGGTTGTTGAAGTTTAATAGTTTTATTTTCTATTAAAGAATTTTTATAAGCAGTGTAATGCTCCGTTTGTGGTTTAACTCTGATTATTTTATTTAAATTACGTATTTTTGGGAACGGAGTGTTACAGGCATGATTTATTTTCAACACGTTCGTCGGTTACTATTTCAAAAGTAATCGGCATGATCTATTTTCTGCACATTCGTCGGTTACTATTTCAAAAGTAATCGGCAAGATTTTTTATTTTCAGCTTATTTGTCGGTTACTATTTTAAAAGTAATCGACAAGATTTTTATTTTCAACATATTCATCGGTTCCTATTTCAAAAGTAATCGGCAAGATTTTTATTTTTAGCATATTTGTCGGTTACTATTTTAAAAGTAATCGACAAGATTTTTATTTTCAACATATTCGTCGGTTACTATTTCAAAAGTAATCGGCAAGACTTTATTTTCAGCACATTCGTCGGTTACTATTTCAAAAGTAATCGGCAAGATTTTTATTTTCAGCATATTCGTCGGTTAGTATTTCAAAAGTAATCGACAAGATTTTTATTTTCAACATATTCGTCGGTTCCTATTTCAAAAGTAATGGGCAAGATTTTTATTTTTAGCATATTTGTCGGTTACTATTTCAAAAGTGATCGACAAGATTTTTATTTTCAACATATTCGTCGGTTACTATTTCAAAAGTAATCGGCAAGACTTTATTTTCAGCATATTTGTCGGTTAGTATTTTAAAAGTAATCGACAAGACTTTATTTTCAGCACATTCGTCGGTTACTATTTCAAAACTAATCGGCAAGATTTTTATTTTCAACATATTCGTCGGTTACTATTTCAAAAGTAATCGGCATGACTTTATTTTCAGCACATTCATTGGTTACTTTTTTAAAAGTAATCGGTAAGATTTTTATTTCCAACATATTCGTCGCTTACTATTTCAAAAGTAATCAGCATGATTTATTTTCAGCACATTCGTCGGTTACTATTTCAAAAGTAATCGGCAAGATTTTTATTTTCAGCATATTCGTCGGTGACTATTTCAAATGTAATCGGCAAGATTTTTATTTTCAGCATATTTGTCGGTTACTATTTTAAAAGTAATCGACAAGATTTTTATTTTCAACATATTCGTCGGTTACTATTTCAAAAGTAATCGACAAGACTTTATTTTCAGCATATTCGTTGGTTACTATTTCAAAGGTAATGGGTAAGATTTTTATTTTCAACACATTCGTCGCTTATTATTTCAAAAGTAATCGGCATGATTTATTTTCAGCACATTCGTCGGTTACTATTTCAAAAGTAATCGACATGATTTATTTTCAGCATATTCGTCGGTTACTATTTCAAAGGTAATTGGCATGATTTATTTTCAACACATTCGTCGGTTACTATTTCAAAAGTAATCGGCAAGATTTTTATTTTCAGCATATTTGTGGGTTACTACTTTAAAAGTAATCGACAAGATTTTTATTTTCAACATATTCGTCGGTTACTATTTCAAAAGTAATCGGCAAGACGTTATTTTCAGTACATTCGTTGGTTACTATTTTAAAAGTAATCGGTAAGATTTTTATTTTCAACATATTCGTCGCTTACTATTTCGAAAGTAATCGGCATGATTTATTTTCAGCACATTCGTCGTTTACTATTTCAAAAGTAATCGGCATGACTTTATTTTCAGCACATTCATTGGTTACTTTTTTAAAAGTAATCGGTAAGATTTTTATTTCCAACATATTCGTCGCTTACTATTTCAAAAGTAATCAGCATGATTTATTTTCAGCACATTCGTCGGTTACTATTTCAAAAGTAATCGGCAAGATTTTTATTTTCAGCATATTCGTCGGTGACTATTTCAAAAGTAATCGGCAAGATTTTTATTTTCAACATATTTGTCGGTTACTATTTCAAAAGTAATCGGCAAGACTTTATTTTCAGCATATTTGTCGGTTAGTATTTTAAAAGTAATCGACAAGACTTTATTTTCAGCACATTCGTCGGTTACTATTTCAAAACTAATCGGCAAGATTTTTATTTTCAACATATTCGTCGGTTACTATTTCAAAAGTAATCGGCATGACTTTATTTTCAGCACATTCATTGGTTACTTTTTTAAAAGTAATCGGTAAGATTTTTATTTCCAACATATTCGTCGCTTACTATTTCAAAAGTAATCAGCATGATTTATTTTCAGCACATTCGTCGGTTACTATTTCAAAAGTAATCGGCAAGATTTTTATTTTCAGCATATTCGTCGGTGACTATTTCAAATGTAATCGGCAAGATTTTTATTTTCAGCATATTTGTCGGTTACTATTTTAAAAGTAATCGACAAGATTTTTATTTTCAACATATTCGTCGGTTACTATTTCAAAAGTAATCGACAAGACTTTATTTTCAGCATATTCGTTGGTTACTATTTCAAAGGTAATGGGTAAGATTTTTATTTTCAACACATTCGTCGCTTATTATTTCAAAAGTAATCGGCATGATTTATTTTCAGCACATTCGTCGGTTACTATTTCAAAAGTAATCGGCAAGATTTTTATTTTCAGCATATTCGTCGGTGACTATTTCAAAAGTAATCGACATGATTTATTTTCAGCATATTCGTCGGTTACTATTTCAAAGGTAATTGGCATGATTTATTTTCAACACATTCGTCGGTTACTATTTCAAAAGTAATCGGCAAGATTTTTATTTTCAGCATATTTGTGGGTTACTACTTTAAAAGTAATCGACAAGATTTTTATTTTCAACATATTCGTCGGTTACTATTTCAAAAGTAATCGGCAAGACTTTATTTTCAGTACATTCGTTGGTTACTATTTTAAAAGTAATCGGTAAGATTTTTATTTTCAACATATTCGTCGCTTACTATTTCGAAAGTAATCGGCATGATTTATTTTCAGCACATTCGTCGTTTACTATTTCAAAAGTAATCGGCATGACTTTATTTTCAGCACATTCATTGGTTACTTTTTTAAAAGTAATCGGTAAGATTTTTATTTCCAACATATTCGTCGCTTACTATTTCAAAAGTAATCAGCATGATTTATTTTCAGCACATTCGTCGGTTACTATTTCAAAAGTAATCGGCAAGATTTTTATTTTCAGCATATTCGTCGGTGACTATTTCAAAAGTAATCGGCAAGATTTTTATTTTCAACATATTTGTCGGTTACTATTTCAAAAGTAATCGGCAAGACTTTATTTTCAGCATATTTGTCGGTTAGTATTTTAAAAGTAATCGACAAGACTTTATTTTCAGCACATTCGTCGGTTACTATTTCAAAACTAATCGGCAAGATTTTTATTTTCAACATATTCGTCGGTTACTATTTCAAAAGTAATCGGCATGACTTTATTTTTAGCACATTCATTGGTTACTTTTTTAAAAGTAATCGGTAAGATTTTTATTTCCAACATATTCGTCGCTTACTATTTCAAAAGTAATCAGCATGATTTATTTTCAGCACATTCGTCGGTGACTATTTCAAAAGTAATCGGCATGATTTATTTTCAAGACATTCGTCGGTTACTATTTCAAAAGTAATCGGCAAGATTTTTATTTTCAGCATATTCGTCGGTTACTATTTCAAAAGTAATCGGCAAGACTTTATTTTCAGCATATTTGTCGGTTAGTATTTTAAAAGTAATCGACAAGACTTTATTTTCAGCACATTCGTCGGTTACTATTTCAAAACTAATCGGCAAGATTTTTATTTTCAACATATTCGTCGGTTACTATTTCAAAAGTAATCGGCATGACTTTATTTTCAGCACATTCATTGGTTACTTTTTTAAAAGTAATCGGTAAGATTTTTATTTCCAACATATTCGTCGCTTACTATTTCAAAAGTAATCAGCATGATTTATTTTCAGCACATTCGTCGGTTACTATTTCAAAAGTAATCGGCAAGATTTTTATTTTCAGCATATTCGTCGGTGACTATTTCAAAAGTAATCGGCAAGATTTTTATTTTCAACATATTTGTCGGTTACTATTTCAAAAGTAATCGGCAAGACTTTATTTTCAGCATATTTGTCGGTTAGTATTTTAAAAGTAATCGACAAGACTTTATTTTCAGCACATTCGTCGGTTACTATTTCAAAACTAATCGGCAAGATTTTTATTTTCAACATATTCGTCGGTTACTATTTCAAAAGTAATCGGCATGACTTTATTTTTAGCACATTCATTGGTTACTTTTTTAAAAGTAATCGGTAAGATTTTTATTTCCAACATATTCGTCGCTTACTATTTCAAAAGTAATCAGCATGATTTATTTTCAGCACATTCGTCGGTGACTATTTCAAAAGTAATCGGCATGATTTATTTTCAAGACATTCGTCGGTTACTATTTCAAAAGTAATCGGCAAGATTTTTATTTTCAGCATATTCGTCGGTTACTATTTCAAAAGTAATCGGCAAGACTTTATTTTCAGCATATTTGTCGGTTAGTATTTTAAAAGTAATCGACAAGACTTTATTTTCAGCACATTCGTCGGTTACTATTTCAAAACTAATCGGCAAGATTTTTATTTTCAACATATTCGTCGGTTACTATTTCAAAAGTAATCGGCATGACTTTATTTTCAGCACATTCATTGGTTACTTTTTTAAAAGTAATCGGTAAGATTTTTATTTCCAACATATTCGTCGCTTACTATTTCAAAAGTAATCAGCATGATTTATTTTCAGCACATTCGTCGGTTACTATTTCAAAAGTAATCGGCAAGATTTTTATTTTCAGCATATTCGTCGGTGACTATTTCAAAAGTAATCGGCAAGATTTTTATTTTCAACATATTTGTCGGTTACTATTTCAAAAGTAATCGGCAAGACTTTATTTTCAGCATATTTGTCGGTTAGTATTTTAAAAGTAATCGACAAGACTTTATTTTCAGCACATTCGTCGGTTACTATTTCAAAACTAATCGGCAAGATTTTTATTTTCAACATATTCGTCGGTTACTATTTCAAAAGTAATCGGCATGACTTTATTTTTAGCACATTCATTGGTTACTTTTTTAAAAGTAATCGGTAAGATTTTTATTTCCAACATATTCGTCGCTTACTATTTCAAAAGTAATCAGCATGATTTATTTTCAGCACATTCGTCGGTTACTATTTCAAAAGTAATCGGCAAGATTTTTATTTTCAGCATATTCGTCGGTGACTATTTCAAATGTAATCGGCAAGATTTTTATTTTCAGCATATTTGTCGGTTACTATTTTAAAAGTAATCGACAAGATTTTTATTTTCAACATATTCGTCGGTTACTATTTCAAAAGTAATCGACAAGACTTTATTTTCAGCATATTCGTTGGTTACTATTTCAAAAGTAATAGGTAAGATTTTTATTTTCAACATATTCGTCGCTTATTATTTCAAAAGTAATCGGCATGATTTATTTTCAGCACATTCGTCGGTTACTATTTCAAAAGTAATCGGCAAGATTTTTATTTTCAGCATATTCATCGGTGACTATTTCAAAAGTAATCGACATGATTTATTTTCAGCATATTCGTCGGTTACTATTTCCAAAGTAATCAGCATGATTTATTATCAGCATATTCGTCGGTTACTATTTCAAAAGTAATCGGCAAGATTTTAATTTTCAGTATATTCGTCGGTGACTATTTCAAAAGTAATCGGCAAGATTTTTATTTTTAGCATATTTGTCGGTTACTGTTTTAAAAGTAATCGACAAGATTTTTATTTTCAACATATTCGTCGGTTACTATTTCAAAAGTAATCGGCAAGACTTTATTTTCAGTACATTCGTTGGTTACTATTTTAAAAGTAATCGGTAAGATTTTTATTTTCAACATATTCGTCGCTTACTATTTCGAAAGTAATCGGCATGATTTATTTTCAGCACATTCGTCGGTTACTATTTCAAAAGTAATCAGCAAGATTTTTATTTTCACAATATTCGTCGGTGACTATTTCAAAAGTAATCGGCATGATTTATTTTCAAGACATTCGTCGGTTACTATTTCAAAAGTAATCGGCAAGATTTTTATTTTCAGCATATTCGTCGGTTACTATTTCAAAAGTAATCGGCAAGACTTTATTTTCAGCATATTTGTCGGTTAGTATTTTAAAAGTAATCGACAAGACTTTATTTTCAGCACATTCGTCGGTTACTATTTCAAAACTAATCGGCAAGATTTTTATTTTCAACATATTCGTCGGTTACTATTTCAAAAGTAATCGGCATGACTTTATTTTCAGCACATTCATTGGTTACTTTTTTAAAAGTAATCGGTAAGATTTTTATTTCCAACATATTCGTCGCTTACTATTTCAAAAGTAATCAGCATGATTTATTTTCAGCACATTCGTCGGTTACTATTTCAAAAGTAATCGGCAAGATTTTTATTTTCAGCATATTCGTCGGTGACTATTTCAAAAGTAATCGGCAAGATTTTTATTTTCAACATATTCGTCGGTTACTATTTCAAAAGTAATCGGCAAGACTTTATTTTCAGCATATTTGTCGGTTAGTATTTTAAAAGTAATCGACAAGACTTTATTTTCAGCACATTCGTCGGTTACTATTTCAAAACTAATCGGCAAGATTTTTATTTTCAACATATTCGTCGGTTACTATTTCAAAAGTAATCGGCATGACTTTATTTTTAGCACATTCATTGGTTACTTTTTTAAAAGTAATCGGTAAGATTTTTATTTCCAACATATTCGTCGCTTACTATTTCAAAAGTAATCAGCATGATTTATTTTCAGCACATTCGTCGGTTACTATTTCAAAAGTAATCGGCAAGATTTTTATTTTCAGCATATTCGTCGGTGACTATTTCAAATGTAATCGGCAAGATTTTTATTTTCAGCATATTTGTCGGTTACTATTTTAAAAGTAATCGACAAGATTTTTATTTTCAACATATTCGTCGGTTACTATTTCAAAAGTAATCGACAAGACTTTATTTTCAGCATATTCGTTGGTTACTATTTCAAAAGTAATAGGTAAGATTTTTATTTTCAACATATTCGTCGCTTATTATTTCAAAAGTAATCGGCATGATTTATTTTCAGCACATTCGTCGGTTACTATTTCAAAAGTAATCGGCAAGATTTTTATTTTCAGCATATTCGTCGGTGACTATTTCAAAAGTAATCGACATGATTTATTTTCAGCATATTCGTCGGTTACTATTTCC
Organism: Medicago lupulina; assembly: GCA_958299785.1. Lineage (NCBI taxonomy): Eukaryota > Viridiplantae > Streptophyta > Magnoliopsida > Fabales > Fabaceae > Medicago > Medicago lupulina. Next base: position 43,166,256 of record OY283144.1, read on the forward strand.
AAAGTAATCAGCATGATTTATTATCAGCATATTCGTCGGTTACTATTTCAAAAGTAATCGGCAAGATTTTAATTTTCAGCATATTCGTCGGTGACTATTTCAAAAGTAATCGGCAAGATTTTTATTTTTAGCATATTTGTCGGTTACTGTTTTAAAAGTAATCGACAAGATTTTTATTTTCAACATATTCGTCGGTTACTATTTCAAAAGTAATCGGCAAGACTTTATTTTCAGTACATTCGTTGGTTACTATTTTAAAAGTAATCGGTAAGATTTTTATTTTCAACATATTCGTCGCTTACTATTTCGAAAGTAATCGGCATGATTTATTTTCAGCACATTCGTCGGTTACTATTTCAAAAGTAATCAGCAAGATTTTTATTTTCACAATATTCGTCGGTGACTATTTCAAAAGTAATCGGCATGATTTATTTTCAAGACATTCGTCGGATACTATTTCAAAAGTAATCGGCAAGATTTTTATTTTCAGCATATTCGTCGGTTACTATTTCAAAAGTAATCGGCAAGACTTTATTTTCAGCATATTTGTCGGTTAGTATTTTAAAAGTAATCGACAAGACTTTATTTTCAGCACATTCGTCGGTTACTATTTCAAAACTAATCGGCAAGATTTTTATTTTCAACATATTCGTCGGTTACTATTTCAAAAGTAATCGGCATGACTTTATTTTCAGCACATTCATTGGTTACTTTTTTAAAAGTAATCGGTAAGATTTTTATTTCCAACATATTCGTCGCTTACTATTTCAAAAGTAATCAGCATGATTTATTTTCAGCACATTCGTCAGTTACTATTTCAAAAGTAATCGGCAAGATTTTTATTTTCAACATATTCGTCGGTGACTATTTCAAAAGTAATCGGCAAGATTTTTATTTTCAACATATTCGTCGGTTACTATTTCAAAAGTAATCGGCAAGACTTTATTTTCAGCATATTTGTCGGTTAGTATTTTAAAAGTAATCGACAAGACTTTATTTTCAGCACATTCGTCGGTTACTATTTCAAAACTAATCGGCAAGATTTTTATTTTCAACATATTCGTCGGTTACTATTTCAAAAGTAATCGGCATGACTTTATTTTTAGCACATTCATTGGTTACTTTTTTAAAAGTAATCGGTAAGATTTTTATTTCCAACATATTCGTCGCTTACTATTTCAAAAGTAATCAGCATGATTTATTTTCAGCACATTCGTCGGTTACTATTTCAAAAGTAATCGGCAAGATTTTTATTTTCAGCATATTCGTCGGTGACTATTTCAAATGTAATCGGCAAGATTTTTATTTTCAGCATATTTTTCGGTTACTATTTTAAAAGTAATCGACAAGATTTTTATTTTCAACATATTCGTCGGTTACTATTTCAAAAGTAATCGACAAGACTTTATTTTCAGCATATTCGTTGGTTACTATTTCAAAAGTAATAGGTAAGATTTTTATTTTCAACATATTCGTCGCTTATTATTTCAAAAGTAATCGGCATGATTTATTTTCAGCACATTCGTCGGTTACTATTTCAAAAGTAATCGGCAAGATTTTTATTTTCAGCATATTCGTCGGTGACTATTTCAAAAGTAATCGACATGATTTATTTTCAGCATATTCGTCGGTTACTATTTCCAATGTAATCAGCATGATTTATTATCAGCATATTCGTCGGTTACTATTTCAAAAGTAATCGGCAAGATTTTAATTTTCAGCATATTCGTCGGTGACTATTTCAAAAGTAATCGGCAAGATTTTTATTTTTAGCATATTTGTCGGTTACTGTTTTAAAAGTAATGGGCAAGATTTTTATTTTCAGCATATTCGTCGGTGACTATTTCAAAAGTAATCGGCAAGATTTTTATTTTTAGCATATTTGTCGGTTACTATTTTAAAAGTAATCGGCAAGATTTTTCTTTTCAACATATTCGTCGGTTACTATTTCAAAAGTAATCGGCAAGACTTTATTTTCAGCATATTTGTCGGTTAGTATTTTAAAAGTAATCGACAAGACTTTATTTTCAGCACATTCGTCGGTTACTATTTCAAAACTAATCGGCAAGATTTTTATTTTCAACATATTCGTCGGTTACTATTTCAAAAGTAATCGGCATGACTTTATTTTCAGCACATTCATTGGTTACTTTTTGAAAAGTAATCGGTAAGATTTTTATTTGCAACATATTCGTCGCTTTCTATTTCAAAAGTAATCAGCATGATTTATTTTCAGCACATTCGTCGGTTACTATTTCAAAAGTAATCGGCAAGATTTTTATTTTCAGCATATTCGTCGGTGACTATTTCAAATGTAATCGGCAAGATTTTTATTTTCAGCATATTTGTCGGTTACTATTTTAAAAGTAATCGACAAGATTTTTATTTTCAACATATTCGTCGGTTACTATTTCAAAAGTAATCGACAAGACTTTATTTTCAGCATATTCGTTGGTTACTATTTCAAAAGTAATGGGTAAGATTTTTATTTTCAACATATTCGTCGCTTATTATTTCAAAAGTAATCGGCATGATTTATTTTCAGCACATTCGTCGGTTACTATTTCAAAAGTAATCGGCAAGATTTTTATTTTCAGCATATTCGTCGGTGACTATTTCAAAAGTAATCGACATGATTTATTTTCAGCATATTCGTCGGTTACTATTTCAAAGGTAATTGGCATGATTTATTTTCAACACATTCGTCGGTTACTATTTCAAAAGTAATCGGCAAGATTTTTATTTTCAGCATATTTGTGGGTTACTATTTTAAAAGTAATCGACAAGATTTTTATTTTCAACATATTCGTCGGTTACTATTTCAAAAGTAATCGGCAAGACTTTATTTTCAGTACATTCGTTGGTTACTATTTTAAAAGTAATCGGTAAGATTTTTATTTTCAACATATTCGTCGCTTACTATTTCGAAAGTAATCGGCATGATTTATTTTCAGCACATTCGTCGGTTACTATTTCAAAAGTAATCAGCAAGATTTTTATTTTCACAATATTCGTCGGTGACTATTTCAAAAGTAATCGGCATGATTTATTTTCAAGACATTCGTCGGTTACTATTTTAAAAGTAATCGGCAAGATTTTTATTTTCAGCATATTCGTCGGTTACTATTTCAAAAGTAATCGGCAAGATTTTTATTTTCAGCATATTTGTCGGTTACTATATTAAAAGTAATCGACAGGATTTTTACTGGTTCGGTTTGTTTTTAAACCCTTTTAATTAGAGCCATTGGATTGATCTAGAGGCCCCCGGTGCCCTACTCTTGATCAGATCCAGGCCACTTGATTTTAATCAGGTGGCTCTGATTGAATCCCTAAGCCCAACACGCCCCTGTTCACCTTAAAGCCTAGTTTCCTGCTTTTATTACTGCACCACCCTGATTACTGTCTGCACCCCCAAATTTGCATCAAACTGTTTTATTTCTTTTATCCATGCATTTTAATCTTTCTCGCATTCCTTTGCATTTCTTTTATTTCCTCTGCACTTCACCTTTATGTTTATTAAAATAGGTTGCATATTCATCATTTGTTAAATTAGGTTTCATATTTATCATTCATTTATTTAACATATTTATTTTATGCAATTTATCATGCATTTTTTAGTATTGGGTTATTCTAATGCGTATGTACATATTCATTTTTTTTATTTGCACATAATTTAGAATGTAAAAAAAAATAGGCTTTAATGTAATTTATTTTTTATTGCAAATCTTAGAATGTATAATATGCTTTTATGTAATAGCTTTAGGTGCATGTGTGCGTACGTGTGTGTATGCCTCTTATTTTCTTCGTAGTTTAGGTTAAAGGTTCTCATGGTGGTCCAATGCCACCATGAGTTACCTACGCTTTACCTTTCTGCTCCGTTAGTTTAATTTCAGTTTAGTCAATATTCAAAAACAACAAAAACATGCAAATAACAAAAATCGAAAAACATTTTTTATAACAAACCTTGGTCCAAAAATCAAGTGACTCCTTTTATTTTATTTCTTAATCAAATTTCAATCAATTTAACTTTACTTTGAGTCTTCTTTTTTTCAATATTAAAAAACACAAATCAATTCTTATTTGCCACTTGGCTTTTACATTTTAAACCTTTTTTTCAAAACTAATAAAAAACACAAAACCAAACAAACGGTAATTTTTACCCCGAACTACGAGGTTCTGATCCCTCACGGGTACGTAGGCAAATGACCTAGTCCTTCCGAATCAAGAAAAAATGTAGATAATAGGCCTCTTTCAATCACTACTCTTCTTTCTTCTAAAAAATAAGTAAATTATAGCACAAAAAGCAAATAAAGCTGAAAGGTTCTCGTAGAGTACTACGAACATAAGGGGTGCTAACACCTTCCCCTTATGTAACCAACCCCCGGACCCCATCTTTAAATAAATTTTTTCAAAAGTCGTGAAATAAGTTAGTGAGTCAAAAGCTAATCAAATAGCCTTGATCTCTGAAAAATGACGCGACACCTGTGGTTGAAATGGCGACTTCTCCATGTGGTTTGATAGATGGCGACTTCTACCTATGTTTTGATTGATGGCGACTTCTGCCAGTTGGTTGATTGATGGGTTTTATCCCGAGAAATGGCGGTTTCTGTCGGTGGTCTGATTGATGGTGACTTCTGCCTAAATATGGGTTGTTACCCGTTAGTGGTTTAATTAATGGGTTGTTACCTCTTCAGTGACTTGATTAAGTAGTTTTTACCTCTTCGGTGGTATATTTTTGGGCTTTCCCCTACCAGTGGTATGGTTATTAAGTTTTTACCCCATCAAGTGGTTTGGTTAATGGCCTTTTACCCCTTCAGTGGCATGATTATGGGTTTTTTTCCACCTTCAGTGGTTTGATTAACGGGATTTACGCCGACAGTGATTTGATTCATCTCTAGTGATATTATCCCCAATGAAGATTGCCGAGTGTTCGTACTGCGATGTCGATCCACCTCCCATCTTACTTATCTAGTCTGGTTTCATCAAGTTATATATAGTCATATGGTCATACAAGTTTCATACATATATGTTGGAACAAAGGGTGTTTCACAAATATACCACTTAAGTTTTGATGATAACAAGGTATTAAAAATTATCAATTGGATATGCTAAAAGTTTATTCAAGTGTACAGGACCATTAACAAAGAGTTATTTACAAGAGGTTCTGACTGAATGAATTAAAAAGCAAAGGAATTTCATATTGAAGCTTGAAGAGCATCTGATTGAAAGCGCTCCTGGAAAGTCAGAAGCATAGTGCGTCTGAAGAAAGCGCTCCTAAAGATGACATCATCAGAAGCCAGTTCTCCAGAAGCAAGTTCATCATAAGCCAATTTCTCCAGAGGCGGAAGAGCGTTGACAAAGTACAGTGTACGAAATGTACAACCACTAAGTCTGCGCATGTCTCTGCAACCACCATCTCTGCATCGTGTCTCCTATACAAGACAAGAATAACAGCAACAATCGCAGACATTGTTCCTTTTGTTATTGGAATGGATTTGAAATTGTTTTCATAAGGACAATCTTCAAATCAGGCAAAAGATCAATGGTGATAAATCAAAGCTTCGGTCAAGACAGATTGATGAGCTGGCTAGTTCCCAACGTCTCTCAAATCCTCTATAAATAGAGATGAAGACTTGAAGAACTATATATATATATATATATATATATATATATATATGTGTGTGTGTGTGTGTGTGTGTGTGTGTGTGTGTGTGTGTGTCTATATATATATATATACACACACACATACGCGAACAAGGCTATTTTTCATATTCAAAGTCACAAACATTGCTCATCAACAACTTAGATAATTCTTACAAAAGTTTTTATTTTAGAATTTCTAAGTGTCTAAGAAAAACAGAGTCTGTTCTGTTCGTTTTGTTTTGTGAATACCTCTGATTGTATATCAAGTATTCAAAACTCTTTTCAATTCTCTGTAATTGTTTAGAAGTCTCTTGGAGTTGTCCTTGAGCATTGAAGTCTCTTTCTTGTGTGATTGAGCAAAGGAAGTCTCTTACTTGTGTGTTTGAGCAACTTGTAATTTGATATTACATTTTAGTGGAACTCTCCTTGGAAGTGCAAGGGGGACAGGACTACTTCCGGATTATGGAAGGAACCTGTATAAATTGCTTGTGTTCTTCTTCTGTTTCCTGCTTTCTTACTCTCTATCCGCTGCACTAAAACTCTGAACTCTATTAGACTCTGAACTTTTCAGACTCTGATCCTGAGAACAGTTGCTTATTTTCGTGAGAAAGAAACGTTTTTGAAAACACAATTCAACCCCCCCTCCCTTCTTGTGTTTTTCCCACCTTCAATATATTCATACATTCATGCATATAAACATTCATGCACATACAACATGCACAATATCATTTATTCATTTTTGCATTGACCACCTTGTGTCAACCTTTTGTATCTCCACAAAGGTGTCATCCCCTGCTTTGTCAGAAAACGAGATGTCACTTAATCGTTATCCTTAGAAGTGTTTCATTCCTCGGTCTGTCGGGTTACGGAATATCAAGTGGATCATTCCCCGGTTATCGGAAGACGGAATATCAAGATTATCATTCCCCGCTTGGTCGGAAGACGGAATGTCAAGATTATCATTCCCCGGTTTGTCGGATTACGGAATATCAAGTGGATTATTCCCCGGTTTGTCGGATTACGAAATATCAAGTGTTTCATTCCCCGCTTGGTTGGAAGACGGAATGTCAAGATTATCATTCCCCGGTTTGTCGGATTACGGAATATCAAGTGGATTATTCCCCGGTTTGTTTACGGAATATCATGTGTATCGTTCCCCGCTTGGTCGGAAGACGGAATGTCAAGATTATCATTCCCCGGTTTGTCGGATTACAGAATATCAGGTGTATCTTTCCCCGGTTTATCGAAATACGGAATGTCAATAGTGTCATCTCCTGGTATGTCGGATGACGAGATGTCACTCAGTTTTCCTCTCTCAAGTGTCATTCCCAGTGTTTCTGATCTAGCGATGTCACTAATCAAGTTTATTTCAAGTGGCAGGTCCCACCAAACAATCTTTTTAACAATACTTTTCAATGTCCCCAATGTCTTTTAAATTTTATCTCGTGTGTCCTTTGTTAAACCTACCTTTGTACCGGTAGCGGACAATCGCATCTCATTTGTCTTTATTAACCTTACCCTTGTACAGGTAATAGGCGGTCTTTCCTCCCCAGTTCTACCCATCAGTTTGTTCCCTAGTGAACCTGTTTTATCCCCCAATCAGTTTATCTCTGCCGTCTTTGCATTCATGCTTGCATCGTAGAAATTCATATCATTATATTCATAAGCATTGCATTATCAGCATTTCAACTGGTCAAAATTGGTGTATTTGATATTTAAGTCTCTTCGACCCGATGATTTAGAAAAAAGATCTTTTTAAATCCTCGTGACAGAGAAACTTAAATAGGGGCATCTGTCATACCCCAAATTTTGACTAAGGTCCGATTTTTGCTCATTTTTATTTGCATATTTTATCCGCATTTTATCTCTCATTTTGTTCACCTTTTTAAAACTCATCTTATTCGCATTTCAATTCTCATTTGTACGCTTGTTGCGTTGGTATTTTAATTTCCAATTTTCTTTGCATTTTAATTGTTTTTTAACGCTTGTTGCGTTGGTATTTCAATTTTCAATTTTATTTGCATTTTAATCATTTTTTTTAACGCTCGTCGCGTTGGTACTTTTATTCTCTTTTTTTAGTTGTATTTTTAGTCGTATTTTAACGTTCGCCGCGTTGGCATTTTAATTCTCGAATTTTATTGGCATTTTAAAATTTCTTTGCACTTGCATTTTATTTCTAGTTTTATTCGCGTTCGAGGTTATTCGTTCGTATTTAAAGAAGCCGAGTATTTTAAAATACCTCATTTTGATTTTCGAAAGGGACAGTTTTAATTACATTTTGTTATCTACTATTATTTCTTATTTTTTTATTATTCCTTATTGTTTTTTATTATTTTTATTGATTTTCTTATTTGATTTTTGTTTTTTATATATTATTATTTGTTTTATTTTTATTTTAAGTCCATGTCTTTTTGGATGAGTTTTTGGTCCAATTTCAGTCTGATCTAAGCAAGGGTATTTTGGTCCTGCCCAAAAGGGACACTTCATCAAAAAGCCTTCAGAGGAAACCCTAAAAAGTAGCACTATAAATAGTAGTAACATTTATTGCACTATGGACCAACCAATCAATGTACAATCACTGACACAACCACACCAAATAGATCACAAACCCTAATTTCTATTTTTTTCACTCCTTCGAGGATCAAACACAAAAATAAATCAAAAAGCTCAAGAACACTATGAACAAGTAACCTCACATAACCTCACCACAATCCAAATTCGAATCATACCTCACAAATACAACAATCAACAAGTTCGAATCTCCAACAACACAACACCATACAATCCATTCATTTTCGATTTAGAATCCATTTTCGGATCCAAACCGAACGTGAAGAAAATGAAGTGAAAAGAAGAACAGCAACTCGGACCGATCATACTATCTCATTATCACCATCGAGCCGAGTTCAACCACCAACAACAACTCAAGATTCGAAACAGAAAGAGGAAAACGAAGATCAAACCGGCTCGTGAAACAGAAAATTAAACAAGATCCAGTCCGTAATCGAATCAAAAGGTAGGAGAAGGTAGTTCGTTGTGTTATACTTCTTTCAAAACCCTTTCTAAAAACCTAGATTTTTAGCTTTTGAGTCCGATTTTCAAAAATCTAAGGCTGGATATGAGAAGAGGAAGGAAAAGGATATGTGAAAGTGCAAAAAAAAATTAGATCGGAGGTTGTTTTTTCTCCGGCGCGGCGGCGCCGCCGCCTGTTGCCCAGCAGCCATCGCGCCGGCGTTCTTACAGCTTGTCGGAGAAGATGATGGTTCATCTTCTTGTTCTTGAACTTTTAGAGAGAGAGAGACCGGTTTTTGATTTAAGAGAGAGGAAGTTAGGCTGAAAGTGATTTTATTAACCAGACCAAACCCTTTTATACTAATTGTTTCCTGGAGAATCCTGTGCTTTGTTTTGTTTATGCTTACTGTGTGCCTTCCACTCAGGATTGTCTGATATTTGATCTGATGGTCCTGAGATTCCCTTTATTTTGATTTTGTACGTGCGTGCTTCGTTTTATCATTGTGTTCCTTTTTTTTTTAGCCTTTGATTTTGATCTGGTGGCTGTGATGATATCTTGCTGTGATTGAATATGGACCTCTTGATTCATCAGATGGTCCAGAGTCATCTAGCCTGAGCCCTTTGTTTTTTATTTTTTACTACTTTTCCACTATTTACACCACTGTTTTTATTATTAGCACCTTTTTTTTACTAAATTCTTTTTTTTTACAAAAAAAAAATTGTGACTTGTTTTAATTGTTATTTATTTTTCTTTTTATTATATTTGCATTGTTGCATATTTATTTTTCATCATCTCATGCATATTTTAATTCTTGTTATTTACTTTAATTGTCATTATCTTTTAGTGTGCATTTAGGATTTGATGTAATTTAATTTTCCGCATTTTATTTTTCTTGTCATTTACTTTTTGCTTGAGACATTAGCATGTATCTAGGTCCCATGTAAATATCCAATAATGAGAATATGCACCGAAACCACACTTTATTTTTACCGAGGACGAAAAATGAATTAGAGACAAACTAGGACTAAAAACTCGACTAATTTGAATGCTTTAAAATTGAACTACTAGTAATTTTAGGTTTGAGATTTTACTATGGGATCCAATATCCCCGGTTTTTATTTTTTACGCTTTCCGTTACGTTTTACGTATAATTTTTTTTACCGTTAGCTAAAAATCAAATAATCAAAACACCAAAAATATTTTCTTAAGAAACGTTGGTTTTTTAACCCAAGTGATCTTTTTCCTTTATTTTCTTAATCAAACTTTTAATCAATTTTAATATATATCTAGACTTACTTTCTTGTAAACAAAGTCAACCAACTTCACTTCATTTTATTCTTCTACACCCTTGAGGTCTCTCATCCCTTCTAAAAACTTTTTTCTAAAACCTTAAAATTAATCAAACTCACCAAATAATTTTTTGAGGTGAACTACATGATTTTGATCCCACTTGTGGGTATGTAGGCAAAAAGCTTATGTCTTTCCAAATCAATAAAAACAACAAAAAAAAAAACATCCTTCTTCTGCCTCCATTCTTTCACTTAGACTTTTAGGCAATATTGTACAAATAAAGAAGCAAGTAATTAGCACAAGATAATTTAGGCAAGAGGCTCCTTCGGAGTACCGAAGTCGTTTAGGGTGCTTAACACCTTCCCTATTCGAAACCAACCCCCGGACCTTGATCTCATAAGGGTTTTTACGCACTTTTTCCCTTCCCATGAATAAAAGTTGAGAGTTCAAAGGTTGAAGGTTCAAAACCAATTAATGGATTGATACCCGAAAATCACGAGCACAAAAATTATTGGAACTCTCATTTAAGGAGAAAGATTTATTGTTTCATGAAGTCATTAAATGAGTCATTTTCACCAATTGACATAGTTGTTGTTAACCTAGCAGCTGCTTCCAAGAGAAGAGCTGGTAGAGGAGCTGCACCAAGGCAAGATCAGAACAACAAAATCAACAACAAAAAAGAGGTTCTTGAAGTTCAATTATCTATACTACATACAAGAAAAGAAGAAGAGCTACAACAAGGTTATAATAATACTAATGATTATGATACAACTAATTCATCATGCCCTAATATGAACGAACTAGTTGACACTTTGGGACCATATGAATGGTTAGATGATGAAATTATAAAACTAAGTTACATGTTTGAAAGTGGAGTACTTGTTATTCCAGATCATGAGAATAATAATAATATTAATGTAACCAATGATGATAAAATTCTAGATCCTGATTTTGGTGTACTAGTGGGAAATAATGATGGTGGTAGTGGTGGTGTTTGGAGTTCATCAAATGGTGTTGAAAGTGGAGAGTGTAATTCTTCTGTGAATTTTGTTTATGAATATCAGTGGCCTGATATGCATTTAGAAGGTAGTTGTGTTCAATCCTACAATCAACAATGGTACCTTTGTGATCAACAAGGCCAAGATGTTAATTGCTTCTAGGATACTTCCAGTTACCAAGAAAATGACTTTTATCATTGATCCCTTGATTTCATTCAGGGGAAATTATGTTATATATCTTATAGTAATATATTTTTCTGGTGGTGAATTGAATAAAAGTTATCAGGTTTTTTATTGTGTGATCAATTAGTTATATAATGGAGTTCTTCCTCAACAAGAGATAAGTGTGTGGTGCACAAGTGTTATAGACTCTAGAGTCCAATTCATACTCATAAAAATACTATATAGATGAATTAGAGGAGACGTGTGTCTAGGCTAATGAAAATCAATAAATTTGGCATTAAATTGTCATGAAATTTATGTATAGTTCAATTGAGAATTATGAAACTTATGTTCCAAAAGACATTTTGAATTTTGATTTCATTCAAAAGAGTGTACTGATTAATGCACAATGCACAAGTTTCTTTTTACTTTTTGTGAGCTATATACTTTGTATTTTCAATGTTTTGAATTATTATATTTTAGCTTTTTCAAAACATTGAAGATATAAACTTATCTTTAAGGTGTACTTCACAAATTTTGAAAATGAGTTTACGTAAGTTTTTTTTTTTTTAAGAGAGTTTACGTAAGTTAACAGGCCCCCATACACTAATACCACTAATTTTCTAATTGTTCATTAAGGCATATCTAACAAGTTTATGGTTTTTTTTTACAAAAAAATCTTATAGTTGTAATGTCTTAATCTACGTCCTGCAAAGAAAACCCCATATATTCTATACATTAACCACGCTAGGGGGTCCATGTTTTTGCCGTTTTGAGTGTTTGTGTCAGAGTTCATGCCCTGTAACTTACCATCAAAGATAAAACTTCACATTCTTGATGTTATTTATTAGTTATAAAATAAAATTATTAGCGTGTGCACGCTAATAATCCTTAAAAAAAATTATTAGCGTGCATATGAAAAGATATTAGTGTCCGTCTATTTTCTTTTCTCGCCTCGCATTTTCTTTCTCGCCATCCTTTTCTGTTTATTTTTTTTGACAATTCTTCTTATCTCTTTGAATAGGTAAAAAATAAAATAATAAACAAAATAGTTTAAAGAGTACTAGAATAATTGAAAGAAAAAATAGTTAGACGAAAAATTAATATCTTAAATAATTTGATTGGATAAAGATAAATAAATTGCCAATGAAAGATTTGGGCTTTAGTGTTGATTTTAGTGGACTCGGCCCAGTTCCTATCTGATCCAAAGGACACTCTTTCTTCCCCAGTAGACACTTATCTAAACAGTAGACACTCTTTCTTTTGCGTTTACATTCAAATTCTTCTCTCGTTTCTTTGATCATCAACAACCGAAACGATGCCGCTTCGACCTAATTCCAAGGACGATTCCAAGACCGATTCCAAGGCCGATGCTCGCCGTAACCGCTACAAGGTCGCATTCGACACCGAAGATGGTCGGAGGAGACGTGAGGACGATGTGGTTGAGATTCGCAAGAACAAGCGTGAAGAGAGTTTGCAGAAGAAGCGTCGTGAAGGCCTTCAAACTCAACAACAGCTCCCCGTTACCTTCGATTCAAAGGTACTTCACAGTCTATTTTATCTTTTCTTATTTTATACATTATCGTTTCTTTACAAATTAGGGTTCAATCGTTTACTTTACATGCTTTGATTTTTAACTTTGATCGTGTTATTTGTTAGTAACTGTTATATTCAACCGTTTTTGATATTTTTTTTTGGATTTTATTACTATTTATGGTTAGTTATATGAATGATTTGATTTTCTGATGATGCACATGGCGCTTCAGTTAATAGTCTATTGGAGTTAGTTTAGTTATTTTCGAGTTATTGAAACCCTATTTCCGTTGTTAATTGTTGTTGCAGTTCGAGAGTCTTCCTGCAATGGTTGTTGGTGTCTTGTTCAACGATGGTAGTGCGCAACTGGAAGCCACCACACTGTTTTGGAAACTGTTTTCAGTTGGTAATTGTGAATCATTCGTTTCTCTTTGCTATTTTTTTAATTAATTGCTTGTGGACTGGTGTTGTTTAACTTGTGATTGTTAATGCTGTTGTTTATAATTTTTGTTGTAGTAAATAACCCTCCGATTGAGGAGGTTATTCAATCTGGTGTTGTGCCACGTTTTGTTGAGTTTCTTGCTAGGGAAGACTCCCCTCAACTTCAGGTTCGATGTGTTTGAATTTGCTACTTTTGTGTTTGTTTTACAGATACGGATGATTACATTGTGTATGCAGAGTAGTTGAAATTTGTTTTCTGGTCATTAGTTATTTATGTTGACTGTTGTTTGTTTAGTTTGAGGCTGCATGGACACCGACAAACATAGCATCTGGAACTTCTGAGAACACTAAGGTGGTGATTGATCACGGAGCAGTTCCTCTATTTGTCGCGTTGCTTAGGTCACCTAGTGAGGATGTTCGAGAGCAGGTATCTTATATTAGAATGTGGTTGTGCATACATCTTCCTTTTCGGCTTACTAAATAACTAAATCCATGAAATTGTAGGCTGTGTGGGCTTTGGGAAATGTCGCTGGTGACTCCCCTAAGTGTCGTGATCTAGTGCTTAACCATGGTGCCCTTGTCTCACTGTTGGCCCAGTTCAACGAGCACACCAGAACTTCAATGCTGAGAAATGACACATGGACTTCATCAAACTTCTGTAGGGGAAAGCCACCGCCTGCATTTGAGCTGGTAATATGGTTGTTCTTTAAGATTCTAACTTTGTGAATTTATGATACTCACTTGTCTATTGGGGTTACAAGGTACTTGGCGGATCAGGGTTGCATAAAACCACTGTGTGATCTGCTTGATTGCCCCGATGCAAGAATTATCATGGTCTGTTTAGAGGGTCTAGAGAATATTCTGAATGTTGGAGAAGAAGAGAAGAGGCGGAGTAATACTGAAAATGACAGCTTGTATTTTCATATGATAGAAGATTCTGAGGGATTTGAGAAGATAGAAAACCTGCAGAGTCATGACAACCATGAAATATATGAGAGGGCCGTTAAAATTCTTGAAACATATTGTTTGAACGATGAAGATGAGATTCTACCTTCAGGTGATGGTGATCAATCTGGTTTCTACTTTGGAAGCCAAAATCTTCCATCTGGTGGATTCAATTTTTGATGAAGACCTTTTCTTGAGAAGGTACATGTTTTACTAGTATTTTGGGTAAAAAAATCATATGATCATAATTTTGGGTCATTTTTGTGTAAAATTATACATTATTAATCTCAAACTATTTGGTCTCAACATCTGTAGGGACTTGGTTGAACGAATAAGGGATTTATGCTGAGAGGCTGTCGGGGGGTCAACTCTGGAGAGTCAGTCATCGCACCTTGTGTCTGGATGCAGTCTGGTCTTGTATCCATTGCTGTTAATGAGGTGCTGGGGGAATCAGTTTAAGCTACCATGTCTACAAACGGAGTGGCTGGTGTATGGAACAGAAGCATGGCCTTGTCAGCTACACATGCAAATTTCCAAAGAAAAAGAAAATAGTGCTTTGTAAGTACATTCATGCTTCTCCTACTTTATTTTTTTCCTCGCAACACACAGAGATTTATAGATTGTATATAACTTTGGTTTGGTCTGCACTTAATTTGGTCAAAATGACAACAGGTTTTTTTATCCTTGTCTGGTTTTCTCAACCCACAATGACAACTGTAGTATTCACCTTTTTATTAGTTTTATATATTTTCGTGGATAAATTTGGATTTTGAAAAAAACCACATGCGAGGAGAAGAAATAAATCATTCAATGAATCTTACTTAACCTAAAAAAAATTAGTCTTATCAATTATGTGGTAGATTGGGGTCTGTTTGATTCCCGTTTTGAAAACAGTTTAAGTTTTTGAAAATTACAAAAGGATAAAACTTGTTTGATTACTTGTTTGTAATAGGCAATTTTAAAAACTGTTGCTGTTTTTCTCTTATTTAAAACTAAAAAAATGAAAACACCTAAAATGTGTTTTGCATTTTTGTTTTGATTTTCACTCTATAAAAGCATAAAAACTTATGACAATTTTCATTAATGGCGTTTTATAAAGATAGCAACAAACAATATAAAAAAATTAGGACGTTGAAGTCTTGTGCAGCTAGTGAGGAAACCAAAATATAGTATTAAACACCATATGCACTCATCTCATTACTATGTCTGATCACTCACACAGACAAGGTTTGGTGGATTAAGGTAGCGTTTAGCCCAGCTTATTTTGAACTTTTCTACTCCATAAAAGGAGAAGTTTGGCCAAACATATTTTTTGAGAAGTACTTAATAGAAAAAGTTGCTTATTTTTCTAGTGTAAAATACATGGATAAAGTACTTTTTGGTAAAGCTATTAAAACTTACTTTTAAAAAATCTCGGCAACTTTTTCTATTGTTTTCCCCTTCGAATCCCGTGAAGCACATTTTCATTTTATGTTTCATTTTAATTTTTCTGTGTGTTGTTTCATGTCGTTCAATTGATTCTTTTTATGGCATGTGCTCTTCAATGGCTATGTCTTTTTTTTTGAGGGAATGGCTATGTATTATTTTTTTGTTTGTTTTTACTATATTTTTCTTTGTTGATTGCTTTAATTTCTTTATGTTAAAAAATGGTTATCTCTTTTATTAACCATAATAATAAATTAGTTATAAAAAATATTGTTCACAATTTGACATCCTAATACTTTTTATTGACAAGTATAGTAGTACTTAAACAATATTTTGTTGATGATATCACTAAGGACCGTCTCAATCATTAGGCAAGTAAAACTCTTGTTTTAGGTCCTAAATATTTATTATTTTTTAACGTGTGTGTGTAATATATATATATATATATATATATATATATATATATATATATATATATATTCAAATTTTTTGTTTCATTTCCCCCTCAAATATTTATTTATTTATCATAATTTATCATGAAACATAAGCTTTTTTTAAAATAAATTCATTTTATCTAAAAAAATATTATCAAACACTTTAACATAAAAAAGTATTTGAAATAAAAAACAACATTTACCAAACAACTTTAACTTTAATTTTAAAGCTCATATTTTTAACTGTAAGATTAAAGTAGCTTCTATGCCTCAAATAAGTCGGGACAAACACTACCTATAAATTTATATTAGTTCACCAAAAAAAAATATATTAATTTTTAATTACTCAGCTATATATACAAGTATTTTTTTATGTGTATTTTTTCGAATATTGTTCTTTTAGTTGAATATAAAAATATTGTTAATGTGTGTCATTTATTTATATATATTAATATATGAATATTAAATGATAAATTTTCATCCCCTAAATTTTTTTATTGTCTATTTTAAAATGCATGTCGCAGGAAACTCTTTCACCTCTGTTGTCAAAGCGGAAGTTGTGGTTTGTTTGATGGGTACCTTGGCGCAACCTCTGTTGTCACAGCGGAAAAGCGGCGCGGCGCAGCCACCCCAAAAATTGACGCGGTGCGGTATGCGGGCGCGTAGCGGGCGCTATTACATGACGCGGACACTAAAACTAAAAATTATATTATTAATAAAGGACTAATAAAATATGGGAAAAAAATATATTTAGCATTAGTATAAATGAAAATTTAAAGATTATTAATTGTTTTTAGTATTAAATACTATTATACTTAAATACTTTTAATGTTAAAATATCATATTGTTCAAAAACAAATATTAAAATACCTTAAATAATATACTTAAACAATATACTTAAATACCATAATGCTAAAAAAATACGAAAATACCTTAAACAATGTACTTAAGAAACATGTAAGGAGAGGGAGAAATGATTGAAGCCTTAATTTTGATTAAAGGAGATGAAGAAAAGTTATTTTTTTCTTAGCTTTTGATTAATGTGAGTTGAAATAACTTTGATATAGACTTTGAAATAATTAAAGAGATATGCACAATATATAGAAAATTGAAAATTGTTTGTTATTAGAGAAAGATAAAGCGCGCAAAAAAATAAGAATTTCTTGGAGAAAGAAAGAGAGTAGTAACTAACAATTGTTTGTTACATATTAAATTTATTGGAAAGGTAAGTGTGTGAAAAAAAAGGAAATTATTAGTGTATTAAAATGAGGGTATAATAGGAAAAAAAATATGCAAAAATACAGTTTGCTATTTTTGTGTTAAAATTCAAAAATGACACTTAAAAAGGAACGGATGGAGTAGGTGCCATTGAAATAAATAAACAAAGTTAGTTTGGTTTTTTATAACTTGAAAGTAACAATCATCTATATTTACACTTTTAATCAAAATCAAAATTTACTAAAAAAACACGTTCATAATTTTTATTTTCAAGGTACAATAAAAAAGCGGAAAGATGAGCACGTGAGTGCACGCTTTTTGCTAGTACTTATAGTATAGATAGCTACAATTTTAATCAAAATCAAAATAATTTTATTCAAAATTTCATATAAACGTTTGGTTATAATTTATACGCATCAACACAATTTTTTTTGTAACTTGTCGGGGTTTACCCGTTTAACTCGTCTTTTTTAACAGGGTGGATTAAGATTGTGAACCTGTCATAAGTAGGGTGTCAGCTCCGCCTAACCCGCTAAAAAGCGGGGGGACGGGTTAACCCGCTGGGTTGATATTCTAAAAATAAACTCTCTTTTTCACTTCTTTTTATTTATAAGTCACAATCAATTTTCCAATTTTATTCTCCATATATTGGGGAAAAAATTAAATTAATTTGGTCATTTTTGTTTCATGATTTTAGGCTCTTATTTTTAACAATTAGTCAATTGCTAACCTATGGAGTTTTTATTTTTGGATATCTTATTGATTTATTATAGATTTTTAGATGATGTAATTTAATATTTGAATGATTATTTTCGTATTTTTATTGGAGTCATCAGTTATATATTTAGATTTCCTTAAATTGTCTTATATATTTTCACATTGTTTACGTGAAGTTTTTAATGAATATTTTTATTAAAAAAAATTGACGGATCGACCCGCCGTTATGCCTTTAAACAGGACATAGTGAGATTTTCAACCCTACATCTCTAGGTTGCCCGCTCCTTTCTAGATGGGTTACTGACGACGCGGGCGCGGAACGGAACGGGTTTTGCCATCCCTAACCAATAGACTACTTAACAAATTAGGTCCCTGATTGTGTATACTTACTGTCAGTTAGGTCCCTGAATCGAAAATCAATACCATCAACTTATTGTTAGGTCCCTGACTTTGTATACTTACTGTCAGTTAGGTCCCTGACTGACAGTAAAAACGAAATTTCACTAAGATCCTTGACAAGTTGTTAGTTTAACATGCTACTTACTGACAACACTAAAGTATCTGTGCTAAATACCAAAATATTATTATAACACTTATAAAAATGATTCCGTAGTTTAATAACAAATGTTTCCATAACATAATTGTTAAGTCATTAATGTCAATCATAGAGTAATCAAAAGATTGCACCATATTTTGGCATATAGTAACAAAAACACATCTGAATGAACAACAAATGCTTACATCTTTCATGCCAACCCCAATATTTACTTCAAGGGGCCCAAGGCCAACTATGTGATGTTTGTTAGTTTATTCGTGTACCGAAATTGCTAAATTATAAGCACAACCGTGGTGCAATATTTTGTTTAATATTTTGCTGAATCATTATGTAATGACTTGTTGAAGTATATGCCCAAATATGGTCCAATATTTTGATTACTCTATAGTTAACATTAATGAATTAATAGTTATGTTATGGAAACATTTGTTATTAAACTATGAAATCATTTTTATAAGTGTTGTAATAATATTTTGGTATTTAGCACAAATATCTCAGTGTTGTCACTAAGTAGCATGTTAAACTAACAACTTGCCAAGGATCTTAGTGAAATTTCGTTTTTACTGTCAGTCAGGGACCTAACTGACAGTAAGTATACAAAGTTAGGGACCTAACAATAAGTTGATGATATTGATTTTCGATTCAGGGACCTAACTGACAGTAAGTATACACAATCAGGGATCTAACAGTAAATTGAGGATATTGATTTTCGATTCAGGGACCAAAGTGATCATCTTTTACTTTCACTTTAGTCCTTGTGACACATCATACTCCTTGTCAGCGTGCCACATCATCACTTAACAGATTTTTTAAACGGTAAAGATTAAAGTGATAACGGAAGTGTAGTGTCAGAGACTTGTTTGTATTTAATCCTGAGTCAGGGGCCTATGTGACAGCGATGTGCAGAACCAAAGACTAAAGTGACTATTTGTTTTTTTTTTTTTACTAAGACGTGATGACATCAAATCATCAATTTTATTTGTCTACTTTTAGACCGGGACTAAAATCGAATTCAGGGATATAATTTCAGAAATTTCAAAAACGAAGGGAGTAAAATTGCAAAATAAAAAAAAAATGAAAATACTAAAATCGTATTTAGAGTAAATTAGGAGAAGAGATTACAATTAAAATTTATTTACTGTATTTTGTTGTCACCATTATCATCACCACCTGGCTTTCTCTCGCTGAAGACAGTGTTTCATTCATTTTGGACTCCATTTAACAAACACTTTCCGCGCAATCATTTCATTCTCGAATTGAAAGAAACAACAAGCACAATCTCTCATTTTGATGCAGCAGCAGCATCACCGCGATGCGACAATGGGGAAAGAAACCGAAACCCTCTGTCGCCTCGTCGCGAATCATCTTCATCTCGCTCAATTCGAACCCTTACGCGGCGTTCTTCTCGCTCTCCGAACGCGAAACCGTGACCTAACTCGCCATATTCTCCAATCTATCGTTGCTAGATCCGCTCAATTCCCTAACATCGCTTGGTCTTCATCTTGTTCTTCTCCCGCTCTTCTCACCTATCTATCCACTCTCGAATTGCTTCAATTGGATGATGCTTCGCCCGTTTGGAATTTTGATTCCGAATTGCTTCGTTTACGGGCGGAGTTTCTTGCTCTTGTTCAGCATTTGATTGATTTTGTGTCGGAGAAGGAGGAAAATGATGATGATGAGGTGAAATTGTGTACAAGAGTTTTGGATAGGGTTTTGGAGTTAGGTTTTAAGAGGTTGAGAGTTGATGAAGATGATGAAGTTGAAAACGAAATTGAAATCAGTGTGAGTTTGATTGAAGAAATTGAGTTGATGAGTTTGAGGAAATTGGTTTTGCACTGTGTTGATGTTTTTGAAGCACTGAGTGAGAATATAGAGAAGCAGATTAAACGGCGTGATCTTGAGGATAATGGTTTAGAGGTTGATGTTAAGGGCGGTGATGATGATTTGGAGGAGGATGTTGATGTTAAGGTGCTTTTTGGGATACAAAAGATGGCTCAGGTTGTTCATTTGAATGCTATTAGGGAGAGTCTTGATTTTGGTGATGTCGAAGGGGCAATTTCTCATATACGTTTTCTCCATTTTGATTACGGACTTGATCAATCTGAATACCGGTATGCACCTTTTTAATTTCACTATTCAAATTGAAGTAACTTGTGATGTTGTTGTGAGGGTTGTTTTTAGTGACTAGTGAGTTGTCCCTGATGATTTGTTTCCATGTTAATGCACCATTTGCCAATGGAATTATTAGTATTTTGATTCTTGAATGTAGAATTTTGGTCTCCCTTTTAGCATCCAATATATTGAATGAATGGAGTTTTAACATGCATAGAGACTTGCAATGTTTTATCGAACCTTCATGATGCTTTAAATCTATTATGGAAACCTCTAAAGTTTTTTGTTTCTAGATTTTGTTTGAACTATGGAATTTCATTAGCAAGGATATTATAAATTTTTTAACTCATTCTTATTTGGGTCTATGTTCAGTGCTATGGACTAGTGCTGCCCCTTATCTCAGAAGTATCACTGCTTAAATTAAAGATGATTTTAAAATAGAATGAAAGTAAGCCCAATGTTGCAGAGATGAGAATATTATGCTACATGAGTTTTTGCAGTACTACACAAGACAAGTTTAACTTAGGAATGCATCGCCAGATAGAAAAACAAGGTAGCCATCATTGTAGAAAATATGGTAGGGTCTAGTCTTAGATTGTTTTAGTATGCGTGGAAAAGACCCCAGAAACGCAGGAGGGTTAGTCTGATAGGAGGCAATCCAATAGTCAGCGTATTGGTATTGGTAATTGATCTAAATGTGAACTTTATACATGGCATGGTAATGTGATGCCATTTAATCTCATGTGACTGAGTGGGAATAAAAGCTTGGTTGTTGTATGGTAGGTAATAGAATGAAAAGTTGAAAACGTTTAATGTACACTTAGGAGGAGTGGAGGATAAGAAGTAATACCAAAAAGACAAAAGGAAGAGAAAACAGTAGGGCAACATGGCTCAGTGTTAAGACTGTGTAAACTAGACATGAATTATCATAGATTCTCTCTAGGAGTTAGTTAGAACTCTTAACTGAATAATGTTGATATGATTGAATGAATAGATTACAATCCCTAGAATGTATATTTATAAACATTTAGCTAGACCTGCAGTAGCAGATTACTACTGCTAAGATGACTGACACCAGTATGTCATTTGGTTACGGCACTCTTGTCTGAAGCAGTTAGTTACAGGCAGGGGATACCAGGATAGGATAGAGAGGACTTATGGCAAGCTCTCATGAGCTCGCACTAAGACTAGCTATACTTCTCCTGTAATACTCAGAAAACTGTTACGCTGCCAATTTCTTTGAACTTCTGTCTTTTGAATTAATGTAAAACAGTATTGAGTAGCACCCTTAAGAATAAAAAATCCAGATTCCATACCTTATTCTCCAAATTAGAGGACACATTGAAAGATTTCATTGCCTGGGCACAAGATTCATGTATTTTTTGTTTCCTTTATTTTTGTCATGATACCATTGGTATCTGTGCTACCTGCAAGTTCAAACAAATGATAAATCATGTAATATTTCTTTATCTGTTATTGAAGGAGCAGTTATGGAGCTTTCTTATCATTTCTTAATTTCGTGATTTTTTTTTTGTTTTCTTGAAATATTTTTACAATCCTAGTAGTTCATACCTGCATGATCCTAATTCTTTTGTAGCATAGTTTTGAAAGATCTCTTGAAGGCCATTATATCAAGAAGTGAGGATTTTGGGGAATCTTGGCTTATGATGCGTAACCAAATTCTAAAGGTTTACAGTGAAGCTCTTTCATCAAAGTGCAGAGATATTGTTCAAATGATGCAGGTACATAGTCCCTCCTTTCTGCCAAAGGTTTTATTCATTTATAATTCTTCCTACGATCATTAAATGCTATCAAATACAAGTGTTATGTAAACATTTGGTGCTTATGTGGTCTAGACTCGTAAAATCGACTTCCAACATTGAACAGTTTACCCAATGTAAAAACAATATTAAAAAACCAAGGCAGTTCCCTAACAAAAGCAAGGCACAATAATTAAATGTGACAGTACAAATCCTATTCTTGCACTGATGACTAAATCATATTTTTGTAAGGTGAAACCATCTAAAGCAAGCTAAGGACCCGTTTACTTTGTGAAAACTCTTCGAAATTTCATTGTCTAAAATTTGTATTATATTTATTTCGTAGTTAATAAGTGAATTACTATGACGGAGAGAAGATAAAATGCTAGCTAGAATGATGCACTTCAAGAAATAATGAAAATATCTCGACATTTTCACATCAAGAGTCTCTTTTCACCTTGTTAACAAGTAACATTAATACAAATTTTAGGAAATAGAAATAGAAAATTTTTTCCTAAAGTAAACCGGTCCTAAATGTTCAAGATCTTCAAAATTAATGGTCTTGTGGACAGGCTCAGAACTTTAAGACTGAGAAAATAATGAATGGACAAAGCACATAACAAGTGGGTTCGACACATAAAATTGATGGATTGGGATTAGGTGACTTTAGGGTGGGAAAGTTATGGTGACATTAGTGTATTTTAGGGTGTTTAATGAGAGAGAAAGATGAAGGAGAAATAGTAGTTGAGATGAGAGAGTAATATAAGAGAGTGATAGAAAGAAAGTCACGGCGACTTTCCCTCCACAAAGTCACGGCGACCTTCCCTCCACAAAATCACTCAATCTCAACCCAAAATTGATAGGCATACACAACAATAACAGAAGAGTACAGTATGCACAGTTACACAGACAAAGTAAAATTAGTTTAGTAACAGAGCTGGGATTGGCTTGTTTCGAGTTGACAGCACAAAGCAGTAGGTTTGTGCTAGAATGTTGAGGGGGGAGACCATCTAACGGAGCAATGTAAGGATGTGTTTGTAGTTCGGGATGCTCACCAGACAGTGAGTATTCTTTGAACTAAGTGTTGCTAGAGGATTTCCAGAAGGGAGAGAGGGTTTTGGTTGGAAGGACTGGATTCTATGAGAAGACAGCTCCGTTTGGCAGGGAAGCTGTGCTAGGTTTAATAGACTTGCAAAATCGTGTTCTAACTCGTAATTTTGAGTGAGTTTGCACGATTCCAAATGATTTTACCACCTAGAAACATCAACATCTCCAACGAGTTTGAGTGGAAATTTTGACACAGCAAAGACATCCAAGTCAATATGTGAGTTTGACTTCCATCATCCAGAGCCTTCATTCAGTAGCATACTTCCATCGCTGCATGTGTTGTTACATTTTTCATCAGAGCTGCTGAATCAGGCTCTAACTCACAATTGTATATACTTATTAATTTAAAAACTATATATCATACTATATTTTTTTTGTAAAGACAAATAATATATCATGCCATAATTTAAAAACAATATACTATGTATTATTTATTATTCCTTTAGAAAAAGTATTATTACTATTAAGTAAAACAAATTATTATTATTATTATGATTATTATGAGTTTGACTTTTTTAAATCACATTAGCAATTAATTATTAATAATTTATTGAAAACGAAAAAGGAATGTAAAGTTATTGAATTGAATGAATAGAGAAGAAAGCAAAACGACAAACAATAGTAATTGGGAGTAGTGGGTTACAGTTGTGGGACAGTAACTGCATATCCAGCCATTCACATGACTAAACATGTTTTTTTTCAAATCAATAAAAAAAAAATGCATCTTCGTTTTAACAAAGTGGATCTTGGATCCGACCCGTTAGCATCTAAGGTTTTTCGATATCCGGCGGCTGTATCGCGCCGCTTTGACCTGCTCCGCTACACCGAAAAGCGGCCGCGAAATCCGCTTTTGATCCGCTTTCCCCTAAATCGCTTCGCGGTGGCGCTGTAACGCGTTAGGCCATTTTTTTCCGCTCCGCGATAGCGGCCGGTATTGACAACAGAGGGCGCAACTGGTAAAGTTGTTGTCATATGATTGAAAGGTCATGGGTTCAAGTCCTGGAAACAGCCTCTTGCGTAAAAAACAGGGTAAGGTTGCGTACAATACACCAAATGGTGGGACCCCTTCCCGGACCCTGCGTATGCGGGAGCTTTAGTGCACCGGGTTGCCCTTTTTTTTCTTTGTGGTTTGTTTCATTTGTGGATACATATGAGTGTAGTGACAGATTCTCCCGCCCATTCTTTTGGCAGCGATGATTTCATAGATTATCACAACGATGCTCTAGATGCAAGTTCATCTGACTCATCGGCAGATGAAGAAGCTGAAAACCAAGACGAGTTGGAGGATGTCAGGTACTCTTCATCACCCGTTTCATATTACACACGTCATGGTATTAGTTAAGCTGTTGCCAGGTGTGATTTTACAAATTTATTGAAAATCGTTGGGTATGGCATATTCATATACGAGGTTATGATTTCTTAGAGAATTAAACATTGTTTAATGTGGTCCTTATACAAATGGACATATCTTAAAATTTTGTTTTTGATGTCTTCAATTTTTATTTTTATTTTGTTTTTGATAGAGTGCAATGGTATTTGATAGATCAATGTAGCTGACCATATGTATAAAAAAGTTGTTGTTGGGTGTTGTGGTTTGTATAGAGATACGATACCATGTCAGATAATAGAATGTTATTGCGTTGTTTGGTCCATGTAGCCGACCTCACCTAGTGGGATAAGATTTGTTGTAGGGTATTGTGGCGATTCAGACTTTTATTATAGTTTAATATTAGTAAGCTGCTCATAGTTACTTTCAACCTTTTTTTAAAAGTGATTTCTCTTATCATTATCAAGAATTGACAGATTTGTTTTAGGAGTGATTCTTGTTTCCGAAAAATCATGAAAGGCCGTTGTGTAATGTTTTAACTTTTCATTACATTTAGGACGTTGTTTTTACCAGATAAAGACACACTAAAGTAATGGCCTGAATCTTGTAGCATCTTTCTTTCGCCATCGACTCTAATGAATATTACCACTGGTTATCCCTTTTCTTCTTAACTAGTCAAATGAAAGTATTTTTTTATCTATGTTTTACATATTCTCCTGTATGAAAAATTAGTTTTTTGGGTTGTGGAAATGTAAATCACGCTTATAGGGAAATTTTACCGTGTAATTATAAGTTCATCAATATTGTGTGAGACTCAATGTTGGGGAGTAAAGAACCACTAACAAATAAGTTCATTGCGGTAGAGATAAAAATATTATGGTGGATGACTGATCATGTAAAATAGAACCAGGAATAAAATCATCGAAGAGAAAGCTGTGATCACTTCAATTGAATAAAACACAGTAGGGTCTCATCTTTAGCTGTTAGGGGATATGTCGATTATGAAGATACATTTTTGTAGAAGAGGGCAATAGTTAAATTGTAAGGGGTTAAGAGGTTACTAAATGAAAAATAGGAGTCCACGATCCATCTGGACTCAAATGACTTATCTTTAGACATGATCCATGATATAAGATTTTGTATCGCTTGGCATTGATCCATGCAGCCGACTACAACCTATCGGGACAAGGCTTTAACTATTGTTGTTTCTGTTGAATTGTGAACCAATTAGCATAAAGCTATAGGAGAGACGGGTCATATGGTTTCTATTTTTTGTGTCTAAGATACAACGATGCATTCTTCGATTTTTTTTTTTGGTTTCAGTTTTTTATCATTTTTTTGTGCTTACACTTTACTTTACGTATTAAAGCAGAAATAAAAGACGTAAGTTGGAGAGCACTGAAGAAACTGAGGGGTCTACTTCAGAAGGAATCATGAAACATAAACTAGGTAATTAATTGTTGTTTCATTGCTAGGAACCAGAATCCATCCCGCCATACTTGCATGATTTTTTAAAAATTTTTGTTCATAAACAACTTTTTAGAGCAAGCAAACCAATTTAATTTTTAAAAAAGGATATCACAATGTTTGTTCTGTTGGTGTATCGGCATTTAATGCACTACTTGTACAACCTAAGATTTTTAGACGGGTATTGTTATTTGCAACTGCCAATTTTCCTTACTTGAACCATTCCTCCACCTCCCCCCATTAACCAAAAAACCGGATTGAATTTACTGATGCTGTCAGCTCTTATAGACTAATGTGCTAATGATGATGCATACTCCTTCCGGTCACATTTATAAGCAAAAAAACCACCTCATGTCTTGGTCACTATTATAAGCAAAACTTAACCACATTTAAATTATTTCATACTACTATTCCTAGTATAGCCTTGTTTAATTCCACTTTATTTTTTAGGCATTTATTACACTTTTATTTACCAACAGTACATTTGATTTTCAAAGAGTTCCGAGAAACATGCTTTTTAGGAGTACATTAACAATATAAAAAGGAAGAGTCATAAATTGTTGAATGCTTTGGTAGAGCTAAATGGAACTAAGAGTAAGACAGAGGCGTTCTTTTGAGAATGTTAATGTGAGTCTTCATTTTTTTTTTCTGATAAGTAAACGCACACGAGTTGAGTGGATACAAGTTTTGGAATTCAAATTAATGCTCTCGTTGAGTGTTTCACATTAAAATAAATTGGTGCATTTATTCCAACAAAAAAGTGGTCCAAATTTTTGGTTAAATTAAAAAAGGGTAATATGGTAAACTTGATTCATGTTTTACATCAAATAAAGAAAATTGAGTGTACTGAATTCCTTAAGCACCGCGAGAACAATTTTTTTTCCGCTTATAAATGTGCCTGGAGGGAGTACATAACTAGATATTTTCCACTTTGGACAACATTTTTTATGGGCCACTGGGTTGCAACCATAGCTCATTTAAATTTATTTGTAAGGTCCCAGATTATGCACAATCTTTTCAAATCTTTGTGAAAATATGATAGTGAATCTCATAACTTATAATTTCATTTTGAAAGTGTTGTAACACCCAGTGTCTCTCTCAGTTGTCGCAGAGTCATCTGTGAAGGTAGATGTATGTACACGTCCTAGCTCATTTGGAGAGATGTGTATACGTTGCGCGTAAAAGTTGGATGGGGGAATCTGGCGTGACATTTGGGTACATACACAAGGTATACATTGTTTCTGATGATTATTTTCTGGAATTACTCCATCCGTCCCAAATTATACGACATTTTAATCATTTCACACAAATTACGAAGTGTAATTAACGTTGTATGGGAAAGAGAAACTATAAGTCATTTTACAAAATCATCCTTCATTAATGGTATAGGAAAGATAAATTAATGAATTGAAAGAAGAGAGAGTAATAAATAGTTGAGCGGTATAGTAGGAAAAGTAACATTTAATACTTCATTGGTAGTGTAAAGCGAATTATAATTTGGGATAATTTTTTTCTCCAAAACCACATATAATTTTGGACGGAGTAATAATTTAGATTTGGACAGTTGTTACTGCGACATGGTGCAATTTTCAAATGACTATTTGATTGACTCAGTGTTTTTTATCAATCATGACCAACAAGTGTAGACTGTGGCAAGCCTATATTACCACTCATTTGGGATATATATGTTCATCTACTGTGCTAGGGAACTTTGCATATAACTAAAAGTATACAGTTGACTGGTTTCTATGCACTACCAGAGTTTGATGATGTGAAGATTCTATCAGTTGTAGATCATAATATATCATGCATTGTTTAATAAATATAAATTGTATATCCATTCTTATGATTTGGTTAGCATGATGGTTGGGCTGGTAATGTTGGCATGTAAGTACAATCCAGTTAATCTTTCTAGTTTAACCTACAATAGTTTATTTAAATATAATGGAAAGTTTTGTATTTGCAGGGACTGAGACTTCACGATGAGGAAATTTCTAGACTGCGCAATACAGACATGAAGAAATATTTATGTAGCAAAAAGCTTTACTTAGTTCTTGACCTAAATCATACACTGCTAAATACCACTATCCTTGGCCATTTGAGCTCAGAAGAGTTACATTTACTTAACGAGACAGATTCTCTAGAAGGTATACCAATGTGCTTTTTCTTTTGGAAATTGACATCATGTTTTATATTAGAAGGTTATGCTCAGTGCATTTCCTCATCTTTGTTGCTTTTTTCACATACCAAGTTTGTATGAACTTTATCTTTTTATAAAACAGGAGACCTGTATTCAGCATAAATGCTAGGCGTGTTCTAGTTCAGCTGTGTTGTCATTATATCATCTTTTAGTCAAATGTTGGCATTATACCTTTTTCTTCTTTTGTAAATGTATGAAGATACATTAGTAAAAATGTGTTTAAGGAACAAATGAGTATTTTCCATATAATCTTACAGTTGTGCTTGTTGAATTATTTTTAAAAAGCTTGCACAAGCTTGATGCATTTTGTCTATGTCTCTGTTATGAAGAATTTTCCAAACAAGCATTTGCTCAAGTTTCTGTAGTTGTTAAAAGACAGATATCATTGTGTTATTCTGCAATTGCAAGTACCATGCTGGTCATCATCACATAGAATTCTGCATATATCATACGCAGAGTAGAGTGATGTTGTCGCATAGATAGCATCTCTGATTTTGATAATAATTTTTTAAGTAGACTGACATGATAACTCAAATTCCTGCATTTTTGGAAAATTCGGGTCTTTCCAACTCATGTACTTCTTGATATGTGCATTCTCCATTTTGATATCTTTTTCTTGATTTAACCATTTGAAAATTCGGGTCTTTAAGTAGAGCAATATATGTGCATTCTCCATTTTGATATCTTTTTCTTGATTTAACCATTTGATGTTTTGGGTATTTTATGACTTTGTACATATATTGCTTTCCTTAACGTGTATTATGAAATTATAGATGTCTCCAAAGGCAGCCTCTTCAAACTGGAGCATATGCACATGATGACAAAGTTGAGGCCTTTTGTCCGTACATTTCTTAATGAAGCAAGTGAAATGTTTGAGATGTACATCTACACCATGGGTGATAGGCCCTATGCATTGGAGATGGCCAAGCTTCTTGATCCTCAAGGAGAATACTTCAACTCTAAAGTGATTTCTCGAGATGATGGGACTCAGAGGCATCAAAAGGGGCTTGATATAGCGTTGGGCCAAGAAAGTGCTGTCTTAATTCTTGACAATACAGAACATGTGAGTTCACTGCTAGTTTCTTACTTCATTTTGCCGAATTACCTAATTTTAGATGTTTGTTTGATGATAGTTATTATGTGGAAGTCATTCTCATAATATTTTCTTTTACCAATATATATATATATGAACAAATCAAACACAATCGTTTAAATACCAATTTTCGCTAAGCCTGATTAATCTATTTTGATGCTTACATTATACTAAATTGAAAAAACCACTGCATAGAATAGCACATACCATCATGGTTGTGTCTTTCTCTTGTGAGGGTTTATGTGTGGCGGTTTGCCCTATTATTAGTTTAACGTTGATGTTTTTGATATGTAGTAAATTTTAGGAATTGAATTAAATAGTTTTTGTAAAGTTTATTCGCTATATAGTGAGCGCATAGTTAGAAATGTGCTTCAGATCATCCATTTAATGTTTCAGATGTCATGGTTTTTCATTTATGAATCTATGAACTAAACCTTCTAATGAGATGTAATGTAATATATTGTTGCTAAAACATGTTGCAGGCATGGATGAAGCATAAAAACAATGTGATATTGATGGAAAGATACCATTTTTTTGCTTCAAGTTGTCGGCAGTTTGGCTTCAATTGCAAATCTCTTGCTGAAACGAAGAGCGATGAAAATGAAACAGACGGAGCACTTGCAAAAATGCTTGAAATGCTCAAGGAAGTCCACTGCACGTTCTTTGATGTGAGCCACTTGTTATCATCTCATATCATGATAAAAAATTCTGTTATTTTAGATATTGTTGATCGAGATGTAGTGAATTGATTAAAACTATTGTGTGTTAAGAGCAATGATCTGAGTAACTGCAGTTACTAGGTGTTTGCTGTAGTGATTACAAGTCTATTATAGTTGCCTAATAGAATGTAAAATGAGATTGATATCTTTGTTTATAGCTTGTTTGGAATTTGGGTGCACATTTACTTTATATTTCTCAGGTCCCGTTGTTGTGTGTCCGTGAATAGTGCGTTTACCAGCTTTTTTTAACGTGGCTCCAAACGGCCACTTAGTTTAATTTAATCCTTACCTGTTTGTGTTGTGGAGGTTAACAACAACACTGTTGGCTGTTCAAGGATGTGCCTATATGTACGGGAACATTTGTTTAACTTTATTTGAAAGAACAGAAGTTGGTTCCAATCAAATGACATAAGCCCCACCTATAAGCATGCATATAAGCATGTATCTTTGATCTAATGAGAATAGTACTTTATGCTTAGATTATGTTGTTAGATTTCATTGGCCGTGGAAGCAAGCTCAATACATTTATACAAGGTTTTAAATTAGCTATCATTCATTATGTTCCTTATACTGTTAGATATCCCACAACACTTTTGTAAGAAAATTACTCATGATTCTAAACTGACGTGTTTGTATTTGGTTTCAATCTGAATAAATCTCAATTCACTACAAGAAATTCGGTGATTTATGGAATTTTGTCTTATTATATTTGAGATGTTGTAGAAGACAACTAGACTTTATGGAATGCTATTTGAAAAATGAAAAATCTTCCATGAAAATGTTTATATTCATTACTTTTTAATGTTATTACTGAAATCTTGATTTGATGGCAGGTTTCTGACTGCTATGGTCATCAATTTGCATTGTTCCTCTGTCTTCAATTTGCGCAACAATATCCGTGTTCAGGTTCATATTTAGGATTGACATTTGACCAATTCGCTTATAACCTATTTTCATATTCTAATTTCAAATTTGATGCATTTCTTTTTGTACCTTTGCTTTCGCCAGCTACCGCCACAGTTCTGGTTCATCCACATGCTGGTGAGTTAGATTGACAGACGTCTATTTTTGGTTACCGATTTTTAGTCCACATCTATGTGTACTCACTACTATCTGATATATTGGAAAATGTTGTTTATGCAGAGCCTATAACATTGATCTTTAATTGCATCTTCTACTTGAAGCAGCTTTAGTGATGGTGGAAACAAGGTGTGATTCATTGTGTTATATATTCTCATATACTTTGCTTCTTCTTCTCTTTTTCTTAGAAATTATGTATACATTATATTAATTTTGTCCAGTTTTTTCATAGGAGTGTTCTTTGAATGAGTCGGTGGGTGTTGAAAGATATCTGGTGATTGCGCCGAGTCGGATCACACTGAGTCTCAAAATTTAACTCAGTTGATCACCGATGAAAACCTTGGGGTTTTGTAATCGGATCATGGGGTTTGTCACATGTGAAACGGTCGCAATTTGAAGGTTATGATGTGTTGGTGGTTTCGTCTCGTTGCCGGGTTCTTTTTTCTTCAACGGTACATTTCTAAACCTATCTTGATTCTCAGGTTTTGATTCTTGAATTTCCATAAACCCTATAGAATGGCTACATGTTGGGAATTTTGTTGTTAGGATATTCATTTTATCATTCTTGC
The DNA here is from genome assembly GCA_958299785.1 of Medicago lupulina. Classification (NCBI taxonomy): domain Eukaryota; kingdom Viridiplantae; phylum Streptophyta; class Magnoliopsida; order Fabales; family Fabaceae; genus Medicago; species Medicago lupulina. The sequence goes on from OY283144.1 coordinate 43,198,065, forward strand.
TTATTCAAAAACCTTCAATCTTCTGTTTTAACAACAACAAAAGTTATATACAAGATAAATGTGAGAAACGCTGCATGATAATTTCTTTTTTTCACAATATATAGGCATCAATTTTTAAACGGTTAGGGTGCCTTGGCCTTTTGACCTAAATGGAATTCATTGATGTGATTGTCTCTAAGTTAAAATCCATTCTTTTAATATGAAAAGGGATGATATAATCCTAAAACCAATGCTAGGAAATGATGAATATTATTTTTTTCTTTTAAATTTTGTAAATGCTGGGATGATTCGGTGATTTTATGATCCGAGTGCAATACTAGACTATGAATCTTATGATACATGAGCCTAAATTTTGAAACTATTATGATGCCTCAATTACGCGAAAGGAATTGATGAATATTATTTTTGCTCTTTCAACTTTGTAAATGTTGGGATGCTTTGGTAATTTTATGATCTTGGGTGCAATTCTAGACTCTTAATTATCAGTCATATGATATTTGAACGTAAATTTTGAAACTATTGTGATGCCTCGATGACCTAAAAGAAATTGATGGATATTATTTGTCTCATAAATGTTGCAAGTGTTTGGATGTCTGGATGAAATTTTATGATGTTAGTGCAATTCTAGACTATTAATTGTCACTCATATATTATATGATGTATGAGCTAAATCGAAAGATGATATTTGAACCTTTTTGGTTCTAAATTTGGTAAATATAATGTATTGGAATGACCCTTGTCGCGAAAATAAGATATTAGCCTATATGGTTATTTGTTTGATATATATGAAGGTTGAGCTTATCCCTCGATGTCCCTTGGTGCGAAAGATGATATTTGAACCTATTTGGTTCTAAATTCGTTAAATATAAAGTATTGGGATGACCCTTGACGCGACAATGAGATATTATCCTATATGGTTGCAAATTTGATAAATGGTAAGGTTGAATTTGTCCCTTGATTTAAAGCATGATTTGTGAACCTATTTGGTTATGTATTCGGTAATATGAACGTTTTAGAATGACCCTTGTGCAAAAATGAGATTGTAGCCTATATGGTTACATGTTTGATAAATACGAAGGTTGAGCTTGTCCCTCGATGTCCCTTGATGCGAAACATGATATTTGAACCTATTTGTTTCTAAATTCGGTAAATATAAAGTATTGGGATGACCCTTGTTGCGAAAAAGAGATATTAGCCTATATGGTTGCAAATTTGATAAATGTGAAGGTTGAATTTGTCCCTTGATTTAAAGCATGATTTGTGAACCTATTTGGTTATGTATTCGGTAATATGAAAGTATTAGAAAGACCCTTGTGCAAAAATGAGATTGTAGCCTATATGGTTACATGTTTGATAAATATGAAGGTTGAGCTTGTCCCTCGATGTCCCTTGATGCGAAACATGATATTTGAACCTATTTGGTTCTAAATTCGGTAAATATAAAGTATTGTGGATGACCCTTGTTGCGAAAAAGAGATATTAGCCTATATGGTTGCAAATTTGATAAATGTGAGGGTTGAATTTGTCCCTTGATTTCAAGCATGATTTGTGAACCTATTTGGTTATGTATTCGGTAATATGAAAGTATTAGAATGACCCTTGTGCAAAAATGAGATTGTAGCCTATATGGTTACATGTTTGATAAATATGAAGGTTGAGCTTGTCCCTCGATGTCCCTTGATGTGAAACATGATATTTGAACCTATTTGTTTCTAAATTCGGTAAATATAAAGTATTGTGGATGACCCTTGTTGCGAAAAAGAGATATTACCCTATATGGTTGCAAATGTGATAAATGTGAAGGTTGAATTTGTCCCTTGATTTAAATCAAGATTTGTGAACCTATTTGGTTATGTATTCGGTAAAATGAAAGCATTAGAATGACCCTTGTGCAAAAATGAGATTGTAGCCTATATGGTTACATGTTTTGATAAATATGAAGGTTGAGCTTGTCCCTCGATGTCTCTTGGGGCGAAACATGATATTTGAACCTATTTGGTTCTAAATTCGGTAAATATAAAGTATTGTGGATGACCCTTGTTGCGAAAAAGAGATATTAGCCTATATGGTTGCAAATTTGATAAATGTGAAGGTTGAATTTGTCCCTTGATTTAAATCATGATTTGTGAACCTATTTGGTTATGTATTCGGAAAAATGAAAGCATTAGAATGACCCTTGTGCAAAAATGAGATTGTAGCCTATATGGTTACATGTTATTCGGTAAATATAAAGTATTGTGGATGACCCTTGTTGCGAAAAAGAGATATTAGCCTATATGGTTGCAAATTTGATAAATGTGAAGGTTGAATTTGTCCCTTGATTTAAATCATGATTTGTGAACCTATTTGGTTATGTATTCGGCAAAATGAAAGTATTAGAATGACGCTTGTGGAAAAATGAGATTGTTGCCTATATGATTACATGTTTTGATAAATATGAAGGTTGAGCTTGTCCCTCGATGTCCCTTGATGCGAAACATGATATTTGAACCTATTTGTTTCTATATTCGGTAAATAAAAAGTATTGTGGATGACCCTTGTTGCGAAAAAGAGATATTAGGCTATATGGTTGCAAATTTGATAAATGTGAAGGTTGAATTTGTCCCTTGATTTAAAGCATGATTTGTGAACCTATTTGGTTATGTATTCGGAAATATGAAAGTATTAGAATGACCCTTGTGCAAAAATGAGATTGTAGCCTATATGGTTACATGTTTGATAAATATGAAGGTTGAGCTTGTCCCTCGATGTCCCTTGATGCGAAACATGATATTTGAACCTATTTGGTTCTAAATTCGGTAAATATAAAGTATTGGGATGACCCTTGTCGCGAAAATGAGATATTAGCCTATATGGTTGCAAATTTGATAAATGTGCAGGTTGAATTTCTCCCTTGATTTAATGCATGATTTGTGAACCGCTTTGGTTGTGTATTTGATAAAATAAAAGTATTGGAATGACCCTTGCACAAAAATGAGATTTTGGCCTGTGTGATTACAAGTTTGAGAAATAAGAAGGTTAACATTTCCCTTGATTTAAATCATGATATATGAATCTATTTGGTTTTGTATTCGATAAAATGAAAGTATTGGAACGACCCTTGCGTAAAAATGAGATTTTAGCCTATATGGTTATATGTTTGATATATGTATGAAGGTTGAGCTTGTCCCTCGACGTTCATTGGTGCGAAAGATGTTATTTGAACCTTTTTGGTTCTAAATTTGGTAAATATAATGTATTGGGATGACCCTTGTCGCGAAAATGAGATATTAGCCTATATGGTTGCATATTTGATAAATGGGAAGGTTGAATTTGTCCCTTGATTTAAATCATGATTTGTGAACCTATTTGGTTATGTATTCGGTAAAATGAAAGCATTAGAATGACAATTGTGCAAAAATGAGATTGTAGCCTATATGGTTACATGTTTGATAAATATGAAGGTTGAGCTTGTCCCTCGATGTCCCTTGATGCGAAACATGATATTTGAACCTATTTGTTTCTAAATTCGGTAATTAAAAAGTATTGTGGATGACCCTTGTTGTGAAAAAGAGATATTACCCTATATGGTTGCAAATGTGATAAATGTGAAGGTTGAATTTGTCCCTTGATTTAAATCATGATTTGTGAACCTATTTGGTTATGTATTCGGTAAAATGAAAGCATTAGAATGACCCTTGTGCAAAAATGAGATTGTAGCCTATATGGTTACATGTTTTGATAAATATGAAGGTTGAGCTTGTCCCTCGATGTCTCTTGGGGCGAAACATGATATTTGAACCTATTTGGTTCTAAATTCGGTAAATATAAAGTATTGTGGATGACCCTTGTTGCGAAAAAGAGATATTAGCCTATATGGTTGCAAATTTGATAAATGTGAAGGTTGAATTTGTCCCTTGATTTAAATCATGATTTGTGAACCTATTTGGTTATGTATTCGGAAAAATGAAAGCATTAGAATGACCCTTGTGCAAAAATGAGATTGTAGCCTATATTGTTACATGTTATTCGGTAAATATAAAGTATTGTGGATGACCCTTGTTGCGAAAAAGAGATATTAGCCTATATGGTTGCAAATTTGATAAATGTGAAGGTTGAATTTGTCCCTTGATTTAAATCATGATTTGTGAACCTATTTGGTTATGTATTCGGCAAAATGAAAGTATTAGAATGACGCTTGTGGAAAAATGAGATTGTTGCCTATATGATTACATGTTTTGATAAATATGAAGGTTGAGCTTGTCCCTCGATGTCCCTTGATGCGAAACATGATATTTGAACCTATTTATTTCTATATTCGGTAAATAAAAAGTATTGTGGATGACCCTTGTTGCGAAAAAGAGATATTAGGCTATATGGTTGCAAATTTGATAAATGTGAAGGTTGAATTTGTCCCTTGATTTAAAGCATGATTTGTGAACCTATTTGGTTATGTATTCGGAAATATGAAAGTATTAGAATGACCCTTGTGCAAAAATGAGATTGTAGCCTATATGGTTACATGTTTGATAAATATGAAGGTTGAGCTTGTCCCTCGATGTCCCTTGATGCGAAACATGATATTTGAACCTATTTGGTTCTAAATTCGGTAAATATAAAGTATTGGGATGACCCTTGTCGCGAAAATGAGATATTAGCCTATATGGTTGCAAATTTGATAAATGTGCAGGTTGAATTTCTCCCTTGATTTAATGCATGATTTGTGAACCGCTTTGGTTGTGTATTTGATAAAATAAAAGTATTGGAATGACCCTTGCACAAAAATGAGATTTTGGCCTATGTGATTACAAGTTTGAGAAATAAGAAGGTTAACATTTCCCTTGATTTAAATCATGATATATGAATCTATTTGGTTTTGTATTCGATAAAATGAAAGTATTGGAACGACCCTTGCGTAAAAATGAGATTTTAGCCTATATGGTTATATGTTTGATATATGTATGAAGGTTGAGCTTGTCCCTCGACGTTCATTGGTGCGAAAGATGTTATTTGAACCTTTTTGGTTCTAAATTTGGTAAATATAATGTATTGGGATGACCCTTGTCGCGAAAATGAGATATTAGCCTATATGGTTGCATATTTGATAAATGGGAAGGTTGAATTTGTCCCTTGATTTAAATCATGATTTGTGAACCTATTTGGTTATGTATTCGGTAAAATGAAAGCATTAGAATGACAATTGTGCAAAAATGAGATTGTAGCCTATATGGTTACATGTTTGATAAATATGAAGGTTGAGCTTGTCCCTCGATGTCCCTTGATGCGAAACATGATATTTGAACCTATTTGTTTCTAAATTCGGTAATTAAAAAGTATTGTGGATGACCCTTGTTGTGAAAAAGAGATATTACCCTATATGGTTGCAAATGTGATAAATGTGAAGGTTGAATTTGTCCCTTGATTTAAATCATGATTTGTGAACCTATTTGGTTATGTATTCGGTAAAATGAAAGCATTAGAATGACCCTTGTGCAAAAATGAGATTGTAGCCTATATGGTTACATGTTTTGATAAATATGAAGGTTGAGCTTGTCCCTCGATGTCTCTTGGGGCGAAACATGATATTTGAACCTATTTGGTTCTAAATTCGGTAAATATAAAGTATTGTGGATGACCCTTGTTGCGAAAAAGAGATATTAGCCTATATGGTTGCAAATTTGATAAATGTGAAGGTTGAATTTGTCCCTTGATTTAAATCATGATTTGTGAACCTATTTGGTTATGTATTCGGAAAAATGAAAGCATTAGAATGACCCTTGTGCAAAAATGAGATTGTAGCCTATATTGTTACATGTTATTCGGTAAATATAAAGTATTGTGGATGACCCTTGTTGCGAAAAAGAGATATTAGCCTATATGGTTGCAAATTTGATAAATGTGAAGGTTGAATTTGTCCCTTGATTTAAATCATGATTTGTGAACCTATTTGGTTATGTATTCGGCAAAATGAAAGTATTAGAATGACCCTTGTGGAAAAATGAGATTGTTGCCTATATGATTACATGTTTTGATAAATATGAAGGTTGAGCTTGTCCCTCGATGTCCCTTGATGCGAAACATGATATTTGAACCTATTTGTTTCTATATTCGGTAAATAAAAAGTATTGTGGATGACCCTTGTTGCGAAAAAGAGATATTAGGCTATATGGTTGCAAATTTGATAAATGTGAAGGTTGAATTTGTCCCTTGATTTAAAGCATGATTTGTGAACCTATTTGGTTATGTATTCGGAAATATGAAAGTATTAGAATGACCCTTGTGCAAAAATGAGATTGTAGCCTATATGGTTACATGTTTGATAAATATGAAGGTTGAGCTTGTCCCTCGATGTCCCTTGATGCGAAACATGATATTTGAACCTATTTGGTTCTAAATTCGGTAAATATAAAGTATTGGGATGACCCTTGTCGCGAAAATGAGATATTAGCCTATATGGTTGCAAATTTGATAAATGTGCAGGTTGAATTTCTCCCTTGATTTAATGCATGATTTGTGAACCGCTTTGGTTGTGTATTTGATAAAATAAAAGTATTGTAATGACCCTTGCACAAAAATGAGATTTTGGCCTATGTGATTACAAGTTTGAGAAATAAGAAGGTTAACATTTCCCTTGATTTAAATCATGATATATGAATCTATTTGGTTTTGTATTCGATAAAATGAAAGTATTGGAACGACCCTTGCGTAAAAATGAGATTTTAGCCTATATGGTTATATGTTTGATATATGTATGAAGGTTGAGCTTGTCCCTCGACGTTCTTTGGTGCGAAAGATGTTATTTGAACCTTTTTGGTTCTAAATTTGGTAAATATAATGTATTGGGATGACCCTTGTCGCGAAAATGAGATATTAGCCTATATGGTTGCATATTTGATAAATGGGAAGGTTGAATTTATCCCTTGATTTAAATCATGATTTGTGAACCTATTTGGTTATGTATTCGGTAAAATGAAAGCATTAGAATGACAATTGTGCAAAAATGAGATTGTAGCCTATATGGTTACATGTTTGGTAAATATGAAGGTTGAGCTTGTCCCTCGATGTCCCTTGATGCGAAACATGATATTTGAACCTATTTGTTTCTAAATTCGGTAAATAAAAAGTATTGTGGATGACCCTTGTTGTGAAAAAGAGATATTACCCTATATGGTTGCAAATGTGATAAATGTGAAGGTTGAATTTGTCCCTTGATTTAAATCATGATTTGTGAACCTATTTGGTTATGTATTCGGAAAAATGAAAGCATTAGAATGACCCTTGTGCAAAAATGAGATTGTAGCCTATATGGTTACATGTTATTCGGTAAATATAAAGTATTGTGGATGACCCTTGTTGCGAAAAAGAGATATTAGCCTATATGGTTGCAAATTTGATAAATGTGAAGGTTGAATTTGTCCCTTGATTTAAATCATGATTTGTGAACCTATTTGGTTATGTATTCGGCAAAATGAAAGTATTAGAATGACCCTTGTGGAAAAATGAGATTGTTGCCTATATGATTACATGTTTTGATAAATATGAAGGTTGAGCTTGTCCCTCGATGTCCCTTGATGCGAAACATGATATTTGAACCTATTTGTTTCTATATTCGGTAAATAAAAAGTATTGTGGATGACCCTTGTTGCGAAAAAGAGATATTAGGCTATATGGTTGCAAATTTGATAAATGTGAAGGTTGAATTTGTCCCTTGATTTAAAGCATGATTTGTGAACCTATTTGGTTATGTATTCGGAAATATGAAAGTATTAGAATGACCCTTGTGCAAAAATGAGATTGTAGCCTATATGGTTACATGTTTGATAAATATGAAGGTTGAGCTTGTCCCTCGATGTCCCTTGATGCGAAACATGATATTTGAACCTATTTGGTTCTAAATTCGGTAAATATAAAGTATTGGGATGACCCTTGTCGCGAAAATGAGATATTAGCCTATATGGTTGCAAATTTGATAAATGTGCAGGTTGAATTTCTCCCTTGATTTAATGCATGATTTGTGAACCGCTTTGGTTGTGTATTTGATAAAATAAAAGTATTGGAATGACCCTTGCACAAAAATGAGATTTTGGCCTATGTGATTACAAGTTTGAGAAATAAGAAGGTTAACATTTCCCTTGATTTAAATCATGATATATGAATCTATTTGGTTTTGTATTCGATAAAATGAAAGTATTGGAACGACCCTTGCGTAAAAATGAGATTTTAGCCTATATGGTTATATGTTTGATATATGTATGAAGGTTGAGCTTGTCCCTCGACGTTCTTTGGTGCGAAAGATGTTATTTGAACCTTTTTGGTTCTAAATTTGGTAAATATAATGTATTGGGATGACCCTTGTCGCGAAAATGAGATATTAGCCTATATAGTTGCATATTTGATAAATGGGAAGGTTGAATTTGTCCCTTGATTTAAATCATGATTTGTGTACCTATTTGGTTATGTATTCGGTAAAATGAAAGCATTAGAATGACAATTGTGCAAAAATGAGATTGTAGCCTATATGGTTACATGTTTGATAAATATGAAGGTAGAGCTTGTCCCTCGATGTCCCTTGATGCGAAACATGATATTTGAACCTATTTGTTTCTAAATTCGGTAAATAAAAAGTATTGTGGATGACCCTTGTTGTGAAAAAGAGATATTACCCTATATGGTTGCAAATTTGATAAATGTGAAGGTTGAATTTGTCCCTTGATTTAAATCATGATTTGTGAACCTATTTGGTTATGTATTCGGCAAAATGAAAGTATTAGAATGACCCTTGTGGAAAAATGAGATTGTAGCCTATATGATTACATGTTTTGATAAATATGAAGGTTGAGCTTGTCCCTCGATGTCCCTTGATGCGAAACATGATATTTGTACCTATTTGTTTCTAAATTCGGTAAATAAAAAGTATTGTGGATGACCCTTGTTGCGAAAAAGAGATATTAGCCTATATGGTTGCAAATTTGATAAATGTGAAGGTTGAATTTGTCCCTTGATTTAAATCATGATTTGTGAACCTATTTGGTTATGTATTCGGCAAAATGAAAGTATTAGAATGATCCTTGTGGAAAAATGAGATTGTAGCCTATATGATTACATGTTTTGATAAATATGAAGGTTGAGCTTGTCCCTCGATGTCCCTTGATGCGAAACATGATATTTGAACCTATTTGTTTCTAAATTCGGTAAATAAAAAGTATTGTGGATGACCCTTGTTGCGAAAAAGAGATATTAGCCTATATGGTTGCAAATTTGATAAATGTGAAGGTTGAATTTGTCCCTTGATTTAAAGCATGATTTGTGAACCTATTTGGTTATGTATTCGGTAAAATGAAAGTATTAGAATGACCCTTGTGCAAAAATGAGATTGTAGCCTATATGGTTACATGTTTGATAAATATGAAGGTTGAACTTGTCCCTCGATGTCCATTGATGCGAAACATGATATTTGTACCTATTTGGTTCTAAATTCGGTAAATAAAAAGTATTGTGGATGACACTTGTTGCGAAAAAGAGATATTAGCCTATATGGTTGCAAATTTGATAAATGTGAAGGTTGAATTTGTCCCTTGATTTAAATCATGATTTGTGAACCTATTTGGTTATGTATTCGGCAAAATGAAAGCATTAGAATGACAATTGTGCAAAAATGAGATTGTAGCCTATATGGTTACATGTTTGATAAATACGAAGGTTGAGCTTGTCCCTCGATGTCCCTTGATGCGAAACATGATATTTGAACCTATTTGTTTCTAAATTCGGTAAATAAAAAGTATTGTGGATGACCCTTGTTGCTAAAAAGAGATATTAGCCTATATGGTTGCAAATTTGATAAATGTGAAGGTTGAATTTGTCCCTTGATTTAAATCATGATTTGTGAACCTATTTGGTTATGTATTCGGTAAAATGAAAGCATTAGAATGACCCTTGTGCAAAAATGAGATTGTAGCCTATATGATTACATGTTATTCGGTAAATATAAAGTATTGTGGATGACCCTTGTTGCGAAAAAGAGATATTAGCCTATATGGTTGCAAATTTGATAAAGGTGAAGGCTGAATTTGTCCCTTGAGTTAAATCATGATTTGTGAACCTATTTGGTTATGTATTCGGCAAAATGAAAGTATTAGAATGACCCTTGTGGAAAAATGAGATTGTAGCCTATATGATTACATGTTTTGATAAATATGAAGGTTGAGCTTGTCCCTCGATGTCCCTTGATGCGAAACATGATATTTGTACCTATTTGTTTCTAAATTCGGTAAATAAAAAGTATTGTGGATGACCCTTGTTGTGAAAAAGAGATATTACCCTATATGGTTGCAAATGTGATAAATGTGAAGGTTGAATTTGTCCCTTGATTTAAATCATGATTTGTGAACCTATTTGGTTATGTATTCGGCAAAATGAAAGTATTAGAATGACCCTTGTGGAAAAATGAGATTGTTGCCTATATGATTACATGTTTTGATAAATATGAAGGTTGAGCTTGTCCCTCGATGTCCCTTGATGCGAAACATGATATTTGAACCTATTTGTTTCTATATTCGGTAAATAAAAAGTATTGTGGATGACCCTTGTTGCGAAAAAGAGATATTAGGCTATATGGTTGCAAATTTGATAAATGTGAAGGTTGAATTTGTCCCTTGATTTAAAGCATGATTTGTGAACCTATTTGGTTATGTATTCGAAAATATGAAAGTATTAGAATGACCCTTGTGCAAAAATGAGATTGTAGCCTATATGGTTACATGTTTGATAAATATGAAGGTGGAGCTTGTCCCTCGATGTCCCTTGATGCGAAACATGATATTTGAACCTATTTGGTTCTAAATTCGGTAAATATAAAGTATTGGGATGACCCTTGTCGCGAAAATGAGATATTAGCCTATATGGTTGCAAATTTGATAAATGTGCAGGTTGAATTTCTCCCTTGATTTAATGCATGATTTGTGAACCGCTTTGGTTGTGTATTTGATAAAATAAAAGTATTGGAATGACCCTTGCACAAAAATGAGATTTTGGCCTATGTGATTACAAGTTTGAGAAATAAGAAGGTTAACATTTCCCTTGATTTAAATCATGATATATGAATCTATTTGGTTTTGTATTCGATAAAATGAAAGTATTGGAACGACCCTTGCGTAAAAATGAGATTTTAGCCTATATGGTTATATGTTTGATATATGTATGAAGGTTGAGCTTGTCCCTCGACGTTCTTTGGTGCGAAAGATGTTATTTGAACCTTTTTGGTTCTAAATTTGGTAAATATAATGTATTGGGATGACCCTTGTCGCGAAAATGAGATATTAGCCTATATGGTTGCATATTTGATAAATGGGAAGGTTGAATTTGTCCCTTGATTTAAATCATGATTTGTGAACCTATTTGGTTATGTATTCGGTAAAATGAAAGCATTAGAATGACAATTGTGCAAAAATGAGATTGTAGCCTATATGGTTACATGTTTGATAAATATGAAGGTTGAGCTTGTCCCTCGATGTCCCTTGATGCGAAACATGATATTTGAACCTATTTGTTTCTAAATTCGGTAAATAAAAAGTATTGTGGATGACCCTTGTTGTGAAAAAGAGATATTACCCTATATGGTTGCAAATGTGATAAATGTGAAGGTTGAATTTGTCCCTTGATTTAAATCATGATTTGTGAACCTATTTGGTTATGTATTCGGAAAAATGAAAGCATTAGAATGACCCTTGTGCAAAAATGAGATTGTAGCCTATATGGTTACATGTTATTCGGTAAATATAAAGTATTGTGGATGACCCTTGTTGCGAAAAAAAGATATTAGCCTATATGGTTGCAAATTTGATAAATGTGAAGGTTGAATTTGTCCCTTGATTTAAATCATGATTTGTGAACCTATTTGGTTATGTATTCGGCAAAATGAAAGTATTAGAATGACCCTTGTGGAAAAATGAGATTGTTGCCAATATGATTACATGTTTTGATAAATATGAAGGTTGAGCTTGTCCCTCGATGTCCCTTGATGCGAAACATGATATTTGAACCTATTTGTTTCTATATTCGGTAAATAAAAAGTATTGTGGATGACCCTTGTAGCGAAAAAGAGATATTAGGCTATATGGTTGCAAATTTGATAAATGTGAAGGTTGAATTTGTCCCTTGATTTAAAGCATGATTTGTGAACCTATTTGGTTATGTATTTGAAAAATATGAAAGTATTAGAATGACCCTTGTGCAAAAATGAGATTGTAGCCTATATGATTACATGTTTTGATAAATATGAAGGTTGAGCTTGTCCCTCAATGTCCCTTGATGCGAAACATGATATTTGTACCTATTTGTTTCTAAATTCGGTAAATAAAAAGTATTGTGGATGACCCTTGTTGTGAAAAAGAGATATTACCCTATATGGTTGCAAATGTGATAAATGTGAAGGTTGAATTTGTCCCTTGATTTAAATCATGATTTGTGAACCTATTTGGTTATGTATTCGGCAAAATGAAAGTATTAGAATGACCCTTGTGGAAAAATGAGATTGTTGCCTATATGATTACATGTTTTGATAAATATGAAGGTTGAGCTTGTCCCTCGATGTCCCTTGATGCGAAACATGATATTTGAACCTATTTGTTTCTATATTCGGTAAATAAAAAGTATTGTGGATGACCCTTGTTGCGAAAAAGAGATATTAGGCTATATGGTTGCAAATTTGATAAATGTGAAGGTTGAATTTGTCCCTTGATTTAAAGCATGATTTGTGAACCTATTTGGTTATGTATTCGAAAATATGAAAGTATTAGAATGACCCTTGTGCAAAAATGAGATTGTAGCCTATATGGTTACATGTTTGATAAATATGAAGGTTGAGCTTGTCCCTCGATGTCCCTTGATGCGAAACATGATATTTGAACCTATTTGGTTCTAAATTCGGTAAATATAAAGTATTGGGATGACCCTTGTCGCGAAAATGAGATATTAGCCTATATGGTTGCAAATTTGATAAATGTGCAGGTTGAATTTCTCCCTTGATTTAATGCATGATTTGTGAACCGCTTTGGTTGTGTATTTGATAAAATAAAAGTATTGGAATGACCGTTGCACAAAAATGAGATTTTGGCCTATGTGATTACAAGTTTGAGAAATAAGAAGGTTAACATTTCCCTTGATTTAAATCATGATATATGAATCTATTTGGTTTTGTATTCGATAAAATGAAAGTATTGGAACGACCCTTGCGTAAAAATGAGATTTTAGCCTATATGGTTATATGTTTGATATATGTATGAAGGTTGAGCTTGTCCCTCGACGTTCTTTGGTGCGAAAGATGTTATTTGAACCTTTTTGGTTCTAAATTTGGTAAATATAATGTATTGGGATGACCCTTGTCGCGAAAATGAGATATTAGCCTATATGGTTGCATATTTGATAAATGGGAAGGTTGAATTTGTCCCTTGATTTAAATCATGATTTGTGAACCTATTTGGTTATGTATTCGGTAAAATGAAAGCATTAGAATGACAATTGTGCAAAAATGAGATTGTAGCCTATATGGTTACATGTTTGATAAATATGAAGGTTGAGCTTGTCCCTCGATGTCCCTTGATGCGAAACATGATATTTGAACCTATTTGTTTCTAAATTCGGTAAATAAAAAGTATTGTGGATGACCCTTGTTGTGAAAAAGAGATATTACCCTATATGGTTGCAAATGTGATAAATGTGAAGGTTGAATTTGTCCCTTGATTTAAATCATGATTTGTGAACCTATTTGGTTATGTATTCGGAAAAATGAAAGCATTAGAATGACCCTTGTGCAAAAATGAGATTGTAGCCTATATGGTTACATGTTATTCGGTAAATATAAAGTATTGTGGATGACCCTTGTTGCGAAAAAGAGATATTAGCCTATATGGTTGCAAATTTGATAAATGTGAAGGTTGAATTTGTCCCTTGATTTAAATCATGATTTGTGAACCTATTTGGTTATGTATTCGGCAAAATGAAAGTATTAGAATGACCCTTGTGGAAAAATGAGATTGTTGCCTATATGATTACATGTTTTGATAAATATGAAGGTTGAGCTTGTCCCTCGATGTCCCTTGATGCGAAACATGATATTTGAACCTATTTGTTTCTATATTCGGTAAATAAAAAGTATTGTGGATGACCCTTGTTGCGAAAAAGAGATATTAGGCTATATGGTTGCAAATTTGATAAATGTGAAGGTTGAATTTGTCCCTTGATTTAAAGCATGATTTGTGAACCTATTTGGTTATGTATTCGAAAAATATGAAAGTATTAGAATGACCCTTGTGCAAAAATGAGATTGTAGCCTATATGATTACATGTTTTGATAAATATGAAGGTTGAGCTTGTCCCTCGATGTCCCTTGATGCGAAACATGATATTTGTACCTATTTGTTTCTAAATTCGGTAAATAAAAAGTATTGTGGATGACCCTTGTTGTGAAAAAGAGATATTACCCTATATGGTTGCAAATGTGATAAATGTGAAGGTTGAATTTGTCCCTTGATTTAAATCATGATTTGTGAACCTATTTGGTTATGTATTCGGCAAAATGAAAGTATTAGAATGACCCTTGTGGAAAAATGAGATTGTTGCCTATATGATTACATGTTTTGATAAATATGAAGGTTGAGCTTGTCCCTCGATGTCCCTTGATGCGAAACATGATATTTGAACCTATTTGTTTCTATATTCGGTAAATAAAAAGTATTGTGGATGACCCTTGTTGCGAAAAAGAGATATTAGGCTATATGGTTGCAAATTTGATAAATGTGAAGGTTGAATTTGTCCCTTGATTTAAAGCATGATTTGTGAACCTATTTGGTTATGTATTCGAAAATATGAAAGTATTAGAATGACCCTTGTGCAAAAATGAGATTGTAGCCTATATGGTTACATGTTTGATAAATATGAAGGTTGAGCTTGTCCCTCGATGTCCCTTGATGCGAAACATGATATTTGAACCTATTTGGTTCTAAATTCGGTAAATATAAAGTATTGGGATGACCCTTGTCGCGAAAATGAGATATTAGCCTATATGGTTGCAAATTTGATAAATGTGCAGGTTGAATTTCTCCCTTGATTTAATGCATGATTTGTGAACCGCTTTGGTTGTGTATTTGATAAAATAAAAGTATTGGAATGACCCTTGCACAAAAATGAGATTTTGGCCTATGTGATTACAAGTTTGAGAAATAAGAAGGTTAACATTTCCCTTGATTTAAATCATGATATATGAATCTATTTGGTTTTGTATTCGATAAAATGAAAGTATTGGAACGACCCTTGCGTAAAAATGAGATTTTAGCCTATATGGTTATATGTTTGATATATGTATGAAGGTTGAGCTTGTCCCTCGACGTTCTTTGGTGCGAAAGATGTTATTTGAACCTTTTTGGTTCTAAATTTGGTAAATATAATGTATTGGGATGACCCTTGTCGCGAAAATGAGATATTAGCCTATATGGTTGCATATTTGATAAATGGGAAGGTTGAATTTGTCCCTTGATTTAAATCATGATTTGTGAACCTATTTGGTTATGTATTCGGTAAAATGAAAGCATTAGAATGACAATTGTGCAAAAATGAGATTGTAGCCTATATGGTTACATGTTTGATAAATATGAAGGTTGAGCTTGTCCCTCGATGTCCCTTGATGCGAAACATGATATTTGAACCTATTTGTTTCTAAATTCGGTAAATAAAAAGTATTGTGGATGACCCTTGTTGTGAAAAAGAGATATTACCCTATATGGTTGCAAATGTGATAAATGTGAAGGTTGAATTTGTCCCTTGATTTAAATCATGATTTGTGAACCTATTTGGTTATGTATTCGGAAAAATGAAAGCATTAGAATGACCCTTGTGCAAAAATGAGATTGTAGCCTATATGGTTACATGTTATTCGGTAAATATAAAGTATTGTGGATGACCCTTGTTGCGAAAAAGAGATATTAGCCTATATGGTTGCAAATTTGATAAATGTGAAGGTTGAATTTGTCCCTTGATTTAAATCATGATTTGTGAACCTATTTGGTTATGTATTCGGCAAAATGAAAGTATTAGAATGACCCTTGTGGAAAAATGAGATTGTTGCCTATATGATTACATGTTTTGATAAATATGAAGGTTGAGCTTGTCCCTCGATGTCCCTTGATGCGAAACATGATATTTGAACCTATTTGTTTCTATATTCGGTAAATAAAAAGTATTGTGGATGACCCTTGTTGCGAAAAAGAGATATTAGGCTATATGGTTGCAAATTTGATAAATGTGAAGGTTGAATTTGTCCCTTGATTTAAAGCATGATTTGTGAACCTATTTGGTTATGTATTCGAAAAATATGAAAGTATTAGAATGACCCTTGTGCAAAAATGAGATTGTAGCCTATATGGTTACATGTTTGATAAATATGAAGGTTGAGCTTGTCCCTCGATGTCCCTTGATGCGAAACATGATATTTGAACCTATTTGGTTCTAAATTCGGTAAATATAAAGTATTGGGATGACCCTTGTCGCGAAAATGAGATATTAGCCTATATGGTTGCAAATTTGATAAATGTGCAGGTTGAATTTCTCCCTTGATTTAATGCATGATTTGTGAACCGCTTTGGTTGTGTATTTGATAAAATAAAAGTATTGGAATGACCCTTGCACAAAAATGAGATTTTGGCCTATGTGATTACAAGTTTGAGAAATAAGAAGGTTAACATTTCCCTTGATTTAAATCATGATATATGAATCTATTTGGTTTTGTATTCGATAAAATGAAAGTATTGGAACGACCCTTGCGTAAAAATGAGATTTTAGCCTATATGGTTATATGTTTGATATATGTATGAAGGTTGAGCTTGTCCCTCGACGTTCTTTGGTGCGAAAGATGTTATTTGAACCTTTTTGGTTCTAAATTTGGTAAATATAATGTATTGGGATGACCCTTGTCGCGAAAATGAGATATTAGCCTATATGGTTGCATATTTGATAAATGGGAAGGTTGAATTTGTCCCTTGATTTAAATCATGATTTGTGAACCTATTTGGTTATGTATTCGGTAAAATGAAAGCATTAGAATGACAATTGTGCAAAAATGAGATTGTAGCCTATATGGTTACATGTTTGGTAAATATGAAGGTTGAGCTTGTCCCTCGATGTCCCTTGATGCGAAACATGATATTTGAACCTATTTGTTTCTAAATTCGGTAAATAAAAAGTATTGTGGATGACCCTTGTTGTGAAAAAGAGATATTACCCTATATGGTTGCAAATGTGATAAATGTGAAGGTTGAATTTGTCCCTTGATTTAAATCATGATTTGTGAACCTATTTGGTTATGTATTCGGAAAAATGAAAGCATTAGAATGACCCTTGTGCAAAAATGAGATTGTAGCCTATATGGTTACATGTTATTCGGTAAATATAAAGTATTGTGGATGACCCTTGTTGCGAAAAAGAGATATTAGCCTATATGGTTGCAAATTTGATAAATGTGAAGGTTGAATTTGTCCCTTGATTTAAATCATGATTTGTGAACCTATTTGGTTATGTATTCGGAAAAATGAAAGCATTAGAATGACCCTTGTGCAAAAATGAGATTGTAGCCTATATTGTTACATGTTATTCGGTAAATATAAAGTATTGTGGATGACCCTTGTTGCGAAAAAGAGATATTAGCCTATATGGTTGCAAATTTGATAAATGTGAAGGTTGAATTTGTCCCTTGATTTAAATCATGATTTGTGAACCTATTTGGTTATGTATTCGGCAAAATGAAAGTATTAGAATGACCCTTGTGGAAAAATGAGATTGTTGCCTATATGATTACATGTTTTGATAAATATGAAGGTTGAGCTTGTCCCTCGATGTCCCTTGATGCGAAACATGATATTTGAACCTATTTGTTTCTATATTCGGTAAATAAAAAGTATTGTGGATGACCCTTGTTGCGAAAAAGAGATATTAGGCTATATGGTTGCAAATTTGATAAATGTGAAGGTTGAATTTGTCCCTTGATTTAAAGCATGATTTGTGAACCTATTTGGTTATGTATTCGGAAATATGAAAGTATTAGAATGACCCTTGTGCAAAAATGAGATTGTAGCCTATATGGTTACATGTTTGATAAATATGAAGGTTGAGCTTGTCCCTCGATGTCCCTTGATGCGAAACATGATATTTGAACCTATTTGGTTCTAAATTCGGTAAATATAAAGTATTGGGATGACCCTTGTCGCGAAAATGAGATATTAGCCTATATGGTTGCAAATTTGATAAATGTGCAGGTTGAATTTCTCCCTTGATTTAATGCATGATTTGTGAACCGCTTTGGTTGTGTATTTGATAAAATAAAAGTATTGGAATGACCCTTGCACAAAAATGAGATTTTGGCCTATGTGATTACAAGTTTGAGAAATAAGAAGGTTAACATTTCCCTTGATTTAAATCATGATATATGAATCTATTTGGTTTTGTATTCGATAAAATGAAAGTATTGGAACGACCCTTGCGTAAAAATGAGATTTTAGCCTATATGGTTATATGTTTGATATATGTATGAAGGTTGAGCTTGTCCCTCGACGTTCTTTGGTGCGAAAGATGTTATTTGAACCTTTTTGGTTCTAAATTTGGTAAATATAATGTATTGGGATGACCCTTGTCGCGAAAATGAGATATTAGCCTATATAGTTGCATATTTGATAAATGGGAAGGTTGAATTTGTCCCTTGATTTAAATCATGATTTGTGAACCTATTTGGTTATGTATTCGGTAAAATGAAAGCATTAGAATGACAATTGTGCAAAAATGAGATTGTAGCCTATATGGTTACATGTTTGATAAATATGAAGGTTGAGCTTGTCCCTCGATGTCCCTTGATGCGAAACATGATATTTGAACCTATTTGTTTCTAAATTCGGTAAATAAAAAGTATTGTGGATGACCCTTGTTGTGAAAAAGAGATATTACCCTATATGGTTGCAAATTTGATAAATGTGAAGGTTGAATTTGTCCCTTGATTTAAATCATGATTTGTGAACCTATTTGGTTATGTATTCGGTAAAATGAAAGCATTAGAATGACCCTTGTGCAAAAATGACATTGTAGCCTATATGGTTACATATTATTCGGTAAGTATAAAGTATTGTGGATGACCCTTGTTGCGAAAAAGAGATATTAGCCTATATGGTTGCAAATTTGATAAAGGTGAAGGCTGAATTTGTCCCTTGATTTAAATCATGATTTGTGAACCTATTTGGTTATGTATTCGGCAAAATGAAAGTATTAGAATGACCCTTGTGGAAAAATGAGATTGTAGCCTATATGATTACATGTTTTGATAAATATGAAGGTTGAGCTTGTCCCTCGATGTCCCTTGATGCGAAACATGATATTTGTACCTATTTGTTTCTAAATTCGGTAAATAAAAAGTATTGTGGATGACCCTTGTTGCGAAAAAGAGATATTAGCCTATATGGTTGCAAATTTGATAAATGTGAAGGTTGAATTTGTCCCTTGATTTAAATCATGATTTGTGAACCTATTTGGTTATGTATTCGGCAAAATGAAAGTATTAGAATGATCCTTGTGGAAAAATGAGATTGTAGCCTATATGATTACATGTTTTGATAAATATGAAGGTTGAGCTTGTCCCTCGATGTCCCTTGATGCGAAACATGATATTTGAACCTATTTGTTTCTAAATTCGGTAAATAAAAAGTATTGTGGATGACCCTTGTTGCGAAAAAGAGATATTAGCCTATATGGTTGCAAATTTGATAAATGTGAAGGTTGAATTTGTCCCTTGATTTAAAGCATGATTTGTGAACCTATTTGGTTATGTATTCGGTAAAATGAAAGTATTAGAATGACCCTTGTGCAAAAATGAGATTGTAGCCTATATGGTTACATGTTTGATAAATATGAAGGTTGAGCTTGTCCCTCGATGTCCCTTGATGCGAAACATGATATTTTAACCTATTTGGTTCTAAATTCGGTAAATATAAAGTATTGGGATGACCCTTGTCGCGAAAATGAGATATTAGCCTATATGGTTGCAAATATGATAAATGGGAAGGTTGAATTTGTCCCTTGATTTAAAGCATGACTTGTGAACCGCTTTGGTTGTGTATTTGATAAAATAAAAGTATTGGAATGACCCTTGCACAAAAATAAGATTTTGGCCTATGTGATTACAAGTTTGAGAAATATGAAGGTTAACATTTCCCTTGATTTAAATCATGATATATGAATCTATTTGGTTTTGTATTCGATAAAATGAAAGTATTGGAACGACCCTTGCGTAAAAATGAGATTTTAGCCTATATGGTTATATGTTTGATATATGTATGAAGGTTGAGCTTGTCCCTCGACGTTTTTTGGTGCGAAAGATGTTATTTGAACCTTTTTGGTTCTAAATTGGGTAAATATAATGTATTGGGATGACCCTTGTCGCGAAAATGAGATATTAGCCTATATGGTTGCATATTTGATAAATGGGAAGGTTGAATATGTTCCTTGATTTAAAGCATGATTTGTGAACCTATTTGGTTATGTATTCGGCAAAATGAAAGTATTAGAATGACCCTTGTGGAAAAATGAGATTGTAGCCTATATGATTACATGTTTTGATAAATATGAAGGTTGAGCTTGTCCCTCGATGTCCCTTGATGCGAAACATGATATTTGTACCTATTTGTTTCTAAATTCGGTAAATAAAAAGTATTGTGGATGACCCTTGTTGCGAAAAAGAGATATTAGCCTATATGGTTGCAAATTTGATAAATGTGAAGGTTGAATTTGTCCCTTGATTTAAATCATGATTTGTGAACCTATTTGGTTATGTATTCGGCAAAATGAAAGTATTAGAATGACCCTTGTGGAAAAATGAGATTGTAGCCTATATGATTACATGTTTTGATAAATATGAAGGTTGAGCTTGTCCCTCGATGTCCCTTGATGCGAAACATGATATTTGAACCTATTTGTTTCTAAATTCGGTAAATAAAAAGTATTGTGGATGACCCTTGTTGCGAAAAAGAGATATTAGCCTATATGGTTGCAAATTTGATAAATGTGAAGGTTGAATTTGTCCCTTGATTTAAATCATGATTTGTGAACCTACTTGGTTATGTATTCGGTAAAATGAAAGCATTAGAATGACCCTTGTGGAAAAATGAGATTGTAGCCTATATGATTACATGTTTTGATAAATATGAAGGTTGAGCTTGTCCCTCGATGTCCCTTGATGTGAAACATGATATTTGAACCTATTTGGTTCTAAATTCGGTAAATATAAAGTATTGGGATGACCCTTGTCGCGAAAATGAGATATTAGCCTATATGGTTGCAAATTTGATAAATGTGAAGGTTGAATTTCTCCCTTGATTTAATGCATGATTTGTGAACCGCTTTGGTTGTGTATTTGATATAATAAAAGTATTGGAATGACCCTTGCACAAAAATTAGATTTTGGCCTATGAGATTACAAGTTTGAGAAATAAGAAGGTTAACATTTCCCTTGATTTAAATCATGATATATGAATCTATTTGGTTTTGTATTCGATAAAATGAAAGTATTGGAACGACCCTTGCGTAAAAATGAGATTTTAGCCTATATGGTTATATGTTTGATATATGTATGAAGGTTGAGCTTGTCCCTCGATGTCCCTTGATGCGAAACATGATATTTGAACCTATTTGGTTCTAAATTCGGTAAATATAAAGTATAGGGATGACCCTTGTTGCGAAAAAGAGATATTACCCTATATGGTTGCATATTTGATAAATGGGAAGGTTGAATATGTTCCTTGATTTAAAGCATGATTTGTGAACCTATTTGGTTATGTATTCGGCAAAATGAAAGTATTAGAATGACCCTTGTGGAAAAATTAGATTGTAGCCTATATGGTTACATGTTTTGATAAATAGGAAGGTTGAGCTTGTCCCTCGATGTCCCTTGATGCGAAACATGATATTTGAACCTATTTGTTTCTAAATTCGGTAAATAAAAAGTATTGTGGATGACCCTTGTTGCGAAAAAGAGATATTAGCCTATATGGTTGCAAATTTGATAAATGTGAAGGTTGAATTTGTCCCTTGATTTAAATCATGATTTGTGAACCTACTTGGTTATGTATTCGGTAAAATGAAAGCATTAGAATGACCCTTGTGCAAAAATGAGATTGTAGCCTATATGGTTACATGTTTGATAAATATGAAGGTTGAGCTTGTCCCTCGATGTCCCTTGATGTGAAACATGATATTTGAACCTATTTGGTTCTAAATTCGGTAAATATAAAGTATTGGGATGACCCTTGTCGCGAAAATGAGATATTAGCCTATATGGTTGCAAATTTGATAAATGTGAAGGTTGAATTTCTCCCTTGATTTAATGCATGATTTGTGAACCGCTTTGGTTGTGTATTTGATATAATAAAAGTATTGGAATGACCCTTGCACAAAAATTAGATTTTGGCCTATGAGATTACAAGTTTGAGAAATAAGAAGGTTAACATTTCCCTTGATTTAAATCATGATATATGAATCTATTTGGTTTTGTATTCGATAAAATGAAAGTATTGGAACGACCCTTGCGTAAAAATGAGATTTTAGCCTATATGGTTATATGTTTGATATATGTATGAAGGTTGAGCTTGTCCCTCGATGTCCCTTGATGCGAAACATGATATTTGAACCTATTTGGTTCTAAATTCGGTAAATATAAAGTATAGGGATGACCCTTGTTGCGAAAAAGAGATATTACCCTATATGGTTGCATATTTGATAAATGGGAAGGTTGAATATGTTCCTTGATTTAAAGCATGATTTGTGAACCTATTTGGTTATGTATTCGGCAAAATGAAAGTATTAGAATGACCCTTGTGGAAAAATTAGATTGTAGCCTATATGGTTACATGTTTTGATAAATAGGAAGGTTGAGCTTGTCCCTCGATGTCCCTTGATGCGAAACATGATATTTGAACCTATTTGTTTCTAAATTCGGTAAATAAAAAGTATTGTGGATGACCCTTGTTGCGAAAAAGAGATATTAGCCTATATGGTTGCAAATTTGATAAATGTGAAGGTTGAATATGTCCCTTGATTTAAATCATGATTTGTGAACCTATTTGGTTATGTATTCGGTAAAATGAAAGCATTAGAATGACCCTTGTGCAAAAATGAGATTGTAGCCTATATGGTTACATGTTATTCGGTAAATATAAAGTATTGTGGATGACCCTTGTTGCGAAAAAGAGATATTAGCCTATATGGTTGCAAATTTGATAAATGTGAAGGTTGAATTTGTCCCTTGATTTAAATCATGATTTGTGAACCTATTTGGTTATGTATTCGGCAAAATGAAAGTATTAGAATGACCCTTGTGGAAAAATGAGATTGTAGCCTATATGATTACATGTTTTGATAAATATGAAGGTTGAACTTGTCCCTCGATGTCCCTTGATGCGAAACATGATATTTGAACCTATTTGTTTCTAAATTCGGTAAATAAAAAGTATTGTGGATGACCCTTGTTGCGAAAAAGAGATATTAGCCTATATGGTTGCAAATTCGATAAATGTGAAGGTTGAATTTGTCCCTTGATTTAAAGCATGATTTGTGAACCTATTTGGTTATGTATTCGGTAATATGAAAGTATTAGAATGACCCTTGTGCAAAAATGAGATTGTAGCCTATATGGTTACATGTTTGATAAATATGAAGGTTGAGCTTGTCCCTCGATGTCCCTTGATGCGAAACATGATATTTGAACCTATTTGGTTCTAAATTCGGTAAATATAAAGTATTGGGATGACCCTTGTCGCGAAAAAGAGATATTACCCTATATGGTTGCATATTTGATAAATGGGAAGGTTGAATATGTTCCTTGATTTAAAGCATGATTTGTGAACCTATTTGGTTATGTATTCGGCAAAATGAAAGTATTAGAATGACCCTTGTGGAAAAATGAGATTGTAGCCTATATGGTTACATGTTTTGATAAATATGAAGGTTGAGTCCCTCGATGTCCCTTGATGCGAAACATGATATTTGAACCTATTTGTTTCTAAATTCGGTAAATATAAAGTATTGTGGATGACCCTTGTTGCGAAAAAGAGATATTACCCTATATGGTTGCAAATTTGATAAATGTGAAGGATGAATTTGTCCCTTGATTTAAATCAAGATTTGTGAACCTATTTGGTTATGTATTCGGTAAAATGAAAGCATTAGAATGACCCTTGTGCAAAAATGAGATTGTAGCCTATATGGTTACATGTTTTGATAAATATGAAGGTTGAGCTTGTCCCTCGATGTCCCTTGATGCGAAACATGATATTTGTACCTATTTGTTTCTAAATTCGGTAAATAAAAAGTATTGTGGATGACCCTTGTTGCGAAAAAGAGATATTAGCCTATATGGTTGCAAATTTGATAAATGTGAAGGTTGAATTTGTCCCTTGATTTAAATCATGATTTGTGAACCTATTTGGTTATGTATTCGGCAAAATGAAAGTATTAGAATGACCCTTGTGGAAAAATGAGATTGTAGCCTATATGATTACATATTTTGATAAATATGAAGGTTGAGCTTGTCCCTCGATGTCCCTTGATGCGAAACATGATATTTGAACCTATTTGTTTCTAAATTCGGTAAATAAAAAGTATTGTGGATGACCCTTGTTGCGAAAAAGAGATATTAGCCTATATGGTTGCAAATTTGATAAATGTGAAGGTTGAATTTGTCCCTTGATTTAAATCATGATTTGTGAACCTATTTGGTTATGTATTCGGTAAAATGAAAGCATTAGAATGACCCTTGTGCAAAAATGAGATTGTAGCCTATATGGTTACATGTTATTCGGTAAATATAAAGTATTGTGGATGACCCTTGTTGCGAAAAAGAGATATTAGCCTATATGGTTGCAAATTTGATAAATGTGAAGGATGAATTTGTCCCTTGATTTAAATCAAGATTTGTGAACCTATTTGGTTATGTATTCGGTAAAATGAAAGCATTAGAATGATCCTTGTGCAAAAATGAGATTGTAGCCTATATGGCTACATGTTTTGATAAATATGAAGGTTGAGCTTGTCCCTCGATGTCTCTTGGGGCGAAACATGATATTTGAACCTATTTGGTTCTAAATTCGGTAAATATAAAGTGTTGTGGATGACCCTTGTTGCGAAAAAGAGATATTAGCCTATATGGTTGCAAATTTGATAAATGTGAAGGTTGAATTTGTCCCTTGATTTAAATCATGATTTGTGAACCTATTTGGTTATGTATTCGGAAAAATGAAAGCATTAGAATGACCCTTGTGCAAAAATGAGATTGTAGCCTATATGGTTACATGTTATTCGGTAAATATAAAGTATTGTGGATGACCCTTGTTGCGAAAAAGAGATATTAGCCTATATGGTTGCAAATTTGATAAATGTGAAGGTTGAATTTGTCCCTTGATTTAAATCATGATTTGTGAACCTATTTGGTTATGTATTCGGCAAAATGAAAGTATTAGAATGACCCTTGTGGAAAAATGAGATTGTAGCCTATATGATTACATGTTTTGATAAATATGAAGGTTGAGCTTGTCCCTCGATGTCCCTTGATGCGAAACATGATATTTGAACCTATTTGTTTCTAAATTCGGTAAATAAAAAGTATTGTGGATGACCCTTGTTGCGAAAAAGAGATATTAGCCTATATGGTTGCAAATTTGATAAATGTGAAGGTTGAATTTGTCCATTGATTTAAAGCATGATTTGTGAACCTATTTGGTTATGTATTCGGTAATATGAAAGTATTAGAATGACCCTTGAGCAAAAATGAGATTGTAGCCTATATGGTTACATGTTTGATAAATATGAAGGTTGAGCTTGTCCCTCGATGTCCCTTGATGCGAAACATGATATTTGAACCTATTTGTTTCTAAATTCGGTAAATAAAAAGTATTGTGGATGACCCTTGTTGCGAAAAAGAGATATTAGCCTATATGGTTGCAAATTTGATAAATGTGAAGGTTGAATTTGTCCCTTGATTTAAAGCATGATTTGTGAACCTATTTGGTTATGTATTCGGTAATATGAAAGTATTAGAATGACCCTTGTGCAAAAATGAGATTGTAGCCTATATGGTTACATGTTTGATAAATATGAAGGTTGAGCTTGTCCCTCGATGTCCCTTGATGCGAAACATGATATTTTAACCTATTTGGTTCTAAATTCGGTAAATATAAAGTATTGGGATGACCCTTGTCGCGAAAATGAGATATTAGCCTATATGGTTGCAAATTTGATAAATGTGAAGGTTGAATTTCTCCCTTGATTTAATGCATGATTTGTGAACCGCTTTGGTTGTGTATTTGATAAAATAAAAGTATTGGAATGACCCTTGCACAAAAATGAGATTTTGGCCTATGTGATTACAAGTTTGAGAAATAAGAAGGTTAACATTTCCCTTGATTTAAATCATGATATATGAATCTATTTGGTTTTGTATTCGATAAAATGAAAGTATTGGAACGACCCTTGCGTAAAAATGAGATTTTAGCCTATATGGTTATATGTTTGATATATATATATATATGAAGGTTGAGCTTGTCCCTCGATGTCCCTTGATGCGAAACATGATATTTGAACCTATTTGGTTCTAAATTCGGTAAATATAAAGTATAGGGATGACCCTTGTCGCGAAAATGAGATATTAGCCTATATGGTTGCATATTTGATAAATGGGAAGGTTGAATATGTTCCTTGATTTAAAGCATGATTTGTGAACCTATTTGGTTATGTATTCGGCAAAATGAAAGTATTAGAATGACCCTTGTGGAAAAATGAGATTGTAGCCTATATGATTACATGTTTTGATAAATATGAAGGTTGAGCTTGTCCCTCGATGTCCCTTGATGCGAAACATGATATTTGAACCTATTTGTTTCTAAATTCTGTAAATAAAAAGTATTGTGGACGACCCTTGTTGCGAAAAAGAGATATTAGCCTATATGGTTGCAAATTTGATAAATGTGAAGGTTGAATTTGTCCCTTGATTTAAATCATGATTTGTGAACCTATTTGGTTATGTATTCGGCAAAATGAAAGTATTAGAATGACCCTTGTGGAAAAATGAGATTGTAGCCTATATGATTACATGTTTTGATAAATATGAAGGTTGAGCTTGTCCCTCGATGTCCCTTGATGCGAAACATGATATTTGAACCTATTTGTTTCTAAATTCGGTAAATAAAAAGTATTGTGGATGACCCTTGTTGCGAAAAAGAGAAATTAGCCTATATGGTTGCAAATTTGATAAATGTGAAGGTTGAATTTGTCCCTTGATTTAAAGCATGATTTGTGAACCTATTTGGTTATGTATTCGGTAATATGAAAGTATTAGAATGACCCTTGTGCAAAAATGAGATTGTAGCCTATATGGTTACATGTTTGATAAATATGAAGGTTGAGCTTGTCCCTCGATGTCCCTTGATGCGAAACATGATATTTGAACCTATTTGGTTCTAAATTCGGTAAATATAATGTATTGGGATGACCCTTGTCGCGAAAATGAGATATTAGCCTATATGGTTGCAAATTTGATAAATGTGAAGGTTGAATTTCTCCCTTGATTTAATGCATGATTTGTGAACCGCTTTGGTTGTGTATTTGATAAAATAAAAGTATTGGAATGACCCTTGCACAAAAATGAGATTTTGGCCTATGTGATTACAAGTTTGAGAAATAAGAAGGTTAACATTTCCCTTGATTTAAATCATGATATATGAATCTATTTGGTTTTGTATTCGATAAAATGAAAGTATTGGAACGACCCTTGCGTAAAAATGAGATTTTAGCCTATATGGTTATATGTTTGATATATATATATATGAAGGTTGAGCTTGTCCCTCGATGTCCCTTGATGCGAAACATGATATTTGAACCTATTTGGTTCTAAATTCGGTAAACATAAAGTATAGGGATGACCCTTGTCGCGAAAATGAGATATTAGCCTATATGGTTGCATATTTGATAAATGGGAAGGTTGAATATGTTCCTTGATTTAAAGCATGATTTGTGAACCTATTTGGTTATGTATTCGGCAAAATGAAAGTATTAGAATGACCCTTGTGGAAAAATGAGATTGTAGCCTATATGATTACATGTTTTGATAAATATGAAGGTTGAGCTTGTCCCTCGATGTCCCTTGATGCGAAATATGATATTTAAACCTATTTGTTTCTAAATTCTGTAAATATAAAGTATTGTGGATGACCCTTGTTGCGAAAAAGAGATATTAGCCTATATGGTTGCAAATTTGATAAATGTGAAGGTTGAATTTGTCCCTTGATTTAAATCATGATTTGTGAACCTATTTGGTTATGTATTCGGCAAAATGAAAGTATTAGAATGACCCTTGTGGAAAAATGAGATTGTAGTCTATATGATTACATGTTTTGATAAATATGAAGGTTGAGCTTGTCCCTCGATGTCCCTTGATGCGAAACATGATATTTGAACCTATTTGTTTCTAAATTCGGTAAATAAAAAGTATTGTGGATGACCCTTGTTGCGAAAAAGAGATATTAGCCTATATGGTTGCAAATTTGATAAATGTGAAGGTTGAATTTGTCCCTTGATTTAAAGCATGATTTGTGAACCTATTTGGTTATGTATTCGGTAATATGAAAGTATTAGAATGACCCTTGTGCAAAAATGAGATTGTAGCCTATATGGTTACATGTTTGATAAATATGAAGGTTGAGCTTGTCCCTCGATGTCCCTTGATGCGAAACATGATATTTGAACCTATTTGGTTCTAAATTCGGTAAATATAAAGTATTGGGATGACCCTTGTCGCGAAAATGAGATATTAGCCTATATGGTTGCAAATTTGATAAATGTGAAGGTTGAATTTCTCCCTTGATTTAATGCATGATTTGTGAACCGCTTTGGTTGTGTATTTGATATAATAAAAGTATTGGAATGACCCTTGCACAAAAATTAGATTTTGGCCTATGTGATTACAAGTTTGAGAAATAAGAAGGTTAACATTTCCCTTGATTTAAATCATGATATATGAATCTATTTGGTTTTGTTTTCGATAAAATGAAAGTATTGGAACGACCCTTGCGTAAAAATGAGATTTTAGCCTATATGGTTATATGTTTGATATATGTATGAAGGTTGAGCTTGTCCCTCGATGTCCCTTGATGCGAAACATGATATTTTAACCTATTTGGTTCTAAATTCGGTAAATATAAAGTATAGGGATGACTCTTGTTGCGAAAAAGAGATATTACCCTATATGGTTGCATATTTGATAAATGGGAAGGTTGAATATGTTCCTTGATTTAAAGCATGATTTGTGAACCTATTTGGTTATGTATTTGGCAAAATGAAAGTATTAGAATGACCCTTGTGGAAAAATTAGATTGTAGCCTATATGGTTACATGTTTTGATAAATATGAAGGTTGAGCTTGTCCCTCGATGTCCCTTGATGCGAAACATGATATTTGAACCTATTTGTTTCTAAATTCGGTAAATATAAAGTATTGTGGATGACCCTTGTTGCGAAAAAGAGATATTACCCTATATGGTTGCAAATTTGATAAATGTGAAGGATGAATTTGTCCCTTGATTTAAATCAAGATTTGTGAACCTATTTGGTTATGTATTCGGTAAAATGAAAGCATTAGAATGACCCTTGTGCAAAAATGAGATTGTAGCCTATATGGTTACATGTTTTGATAAATATGAAGGTTGAGCTTGTCCCTCGATGTCTCTTGGGGCGAAACATGATATTTGAACCTATTTGGTTCTAAATTCGGTAAATATAAAGTATTGTGGATGACCCTTGTTGCGAAAAAGAGATATTAGCCTATATGGTTGCAAATTTGATAAATGTGAAGGTTGAATTTGTCCCTTGATTTAAATCATGATTTGTGAACCTATTTGGTTATGTATTCGGAAAAATGAAAGCATTAGAATGACCCTTGTGCAAAAATGAGATTGTAGCCTATATGGTTACATGTTATTCGGTAAATATAAAGTATTGTGGATGACCCTTGTTGCGAAAAAGAGATATTAGCCTATATGGTTGCAAATTTGATAAATGTGAAGGTTGAATTTGTCCCTTGATTTAAATCATGATTTGTGAACCTATTTGGTTATGTATTCGGCAAAATGAAAGTATTAGAATGACCCTTGTGGAAAAATTAGATTGTAGCCTATATGGTTACATGTTTTGATAAATATGAAGGTTGAGCTTGTCCCTCGATGTCCCTTGATGCGAAACATGATATTTGAACCTATTTGTTTCTAAATTCGGTAAATATAAAGTATTGTGGATGACCCTTGTTGCGAAAAAGAGATATTACCCTATATGGTTGCAAATTTGATAAATGTGAAGGATGAATTTGTCCCTTGATTTAAATCAAGATTTGTGAACCTATTTGGTTATGTATTCAGTAAAATGAAAGCATTAGAATGACCCTTGTGCAAAAATGAGATTGTAGCCTATATGGTTACATGTTTTGATAAATATGAAGGTTGAGCTTGTCCCTCGATGTCTCTTGGGGCGAAACATGATATTTGAACCTATTTGGTTCTAAATTCGGTAAATATAAAGTATTGTGGATGACCCTTGTTGCGAAAAAGAGATATTAGCCTATATGGTTGCAAATTTGATAAATGTGAAGGTTGAATTTGTCCCTTGATTTAAATCATGATTTGTGAACCTATTTGGTTATGTATTCGGAAAAATGAAAGCATTAGAATGACCCTTGTGCAAAAATGAGATTGTAGCCTATATGGTTACATGTTATTCGGTAAATATAAAGTATTGTGGATGACCCTTGTTGCGAAAAAGACATATTAGCCTATATGGTTGCAAATTTGATAAATGTGAAGGTTGAATTTGTCCCTTGATTTAAATCATGATTTGTGAACCTATTTGGTTATGTATTCGGTAATATGAAAGTATTAGAATGACCCTTGTGCAAAAATGAGATTGTAGCCTATATGGTTACATTTTTGATAAATATGAAGGTTGAGCTTGTCCCTCGATGTCCCTTGATGCGAAACATGATATTTGAACCTATTTGTTTCTAAATTCGGTAAATAAAAAGTATTGTGGATGACCCTTGTTGCGAAAAAGAGATATTAGCCTATATGGTTGCAAATTTGATAAATGTGAAGGTTGAATTTGTCCCTTGATTTAAAGCATGATTTGTGAACCTATTTGGTTATGTATTCGGTAATATGAAAGTATTAGAATGACCCTTGTGCAAAAATGAGATTGTAGCCTATATGGTTACATTTTTGATAAATATGAAGGTTGAGCTTGTCCCTCGATGTCCCTTGATGCGAAACATGATATTTGAACCTATTTGTTTCTAAATTCGGTAAATATAAAGTATTGTGGATGACCCTTGTTGCGAAAAAGAGATATTACCCTATATGGTTGCAAATTTGATAAATGTGAAGGATGAATTTGTCCCTTGATTTAAATCAAGATTTGTGAACCTATTTGGTTATGTATTCGGTAAAATGAAAGCATTAGAATGACCCTTGTGCAAAAATGAGATTGTAGCCTATATGGTTACATGTTTTGATAAATATGAAGGTTGAGCTTGTCCCTCGATGTCTCTTGGGGCGAAACATGATATTTGAACCTATTTGGTTCTAAATTCGGTAAATATAAAGTATTGTGGATGACCCTTGTTGCGAAAAAGAGATATTAGCCTATATGGTTGCAAATTTGATAAATGTGAAGGTTGAATTTGTCCCTTGATTTAAATCATGATTTGTGAACCTATTTGGTTATGTATTCGGAAAAATGAAAGCATTAGAATGACCCTTGTGCAAAAATGAGATTGTAGCCTATATGGTTACATGTTATTCGGTAAATATAAAGTATTGTGGATGACCCTTGTTGCGAAAAAGAGATATTAGCCTATATGGTTGCAAATTTGATAAATGTGAAGGTTGAATTTGTCCCTTGATTTAAATCATGATTTGTGAACCTATTTGGTTATGTATTCGGCAAAATGAAAGTATTAGAATGACCCTTGTGGAAAAATTAGATTGTAGCCTATATGGTTACATGTTTTGATAAATATGAAGGTTGAGCTTGTCCCTCGATGTCCCTTGATGCGAAACATGATATTTGAACCTATTTGTTTCTAAATTCGGTAAATATAAAGTATTGTGGATGACCCTTGTTGCGAAAAAGAGATATTACCCTATATGGTTGCAAATTTGATAAATGTGAAGGATGAATTTGTCCCTTGATTTAAATCAAGATTTGTGAACCTATTTGGTTATGTATTCAGTAAAATGAAAGCATTAGAATGACCCTTGTGCAAAAATGAGATTGTAGCCTATATGGTTACATGTTTTGATAAATATGAAGGTTGAGCTTGTCCCTCGATGTCTCTTGGGGCGAAACATGATATTTGAACCTATTTGGTTCTAAATTCGGTAAATATAAAGTATTGTGGATGACCCTTGTTGCGAAAAAGAGATATTAGCCTATATGGTTGCAAATTTGATAAATGTGAAGGTTGAATTTGTCCCTTGATTTAAATCATGATTTGTGAACCTATTTGGTTATGTATTCGGAAAAATGAAAGCATTAGAATGACCCTTGTGCAAAAATGAGATTGTAGCCTATATGGTTACATGTTATTCGGTAAATATAAAGTATTGTGGATGACCCTTGTTGCGAAAAAGAGATATTAGCCTATATGGTTGCAAATTTGATAAATGTGAAGGTTGAATTTGTCCCTTGATTTAAATCATGATTTGTGAACCTATTTGGTTATGTATTCGGTAATATGAAAGTATTAGAATGACCCTTGTGCAAAAATGAGATTGTAGCCTATATGGTTACATTTTTGATAAATATGAAGGTTGAGCTTGTCCCTCGATGTCCCTTGATGCGAAACATGATATTTGAACCTATTTGTTTCTAAATTCGGTAAATAAAAAGTATTGTGGATGACCCTTGTTGCGAAAAAGAGATATTAGCCTATATGGTTGCAAATTTGATAAATGTGAAGGTTGAATTTGTCCCTTGATTTAAAGCATGATTTGTGAACCTATTTGGTTATGTATTCGGTAATATGAAAGTATTAGAATGACCCTTGTGCAAAAATGAGATTGTAGCCTATATGGTTACATTTTTGATAAATATGAAGGTTGAGCTTGTCCCTCGATGTCCCTTGATGCGAAACATGATATTTGAACCTATTTGGTTCTAAATTCGGTAAATATAAAGTATTGGGATGACCCTTGTCGCGAAAATGAGATATTAGCCTATATGGTTGCAAATTTGATAAATGTGAAGGTTGAATTTCTCCCTTTATTTAATGCATGATTTGTGAACCGCTTTGGTTGTGTATTTGATATAATAAAAGTATTGGAATGACCCTTGCACAAAAATTAGATTTTGGCCTATGTGATTACAAGTTTGAGAAATAAGAAGGTTAACATTTGCCTTGATTTAAATCATGATATATGAATCTATTTGGTTTTGTATTCGATAAAATGAAAGTATTGGAACGACCCTTGCGTAAAAATGAGATTTTAGCCTATATGGTTATATGTTTGATATATGTATGAAGGTTGAGCTTGTCCCTCGATGTCCCTTGATGCGAAACATGATATTTGAACCTATTTGGTTCTAAATTCGGTAAATATAAAGTATAGGGATGACCCTTGTCGCGAAAAAGAGATATTACCCTATATGGTTGCATATTTGATAAATGGGAAGGTTGAATATGTTCCTTGATTTAAAGCATGATTTGTGAACCTATTTGGTTATGTATTCGGCAAAATGAATGTATTAGAATGACCCTTGTGGAAAAATTAGATTGTAGCCTATATGGTTACATGTTTTGATAAATATGAAGGTTGAGCTTGTCCCTCGATGTCTCTTGGGGCGAAACATGATATTTGAACCTATTTGGTTCTAAATTCGGTAAATATAAAGTATTGTGGATGACCCTTGTTGCGAAAAAGAGATATTAGCCTATATGGTTGCAAATTTGATAAATGTGAAGGATGAATTTGTCCCTTGATTTAAATCAAGATTTGTGAACCTATTTGGTTATGTATTCGGTAAAATGAAAGCATTAGAATGACCCTTGTGCAAAAATGAGATTGTAGCCTATATGGTTACATGTTTTGATAAATATGAAGGTTGAGCTTGTCCCTCGATGTCTCTTGGGGCGAAACATGATATTTGAACCTATTTGGTTCTAAATTCGGTAAATATAAAGTATTGTGGATGACCCTTGTTGCGAAAAAGAGATATTAGCCTATATGGTTGCAAATTTGATAAATGTGAAGGTTGAATTTGTCCCTTGATTTAAATCATGATTTGTGAACCTATTTGGTTATGTATTCGGAAAAATGAAAGCATTAGAATGACCCTTGTGCAAAAATGAGATTGTAGCCTATATGGTTCCATGTTATTCGGTAAATATAAAGTATTGTGGATGACCCTTGTTGCGAAAAAGAGATATTAGCCTATATGGTTGCAAATTTGATAAATGTGAAGGTTGAATTTGTCCCTTGATTTAAATCATGATTTGTGAACCTATTTGGTTATGTATTCGGCAAAATGAAAGTATTAGAATGACCCTTGTGGAAAAATGAGATTGTAGCCTATATGATTACATGTTTTGATAAATATGAAGGTTGAGCTTGTCCCTCGATGTCCCTTGATGCGAAACATGATATTTGAACCTATTTGTTTCTAAATTCGGTAAATAAAAAGTATTGTGGATGACCCTTGTTGCGAAAAAGAGATATTAGCCTATATGGTTGCAAATTTGATAAATGTGAAGGTTGAATTTGTCCCTTGATTTAAAGCATGATTTGTGAACCTATTTGGTTATGTATTCGGTAATATGAAAGTATTAGAATGACCCTTGTGCAAAAATGAGATTGTAGCCTATATGGTTACATGTTTGATAAATATGAAGGTTGAGCTTGTCCCTCGATGTCCCTTGATGCGAAACATGATATTTGAACCTATTTGGTTCTAAATTCGGTAAATATAAAGTATTGGGATGACCCTTGTCGCGAAAATGAGATATTAGCCTATATGGTTGCAAATTTGATAAATGTGAAGGTTGAATTTCTCCCTTGATTTAATGCATGATTTGTGAACCGCTTTGGTTGTGTATTTGATAAAATAAAAGTATTGGAATGACCCTTGCACAAAAATGAGATTTTGGCCTATGTGATTACAAGTTTGAGAAATAAGAAGGTTAACATTTCCCTTGATTTAAATCATGATATATGAATCTATTTGGTTTTGTATTCGATAAAATGAAAGTACTGGAACGACCCTTGCGTAAAAATGAGATTTTAGCCTATATGGTTATATGTTTGATATATATATATATATGAAGGTTGAGCTTGTCCCTCGATGTCCCTTGATGCGAAACATGATATTTGAACCTATTTGGTTCTAAATTCGGTAAATATAAAGTATAGGGATGACCCTTGTCGCGAAAAAGAGATATTACCCGATATGGTTGCATATTTGATAAATGGGAAGGTTGAATATGTTCCTTGATTTAAAGCATGATTTGTGAACCTATTTGGTTATGTATTCGGCAAAATGAAAGTCTTAGAATGACCCTTGTGGAAAAATTAGATTGTAGCCTATATGGTTACATGTTTTGATAAATATGAAGGTTGAGCTTGTCCCTCGATGTCCCTTGATGCGAAACATGATATTTGAACCTATTTGTTTCTAAATTCGGTAAATATAAAGTATTGTGGATGACCCTTGTTGCGAAAAAGAGATATTACCCTATATGGTTGCAAATTTGATAAATGTGAAGGATGAATTTGTCCCTTGATTTAAATCAAGATTTGTGAACCTATTTGGTTATGTATTCGGTAAAATGAAAGCATTAGAATGACCCTTGTGCAAAAATGAGATTGTAGCCTATATGGTTACATGTTTTGATAAATATGAAGGTTGAGCTTGTCCCTTGATTTAAATCATGATTTGTGAACCTATTTGGTTATGTATTCGGAAAAATGAAAGCATTAGAATGACCCTTGTGCAAAAATGAGATTGTAGCCTATATGGTTACATGTTATTCGGTAAATATAAAGTATTGTGGATGACCCTTGTTGCGAAAAAGAGATATTAGCCTATATGGTTGCAAATTTGATAAATGTGAAGGTTGAATTTGTCCCTTGATTTAAATCATGATTTGTGAACCTATTTGGTTATGTATTCGGAAAAATGAAAGCATTAGAATGACCCTTGTGCAAAAATGAGATTGTAGCCTATATGGTTACATGTTATTCGGTAAATATAAAGTATTGTGGATGACCCTTGTTGCGAAAAAGAGATATTAGCCTATATGGTTGCAAATTTGATAAATGTGAAGGTTGAATTTGTCCCTTGATTTAAATCATGATTTGTGAACCTATTTGGTTATGTATTCGGCAAAATGAAAGTATTAGAATGACCCTTGTGGAAAAATGAGATTGTAGCCTATATGATTACATGTTTTGATAAATATGAAGGTTGAGCTTGTCCCTCGATGTCCCTTGATGCGAAACATGATATTTGAACCTATTTGTTTCTAAATTCGGTAAATAAAAAGTATTGTGGATGACCCTTGTTGCGAAAAAGAGATATTACCCTATATGGTTGCAAATTTGATAAATGTGAAGGATGAATTTGTCCCTTGATTTAAATCAAGATTTGTGAACCTATTTGGTTATGTATTCGGTAAAATGAAAGCATTAGAATGACCCTTGTGCAAAAATGAGATTGTAGCCTATATGGTTACATGTTTGATAAATATGAAGGTTGAGCTTGTCCCTCGATGTCTCTTGGGGCGAAACATGATATTTGAACCTATTTGGTTCTAAATTCGGTAAATATAAAGTATTGTGGATGACCCTTGTTGCGAAAAAGAGATATTAGCCAATATGGTTGCAAATTTGATAAATGTGAAGGTTGAATTTGTCCCTTGATTTAAATCATGATTTGTGAACCTATTTGGTTATGTATTCGGAAAAATGAAAGCATTAGAATGACCCTTGTGCAAAAATGAGATTGTAGCCTATATGGTTACATGTTATTCGGTAAATATAAAGTATTGTGGATGACCCTTGTTGCGAAAAAGAGATATTAGCCTATATGGTTGCAAATTTGATAAATGTGAAGGTTGAATTTGTCCCTTGATTTAAATCATGATTTGTGAACCTATTTGGGTATGTATTCGGCAAAATGAAAGTATTAGAATGACCCTTGTGGAAAAATGAGATTGTAGCCTATATGATTACATGTTTTGATAAATATGAAGGTTGAGCTTGTCCCTCGATGTCCCTTGATGCGAAACATGATATTTGAACCTATTTGGTTCTAAATTCGGTAAATATAAAGTAGTGGGATGACCCTTGTCGCGAAAATGAGATATTAGCCTATATGGTTGCAAATTTGATAAATGTGAAGGTTGAATTTCTCCCTTGATTTAATGCATGATTTGTGAACCGCTTTGGTTGTGTATTTGATATAATAAAAGTATTGGAATGACCCTTGCACAAAAATTAGATTTTGGCCTATGTGATTACAAGTTTGAGAAATAAGAAGGTTAACATTTCCCTTGATTTAAATCATGATATATGAATCTATTTGGTTTTGTATTCGATAAAATGAAAGTATTGGAACGACCCTTGCGTAAAAATGAGATTTTAGCCTATATGGTTATATGTTTGATATATGTATGAAGGTTGAGCTTGTCCCTCGATGTCCCTTGATTCGAAACATGATATTTGAACCTATTTGGTTCTAAATTCGGTAAATATAAAGTATAGGGATGACCCTTGTCGCGAAAAAGAGATATTACCCTATATGGTTGCATATTTGATAAATGGGAAGGTTGAATATGTTCCTTGATTTAAAGCATGATTTGTGAACCTATTTGGTTATGTATTCGGCAAAATGAAAGTATTAGAATGACCCTTGTGGAAAAATTAGATTGTAGCCTATATGGTTACATGTTTTGATAAATATGAAGGTTGAGCTTGTCCCTCGATGTCCTTTGATGCGAAACATGATATTTGAACCTATTTGTTTCTAAATTCGGTAAATATAAAGTATTGTGGATGACCCTTGTTGCGAAAAAGAGATATTACCCTATATGGTTGCAAATTTGATAAATGTGAAGGATGAATTTGTCCCTTGATTTAAATCAAGATTTGTGAACCTATTTGGTTATGTATTCGGTAAAATGAAAGCAGTAGAATGACCCTTGTGCAAAAATGAGATTGTAGCCTATATGGTTACATGTTTGATAAATATGAAGGTTGAGCTTGTCCCTCGATGTCTCTTGGGGCGAAACATGATATTTGAACCTATTTGGTTCTAAATTCGGTAAATATAAAGTATTGTGGATGACCCTTGTTGCGAAAAAGAGATATTAGCCTATATGGTTGCAAATTTGATAAATGTGAAGGTTGAATTTGTCCCTTGATTTAAATCATGATTTGTGAACCTATTTGGTTATGTATTCGGAAAAATGAAAGCATTAGAATGACCCTTGTGCAAAAATGAGATTGTAGCCTATATGGTTACATGTTATTCGGTAAATATAAAGTATTGTGGATGACCCTTGTTGCGAAAAAGAGATATTAGCCTATATGGTTGCAAATTTGATAAATGTGAAGGTTGAATTTGTCCCTTGATTTAAATCATGATTTGTGAACCTATTTGGTTATGTATTCGGCAAAATGAAAGCATTAGAATGACCCTTGTGGAAAAATGAGATTGTAGCCTATATGGTTACATGTTTTGATAAATATGAAGGTTGAGCTTGTCCCTCGATGTCTCTTGGGGCGAAACATGATATTTGAACCTATTTGGTTCTAAATTCGGTAAATATAAAGTATTGTGGATGACCCTTGTTGCGAAAAAGAGATATTAGCCTATATGGTTGCAAATTTGATAAATGTGAAGGTTGAATTTGTCCCTTTATTTAAATCATGATTTGTGAACCTATTTGGTTATGTATTCGGAAAAATGAAAGCATTAGAATGACCCTTGTGCAAAAATGAGATTGTAGCCTATATGGTTACATGTTTTGATAAATATGAAGGTTGAGCTTGTCCCTCGATGTCTCTTGGGGCGAAACATGATATTTGAACCTATTTGGTTCTAAATTCGGTAAATATAAAGTATTGTGGATGACCCTTGTTGCGAAAAAGAGATATTAGCCTATATGGTTGCAAATTTGATAAATGTGAAGGTTGAATTTGTCCCTTGATTTAAATCATGATTTGTGAACCTATTTGGTTATGTATTCGGAAAAATGAAAGCATTAGAATGACCCTTGTGCAAAAATGAGATTGTAGCCTATATGGTTACATGTTATTCGGTAAATATAAAGTATTGTGGATGACCCTTGTTGCGAAAAAGAGATATTAGCCTATATGGTTGCAAATTTGATAAATGTGAAGGTTGAATTTGTCCCTTGATTTAAATCATGATTTGTGAACCTATTTGGTTATGTATTCGGCAAAATGAAAGTATTAGAATGACCCTTGTGGAAAAATGAGATTGTAGCCTATATGATTACATGTTTTGATAAATATGAAGGTTGAGCTTGTCCCTCGATGTCCCTTGATGCGAAACATGATATTTGAACCTATTTGTTTCTAAATTCGGTAAGTAAAAAGTATTGTGGATGACCCTTGTTGCGAAAAAGAGATATTACCCTATATGGTTGCAAATTTGATAAATGTGAAGGATGAATTTGTCCCTTGATTTAAATCAAGATTTGTGAACCTATTTGGTTATGTATTCGGTAAAATGAAAGCATTAGAATGACCCTTGTGCAAAAATGAGATTGTAGCCTATATGGTTACATGTTTGATAAATATGAAGGTTGAGCTTGTCCCTCGATGTCTCTTGGGGCGAAACATGATATTTGAACCTATTTGGTTCTAAATTCGGTAAATATAAAGTATTGTGGATGACCCTTGTTGCGAAAAAGAGATATTAGCCTATATGGTTGCAAATTTGATAAATGTGAAGGTTGAATTTGTCCCTTGATTTAAATCATGATTTGTGAACCTATTTGGTTATGTATTCGGAAAAATGAAAGCATTAGAATGACCCTTGTGCAAAAATGAGATTGTAGCCTATATGGTTACATGTTATTCGGTAAATATAAAGTATTGTGGATGACCCTTGTTGCGAAAAAGAGATATTAGCCTATATGGTTGCAAATTTGATAAATGTGAAGGTTGAATTTGTCCCTTGATTTAAATCATGATTTGTGAACCTATTTGGGTATGTATTCGGCAAAATGAAAGTATTAGAATGACCCTTGTGGAAAAATGAGATTGTAGCCTATATGATTACATGTTTTGATAAATATGAAGGTTGAGCTTGTCCCTCGATGTCCCTTGATGCGAAACATGATATTTGAACCTATTTGGTTCTAAATTCGGTAAATATAAAGTATTGGGATGACCCTTGTCGCGAAAATGAGATATTAGCCTATATGGTTGCAAATTTGATAAATGTGAAGGTTGAATTTCTCCCTTGATTTAATGCATGATTTGTGAACCGCTTTGGTTGTGTATTTGATATAATAAAAGTATTGGAATGACCCTTCCACAAAAATTTGATTTTGGCCTATGTGATTACAAGTTTGAGAAATAAGAAGGTTAACATTTCCCTTGATTTAAATCATGATATATGAATCTATTTGGTTTTGTATTCGATAAAATGAAAGTATTGGAACGACCCTTGCGTAAAAATGAGATTTTAGCCTATATGGTTATATGTTTGATATATGTATGAAGGTTGAGCTTGTCCCTCGATGTCCCTTGATTCGAAACATGATATTTGAACCTATTTGGTTCTAAATTCGGTAAATATAAAGTATAGGGATGACCCTTGTCGCGAAAAAGAGATATTACCCTATATGGTTGCATATTTGATAAATGGGAAGGTTGAATATGTTCCTTGATTTAAAGCATGATTTGTGAACCTATTTGGTTATGTATTCGGCAAAATGAAAGTATTAGAATGACCCTTGTGGAAAAATTAGATTGTAGCCTATATGGTTACATGTTTTGATAAATATGAAGGTTGAGCTTGTCCCTCGATGTCCTTTGATGCGAAACATGATATTTGAACCTATTTGTTTCTAAATTCGGTAAATATAAAGTATTGTGGATGACCCTTGTTGCGAAAAAGAGATATTACCCTATATGGTTGCAAATTTGATAAATGTGAAGGATGAATTTGTCCCTTGATTTAAATCAAGATTTGTGAACCTATTTGGTTATGTATTCGGTAAAATGAAAGCAGTAGAATGACCCTTGTGCAAAAATGAGATTGTAGCCTATATGGTTACATGTTTGATAAATATGAAGGTTGAGCTTGTCCCTCGATGTCTCTTGGGGCGAAACATGATATTTGAACCTATTTGGTTCTAAATTCGGTAAATATAAAGTATTGTGGATGACCCTTGTTGCGAAAAAGAGATATTAGCCTATATGGTTGCAAATTTGATAAATGTGAAGGTTGAATTTGTCCCTTGATTTAAATCATGATTTGTGAACCTATTTGGTTATGTATTCGGAAAAATGAAAGCATTAGAATGACCCTTGTGCAAAAATGAGATTGTAGCCTATATGGTTACATGTTATTCGGTAAATATAAAGTATTGTGGATGACCCTTGTTGCGAAAAAGAGATATTAGCCTATATGGTTGCAAATTTGATAAATGTGAAGGTTGAATTTGTCCCTTGATTTAAATCATGATTTGTGAACCTATTTGGTTATGTATTCGGCAAAATGAAAGCATTAGAATGACCCTTGTGGAAAAATGAGATTGTAGCCTATATGGTTACATGTTTTGATAAATATGAAGGTTGAGCTTGTCCCTCGATGTCTCTTGGGGCGAAACATGATATTTGAACCTATTTGGTTCTAAATTCGGTAAATATAAAGTATTGTGGATGACCCTTGTTGCGAAAAAGAGATATTAGCCTATATGGTTGCAAATTTGATAAATGTGAAGGTTGAATTTGTCCCTTTATTTAAATCATGATTTGTGAACCTATTTGGTTATGTATTCGGAAAAATGAAAGCATTAGAATGACCCTTGTGCAAAAATGAGATTGTAGCCTATATGGTTACATGTTTTGATAAATATGAAGGTTGAGCTTGTCCCTCGATGTCTCTTGGGGCGAAACATGATATTTGAACCTATTTGGTTCTAAATTCGGTAAATATAAAGTATTGTGGATGACCCTTGTTGCGAAAAAGAGATATTAGCCTATATGGTTGCAAATTTGATAAATGTGAAGGTTGAATTTGTCCCTTGATTTAAATCATGATTTGTGAACCTATTTGGTTATGTATTCGGAAAAATGAAAGCATTAGAATGACCCTTGTGCAAAAATGAGATTGTAGCCTATATGGTTACATGTTATTCGGTAAATATAAAGTATTGTGGATGACCCTTGTTGCGAAAAAGAGATATTAGCCTATATGGTTGCAAATTTGATAAATGTGAAGGTTGAATTTGTCCCTTGATTTAAATCATGATTTGTGAACCTATTTGGTTATGTATTCGGCAAAATGAAAGTATTAGAATGACCCTTGTGGAAAAATGAGATTGTAGCCTATATGATTACATGTTTTGATAAATATGAAGGTTGAGCTTGTCCCTCGATGTCCCTTGATGCGAAACATGATATTTGAACCTATTTGTTTCTAAATTCGGTAAATAAAAAGTATTGTGGATGACCCTTGTTGCGAAAAAGAGATATTACCCTATATGGTTGCAAATTTGATAAATGTGAAGGATGAATTTGTCCCTTGATTTAAATCAAGATTTGTGAACCTATTTGGTTATGTATTCGGTAAAATGAAAGCATTAGAATGACCCTTGTGCAAAAATGAGATTGTAGCCTATATGGTTACATGTTTGATAAATATGAAGGTTGAGCTTGTCCCTCGATGTCTCTTGGGGCGAAACATGATATTTGAACCTATTTGGTTCTAAATTCGGTAAATATAAAGTATTGTGGATGACCCTTGTTGCGAAAAAGAGATATTAGCCTATATGGTTGCAAATTTGATAAATGTGAAGGTTGAATTTGTCCCTTGATTTAAATCATGATTTGTGAACCTATTTGGTTATGTATTCGGAAAAATGAAAGCATTAGAATGACCCTTGTGCAAAAATGAGATTGTAGCCTATATGGTTACATGTTATTCGGTAAATATAAAGTATTGTGGATGACCCTTGTTGCGAAAAAGAGATATTAGCCTATATGGTTGCAAATTTGATAAATGTGAAGGTTGAATTTGTCCCTTGATTTAAATCATGATTTGTGAACCTATTTGGGTATGTATTCGGCAAAATGAAAGTATTAGAATGACCCTTGTGGAAAAATGAGATTGTAGCCTATATGATTACATGTTTTGATAAATATGAAGGTTGAGCTTGTCCCTCGATGTCCCTTGATGCGAAACATGATATTTGAACCTATTTGGTTCTAAATTCGGTAAATATAAAGTATTGGGATGACCCTTGTCGCGAAAATGAGATATTAGCCTATATGGTTGCAAATTTGATAAATGTGAAGGTTGAATTTCTCCCTTGATTTAATGCATGATTTGTGAACCGCTTTGGTTGTGTATTTGATATAATAAAAGTATTGGAATGACCCTTGCACAAAAATTAGATTTTGGCCTATGTGATTACAAGTTTGAGAAATAAGAAGGTTAACATTTCCCTTGATTTAAATCATGATATATGAATCTATTTGGTTTTGTATTCGATAAAATGAAAGTATTGGAACGACCCTTGCGTAAAAATGAGATTTTAGCCTATATGGTTATATGTTTGATATATGTATGAAGGTTGAGCTTGTCCCTCGATGTCCCTTGATTCGAAACATGATATTTGAACCTATTTGGTTCTAAATTCGGTAAATATAAAGTATAGGGATGACCCTTGTCGCGAAAAAGAGATATTACCCTATATGGTTGCATATTTGATAAATGGGAAGGTTGAATATGTTCC
The DNA here is from genome assembly GCA_958299785.1 of Medicago lupulina. NCBI lineage: Eukaryota > Viridiplantae > Streptophyta > Magnoliopsida > Fabales > Fabaceae > Medicago > Medicago lupulina. Next base: position 43,242,150 of record OY283144.1, read on the forward strand.
TTGATTTAAAGCATGATTTGTGAACCTATTTGGTTATGTATTCGGCAAAATGAAAGTATTAGAATGACCCTTGTGGAAAAATTAGATTGTAGCCTATATGGTTACATGTTTTGATAAATATGAAGGTTGAGCTTGTCCCTCGATGTCCTTTGATGCGAAACATGATATTTGAACCTATTTGTTTCTAAATTCGGTAAATATAAAGTATTGTGGATGACCCTTGTTGCGAAAAAGAGATATTACCCTATATGGTTGCAAATTTGATAAATGTGAAGGATGAATTTGTCCCTTGATTTAAATCAAGATTTGTGAACCTATTTGGTTATGTATTCGGTAAAATGAAAGCAGTAGAATGACCCTTGTGCAAAAATGAGATTGTAGCCTATATGGTTACATGTTTGATAAATATGAAGGTTGAGCTTGTCCCTCGATGTCTCTTGGGGCGAAACATGATATTTGAACCTATTTGGTTCTAAATTCGGTAAATATAAAGTATTGTGGATGACCCTTGTTGCGAAAAAGAGATATTAGCCTATATGGTTGCAAATTTGATAAATGTGAAGGTTGAATTTGTCCCTTGATTTAAATCATGATTTGTGAACCTATTTGGTTATGTATTCGGAAAAATGAAAGCATTAGAATGACCCTTGTGCAAAAATGAGATTGTAGCCTATATGGTTACATGTTATTCGGTAAATATAAAGTATTGTGGATGACCCTTGTTGCGAAAAAGAGATATTAGCCTATATGGTTGCAAATTTGATAAATGTGAAGGTTGAATTTGTCCCTTGATTTAAATCATGATTTGTGAACCTATTTGGTTATGTATTCGGCAAAATGAAAGCATTAGAATGACCCTTGTGGAAAAATGAGATTGTAGCCTATATGGTTACATGTTTTGATAAATATGAAGGTTGAGCTTGTCCCTCGATGTCTCTTGGGGCGAAACATGATATTTGAACCTATTTGGTTCTAAATTCGGTAAATATAAAGTATTGTGGATGACCCTTGTTGCGAAAAAGAGATATTAGCCTATATGGTTGCAAATTTGATAAATGTGAAGGTTGAATTTGTCCCTTGATTTAAATCATGATTTGTGAACCTATTTGGTTATGTATTCGGAAAAATGAAAGCATTAGAATGACCCTTGTGCAAAAATGAGATTGTAGCCTATATGGTTACATGTTTTGATAAATATGAAGGTTGAGCTTGTCCCTCGATGTCTCTTGGGGCGAAACATGATATTTGAACCTATTTGGTTCTAAATTCGGTAAATAAAAAGTATTGTGGATGACCCTTGTTGCGAAAAAGAGATATTAGCCTATATGGTTGCAAATTTGATAAATGTGAAGGTTGAATTTGTCCCTTGATTTAAATCATGATTTGTGAACCTATTTGGTTATGTATTCGGAAAAATGAAAGCATTAGAATGACCCTTGTGCAAAAATGAGATTGTAGCCTATATGGTTACATGTTATTCGGTAAATATAAAGTATTGTGGATGACCCTTGTTGCGAAAAAGAGATATTAGCCTATATGGTTGCAAATTTGATAAATGTGAAGGTTGAATTTGTCCCTTGATTTAAATCATGATTTGTGAACCTATTTGGTTATGTATTCGGCAAAATGAAAGTATTAGAATGACCCTTGTGGAAAAATGAGATTGTAGCCTATATGATTACATGTTTTGATAAATATGAAGGTTGAGCTTGTCCCTCGATGTCCCTTGATGCGAAACATGATATTTGAACCTATTTGTTTCTAAATTCGGTAAATAAAAAGTATTGTGGATGACCCTTGTTGCGAAAAAGAGATATTAGCCTATATGGTTGCAAATTTGATAAATGTGAAGGTTGAATTTGTCCCTTGATTTAAAGCATGATTTGTGAACCTATTTGGTTATGTATTCGGTAATATGAAAGTATTAGAATGACCCTTGTGCAAAAATGAGATTGTAGCCTATATGGTTACATGTTTGATAAATATGAAGGTTGAGCTTGTCCCTCGATGTCCCTTGATGCGAAACATGATATTTGAACCTATTTGGTTCTAAATTCGGTAAATATAAAGTATTGGGATGACCCTTGTTGCGAAAATGAGATATTAGCCTATATGGTTGCAAATTTGATAAATGTGAAGGTTGAATTTCTCCCTTGATTTAATGCATGATTTGTGAACCGCTTTGGTTGTGTATTTGATAAAATAAAAGTATTGGAATGACCCTTGCACAAAAATGAGATTTTGGCCTATGTGATTACAAGTTTGAGAAATAAGAAGGTTAACATTTCCCTTGATTTAAATCATGATATATGAATCTATTTGGTTTTGTATTCGATAAAATGAAAGTACTGGAACGACCCTTGCGTAAAAATGAGATTTTAGCCTATATGGTTATATGTTTGATATATATATATATGAAGGTTGAGCTTGTCCCTCGATGTCCCCTGATGCGAAACATGATATTTGAACCTATTTGGTTCTAAATTCGGTAAATATAAAGTATAGGGATGACCCTTGTCGCGAAAAAGAGATATTACCCGATATGGTTGCATATTTGATAAATGGGAAGGTTGAATATGTTCCTTGATTTAAAGCATGATTTGTGAACCTATTTGGTTATGTATTCGGCAAAATGAAAGTCTTAGAATGACCCTTGTGGAAAAATTAGATTGTAGCCTATATGGTTACATGTTTTGATAAATATGAAGGTTGAGCTTGTCCCTCGATGTCCCTTGATGCGAAACATGATATTTGAACCTATTTGTTTCTAAATTCGGTAAATATAAAGTATTGTGGATGACCCTTGTTGCGAAAAAGAGATATTACCCTATATGGTTGCAAATTTGATAAATGTGAAGGATGAATTTGTCCCTTGATTTAAATCAAGATTTGTGAACCTATTTGGTTATGTATTCGGTAAAATGAAAGCATTAGAATGACCCTTGTGCAAAAATGAGATTGTAGCCTATATGGTTACATGTTTTGATAAATATGAAGGTTGAGCTTGTCCCTCGATGTCTCTTGGGGCGAAACATGATATTTGAACCTATTTGGTTCTAAATTCGGTAAATATAAAGTATTGTGGATGACCCTTGTTGCGAAAAAGAGATATTAGCCTATATGGTTGCAAATTTGATAAATGTGAAGGTTGAATTTGTCCCTTGATTTAAATCATGATTTGTGAACCTATTTGGTTATGTATTCGGAAAAATGAAAGCATTAGAATGACCCTTGTGCAAAAATGAGATTGTAGCCTATATGGTTACATGTTATTCGGTAAATATAAAGTATTGTGGATGACCCTTGTTGCGAAAAAGAGATATTAGCCTATATGGTTGCAAATTTGATAAATGTGAAGGTTGAATTTGTCCCTTGATTTAAATCATGATTTGTGAACCTATTTGGGTATGTATTCGGCAAAATGAAAGTATTAGAATGACCCTTGTGGAAAAATGAGATTGTAGCCTATATGATTACATGTTTTGATAAATATGAAGGTTGAGCTTGTCCCTCGATGTCCCTTGATGCGAAACATGATATTTGAACCTATTTGGTTCTAAATTCGGTAAATATAAAGTATTGGGATGACCCTTGTCGCGAAAATGAGATATTAGCCTATATGGTTGCAAATTTGATAAATGTGAAGGTTGAATTTCTCCCTTGATTTAATGCATGATTTGTGAACCGCTTTGGTTGTGTATTTGATATAATAAAAGTATTGGAATGACCCTTGCACAAAAATTAGATTTTGGCCTATGTGATTACAAGTTTGAGAAATAAGAAGGTTAACATTTCCCTTGATTTAAATCATGATATATGAATCTATTTGGTTTTGTATTCGATAAAATGAAAGTATTGGAACGACCCTTGCGTAAAAATGAGATTTTAGCCTATATGGTTATATGTTTGATATATGTATGAAGGTTGAGCTTGTCCCTCGATGTCCCTTGATTCGAAACATGATATTTGAACCTATTTGGTTCTAAATTCGGTAAATATAAAGTATAGGGATGACCCTTGTCGCGAAAAAGAGATATTACCCTATATGGTTGCATATTTGATAAATGGGAAGGTTGAATATGTTCCTTGATTTAAAGCATGATTTGTGAACCTATTTGGTTATGTATTCGGCAAAATGAAAGTATTAGAATGACCCTTGTGGAAAAATTAGATTGTAGCCTATATGGTTACATGTTTTGATAAATATGAAGGTTGAGCTTGTCCCTCGATGTCCTTTGATGCGAAACATGATATTTGAACCTATTTGTTTCTAAATTCGGTAAATATAAAGTATTGTGGATGACCCTTGTTGCGAAAAAGAGATATTACCCTATATGGTTGCAAATTTGATAAATGTGAAGGATGAATTTGTCCCTTGATTTAAATCAAGATTTGTGAACCTATTTGGTTATGTATTCGGTAAAATGAAAGCAGTAGAATGACCCTTGTGCAAAAATGAGATTGTAGCCTATATGGTTACATGTTTGATAAATATGAAGGTTGAGCTTGTCCCTCGATGTCTCTTGGGGCGAAACATGATATTTGAACCTATTTGGTTCTAAATTCGGTAAATATAAAGTATTGTGGATGACCCTTGTTGCGAAAAAGAGATATTAGCCTATATGGTTGCAAATTTGATAAATGTGAAGGTTGAATTTGTCCCTTGATTTAAATCATGATTTGTGAACCTATTTGGTTATGTATTCGGAAAAATGAAAGCATTAGAATGACCCTTGTGCAAAAATGAGATTGTAGCCTATATGGTTACATGTTATTCGGTAAATATAAAGTATTGTGGATGACCCTTGTTGCGAAAAAGAGATATTAGCCTATATGGTTGCAAATTTGATAAATGTGAAGGTTGAATTTGTCCCTTGATTTAAATCATGATTTGTGAACCTATTTGGTTATGTATTCGGCAAAATGAAAGCATTAGAATGACCCTTGTGGAAAAATGAGATTGTAGCCTATATGGTTACATGTTTTGATAAATATGAAGGTTGAGCTTGTCCCTCGATGTCTCTTGGGGCGAAACATGATATTTGAACCTATTTGGTTCTAAATTCGGTAAATATAAAGTATTGTGGATGACCCTTGTTGCGAAAAAGAGATATTAGCCTATATGGTTGCAAATTTGATAAATGTGAAGGTTGAATTTGTCCCTTGATTTAAATCATGATTTGTGAACCTATTTGGTTATGTATTCGGAAAAATGAAAGCATTAGAATGACCCTTGTGCAAAAATGAGATTGTAGCCTATATGGTTACATGTTTTGATAAATATGAAGGTTGAGCTTGTCCCTCGATGTCTCTTGGGGCGAAACATGATATTTGAACCTATTTGGTTCTAAATTCGGTAAATAAAAAGTATTGTGGATGACCCTTGTTGCGAAAAAGAGATATTAGCCTATATGGTTGCAAATTTGATAAATGTGAAGGTTGAATTTGTCCCTTGATTTAAATCATGATTTGTGAACCTATTTGGTTATGTATTCGGAAAAATGAAAGCATTAGAATGACCCTTGTGCAAAAATGAGATTGTAGCCTATATGGTTACATGTTATTCGGTAAATATAAAGTATTGTGGATGACCCTTGTTGCGAAAAAGAGATATTAGCCTATATGGTTGCAAATTTGATAAATGTGAAGGTTGAATTTGTCCCTTGATTTAAATCATGATTTGTGAACCTATTTGGTTATGTATTCGGCAAAATGAAAGTATTAGAATGACCCTTGTGGAAAAATGAGATTGTAGCCTATATGATTACATGTTTTGATAAATATGAAGGTTGAGCTTGTCCCTCGATGTCCCTTGATGCGAAACATGATATTTGAACCTATTTGTTTCTAAATTCGGTAAATAAAAAGTATTGTGGATGACCCTTGTTGCGAAAAAGAGATATTAGCCTATATGGTTGCAAATTTGATAAATGTGAAGGTTGAATTTGTCCCTTGATTTAAAGCATGATTTGTGAACCTATTTGGTTATGTATTCGGTAATATGAAAGTATTAGAATGACCCTTGTGCAAAAATGAGATTGTAGCCTATATGGTTACATGTTTGATAAATATGAAGGTTGAGCTTGTCCCTCGATGTCCCTTGATGCGAAACATGATATTTGAACCTATTTGGTTCTAAATTCGGTAAATATAAAGTATTGGGATGACCCTTGTTGCGAAAATGAGATATTAGCCTATATGGTTGCAAATTTGATAAATGTGAAGGTTGAATTTCTCCCTTGATTTAATGCATGATTTGTGAACCGCTTTGGTTGTGTATTTGATAAAATAAAAGTATTGGAATGACCCTTGCACAAAAATGAGATTTTGGCCTATGTGATTACAAGTTTGAGAAATAAGAAGGTTAACATTTCCCTTGATTTAAATCATGATATATGAATCTATTTGGTTTTGTATTCGATAAAATGAAAGTACTGGAACGACCCTTGCGTAAAAATGAGATTTTAGCCTATATGGTTATATGTTTGATATATATATATATGAAGGTTGAGCTTGTCCCTCGATGTCCCCTGATGCGAAACATGATATTTGAACCTATTTGGTTCTAAATTCGGTAAATATAAAGTATAGGGATGACCCTTGTCGCGAAAAAGAGATATTACCCGATATGGTTGCATATTTGATAAATGGGAAGGTTGAATATGTTCCTTGATTTAAAGCATGATTTGTGAACCTATTTGGTTATGTATTCGGCAAAATGAAAGTCTTAGAATGACCCTTGTGGAAAAATTAGATTGTAGCCTATATGGTTACATGTTTTGATAAATATGAAGGTTGAGCTTGTCCCTCGATGTCCCTTGATGCGAAACATGATATTTGAACCTATTTGTTTCTAAATTCGGTAAATATAAAGTATTGTGGATGACCCTTGTTGCGAAAAAGAGATATTACCCTATATGGTTGCAAATTTGATAAATGTGAAGGTTGAATTTGTCCCTTGATTTAAATCATGATTTGTGAACCTATTTGGTTATGTATTCGGAAAAATGAAAGCATTAGAATGACCCTTGTGCAAAAATGAGATTGTAGCCTATATGGTTACATGTTATTCGGTAAATATAAAGTATTGTGGATGACCCTTGTTGCGAAAAAGAGATATTAGCCTATATGGTTGCAAATTTGATAAATGTGAAGGTTGAATTTGTCCCTTGATTTAAATCATGATTTGTGAACCTATTTGGGTATGTATTCGGCAAAATGAAAGTATTAGAATGACCCTTGTGGAAAAATGAGATTGTAGCCTATATGATTACATGTTTTGATAAATATGAAGGTTGAGCTTGTCCCTCGATGTCCCTTGATGCGAAACATGATATTTGAACCTATTTGGTTCTAAATTCGGTAAATATAAAGTATTGGGATGACCCTTGTCGCGAAAATGAGATATTAGCCTATATGGTTGCAAATTTGATAAATGTGAAGGTTGAATTTCTCCCTTGATTTAATGCATGATTTGTGAACCGCTTTGGTTGTGTATTTGATATAATAAAAGTATTGGAATGACCCTTGCACAAAAATTAGATTTTGGCCTATGTGATTACAAGTTTGAGAAATAAGAAGGTTAACATTTCCCTTGATTTAAATCATGATATATGAATCTATTTGGTTTTGTATTCGATAAAATGAAAGTATTGGAACGACCCTTGCGTAAAAATGAGATTTTAGCCTATATGGTTATATGTTTGATATATGTATGAAGGTTGAGCTTGTCCCTCGATGTCCCTTGATTCGAAACATGATATTTGAACCTATTTGGTTCTAAATTCGGTAAATATAAAGTATAGGGATGACCCTTGTCGCGAAAAAGAGATATTACCCTATATGGTTGCATATTTGATAAATGGGAAGGTTGAATATGTTCCTTGATTTAAAGCATGATTTGTGAACCTATTTGGTTATGTATTCGGCAAAATGAAAGTATTAGAATGACCCTTGTGGAAAAATTAGATTGTAGCCTATATGGTTACATGTTTTGATAAATATGAAGGTTGAGCTTGTCCCTCGATGTCCTTTGATGCGAAACATGATATTTGAACCTATTTGTTTCTAAATTCGGTAAATATAAAGTATTGTGGATGACCCTTGTTGCGAAAAAGAGATATTACCCTATATGGTTGCAAATTTGATAAATGTGAAGGATGAATTTGTCCCTTGATTTAAATCAAGATTTGTGAACCTATTTGGTTATGTATTCGGTAAAATGAAAGCAGTAGAATGACCCTTGTGCAAAAATGAGATTGTAGCCTATATGGTTACATGTTTGATAAATATGAAGGTTGAGCTTGTCCCTCGATGTCTCTTGGGGCGAAACATGATATTTGAACCTATTTGGTTCTAAATTCGGTAAATATAAAGTATTGTGGATGACCCTTGTTGCGAAAAAGAGATATTAGCCTATATGGTTGCAAATTTGATAAATGTGAAGGTTGAATTTGTCCCTTGATTTAAATCATGATTTGTGAACCTATTTGGTTATGTATTCGGAAAAATGAAAGCATTAGAATGACCCTTGTGCAAAAATGAGATTGTAGCCTATATGGTTACATGTTATTCGGTAAATATAAAGTATTGTGGATGACCCTTGTTGCGAAAAAGAGATATTAGCCTATATGGTTGCAAATTTGATAAATGTGAAGGTTGAATTTGTCCCTTGATTTAAATCATGATTTGTGAACCTATTTGGTTATGTATTCGGCAAAATGAAAGCATTAGAATGACCCTTGTGGAAAAATGAGATTGTAGCCTATATGGTTACATGTTTTGATAAATATGAAGGTTGAGCTTGTCCCTCGATGTCTCTTGGGGCGAAACATGATATTTGAACCTATTTGGTTCTAAATTCGGTAAATATAAAGTATTGTGGATGACCCTTGTTGCGAAAAAGAGATATTAGCCTATATGGTTGCAAATTTGATAAATGTGAAGGTTGAATTTGTCCCTTGATTTAAATCATGATTTGTGAACCTATTTGGTTATGTATTCGGAAAAATGAAAGCATTAGAATGACCCTTGTGCAAAAATGAGATTGTAGCCTATATGGTTACATGTTTTGATAAATATGAAGGTTGAGCTTGTCCCTCGATGTCTCTTGGGGCGAAACATGATATTTGAACCTATTTGGTTCTAAATTCGGTAAATAAAAAGTATTGTGGATGACCCTTGTTGCGAAAAAGAGATATTAGCCTATATGGTTGCAAATTTGATAAATGTGAAGGTTGAATTTGTCCCTTGATTTAAATCATGATTTGTGAACCTATTTGGTTATGTATTCGGAAAAATGAAAGCATTAGAATGACCCTTGTGCAAAAATGAGATTGTAGCCTATATGGTTACATGTTATTCGGTAAATATAAAGTATTGTGGATGACCCTTGTTGCGAAAAAGAGATATTAGCCTATATGGTTGCAAATTTGATAAATGTGAAGGTTGAATTTGTCCCTTGATTTAAATCATGATTTGTGAACCTATTTGGTTATGTATTCGGCAAAATGAAAGTATTAGAATGACCCTTGTGGAAAAATGAGATTGTAGCCTATATGATTACATGTTTTGATAAATATGAAGGTTGAGCTTGTCCCTCGATGTCCCTTGATGCGAAACATGATATTTGAACCTATTTGTTTCTAAATTCGGTAAATAAAAAGTATTGTGGATGACCCTTGTTGCGAAAAAGAGATATTAGCCTATATGGTTGCAAATTTGATAAATGTGAAGGTTGAATTTGTCCCTTGATTTAAAGCATGATTTGTGAACCTATTTGGTTATGTATTCGGTAATATGAAAGTATTAGAATGACCCTTGTGCAAAAATGAGATTGTAGCCTATATGGTTACATGTTTGATAAATATGAAGGTTGAGCTTGTCCCTCGATGTCCCTTGATGCGAAACATGATATTTGAACCTATTTGGTTCTAAATTCGGTAAATATAAAGTATTGGGATGACCCTTGTTGCGAAAATGAGATATTAGCCTATATGGTTGCAAATTTGATAAATGTGAAGGTTGAATTTCTCCCTTGATTTAATGCATGATTTGTGAACCGCTTTGGTTGTGTATTTGATAAAATAAAAGTATTGGAATGACCCTTGCACAAAAATGAGATTTTGGCCTATGTGATTACAAGTTTGAGAAATAAGAAGGTTAACATTTCCCTTGATTTAAATCATGATATATGAATCTATTTGGTTTTGTATTCGATAAAATGAAAGTACTGGAACGACCCTTGCGTAAAAATGAGATTTTAGCCTATATGGTTATATGTTTGATATATATATATATATGAAGGTTGAGCTTGTCCCTCGATGTCCCCTGATGCGAAACATGATATTTGAACCTATTTGGTTCTAAATTCGGTAAATATAAAGTATAGGGATGACCCTTGTCGCGAAAAAGAGATATTACCCGATATGGTTGCATATTTGATAAATGGGAAGGTTGAATATGTTCCTTGATTTAAAGCATGATTTGTGAACCTATTTGGTTATGTATTCGGCAAAATGAAAGTCTTAGAATGACCCTTGTGGAAAAATTAGATTGTAGCCTATATGGTTACATGTTTTGATAAATATGAAGGTTGAGCTTGTCCCTCGATGTCCCTTGATGCGAAACATGATATTTGAACCTATTTGTTTCTAAATTCGGTAAATATAAAGTATTGTGGATGACCCTTGTTGCGAAAAAGAGATATTACCCTATATGGTTGCAAATTTGATAAATGTGAAGGTTGAATTTGTCCCTTGATTTAAATCATGATTTGTGAACCTATTTGGTTATGTATTCGGAAAAATGAAAGCATTAGAATGACCCTTGTGCAAAAATGAGATTGTAGCCTATATGGTTACATGTTATTCGGTAAATATAAAGTATTGTGGATGACCCTTGTTGCGAAAAAGAGATATTAGCCTATATGGTTGCAAATTTGATAAATGTGAAGGTTGAATTTGTCCCTTGATTTAAATCATGATTTGTGAACCTATTTGGTTATGTATTCGGAAAAATGAAAGCATTAGAATGACCCTTGTGCAAAAATGAGATTGTAGCCTATATGGTTACATGTTATTCGGTAAATATAAAGTATTGTGGATGACCCTTGTTGCGAAAAAGAGATATTAGCCTATATGGTTGCAAATTTGATAAATGTGAAGGTTGAATTTGTCCCTTGATTTAAATCATGATTTGTGAACCTATTTGGTTATGTATTCGGCAAAATGAAAGTATTAGAATGACCCTTGTGGAAAAATGAGATTGTAGCCTATATGATTACATGTTTTGATAAATATGAAGGTTGAGCTTGTCCCTCGATGTCCCTTGATGCGAAACATGATATTTGAACCTATTTGTTTCTAAATTCGGTAAATAAAAAGTATTGTGGATGACCCTTGTTGCGAAAAAGAGATATTAGCCTATATGGTTGCAAATTTGATAAATGTGAAGGTTGAATTTGTCCCTTGATTTAAAGCATGATTTGTGAACCTATTTGGTTATGTATTCGGTAATATGAAAGTATTAGAATGACCCTTGTGCAAAAATGAGATTGTAGCCTATATGGTTACATGTTTGATAAATATGAAGGTTGAGCTTGTCCCTCGATGTCCCTTGATGCGAAACATGATATTTGAACCTATTTGGTTCTAAATTCGGTAAATATAAAGTATTGGGATGACCCTTGTTGCGAAAATGAGATATTAGCCTATATGGTTGCAAATTTGATAAATGTGAAGGTTGAATTTCTCCCTTGATTTAATGCATGATTTGTGAACCGCTTTGGTTGTGTATTTGATAAAATAAAAGTATTGGAATGACCCTTGCACAAAAATGAGATTTTGGCCTATGTGATTACAAGTTTGAGAAATAAGAAGGTTAACATTTCCCTTGATTTAAATCATGATATATGAATCTATTTGGTTTTGTATTCGATAAAATGAAAGTACTGGAACGACCCTTGCGTAAAAATGAGATTTTAGCCTATATGGTTATATGTTTGATATATATATATATATGAAGGTTGAGCTTGTCCCTCGATGTCCCCTGATGCGAAACATGATATTTGAACCTATTTGGTTCTAAATTCGGTAAATATAAAGTATAGGGATGACCCTTGTCGCGAAAAAGAGATATTACCCGATATGGTTGCATATTTGATAAATGGGAAGGTTGAATATGTTCCTTGATTTAAAGCATGATTTGTGAACCTATTTGGTTATGTATTCGGCAAAATGAAAGTCTTAGAATGACCCTTGTGGAAAAATTAGATTGTAGCCTATATGGTTACATGTTTTGATAAATATGAAGGTTGAGCTTGTCCCTCGATGTCCCTTGATGCGAAACATGATATTTGAACCTATTTGTTTCTAAATTCGGTAAATATAAAGTATTGTGGATGACCCTTGTTGCGAAAAAGAGATATTACCCTATATGGTTGCAAATTTGATAAATGTGAAGGTTGAATTTGTCCCTTGATTTAAATCATGATTTGTGAACCTATTTGGTTATGTATTCGGAAAAATGAAAGCATTAGAATGACCCTTGTGCAAAAATGAGATTGTAGCCTATATGGTTACATGTTATTCGGTAAATATAAAGTATTGTGGATGACCCTTGTTGCGAAAAAGAGATATTAGCCTATATGGTTGCAAATTTGATAAATGTGAAGGTTGAATTTGTCCCTTGATTTAAATCATGATTTGTGAACCTATTTGGGTATGTATTCGGCAAAATGAAAGTATTAGAATGACCCTTGTGGAAAAATGAGATTGTAGCCTATATGATTACATGTTTTGATAAATATGAAGGTTGAGCTTGTCCCTCGATGTCCCTTGATGCGAAACATGATATTTGAACCTATTTGGTTCTAAATTCGGTAAATATAAAGTATTGGGATGACCCTTGTCGCGAAAATGAGATATTAGCCTATATGGTTGCAAATTTGATAAATGTGAAGGTTGAATTTCTCCCTTGATTTAATGCATGATTTGTGAACCGCTTTGGTTGTGTATTTGATATAATAAAAGTATTGGAATGACCCTTGCACAAAAATTAGATTTTGGCCTATGTGATTACAAGTTTGAGAAATAAGAAGGTTAACATTTCCCTTGATTTAAATCATGATATATGAATCTATTTGGTTTTGTATTCGATAAAATGAAAGTATTGGAACGACCCTTGCGTAAAAATGAGATTTTAGCCTATATGGTTATATGTTTGATATATGTATGAAGGTTGAGCTTGTCCCTCGATGTCCCTTGATTCGAAACATGATATTTGAACCTATTTGGTTCTAAATTCGGTAAATATAAAGTATAGGGATGACCCTTGTCGCGAAAAAGAGATATTACCCTATATGGTTGCATATTTGATAAATGGGAAGGTTGAATATGTTCCTTGATTTAAAGCATGATTTGTGAACCTATTTGGTTATGTATTCGGCAAAATGAAAGTATTAGAATGACCCTTGTGGAAAAATTAGATTGTAGCCTATATGGTTACATGTTTTGATAAATATGAAGGTTGAGCTTGTCCCTCGATGTCCTTTGATGCGAAACATGATATTTGAACCTATTTGTTTCTAAATTCGGTAAATATAAAGTATTGTGGATGACCCTTGTTGCGAAAAAGAGATATTACCCTATATGGTTGCAAATTTGATAAATGTGAAGGATGAATTTGTCCCTTGATTTAAATCAAGATTTGTGAACCTATTTGGTTATGTATTCGGTAAAATGAAAGCAGTAGAATGACCCTTGTGCAAAAATGAGATTGTAGCCTATATGGTTACATGTTTGATAAATATGAAGGTTGAGCTTGTCCCTCGATGTCTCTTGGGGCGAAACATGATATTTGAACCTATTTGGTTCTAAATTCGGTAAATATAAAGTATTGTGGATGACCCTTGTTGCGAAAAAGAGATATTAGCCTATATGGTTGCAAATTTGATAAATGTGAAGGTTGAATTTGTCCCTTGATTTAAATCATGATTTGTGAACCTATTTGGTTATGTATTCGGAAAAATGAAAGCATTAGAATGACCCTTGTGCAAAAATGAGATTGTAGCCTATATGGTTACATGTTATTCGGTAAATATAAAGTATTGTGGATGACCCTTGTTGCGAAAAAGAGATATTAGCCTATATGGTTGCAAATTTGATAAATGTGAAGGTTGAATTTGTCCCTTGATTTAAATCATGATTTGTGAACCTATTTGGTTATGTATTCGGCAAAATGAAAGCATTAGAATGACCCTTGTGGAAAAATGAGATTGTAGCCTATATGGTTACATGTTTTGATAAATATGAAGGTTGAGCTTGTCCCTCGATGTCTCTTGGGGCGAAACATGATATTTGAACCTATTTGGTTCTAAATTCGGTAAATATAAAGTATTGTGGATGACCCTTGTTGCGAAAAAGAGATATTAGCCTATATGGTTGCAAATTTGATAAATGTGAAGGTTGAATTTGTCCCTTGATTTAAATCATGATTTGTGAACCTATTTGGTTATGTATTCGGAAAAATGAAAGCATTAGAATGACCCTTGTGCAAAAATGAGATTGTAGCCTATATGGTTACATGTTTTGATAAATATGAAGGTTGAGCTTGTCCCTCGATGTCTCTTGGGGCGAAACATGATATTTGAACCTATTTGGTTCTAAATTCGGTAAATAAAAAGTATTGTGGATGACCCTTGTTGCGAAAAAGAGATATTAGCCTATATGGTTGCAAATTTGATAAATGTGAAGGTTGAATTTGTCCCTTGATTTAAATCATGATTTGTGAACCTATTTGGTTATGTATTCGGAAAAATGAAAGCATTAGAATGACCCTTGTGCAAAAATGAGATTGTAGCCTATATGGTTACATGTTATTCGGTAAATATAAAGTATTGTGGATGACCCTTGTTGCGAAAAAGAGATATTAGCCTATATGGTTGCAAATTTGATAAATGTGAAGGTTGAATTTGTCCCTTGATTTAAATCATGATTTGTGAACCTATTTGGTTATGTATTCGGCAAAATGAAAGTATTAGAATGACCCTTGTGGAAAAATGAGATTGTAGCCTATATGATTACATGTTTTGATAAATATGAAGGTTGAGCTTGTCCCTCGATGTCCCTTGATGCGAAACATGATATTTGAACCTATTTGTTTCTAAATTCGGTAAATAAAAAGTATTGTGGATGACCCTTGTTGCGAAAAAGAGATATTAGCCTATATGGTTGCAAATTTGATAAATGTGAAGGTTGAATTTGTCCCTTGATTTAAAGCATGATTTGTGAACCTATTTGGTTATGTATTCGGTAATATGAAAGTATTAGAATGACCCTTGTGCAAAAATGAGATTGTAGCCTATATGGTTACATGTTTGATAAATATGAAGGTTGAGCTTGTCCCTCGATGTCCCTTGATGCGAAACATGATATTTGAACCTATTTGGTTCTAAATTAGGTAAATATAAAGTATTGGGATGACCCTTGTTGCGAAAATGAGATATTAGCCTATATGGTTGCAAATTTGATAAATGTGAAGGTTGAATTTCTCCCTTGATTTAATGCATGATTTGTGAACCGCTTTGGTTGTGTATTTGATAAAATAAAAGTATTGGAATGACCCTTGCACAAAAATGAGATTTTGGCCTATGTGATTACAAGTTTGAGAAATAAGAAGGTTAACATTTCCCTTGATTTAAATCATGATATATGAATCTATTTGGTTTTGTATTCGATAAAATGAAAGTACTGGAACGACCCTTGCGTAAAAATGAGATTTTAGCCTATATGGTTATATGTTTGATATATATATATATGAAGGTTGAGCTTGTCCCTCGATGTCCCCTGATGCGAAACATGATATTTGAACCTATTTGGTTCTAAATTCGGTAAATATAAAGTATAGGGATGACCCTTGTCGCGAAAAAGAGATATTACCCGATATGGTTGCATATTTGATAAATGGGAAGGTTGAATATGTTCCTTGATTTAAAGCATGATTTGTGAACCTATTTGGTTATGTATTCGGCAAAATGAAAGTCTTAGAATGACCCTTGTGGAAAAATTAGATTGTAGCCTATATGGTTACATGTTTTGATAAATATGAAGGTTGAGCTTGTCCCTCGATGTCCCTTGATGCGAAACATGATATTTGAACCTATTTGTTTCTAAATTCGGTAAATATAAAGTATTGTGGATGACCCTTGTTGCGAAAAAGAGATATTACCCTATATGGTTGCAAATTTGATAAATGTGAAGGATGAATTTGTCCCTTGATTTAAATCAAGATTTGTGAACCTATTTGGTTATGTATTCGGTAAAATGAAAGCATTAGAATGACCCTTGTGCAAAAATGAGATTGTAGCCTATATGGTTACATGTTTTGATAAATATGAAGGTTGAGCTTGTCCCTCGATGTCTCTTGGGGCGAAACATGATATTTGAACCTATTTGGTTCTAAATTCGGTAAATATAAAGTATTGTGGATGACCCTTGTTGCGAAAAAGAGATATTAGCCTATATGGTTGCAAATTTGATAAATGTGAAGGTTGAATTTGTCCCTTGATTTAAATCATGATTTGTGAACCTATTTGGTTATGTATTCGGAAAAATGAAAGCATTAGAATGACCCTTGTGCAAAAATGAGATTGTAGCCTATATGGTTACATGTTATTCGGTAAATATAAAGTATTGTGGATGACCCTTGTTGCGAAAAAGAGATATTAGCCTATATGGTTGCAAATTTGATAAATGTGAAGGTTGAATTTGTCCCTTGATTTAAATCATGATTTGTGAACCTATTTGGGTATGTATTCGGCAAAATGAAAGTATTAGAATGACCCTTGTGGAAAAATGAGATTGTAGCCTATATGATTACATGTTTTGATAAATATGAAGGTTGAGCTTGTCCCTCGATGTCCCTTGATGCGAAACATGATATTTGAACCTATTTGGTTCTAAATTCGGTAAATATAAAGTATTGGGATGACCCTTGTCGCGAAAATGAGATATTAGCCTATATGGTTGCAAATTTGATAAATGTGAAGGTTGAATTTGTCCCTTGATTTAAATCATGATTTGTGAACCTATTTGGTTATGTATTCGGAAAAATGAAAGCATTAGAATGACCCTTGTGCAAAAATGAGATTGTAGCCTATATGGTTACATGTTATTCGGTAAATATAAAGTATTGTGGATGACCCTTGTTGCGAAAAAGAGATATTAGCCTATATGGTTGCAAATTTGATAAATGTGAAGGTTGAATTTGTCCCTTGATTTAAATCATGATTTGTGAACCTATTTGGGTATGTATTCGGCAAAATGAAAGTATTAGAATGACCCTTGTGGAAAAATGAGATTGTAGCCTATATGATTACATGTTTTGATAAATATGAAGGTTGAGCTTGTCCCTCGATGTCCCTTGATGCGAAACATGATATTTGAACCTATTTGGTTCTAAATTCGGTAAATATAAAGTATTGGGATGACCCTTGTCGCGAAAATGAGATATTAGCCTATATGGTTGCAAATTTGATAAATGTGAAGGTTGAATTTCTCCCTTGATTTAATGCATGATTTGTGAACCGCTTTGGTTGTGTATTTGATATAATAAAAGTATTGGAATGACCCTTGCACAAAAATTAGATTTTGGCCTATGTGATTACAAGTTTGAGAAATAAGAAGGTTAACATTTCCCTTGATTTAAATCATGATATATGAATCTATTTGGTTTTGTATTCGATAAAATGAAAGTATTGGAACGACCCTTGCGTAAAAATGAGATTTTAGCCTATATGGTTATATGTTTGATATATGTATGAAGGTTGAGCTTGTCCCTCGATGTCCCTTGATTCGAAACATGATATTTGAACCTATTTGGTTCTAAATTCGGTAAATATAAAGTATAGGGATGACCCTTGTCGCGAAAAAGAGATATTACCCTATATGGTTGCATATTTGATAAATGGGAAGGTTGAATATGTTCCTTGATTTAAAGCATGATTTGTGAACCTATTTGGTTATGTATTCGGCAAAATGAAAGTATTAGAATGACCCTTGTGGAAAAATTAGATTGTAGCCTATATGGTTACATGTTTTGATAAATATGAAGGTTGAGCTTGTCCCTCGATGTCCTTTGATGCGAAACATGATATTTGAACCTATTTGTTTCTAAATTCGGTAAATATAAAGTATTGTGGATGACCCTTGTTGCGAAAAAGAGATATTACCCTATATGGTTGCAAATTTGATAAATGTGAAGGATGAATTTGTCCCTTGATTTAAATCAAGATTTGTGAACCTATTTGGTTATGTATTCGGTAAAATGAAAGCATTAGAATGACCCTTGTGCAAAAATGAGATTGTAGCCTATATGGTTACATGTTTGATAAATATGAAGGTTGAGCTTGTCCCTCGATGTCTCTTGGGGCGAAACATGATATTTGAACCTATTTGGTTCTAAATTCGGTAATTATAAAGTATTGTGGATGACCCTTGTTGCGAAAAAGAGATATTAGCCTATATGGTTGCAAATTTGATAAATGTGAAGGTTGAATTTGTCCCTTGATTTAAATCATGATTTGTGAACCTATTTGGTTATGTATTCGGAAAAATAAAAGCATTAGAATGACCCTTGTGCAAAAATGAGATTGTAGCCTATATGGTTACATGTTATTCGGTAAATATAAAGTATTGTGGATGACCCTTGTTGCGAAAAAGAGATATTAGCCTATATGGTTGCAAATTTGATAAATGTGAAGGTTGAATTTGTCCCTTGATTTAAATCATGATTTGTGAACCTATTTGGTTATGTATTCGGCAAAATGAAAGCATTAGAATGACCCTTGTGGAAAAATGAGATTGTAGCCTATATGGTTACATGTTTTGATAAATATGAAGGTTGAGCTTGTCCCTCGATGTCTCTTGGGGCGAAACATGATATTTGAACCTATTTGGTTATAAATTCGGTAAATATAAAGTATTGTGGATGACCCTTGTTGCGAAAAAGAGATATTAGCCTATATGGTTGCAAATTTGATAAATGTGAAGGTTGAATTTGTCCCTTGATTTAAATCATGATTTGTGAACCTATTTGGTTATGTATTCGGAAAAATGAAAGCATTAGAATGACCCTTGTGCAAAAATGAGATTGTAGCCTATATGGTTACATGTTATTCGGTAAATATAAAGTATTGTGGATGACCCTTGTTGCGAAAAAGAGATATTAGCCTATATGGTTGCAAATTTGATAAATGTGAAGGTTGAATTTGTCCCTTGATTTAAATCATGATTTGTGAACCTATTTGGTTATGTATTCGGCAAAATGAAAGTATTAGAATGACCCTTGTGCAAAAATGAGATTGTAGCCTATATGGTTACATGTTTGATAAATATGAAGGTTGAGCTTGTCCCTCGATGTCCCTTGATGCGAAACATGATATTTGAACCTATTTGGTTCTAAATTCGGTAAATATAAAGTATTGGGATGACCCTTGTCGCGAAAATGAGATATTAGCCTATATGGTTGCAAATTTGATAAATGTGAAGGTTGAATTTCTCCCTTGATTTAATGCATGATTTGTGAACCGCTTTGGTTGTGTATTTGATAAAATAAAAGTATTGGAATGACCCTTGCACAAAAATGAGATTTTGGCCTATGTGATTACAAGTTTGAGAAATAAGAAGGTTAACATTTCCCTTGGTGATATATGAATCTATTTGGTTTTGTATTCGATAAAATGAAAGTACTGGAACGACCCTTGCGTAAAAATGAGATTTTAGCCTATATGGTTATATGTTTGATATATATATATATATGAAGGTTGAGCTTGTCCCTCGATGTCCCTTGATGCGAAACATGATATTTGAACCTATTTGGTTCTAAATTCGGTAAATATAAAGTATAGGGATGACCCTTGTCGCGAAAAAGAGATATTACCCGATATGGTTGCATATTTGATAAATGGGAAGGTTGAATATGTTCCTTGATTTAAAGCATGATTTGTGAACCTATTTGGGTATGTATTCGGCAAAATGAAAGTATTAGAATGACCCTTGTGGAAAAATGAGATTGTAGCCTATATGATTACATGTTTTGATAAATATGAAGGTTGAGCTTGTCCCTCGATGTCCCTTGATGCGAAACATGATATTTGAACCTATTTGGTCCTAAATTCGGTAAATATAAAGTATTGGGATGACCCTTGTCGCGAAAATGAGATATTAGCCTATATGGTTGCAAATTTGATAAATGTGAAGGTTGAATTTCTCCCTTGATTTAATGCATGATTTGTGAACCGCTTTGGTTGTGTATTTGATATAATAAAAGTATTGGAATGACCCTTGCACAAAAATTAGATTTTGGCCTATGTGATTACAAGTTTGAGAAATAAGAAGGTTAACATTTCCCTTGATTTAAATCATGATATATGAATCTATTTGGTTTTGTATTCGATAAAATGAAAGTATTGGAACGACCCTTGCGTAAAAATGAGATTTTAGCCTATATGGTTATATGTTTGATATATGTATGAAGGTTGAGCCTGTCCCTCGATGTCCCTTGATTCGAAACATGATATTTGAACCTATTTGGTTCTAAATTCGGTAAATATAAAGTATAGGGATGACCCTTGTCGCGAAAAAGAGATATTACCCTATATGGTTGCATATTTGATAAATGGGAAGGTTGAATATGTTCCTTGATTTAAAGCATGATTTGTGAACCTATTTGGTTATGTATTCGGCAAAATGAAAGTATTAGAATGACCCTTGTGGAAAAATTAGATTGTAGCCTATATGGTTACATGTTTTGATAAATATGAAGGTTGAGCTTGTCCCTCGATGTCCTTTGATGCGAAACATGATATTTGAACCTATTTGTTTCTAAATTCGGTAAATATAAAGTATTGTGGATGACCCTTGTTGCGAAAAAGAGATATTACCCTATATGGTTGCAAATTTGATAAATGTGAAGGATGAATTTGTCCCTTGATTTAAATCAAGATTTGTGAACCTATTTGGTTATGTATTCGGTAAAATGAAAGCATTAGAATGACCCTTGTGCAAAAATGAGATTGTAGCCTATATGGTTACATGTTTGATAAATATGAAGGTTGAGCTTGTCCCTCGATGTCTCTTGGGGCGAAACATGATATTTGAACCTATTTGGTTCTAAATTCGGTAAATATAAAGTATTGTGGATGACCCTTGTTGCGAAAAAGAGATATTAGCCTATATGGTTGCAAATTTGATAAATGTGAAGGTTGAATTTGTCCCTTGATTTAAATCATGATTTGTGAACCTATTTGGTTATGTATTCGGAAAAATGAAAGCATTAGAATGACCCTTGTGCAAAAATGAGATTGTAGCCTATATGGTTACATGTTATTCGGTAAATATAAAGTATTGTGGATGACCCTTGTTGCGAAAAAGAGATATTAGCCTATATGGTTGCAAATTTGATAAATGTGAAGGTTGAATTTGTCCCTTGATTTAAATCATGATTTGTGAACCTATTTGGTTATGTATTCGGCAAAATGAAAGTATTCGAATGACCCTTGTGGAAAAATGAGATTGTAGCCTATATGATTACATGTTTTGATAAATATGAAGGTTGAGCTTGTCCCTCGATGTCCCTTGATGCGAAACATGATATTTGAACCTATTTGTTTCTAAATTCGGTAAATAAAAAGTATTGTGGATGACCCTTGTTGCAAAAAAGAGATATTAGCCTATATGGTTGCAAATTTGATAAATGTGAAGGTTGAATTTGTCCCTTGATTTAAAGCATGATTTGTGAACCTATTTGGTTATGTATTCGGTAATATGAAAGTATTAGAATGACCCTTGTGCAAAAATGAGATTGTAGCCTATATGGTTACATGTTTGATAAATATGAAGGTTGAGCTTGTCCCTCGATGTCCCTTGATGCGAAACATGATATTTGAACCTATTTGGTTCTAAATTCGGTAAATATAAAGTATTGGGATGACCCTTGTCGCGAAAATGAGATATTAGCCTATATGGTTGCAAATTTGATAAATGTGAAGGTTGAATTTCTCCCTTGATTTAATGCATGATTTGTGAACCGCTTTGGTTGTGTATTTGATAAAATAAAAGTATTGGAATGACCCTTGCACAAAAATGAGATTTTGGCCTATGTGATTACAAGTTTGAGAAATAAGAAGGTTAACATTTCCCTTGATTTAAATCATGATATATGAATCTATTTGGTTTTGTATTCGATAAAA
Organism: Medicago lupulina; assembly: GCA_958299785.1. NCBI lineage: Eukaryota > Viridiplantae > Streptophyta > Magnoliopsida > Fabales > Fabaceae > Medicago > Medicago lupulina. The sequence continues at coordinate 43,264,399 of OY283144.1, forward strand.
TGAAAGTACTGGAACGACCCTTGCGTAAAAATGAGATTTTAGCCTATATGGTTATATGTTTGATATATATATATGAAGGTTGAGCTTGTCCCTCGATGTCCCTTGATGCGAAACATGATATTTGAACCTATTTGGTTCTAAATTCGGTAAATATAAAGTATAGGGATGACCCTTGTCGCGAAAAAGAGATATTACCCGATATGGTTGCATATTTGATAAATGGGAAGGTTGAATATGTTCCTTGATTTAAAGCATGATTTGTGAACCTATTTGGTTATGTATTCGGCAAAATGAAAGTCTTAGAATGACCCTTGTGGAAAAATTAGATTGTAGCCTATATGGTTACATGTTTTGATAAATATGAAGGTTGAGCTTGTCCCTCGATGTCCCTTGATGCGAAACATGATAGTTGAACCTATTTGTTTCTAAATTCGGTAAATATAAAGTATTGTGGATGACCCTTGTTGCGAAAAAGAGATATTAGCCTATATGGTTGCAAATTTGATAAATGTGAAGGTTGAATTTGTCCCTTGATTTAAATCATGATTTGTGAACCTATTTGGTTATGTATTCGGAAAAATGAAAGCATTAGAATGACCCTTGTGCAAAAATGAGATTGTAGCCTATATGGTTACATGTTATTCGGTAAATATAAAGTATTGTGGATGACCCTTGTTGCGAAAAAGAGATATTAGCCTATATGGTTGCAAATTTGATAAATGTGAAGGTTGAATTTGTCCCTTGATTTAAATCATGATTTGTGAACCTATTTGGTTATGTATTCGGCAAAATGAAAGTATTAGAATGACCCTTGTGGAAAAATGAGATTGTAGCCTATATGATTACATGTTTTGATAAATATGAAGGTTGAGCTTGTCCCTCGATGTCCCTTGACGCGAAACATGATATTTGAACCTATTTGTTTCTAAATTCGGTAAATAAAAAGTATTGTGGATGACCCTTGTTGCGAAAAAGAGATATTAGCCTATATGGTTGCAAATTTGATAAATGTGAAGGTTGAATTTGTCCCTTGATTTAAAGCATGATTTGTGAACCTATTTGGTTATGTATTCGGTAATATGAAAGTATTAGAATGACCCTTGTGCAAAAATGAGATTGTAGCCTATATGGTTACATGTTTGATAAATATGAAGGTTGAGCTTGTCCCTCGATGTCCCTTGATGCGAAACATGATATTTGAACCTATTTGGTTCTAAATTCGGTAAATATAAAGTATTGGGATGACCCTTGTCGCGAAAATGAGATATTAGCCTATATGGTTGCAAATTTGATAAATGTGAAGGTTGAATTTCTCCCTTGATTTAATGCATGATTTGTGAACCGCTTTGGTTGTGTATTTGATAAAATAAAAGTATTGGAATGACCCTTGCACAAAAATGAGATTTTGGCCTATGTGATTACAAGTTTGAGAAATAAGAAGGTTAACATTTCCCTTGATTTAAATCATGATATATGAATCTATTTGGTTTTGTATTCGATAAAATGAAAGTACTGGAACGACCCTTGCGTAAAAATAAGATTTTAGCCTATATGGTTATATGTTTGATATATATATATGAAGGTTGAGCTTGTCCCTCGATGTCCCTTGATGCGAAACATGATATTTGAACCTATTTGGTTCTAAATTCGGTAAATATAAAGTATAGGGATGACCCTTGTCGCGAAAAAGAGATATTACCCTATATGGTTGCATATTTGATAAATGGGAAGGTTGAATATGTTCCATGATTTAAAGCATGAGTTGTGAACCTATTTGGTTATGTATTCGGCAAAATGAAAGTCTTAGAATGACCCTTGTGGAAAAATTAGATTGTAGCCTATATGGTTACATGTTTTGATAAATATGAAGGTTGAGCTTGTCCCTCGATGTCCCTTGATGCGAAACATGATATTTGAACCTATTTGTTTCTAAATTCGGTAAATATAAAGTATTGTGGATGACCCTTGTTGCGAAAAAGAGATATTACCCTATATGGTTGCAAATTTGATAAATGTGAAGGATGAATTTGTCCCTTGATTTAAATCAAGATTTGTGAACCTATTTGGTTATGTATTCGGTAAAATGAAAGCATTAGAATGACCCTTGTGCAAAAATGAGATTGTAGCCTATATGGTTACATGTTTTGATAAATATGAAGGTTGAGCCTGTCCCTCGATGTCTCTTGGGGCGAAACATGATATTTGAACCTATTTGGTTCTAAATTCGGTAAATATAAAGTATTGTGGATGACCCTTGTTGCAAAAAAGAGATATTAGCCTATATGGTTGCAAATTTGATAAATGTGAAGGTTGAATTTGTCCCTTGATTTAAATCATGATTTGTGAACCTATTTGGTTATGTATTCGGAAAAATGAAAGCATTAGAATGACCCTTGTGCAAAAATGAGATTGTAGCCTATATGGTTACATGTTATTCGGTAAATATAAAGTATTGTGGATGACCCTTGTTGCGAAAAAGAGATATTAGCCTATATGGTTGCAAATTTGATAAATGTGAAGGTTGAATTTCTCCCTTGATTTAATGCATGATTTGTGAACCGCTTTGGTTGTGTATTTGATAAAATAAAAGTATTGGAATGACCCTTGCACAAAAATGAGATTTTGGCCTATGTGATTACAAGTTTGAGAAATAAGAAGGTTAACATTTCCCTTGATTTAAATCATGATATATGAATCTATTTGGTTTTGTATTCGATAAAATGAAAGTATTGGAACGACCGTTGCGTAAAAATGAGATTTTAGCCTATATGATTACATGTTTTGATAAATATGAAGGTTGAGCTTGTCCCTCGATGTCCCTTGATGCGAAACATGATATTTGAACCTATTTGTTTCTAAATTCGGTAAATAAAAAGTATTGTGGATGACCCTTGTTGCGAAAAAGAGATATTACCCTATATGGTTGCATATTTGATAAATGGGAAGGTTGAATATGTTCCTTGATTTAAAGCATGATTTGTGAACCTATTTGGTTATGTATTCGGCAAAATGAAAGTATTAGAATGACCCTTGTGGAAAAATTAGATTGTAGCCTATATGGTTGCATGTTTTGATAAATATGAAGGTTGAGCTTGTCCCTCGATGTCCCTTGATGCGAAACATGATATTTGAACCTATTTGTTTCTAAATTCGGTAAATATAAAGTATTGTGGATGACCCTTGTTGCGAAAAAGAGATATTACCCTATATGGTTGCAAATTTGATAAATGTGAAGGATGAATTTGTCCCTTGATTTAAATCAAGATTTGTGAACCTATTTGGTTATGTATTCGGTAAAATGAAAGCATTAGAATGACCCTTGTGCAAAAATGAGATTGTAGCCTATATGGTTACATGTTTTGATAAATATGAAGGTTGAGCTTGTCCCTCGATGTCTCTTGGGGCGAAACATGATATTTGAACCTATTTGGTTCTAAATTCGGTAAATATAAAGTATTGTGGATGACCCTTGTTGCGAAAAAGAGATATTAGCCTATATGGTTGCAAATTTGATAAATGTGAAGGTTGAATTTGTCCCTTGATTTAAATCATGATTTGTGAACCTATTTGGTTATGTATTCGGAAAAATGAAAGCATTAGAATGACCCTTGTGCAAAAATGAGATTGTAGCCTATATGGTTACATCTTATTCGGTAAATATAAAGTATTGTGGATGACCCTTGTTGCGAAAAAGAGATATTAGCCTATATGGTTGCAAATTTGATAAATGTGAAGGTTGAATTTCTCCCTTGATTTAATGCATGATTTGTGAACCGCTTTGGTTGTGTATTTGATAAAATAAAAGTATTGGAATGACCCTTGCACAAAAATGAGATTTTGGCCTATGTGATTACAAGTTTGAGAAATAAGAAGGTTAACATTTCCCTTGATTTAAATCATGATATATGAATCTATTTGGTTTTGTGTTCGATAAAATGAAAGTATTGGAACGACCGTTGCGTAAAAATGAGATTTTAGCCTATATGGTTATATGTTTGATATATATATGAAGGTTGAGCTTGTCCCTCGATGTCCCTTGATGCGAAACATGATATTTGAACCTATTTGGTTCTAAATTCGGAAAATATAAAGTATAGGGATGACCCTTGTCGCGAAAATGAGATATTAGCCTATATGGTTGCATATTTGATAAATGGGAAGGTTGAATATGTTCCTTGATTTAAAGCATGATTTGTGAACATATTTGGTTATGTATTCGGCAAAATGAAAGTATTAGAATGACCCTTGTGGAAAAATGAGATTGTAGCCTATATGATTACATGTTTTGATAAATATGAAGGTTGAGCTTGTCCCTCGATGTCCCTTGATGCGAAACATGATATTTGAACCTATTTGGTTCTAAATTCGGTAAATATAAAGTATAGGGATGACCCTTGTTGCGAAAAAGAGATATTACCCTATATGGTTGCATATTTGATAAATGGGAAGGTTGAATATGTTCCTTGATTTAAAGCATGATTTGTGAACCTATTTGGTTATGTATTCGGCAAAATGAAAGTATTAGAATGACCCTTGTGCAAAAATGAGATTGTAGCCTATATGGTTACATGTTTGATAAATATCAAGGTTGAACTTGTCCCTCGATGTCCATTGATGCGAAACATGATATTTGTACCTATTTGGTTCTAAATTCGGTAAATATAAAGTATTGGGATGACCCTTGTCGCGAAAATGAGATATTAGCCTATATGGTTGCAAATTTGACAAATGTGAAGGTTGAATTTCTCCCTTGATTTAATGCATGATTTGTGAACCGCTTTGGTTGTGTATTTGATATAATAAAAATATTGGAATGACGCTTGCACAAAAATGAGATTTTGGCCTATGTGATTACAAGTTTGAGAAATAAGAAGGTTAACTTTTCCCTTGATTTAAATCATGATATATGAATCTATTTGGTTTTGTATTCGATAAAATGAAAGTATTGGAACGACCCTTGCGTAAAAATGAGATTTTAGCCTATATGGTTATATGTTTGATATATGTATGAAGGTTGAGCTTGTCCCTCGATGTCCCTTGATGCGAAACATGATATTTGAACCTATTTGGTTCTAAATTCAGTAAATATGAAGTATAGGGATGACCCTTGTTGCGAAAAAGAGATATTACCCTATATGGTTGCATATTTTATAAATGGGAAGGTTGAATATGTTCCTTGATTTAAAGCATGATTTGTGAACCTATTTGGTTATGTATTCGGCAAAATGAAAGTATTAGAATGACCCTTGTGGAAAAATTAGATTGTAGCCTATATGGTTACATGTTTTGATAAATATGAAGGTTGAGCTTGTCCCTCGATGTCCCTTGATGCGAAACATGATATTTGAACATATTTGTTTCTAAATTCGGTAAATATAAAGTATTGTGGATGACCCTTGTTGCGAAAAAGGGATATTACCCTATATGGTTGCAAATTTGATAAATGTGAAGGTTGAATTTGTCCCTTGATTTAAATCAAGATTTGTGAACCTATTTGGTTATGTATTCGGTAAAATGAAAGCATTAGAATGACCGTTGTGCAAAAATGAGATTGTAGCCTATATGGTTACATGTTTGATAAATATGAAGGTTGAGCTTGTCCCTCGATGTCTCTTGGGGCGAAACATGATATTTGAAGCTATATGGTTCTAAATTCGGTAAATATAAAGTATAGGGATGACCCTTGTTGCGAAAAAGAGATATTACCCTATATGGTTGCAAATTTGATAAATGGGAAGGTTAAATTTCTCCCTTGATTTAATGCATGATTTGTGAACCGCTTTGGTTGTGTATTTGATAAAATAAAAGTATTGGAATGACCCTTGCACAAAAATGAGATTTTGGCCTATGTGATTACAAGTTTGAGAAATAAGAAGGTTAACATTTCCATTGATTTAAATCATGATATATGAATCTATTTGGTTTTGTATTCGATAAAATGAAAGTATTGGAACGACCCTTGCGTAAAAATGAGATTTTAGCCTATATGGTTATATGTTTGATATATGTATGAAGGTTGAGCTTGTCCCTCGATGTCCCTTGATGCGAAACATGATATTTGAACCTATTTGGTTCTAAATTCGGTAAATATAAAGTATAGGGATGACCCTTGTCGCGAAAAAGAGATATTACCCTATATGGTTGCATATTTGATAAATGGGAAGGTTGAATATGTTCCTTGATTTAAAGCATGATTTGTGAACCTATTTGGTTATGTATTCGGAAAAATGAAATCATTAGAATGACCCTTGTGCAAAAATGAGATTGTAGCCTATATGGTTACATGTTATTCGGTAAATATAAAGTATTGTGGATGACCCTTGTTGCGAAAAAGAGATAGTAGCCTATATGGTTGCAAATTTGATAAATGTGAAGGTTGAATTTGTCCCTTGATTTAAATCATGATTTGTGAACCTATTTGGTTATGTATTCGGCAAAATGAAAGTATTAGAATGACCCTTGTGGAAAAATGAGATTGTAGCCTATATGATTACATGTTTTGATAAATATAAAGGTTGAGCTTGTCCCTCGATGTCCCTTGATGCGAAACATGATATTTGAACCTATTTGTTTCTAAATTCGGTAAATAAAAAGTATTGTGGATGACCCTTGTTGCGAAAAAGAGATATTAGCCTATATGGTTGCAAATTTGATCAATGTGAAGGTTGAATTTGTCCCTTGATTTAAAGCATGATTTGTGAACCTATTTGGTTATGTATTCGGTAATATGAAAGTATTAGAATGACCCTTGTGCAAAAATGAGATTGTAGCCTATATGGTTACATGTTTGATAAATATGAAGGTTGAGCTTGTCCCTCGATGTCCCTTGATGCGAAAGATGATATTTGAACCTATTTGGTTCTAAATTCGGTAAATATAAAGTATTGGGATGACCCTTGTCGCGAAAATGAGATATTAGCCTATATGGTTGCAAATTTGATAAATGTGAAGGTTGAATTTCTCCCTTGATTTAATGCATGATTTGTGAACCGCTTTGGTTGTGTATTTGATATAATAAAAGTATTGGAATGACCCTTGCACAAAAATGAGATTTTGGCCTATGTGATTACAAGTTTGAGAAATAAGAACGTTAACATTTCCCTTGATTTAAATCATGATATATGAATCTATTTGGTTTTGTATTCGATAAAATGAAAGTATTGGAACGACCCTTGCGTAAAAATGAGATTTTAGCCTATATGGTTATATGTTTGATATATGTATGAAGGTTGAGCTTGTCCCTCGATGTCCCTTGATGCGAAACATGATATTTGAACCTATTTGGTTCTAAATTCGGTAAATATAAAGTATAGGGATGACCCTTGTTGCGAAAAAGAGATATTACCCTATATGGTTGCATATTTTATAAATGGAAAGGTTGAATATGTTCCTTGATTTAAAGCATGATTTGTGAACCTATTTGGTTATGTATTCGGCAAAATGAAAGTATTAGAATGACCCTTGTGGAAAAATTAGATTGTAGCCTATATGGTTACATGTTTTGATAAATATGAAGGTTGAGCTTGTCCCTCGATGTCCCTTGATGCGAAACATGATATTTGAACATATTTGTTTATAAATTCGGTAAATATAAAGTATTGTGGATGACCCTTGTTGCGAAAAAGAGATATTACCCTATATGGTTGCAAATTTGATAAATGTGAAGGTTGAATTTGTCCCTTGATTTAAATCAAGATTTGTGAACCTATTTGGTTAGGTATTCGGTAAAATGAAAGCATTAGAATGACCGTTGTGCAAAAATGAGATTGTAGCCTATATGGTTACATGTTTGATAAATATGAAGGTTGAGCTTGTCCCTCGATGTCTCTTGGGGCGAAACATGATATTTGAACCTATTTGGTTCTAAATTCGGTTAATATAAAGTATAGGGATGACCCTTGTTGCGAAAAAGAGATATTACCCTATATGGTTGCAAATTTGATAAATGGGAAGGTTAAATTTCTCCCTTGATTTAATGCATGATTTGTGAACCGCTTTGGTTGTGTATTTGATAAAATAAAAGTATTGGAATGACCCTTGCACAAAAATGAGATTTTGGCCTATGTGATTACAAGTTTGAGAAATAAGAAGGTTAACATTTCCCTTGATTTAAATCATGATATATGAATCTATTTGGTTTTGTATTCGATAAAATGAAAGTATTGGAACGACCCTTGCGTAAAAATGAGATTTTAGCCTATATGGTTATATGTTTGATATATGTATGAAGGTTGAGCTTGTCCCTCGATGTCCCTTGTTGCGAAACATGATATTTGAACCTATTTGGTTCTAAATTCGGTAAATATAAAGTATAGGGATGACCCTTGTCGCGAAAAAGAGATATTACCCTATATGGTTGCATATTTGATAAATGGGAAGGTTGAATTTGTCCCTTCATTTAAAGCATGATTTGTGAACCTATTTGGTTACGTATTCGGCAAAATGAAAGTATTAGAATGACCCTTGTGCAAAAATGAGATTGTAGCCTATATGGTTACATGTTTGATAAATATGAAGGTTGAACTTGTCCCTCGATGTCCATTGATGCGAAACATGATATTTGTACCTATTTGGTTCTAAATTCGGTAAATATAAATTATTGGGATGACCCTTGTCGCGAAAATGAGATATTAGCCTATATGGTTGCAAATTTGATAAATGTGAAGGTTGAATTTCTCCCTTGATTTAATGCATGATTTGTGAACCGCTTTGGTTGTGTATTTGATATAATAAAAGTATTGGAATGACCCTTGCACAAAAATGAGATTTTGGCCTATGTGATTACAAGTTTGAGAAATAAGAAGGTTAACATTTCCCTTGATTTAAATCATGATATATGAATCTATTTGGTTTTGTATTCGATAAAATGAAAGTATTGGAACGACCCTTGCGTAAAAATGAGATTTTAGCCTATATGGTTATATGTTTGATATATGTATGAAGGTTGAGCTTGTCCCTCGATGTCCCTTGATGCGAAACATGATATTTGAACCTATTTGGTTCTAAATTCGGTAAATATAAAGTATAGGGATGACCCTTGTTGCGAAAAAGAGATATTACCCTATATGGTTGCATATTTGATAAATGGGAAGGTTGAATATGTTCCTTGATTTAAAGCATGATTTGTGAACCTATTTGGTTATGTATTCGGCAAAATGAAAGTATTAGAATGACCCTTGTGGAAAAATTAGATTGTAGCCTATATGGTTACATGTTTTGATAAATATGAAGGTTGAGCTTGTCCCTCGATGTCCCTTGATGCGAAACATGATATTTGAACCTATTTGTTTCTAAATTCGGTAAATATAAAGTATTGTGGATGACCCTTGTTGCGAAAAAGAGATATTACCCTATATGGTTGCAAATTTGATAAATGTGAAGGTTGAATTTGTCCCTTGATTTAAATCAAGATTTGTGAACCTATTTGGTTATGTATTCGGTAAAATGAAAGCATTAGAATGACCCTTGTGCAAAAATGAGATTGTAGCCTATATGGTTACATGTTTGATAGATATGAAGGTTGAGCTTCTCCCTCGATGTCTCTTGGGGCGAAACATGATATTTGAACCTATTTGGTTCTAAATTCGGTAAATATAAAGTATAGGGATGACCCTTGTTGCGAAAAAAGAGATATTACCCTATATGGTTGCAAATTTGTTAAATGGGAAGGTTGAATTTGTCCCTTGATTTAAAGCATGATTTGTGAACCTATTTGGTTATGTATTCGGTAAAATGAAAGTATTAGAATGACCCTTGTGCAAAAATGAGATTGTAGCCTATATGGTTACATGTTTGATAAATATGAAGGTTGAGCTTGCCCCTTGATGCGAAACATGATATTTGAACCTATTTGGTTCTAAATTCGGTAAATATAAAGTATTGGGATGACCCTTGTCGCGAAAATGAGATATTAGCCTATATGGTTGCAAATTTGATAAATGTGAAGGTTGAATTTCTCCCTTGATTTAATGCATGATTTGTGAACCACTTTGGTTGTGTATTTGATAAAATAAAAGTATTGGAATGACCCTTGCACAAAAATGAGATTTTGGCCTATGTGATTACAAGTTTGAGAAATAAGAAGGTTAACATTTCCCTTGATTTAAATCATGATATATGAATCTATTTGGTTTTGTATTCGATAAAATGAAAGTATTGGAACGATCCTTGCGTAACAATGAGATTTTAGCCTATATGGTTATATGTTTGATATATGTATGAAGGTTGAGCTTGTCCCTCGATGTCCCTTGGTGCGAAAGATGATATTGGAACCTATTTAGTTCTAAATTCGGTAAATATAAAGTATTGGGATGACCCTTGACGCGACAATGAGATATTATCCTATATGGTTGCAAATTTGATAAATGGTAAGGTTGAATTTGTCCCTTGATTTAAAGCATGATTTGTGAACCTATTTGGTTATGTATTCGGTAATATGAAAGTATTAGAATGACCCTTGTGCAAAAATGAGATTGTAGCCTATATGGTTACATGTTTGATAAATATGAAGGTTGAGCTTGTCCCTCGATGTCCCTTGATGCGAAACATGATATTTGAACCTATTTGGTTCTAAATTCGGTAAATATAAAGTATTGGGATGACCCTTGTCGCGAAAATGATATATTAGCCTATATGGTTGCAAATTTGATAAATGTGAAGGTTGAATTTCTCCCTTGATTTAATGCATGATTTGTGAACCGCTTTGGTTGTGTATTTGATAAAATAAAAGTATTGGAATGACCCTTGCGCAAAAATGAGATTTTGGCCTATGTGATTACAAGTTTGAGAAATAAGAAGGTTAACATTTCCCTTGATTTAAATCATGATATATGAATCTATTTGGTTTTGTATTCGATAAAATGAAAGTATTGGAACGACCCTTGGGTAAAAATGAGATTTTAGCCTCTATGGTTATATGTTTGATATATGTATGAAGGTTGAGCTTGTCCTTCGACGTTCTTTGGTGCGAAAGATGATATTTGAACCTTTTTGGTTCTAAATTTGGTAAATATAATGTATTGGGATGACCCTTGTCGCGAAAATGAGATATTAGCCTATATGGTTATTTGTTTGATATATATGAAGGTTGAGCTTGTGCCTCGATGTCCCTTGGTGCGAAAGATGATATTGGAACCTATTTAGTTCTAAATTCGGTAAATATAAAGTATTGGGATGACCCTTGACGCGACAATGAGATATTATCCTATATGGTTGCAAATTTGATAAATGGTAAGGTTGAATTTGTCCCTTGATTTAAAGCATGATTTGTGAACCTATTTGGTTATGTATTCGGTAATATGAAAGTATTAGAATGACCCTTGTGCAAAAATGAGATTGTAGCCTATATGGTTACATGTTTGATAAATATGAAGGTTGAGCTTGTCCCTCGATGTCCCTAGATGCGAAACATGATATTTGAACCTATTTGGTTCTAAATTCGGTAAATATAAAGTATTGGGATGACCCTTGTCGCGAAAATTTGATATTAGCCTATATGGTTGCAAATTTGATAAATGTGAAGGTTGAATTTGTCCCTTGATTTAAAGCATGATTTGTGAACCTATTTGGTTATGTATTCGGTAATATGAAAGTATTAGAAAGACCCTTGGGCAAAAATGAGATTGTAGCCTATATGGTTACATGTTTGATAAATATGAAGGTTGAGCTTGTCCCTCGATGTCCCTTGATGCGAAACATGATATTTGAACCTATTTGGTTGTAAATTCGGTAAATATAAAGTATTGGGATGACCCTTGTCGCGAAAATGAGATATTAGCCTATATGGTTGCCAATTTGATAAATGTGAAGGTTGAATTTCTCCCCTGATTTAATGCATGATTTGTGAACCTCTTTGGTTTTGTATTCGATAAAATGAAAGTATTGGAACGACCCTTGCGTAAAAATGAGATTTTAGCCTATATGGTTATATGTTTGATATATGTATGAAGGTTGAGCTTGTCCCTCGACGTTCTTTGGTGCGAAAGATGATATTTGAACCTTTTTGGTTCTAAATTTGGTAAATATAAAGTATTGTGGATGACCCTTGTTGCGAAAAAGAGATATTACCCTATATGGTTGCATATTTGATAAATGGGAAGGTTGAATAAGTTCCTTGATTTAAAGCATGATTTGTGAACCTATTTGGTTATGTATTCGGCAAAATGAAAGTATTAGAATGACCCTTGTGGAAAAATTAGATTGTAGCCTATATGGTTACATGTTTTGATAAATATGAAGGTTGAGCTTGTCCCTCGATGTCCCTTAATGCGAAACATGATATTTGAACCTATTTGTTTCTAAATTCGGTAAATATAAAGTATTGTGGATGACCCTTGTCGCGAAAATGAGATATTAGCCTATATGGTTGCAAATTTGATAAATGTGAAGGTTGAATTTGTCCCTTGATTTAAATCAAGATTTGTGAACCTATTTGGTTATGTATTCGGTAAAATGAAAGCATTAGAATGACCGTTGTGCAAAAATGAGATTGTAGCCTATATGGTTACATGTTTGATAAATATGAAGGTTGAGCTTGTCCCTCGATGTCTCTTGGGGCGAAACATGATATTTGAGCCTATTTGGTTCTAAAATCGGTTAATATAAAGTATAGGGATGACCCTTGTTGCGAAAAAGAGATATTACCCTATATGGTTGCAAATTTGATAAATGGGAAGGTTAAATTTCTCCCTTGATTTAATGCATGATTTGTGAACCGCTTTGGTTGTGTATTTGATAAAATAAAAGTATTGGAATGACCCTTGCACAAAAATGAGATTTTGGCCTATGTGATTACAAGTTTGAGAAATAAGAAGGTTAACATTTCCCTTGATTTAAATCATGATATATGAATCTATTTGGTTTTGTATTCGATAAAATGAAAGTATTGGAACGACCCTTGCGTAAAAATGAGATTTTAGCCTATATGGTTATATGTTTGATATATGTATGAAGGTTGAGCTTGTCCCTCGATGTCCCTTGATGCGAAACATGATATTTGAACCTATTTGGTTCTAAATTCGGTAAATATAAAGTATAGGGATGACCCTTGTCGCGAAAAAGAGATATTACCCTATATGGTTGCATATTTGATAAATGGGAAGGTTGAATTTGTCCCTTCATTTAAAGCATGATTTGTGAACCTATTTGGTTACGTATTCGGCAAAATGAAAGTATTAGAATGACCCTTGTGCAAAAATGAGATTGTAGCCTATATGGTTACATGTTTGATAAATATGAAGGTTGAACTTTTCCCTCGATGTCCATTGATGCGAAACATGATATTTGTACCTATTTGGTTCTAAATTCGGTAAATATAAATTATTGGGATGACCCTTGTCGCGAAAATGAGATATTAGCCTATATGGTTGCAAATTTGATAAATGTGAAGGTTGAATTTCTCCCTTGATTTAATGCATGATTTGTGAACCGCTTTGGTTGTGTATTTGATATAATAAAAGTATTGGAATGACCCTTGCACAAAAATGAGATTTTGGCCTATGTGATTACAAGTTTGAGAAATAAGAAGGTTAACATTTCCCTTGATTTAAATCATGATATATGAATCTATTTGGTTTTGTATTCGATAAAATGAAAGTATTGGAACGACCCTTGCGTAAAAATGAGATTTTAGCCTATATGGTTATATGTTTGATATATGTATGAAGGTTGAGCTTGTCCCTCGATGTCCCTTGATGCGAAACATGATATTTGAACCTATTTGGTTCTAAATTCAGTAAATATAAAGTATAGGGATGACCCTTGTTGCGAAAAAGAGATATTACCCTATATGGTTGCATATTTGATAAATGGGAAGGTTGAATATGTTCCTTGATTTAAAGCATGATTTGTGAACCTATTTGGTTATGTATTCGGCAAAATGAAAGTATTAGAATGACCCTTGTGGAAAAATTAGATTGTAGCCTATATGGTTACATGTTTTGATAAATATGAAGGTTGAGCTTGTCCCTCGATGTCCCTTGATGCGAAACATGATATTTGAACCTATTTGTTTCTAAATTCGGTAAATATAAAGTATTGTGGATGACCCTTGTTGCGAAAAAGAGATATTACCCTATATGGTTGCAAATTTGATAAATGTGAAGGTTGAATTTGTCCCTTGATTTAAATCAAGATTTGTGAACCTATTTGGTTATGTATTCGGTAAAATGAAAGCATTAGAATGACCGTTGTGCAAAAATGAGATTGTAGCCTATATGGTTACATGTTTGATAAATATGAAGGTTGAGCTTGTCCCTCGATGTCTCTTGGGGCGAAACATGATATTTGAGCCTATTTGGTTCTAAAATCGGTTAATATAAAGTATAGGGATGACCCTTGTTGCGAAAAAGAGATATTACCCTATATGGTTGCAAATTTGATAAATGGGAAGGTTAAATTTCTCCCTTGATTTAATGCATGATTTGTGAACCGCTTTGGTTGTGTATTTGATAAAATAAAAGTATTGGAATGACCCTTGCACAAAAATGAGATTTTGGCCTATGTGATTACAAGTTTGAGAAATAAGAAGGTTAACATTTCCCTTGATTTAAATCATGATATATGAATCTATTTGGTTTTGTATTCGATAAAATGAAAGTATTGGAACGACCCTTGCGTAAAAATGAGATTTTAGCCTATATGGTTATATGTTTGATATATGTATGAAGGTTGAGCTTGTCCCTCGATGTCCCTTGATGCGAAACATGATATTTGAACCTATTTGGTTCTAAATTCGGTAAATATAAAGTATAGGGATGACCCTTGTCGCGAAAAAGAGATATTACCCTATATGGTTGCATATTTGATAAATGGGAAGGTTGAATTTGTCCCTTCATTTAAAGCATGATTTGTGAACCTACTTGGTTACGTATTCGGCAAAATGAAAGTATTAGAATGACCCTTGTGCAAAAATGAGATTGTAGCCTATATGGTTACATGTTTGATAAATATGAAGGTTGAACTTTTCCCTCGATGTCCATTGATGCGAAACATGATATTTGTACCTATTTGGTTCTAAATTCGGTAAATATAAATTATTGGGATGACCCTTGTCGCGAAAATGAGATATTAGCCTATATGGTTGCAAATTTGATAAATGTGAAGGTTGAATTTCTCCCTTGATTTAATGCATGATTTGTGAACCGCTTTGGTTGTGTATTTGATATAATAAAAGTATTGGAATGACCCTTGCACAAAAATGAGATTTTGGCCTATGTGATTACAAGTTTGAGAAATAAGAAGGTTAACATTTCCCTTGATTTAAATCATGATATATGAATCTATTTGGTTTTGTATTCGATAAAATGAAAGTATTGGAACGACCCTTGCGTAAAAATGAGATTTTAGCCTATATGGTTATATGTTTGATATATGTATGAAGGTTGAGCTTGTCCCTCGATGTCCCTTGATGCGAAACATGATATTTGAACCTATTTGGTTCTAAATTCAGTAAATATAAAGTATAGGGATGACCCTTGTTGCGAAAAAGAGATATTACCCTATATGGTTGCATATTTGATAAATGGGAAGGTTGAATATGTTCCTTGATTTAAAGCATGATTTGTGAACCTATTTGGTTATGTATTCGGCAAAATGAAAGTATTAGAATGACCCTTGTGGAAAAATTAGATTGTAGCCTATATGGTTACATGTTTTGATAAATATGAAGGTTGAGCTTGTCCCTCGATGTCCCTTGATGCGAAACATGATATTTGAACCTATTTGTTTCTAAATTCGGTAAATATAAAGTATTGTGGATGACCCTTGTTGCGAAAAAGAGATATTACCCTATATGGTTGCAAATTTGATAAATGTGAAGGTTGAATTTGTCCCTTGATTTAAATCAAGATTTGTGAACCTATTTGGTTATGTATTCGGTAAAATGAAAGCATTAGAATGACCCTTGTGCAAAAATGAGATTGTAGCCTATATGGTTACATGTTTGATAAATATGAAGGTTGAGCTTGTCCCTCGATGTCTCTTGGGGCGAAACATGATATTTGAACCTATTTGGTTCTAAATTCGGTAAATATAAAGTATTGGGATGACCCTTGTCGCGAAAATGAGATATTAGCCTATATGGTTGCAAATTTGATAAATGTGAAGGTTAAATTTCTCCCTTGATTTAATGCATGATTTGTGAACCGCTTTGGTTGTGTATTTGATAAAATGAAAGTATTGGAACGACCCTTGCGTAAAAATGAGATTTTCGCCTATATGGTTATATGTTTGATATATGTATGAAGGTTGAGCTTGTCCCTCGACGTTCTTTGGTGCGAAAGATGATATTTGAACCTTTTTGGTTCTAAATTTGGTAAATATAATGTATTGGGATGACCCTTGCACAAAAATGAGATTTTGGCCTATGTGATTACAAGTTTGAGAAATAAGAAGGTTAACATTTCCCTTGATTTAAATCATGATATATGAATCTATTTGGTTTTGTATTCGATAAAATGAAAGTATTGGAACGACCCTTGCGTAAAAATGAGATTTTAGCCTATATGGTTATATGTTTGATATATGTATGAAGGTTGAGCTTGTCCCTCGATGTCCCTTGATGCGAAACATGATATTTGAACCTATTTGGTTCTAAATTCGGTAAATATAAAGTATAGGGATGACCCTTGTCGCGAAAAAGAGATATTACCCTATATGGTTGCATATTTGATAAATGGGAAGGTTGAATTTGTCCCTTCATTTAAAGCATGATTTGTGAACCTATTTGGTTACGTATTCGGCAAAATGAAAGTATTAGAATGACCCTTGTGCAAAAATGAGATTGTAGCCTATATGGTTACATGTTTGATAAATATGAAGGTTGAACTTTTCCCTCGATGTCCATTGATGCGAAACATGATATTTGTACCTATTTGGTTCTAAATTCGGTAAATATAAATTATTGGGATGACCCTTGTCGCGAAAATGAGATATTAGCCTATATGGTTGCAAATTTGATAAATGTGAAGGTTGAATTTCTCCCTTGATTTAATGCATGATTTGTGAACCGCTTTGGTTGTGTATTTGATATAATAAAAGTATTGGAATGACCCTTGCACAAAAATGAGATTTTGGCCTATGTGATTACAAGTTTGAGAAATAAGAAGGTTAACATTTCCCTTGATTTAAATCATGATATATGAATCTATTTGGTTTTGTATTCGATAAAATGAAAGTATTGGAACGACCCTTGCGTAAAAATGAGATTTTAGCCTATATGGTTATATGTTTGATATATGTATGAAGGTTGAGCTTGTCCCTCGATGTCCCTTGATGCGAAACATGATATTTGAACCTATTTGGTTCTAAATTCAGTAAATATAAAGTATAGGGATGACCCTTGTTGCGAAAAAGAGATATTACCCTATATGGTTGCATATTTGATAAATGGGAAGGTTGAATATGTTCCTTGATTTAAAGCATGATTTGTGAACCTATTTGGTTATGTATTCGGCAAAATGAAAGTATTAGAATGACCCTTGTGGAAAAATTAGATTGTAGCCTATATGGTTACATGTTTTGATAAATATGAAGGTTGAGCTTGTCCCTCGATGTCCCTTGATGCGAAACATGATATTTGAACCTATTTGTTTCTAAATTCGGTAAATATAAAGTATTGTGGATGACCCTTGTTGCGAAAAAGAGATATTACCCTATATGGTTGCAAATTTGATAAATGTGAAGGTTGAATTTGTCCCTTGATTTAAATCAAGATTTGTGAACCTATTTGGTTATGTATTCGGTAAAATGAAAGCATTAGAATGACCCTTGTGCAAAAATGAGATTGTAGCCTATATGGTTACATGTTTGATAAATATGAAGGTTGAGCTTGTCCCTCGATGTCTCTTGGGGCGAAACATGATATTTGAACCTATTTGGTTCTAAATTCGGTAAATATAAAGTATTGGGATGACCCTTGTCGCGAAAATGAGATATTAGCCTATATGGTTGCAAATTTGATAAATGTGAAGGTTAAATTTCTCCCTTGATTTAATGCATGATTTGTGAACCGCTTTGGTTGTGTATTTGATAAAATGAAAGTATTGGAACGACCCTTGCGTAAAAATGAGATTTTCGCCTATATGGTTATATGTTTGATATATGTATGAAGGTTGAGCTTGTCCCTCGACGTTCTTTGGTGCGAAAGATGATATTTGAACCTTTTTGGTTCTAAATTTGGTAAATATAATGTATTGGGATGACCCTTGCACAAAAATGAGATTTTGGCCTATGTGATTACAAGTTTGAGAAATAAGAAGGTTAACATTTCCCTTGATTTAAATCATGATATATGAATCTATTTGGTTTTGTATTCGATAAAATGAAAGTATTGGAACGACCCTTGCGTAAAAATGAGATTTTAGCCTATATGGTTATATGTTTGATATATGTATGAAGGTTGAGCTTGTCCCTCGATGTCCCTTGATGCGAAACATGATATTTGAACCTATTTGGTTCTAAATTCGGTAAATATAAAGTATAGGGATGACCCTTGTCGCGAAAAAGAGATATTACCCTATATGGTTGCATATTTGATAAATGGGAAGGTTGAATTTGTCCCTTCATTTAAAGCATGATTTGTGAACCTATTTGGTTACGTATTCGGCAAAATGAAAGTATTAGAATGACCCTTGTGCAAAAATGAGATTGTAGCCTATATGGTTACATGTTTGATAAATATGAAGGTTGAACTTTTCCCTCGATGTCCATTGATGCGAAACATGATATTTGTACCTATTTGGTTCTAAATTCGGTAAATATAAATTATTGGGATGACCCTTGTCGCGAAAATGAGATATTAGCCTATATGGTTGCAAATTTGATAAATGTGAAGGTTGAATTTCTCCCTTGATTTAATGCATGATTTGTGAACCGCTTTGGTTGTGTATTTGATATAATAAAAGTATTGGAATGACCCTTGCACAAAAATGAGATTTTGGCCTATGTGATTACAAGTTTGAGAAATAAGAAGGTTAACATTTCCCTTGATTTAAATCATGATATATGAATCTATTTGGTTTTGTATTCGATAAAATGAAAGTATTGGAACGACCCTTGCGTAAAAATGAGATTTTAGCCTATATGGTTATATGTTTGATATATGTATGAAGGTTGAGCTTGTCCCTCGATGTCCCTTGATGCGAAACATGATATTTGAACCTATTTGGTTCTAAATTCAGTAAATATAAAGTATAGGGATGACCCTTGTTGCGAAAAAGAGATATTACCCTATATGGTTGCATATTTGATAAATGGGAAGGTTGAATATGTTCCTTGATTTAAAGCATGATTTGTGAACCTATTTGGTTATGTATTCGGCAAAATGAAAGTATTAGAATGACCCTTGTGGAAAAATTAGATTGTAGCCTATATGGTTACATGTTTTGATAAATATGAAGGTTGAGCTTGTCCCTCGATGTCCCTTGATGCGAAACATGATATTTGAACCTATTTGTTTCTAAATTCGGTAAATATAAAGTATTGTGGATGACCCTTGTTGCGAAAAAGAGATATTACCCTATATGGTTGCAAATTTGATAAATGTGAAGGTTGAATTTGTCCCTTGATTTAAATCAAGATTTGTGAACCTATTTGGTTATGTATTCGGTAAAATGAAAGCATTAGAATGACCCTTGTGCAAAAATGAGATTGTAGCCTATATGGTTACATCTTTGATAAATATGAAGGTTAAGCTTGTCCCTCGATGTCCCTAGATGCGAAACATGATATTTGAACCTATTTGGTTCTAAATTCGGTAAATATAAAGTATTGGGATGACCCTTGTCGCGAAAATGAGATATTAGCCTATATGGTTGCAAATTTGATAAATGTGAAGGTTGAATTTCTCCCTTGATTTAATGCATGATTTGTGAACCTCTTTGGTTTTGTATTCGATAAAATGAAAGTATTGGAACGACCCTTGCGTAAAAATGAGATTTTCGCCTATATGGTTATATGTTTGATATATGTATGAAGGTTGAGCTTGTCCCTCGACGTTCTTTGGTGCGAAAGATGATATTTGAACCTTTTTGGTTCTAAATTTGGTAAATATAATGTATTGGGATGACCCTTGTCGCGAAAATGAGATAATAGCCTATATGGTTGCATATTTGATAAATGGGAAGGTTGAATATGTTCGTTGATTTAAAGCATGATTTGTGAACCTATTTGGTTATGTATTCGGCAAAATGAAAGTATTAGAATGACCCTTGTGGAAAAACGAGTTTGTAGCCTATATGATTACATGTTTTGATAAATATGAAGGTTGAGCTTGTCCCTCGATGTCCCTTGATGCGAAACATGATATTTGAACCTATTTGTTTCTAAATTCTGTAAATATAAAGTATTGTGCATGACCCTTGTTGCGAAAAAGAGATATTAGCCTATATGGTTGCAAATTTGATAAATGGGAAGGTTGAATTTGTCCCTTGATTTAAAGCATGATTTGTGAAACTATTTGGTTATGTATTCGGTAATATGAAAGTATTAGAATGACCCTTGTGCAAAAATGAGATTGTATGCATATTTGTCGGTTACTATTTCAATAGTAATCGGCATGATTTATTTTCAGCACATTCGTCGGTTACTATTTCAAAAGTAATCGGCATGATCTATTTTTTGCACATTCGTCGATTACTATTTCAAAATTAATCGGCAAGATTTTTATTTTCAGCATATTCGTCGGTGACTATTTCAAAAGTAATCGGCATGATTTATTTTCAGCATATTCGTCGTTTACTATTTCAAAGGTAATCGACATTATTTATTTTCAACACATTCGTCGGTTACTATTTCAAAAGTAATCGGCATGATCTATTTTCTGCACATTCGTCGGTTACTATTTCAAAAGTAATCGGCAAGATTTTTATTTTCAGCATATTCGTCAATGACTATTTCAAAAGTAATCGGCATGATTTATTTTCAGCATATTCGTCGGTTACTATTTCAAAAGTAATAGGCAAGATTTTTATTTTCAACATGTTCGTCGGTTACTATTTCAAAAGTAATCGGCAAGATTTTTATTTTCAGCACATTCGTCGGTTACTATTTCAAAAGTAATCGGCAAGATTTTTATTTTCATCATATTTGTCGGTTACTATTAAAAGTAACCGACAAGATTTTTATTTTCAACATATTCGTCGGTTCCTATTTCAAAAGTAATCGGCAAGATTTTTATTTTTAGCATATTTGTCGGTTACTATTTTAAAAGTAATCGACAAGAATTTTATTTTCAACATATTCGTCGGTTACTATTTCAAAAGTAATCGGCAAGACTTTATTTTCAGCACATTCGTCGGTTACTATTTCAAAAGTAATCGGCAAGATTTTTATTTTCAGCATATTCGTCGGTGACTATTTCAAAAGTAATCGACAATATTTTTATTTTCAGCATATTTGTCGGTTACTGTTTTAAAAGTAATCGACAAGATTTTTATTTTCAATATATTCGTTGGTTACTATTTCAAAAGTAATCGGCAAGACTTTATTTTCAGCATATTCGTTGGTTACTTTTTCAAAAGTAATCGGTAAGATTTTTATTTTCAACATATTCGTCGCTTACTATTTCAAAAGTAATCGGCATGATTTATTTTCAGCACATTCGTCGGTTACTATTTCAAAAGTAATCGGCAAGATTTATTTTCAGCACATATTCGTCGGTTACTATTTCAAAAGTAATGGGCAAGACTTTATTTTCAGCATATTCGTTGGTTACTATTTCAAAAGTAATCGGCATGATTTATTTTCTGCACATTCGTCTGTTACTATTTCAAAAGTAATCGGCAAGATTTTATTTTCAACATATTTGTCGGTTACTATTTTAAAAGTAATCGACAAGATTTTTATTTTCAACATATTCGTCGGTTCCTATTTCAAAAGTAATTGGCAAGACTTTTATTTTCAGCACATTTGTCGGTTACTATTTCAATAGTAATCGGCATGATTTATTTTCAGCACATTCGTCGGTTACTATTTCAAAAGTAATCGGCATGATTTATTTTCAACACATTCGTCGGTTACTATTTCAAAAGTAATCGGCATGATCTATTTTTTGCACATCCGTCGGTTACTATTTCAAAATTAATCGGCAAGATTTTTATTTTCAGCATATTCGTCGGTGACTATTTCAAAAGTAATCGGCATGATTTATTTTCAGCATATTCGTCGGTTACTATTTCAAAGGTAATCGACATCATTTATTTTCAACACATTCGTCGGTTACTATTTCAAAAGTAATCGGCATGATCTAGTTTCTGCACATTCGTCGGTTACTATTTCAAAAGTAATAGGCAAGATTTTTATTTTCAGCATGTTCGTCGGTTACTATTTCAAAAGTAATCGGCAAGATTTTTATTTTCAGCACATTCGTCGGTTCCTATTTCAAAAGTAATCGGCAAGATTTTTATTTTTAGCATATTTGTCGGTTAATATTTTAAAAGTAATCGACAAGATTTTTATTTTCAAAATGTTCGTCGGTTACTATTTCAAAAGTAATCGGCAAGATTTTTATTTTCCGCACATTTGTCGGTAACTATTTCAAAAGTAATCGGCAAGATTTTTATTTTCAGCATATTTGTCGGTTACTATTAAAAGTAACCGACAAGATTTTTATTTTCAACATATTCGTCGGTTCCTATTTCAAAAGTAATCGGCAAGATTTTTATTTTTAGCATATTTGTCGGTTACTATTTTAAAAGTAATCGACAAGATTTTTATTTTCAACATATTCGTCGGTTACTATTTCAAAAGTAATCGGCAAGACTTTATTTTCAGCACATTCGTCGGTTACTATTTCAAAAGTAATCGGCAAGATTTTTATTTTCAGCATATTCGTCGGTGACTATTTCAAAAGTAATCGGCAATATTTTTATTTTCAGCATATTTGTCGGTTACTGTTTTAAAAGTAATCGACAAGATTTTTATTTTCAAT
Organism: Medicago lupulina; assembly: GCA_958299785.1. NCBI lineage: Eukaryota > Viridiplantae > Streptophyta > Magnoliopsida > Fabales > Fabaceae > Medicago > Medicago lupulina. Next base: position 43,287,326 of record OY283144.1, read on the forward strand.
ATATTCGTTGGTTACTATTTCAAAAGTAATCGGCAAGACTTTATTTTCAGCATATTCGTTGGTTACTTTTTCAAAAGTAATCGGTAAGATTTTTATTTTCAACATATTCGTCGCTTACTATTTCAAAAGTAATCGGCATGATTTATTTTCAGCACATTCGTCGGTTACTATTTCAAAAGTAATCGGCAAGATTTATTTTCAGCACATATTCGTCGGTTACTATTTCAAAAGTAATGGGCAAGACTTTATTTTCAGCATATTCGTTGGTTACTATTTCAAAAGTAATCGGCATGATTTATTTTCTGCACATTCGTCTGTTACTATTTCAAAAGTAATCGGCAAGATTTTATTTTCAGCATATTTGTCGGTTACTATTTTAAAAGTAATCGACAAGATTTTTATTTTCAACATATTCGTCGGTTCCTATTTCAAAAGTAATTGGCAAGACTTTTATTTTCAGCACATTTGTCGGTTACTATTTCAATAGTAATCGGCATGATTTATTTTCAGCACATTCGTCGGTTACTATTTCAAAAGTAATCGGCATGATTTATTTTCAACACATTCGTCGGTTACTATTTCAAAAGTAATCGGCATGATCTATTTTCTGCACATTCGTCGGTTACTATTTCAAAAGTAATAGGCAAGATTTTTATTTTCAGCATGTTCGTCGGTTACTATTTCAAAAGTAATCGGCAAGATTTTTATTTTCAGCACATTCGTCGGTTCCTATTTCAAAAGTAATCGGCAAGATTTTTATTTTTAGCATATTTGTCGGTTACTATTTTAAAAGTAATCGACAAGATTTTTATTTTCAAAATGTTCGTCGGTTACTATTTCAAAAGTAATCGGCAAGATTTTTATTTTCCGCACATTTGTCGGTAACTATTTCAAAAGTAATCGGCAAGATTTTTATTTTCAGCATATTTGTCCGTTACTATTAAAAGTAACCGACAAGATTTTTATTTTCAACATATTCGTCGGTTCCTATTTCAAAAGTAATCGGCAAGATTTTTATTTTTAGCATATTTGTCGGTTACTATTTTAAAAGTAATCGACAAGATTTTTATTTTCAACATATTCGTCGGTTACTATTTCAAAAGTAATCGGCAAGACTTTATTTTCAGCACATTCGTCGGTTACTATTTCAAAAGTAATCGGCAAGATTTTTATTTTCAGCATATTCGTCGGTGACTATTTCAAAAGTAATCGGCAATATTTTTATTTTCAGCATATTTGTCGGTTACTGTTTTAAAAGTAATCGACAAGATTTTTATTTTCAATATATTCGTTGGTTACTATTTCAAAAGTAATCGGCAAGACTTTATTTTCAGCATATTCGTTGGTTACTTTTTCAAAAGTAATCGGTAAGATTTTTATTTTCAACATATTCGTCGCTTACTATTTCAAAAGTAATCGGCATGATTTATTTTCAGCACATTCGTCGGTTACTATTTCAAAAGTAATCGGCAAGATTTATTTTCAGCACATATTCGTCGGTTACTATTTCAAAAGTAATGGGCAAGACTTTATTTTCAGCATATTCGTTGGTTACTATTTCAAAAGTAATCGGCATGATTTATTTTCTGCACATTCGTCTGTTACTATTTCAAAAGTAATCGGCAAGATTTTATTTTCAGCATATTTGTCGGTTACTATTTTAAAAGTAATCGACAAGATTTTTATTTTCAACATATTCGTCGGTTCCTATTTCAAAAGTAATTGGCAAGACTTTTATTTTCAGCACATTTGTCGGTTACTATTTCAATAGTAATCGGCATGATTTATTTTCAGCACATTCGTCGGTTACTATTTCAAAAGTAATCGGCATGATTTATTTTCAACACATTCGTCGGTTACTATTTCAAAAGTAATCGGCATGATCTATTTTCTGCACATTCGTCGGTTACTATTTCAAAAGTAATAGGCAAGATTTTTATTTTCAGCATGTTCGTCGGTTACTATTTCAAAAGTAATCGGCAAGATTTTTATTTTCAGCACATTCGTCGGTTCCTATTTCAAAAGTAATCGGCAAGATTTTTATTTTTAGCATATTTGTCGGTTACTATTTTAAAAGTAATCGACAAGATTTTTATTTTCAAAATGTTCGTCGGTTACTATTTCAAAAGTAATCGGCAAGATTTTTATTTTCCGCACATTTGTCGGTAACTATTTCAAAAGTAATCGGCAAGATTTTTATTTTCAGCATATTTGTCGGTTACTATTAAAAGTAACCGACAAGATTTTTATTTTCAACATATTCGTCGGTTCCTATTTCAAAAGTAATCGGCAAGATTTTTATTTTTAGCATATTTGTCGGTTACTATTTTAAAAGTATTCGACAAGATTTTTATTTTCAACATGTTCGTCGGTTACTATTTCAAAAGTAATCGGCAAGACTTTATTTTCAGCACATTCTACGGTTACTATTTCAAAAGTAATCGGCAAGATTTTTATTTTCAGCATATTCGTCGGTGACTATTTCAAAAGTAATCGGCAATATTTTTATTTTCAGCATATTTGTCGGTTACTGTTTTAAAAGTAATCGACAAGATTTTTATTTTCAATATATTCGTTGGTTACTATTTCAAAAGTAATCGGCAAGACTTTATTTTCAGCATATTCGTTGGTTACTTTTTCAAAAGTAATCGGTAAGATTTTTATTTTCAACATATTCGTCGCTTACTATTTCAAAAGTAATCGGCATGATTTATTTTCAGCACATTCGTCGGTTACTATTTCAAAAGTAATCGGCAAGATTTATTTTCAGCACATATTCGTCGGTTACTATTTCAAAAGTAATGGGCAAGACTTTATTTTCAGCATATTCGTTGGTTACTATTTCAAAAGTAATCGGCATGATTTATTTTCTGCACATTCGTCTGTTACTATTTCAAAAGTAATCGGCAAGATTTTATTTTCAGCATATTTGTCGGTTACTATTTTAAAAGTAATCGACAAGATTTTTATTTTCAACATATTCGTCGGTTCCTATTTCAAAAGTAATTGGCAAGACTTTTATTTTCAGCACATTTGTCGGTTACTATTTCAATAGTAATCGGCATGATTTATTTTCAGCACATTCGTCGGTTACTATTTCAAAAGTAATCGGCATGATTTATTTTCAACACATTCGTCGGTTACTATTTCAAAAGTAATCGGCATGATCTATTTTCTGCACATTCGTCGGTTACTATTTCAAAAGTAATAGGCAAGATTTTTATTTTCAGCATGTTCGTCGGTTACTATTTCAAAAGTAATCGGCAAGATTTTTATTTTCAGCACATTCGTCGGTTCCTATTTCAAAAGTAATCGGCAAGATTTTTATTTTTAGCATATTTGTCGGTTACTATTTTAAAAGTAATCGACAAGATTTTTATTTTCAAAATGTTCGTCGGTTACTATTTCAAAAGTAATCGGCAAGATTTTTATTTTCCGCACATTTGTCGGTAACTATTTCAAAAGTAATCGGCAAGATTTTTATTTTCAGCATATTTGTCGGTTACTATTAAAAGTAACCGACAAGATTTTTATTTTCAACATATTCGTCGGTTCCTATTTCAAAAGTAATCGGCAAGATTTTTATTTTTAGCATATTTGTCGGTTACTATTTTAAAAGTATTCGACAAGATTTTTATTTTCAACATATTCCTCGGTTACTATTTCAAAAGTAATCGGCAAGACTTTATTTTCAGCACATTCTACGGTTACTATTTCAAAAGTAATCGGCAAGATTTTTATTTTCAGCATATTCGTCGGTGACTATTTCAAAAGTAATCGGCAATATTTTTATTTTCAGCATATTTGTCGGTTACTGTTTTAAAAGTAATCGACAAGATTTTTATTTTCAATATATTCGTTGGTTACTATTTCAAAAGTAATCGGCAAGACTTTATTTTCAGCATATTCGTTGGTTACTTTTTCAAAAGTAATCGGTAAGATTTTTATTTTCAACATATTCGTCGCTTACTATTTCAAAAGTAATCGGCATGATTTATTTTCAGCACATTCGTCGGTTACTATTTCAAAAGTAATCGGCAAGATTTATTTTCAGCACATATTCGTCGGTTACTATTTCAAAAGTAATGGGCACGACTTTATTTTCAGCATATTCGTTGGTTACTATTTCAAAAGTAATCGGCATGATTTATTTTCTGCACATTCGTCTGTTACTATTTCAAAAGTAATCGGCAAGATTTTATTTTCAGCATATTTGTCGGTTACTATTTTAAAAGTAATCGACAAGATTTTTATTTTCAACATATTCGTCGGTTCCTATTTCAAAAGTAATTGGCAAGACTTTTATTTTCAGCACATTTGTCGGTTACTATTTCAATAGTAATCGGCATGATTTATTTTCAGCACATTCGTCGGTTACTATTTCAAAAGTAATCGGCATGATTTATTTTCAACACATTCGTCGGTTACTATTTCAAAAGTAATCGGCATGATCTATGTTTTGCACATCCGTCGGTTACTATTTCAAAATTAATCGGCAAGATTTTTATTTTCAGCATATTCGTCGGTGACTATTTCAAAAGTAATCGGCATGATTTATTTTCAGCATATTCGTCGGTTACTATTTCAAAGGTAATCGACATCATTTATTTTCAACACATTCGTCGGTTACTATTTCAAAAGTAATCGGCATGATCTATTTTCTGCACATTCGTCGGTTACTATTTCAAAAGTAATAGGCAAGATTTTTATTTTCAGCATGTTCGTCGGTTACTATTTCAAAAGTAATCGGCAAGATTTTTATTTTCAGCACATTCGTCGGTTCCTATTTCAAAAGTAATCGGCAAGATTTTTATTTTTAGCATATTTGTCGGTTACTATTTTAAAAGTAATCGACAAGATTTTTATTTTCAAAATGTTCGTCGGTTACTATTTCAAAAGTAATCGGCAAGATTTTTATTTTCCGCACATTCGTCGGTGACTATATCAAAAGTAATCGGCAAGATTTTTATTTTCAGCATATTTGTCGGTTACTGTTTTAAAAGTAATCGACAAGATTTTTATTTTCAACATATTCGTCAGTTACTATTTCAAAAGTAATCGGCAAGACTTTATTTTCAGCATATTCGTTGGTTACTATTTCAAAAGTAATCGGTAAGATTTTTATTTTCAACATATTCGTCGCTTACTATTTCAAAAGTAATCGGCATGATTTATTTTCAGCACATTCGTCGGTTACTATTTCAAAAAAAATCGGCAAGATTTATTTTCAGCACATATTCGTCGGTTACTATTTCAAAAGTAATGGGCAAGACTTTTATTTTCAGCACATTTATCGGTTACTATTTCAACAGTAATCGGCATGATTTATTTTCAGCACATTCGTTGGTTACTATTTCAAAAGTAATCGGCATGATTCATTTTCAACACATTCGTCGGTTACTATTTCAAAAGTAATCGGCATGATCTATTTTCTGCACATTCGTCGGTTACTATTTCAAAAGTAATCGGCAAGATTTTTATTTTCAGCATATTCGTCAATGACTATTTCAAAAGTAATCGGCATGATTTATTTTCAGCATATTCGTCGGTTACTATTTCAAAAGTAATAGGCAAGATTTTTATTTTCAGCATGTTCGTCGGTTACTATTTCAAAAGTAATCGGCAAGATTTTTATTTTCAGCACATTCGTCGGTTACTATTTCAAAAGTAATCGGCACGATTTTTATTTTCATCATATTTGTCGGTTACTATTTTAAAAGTAATCGACAAGATTTTTATTTTCAACATATTCGTCGGTTCCTATTTCAAAAGTAATCGGCAAGATTTTTATTTTTAGCATATTTGTCGGTTACTATTTTAAAAGTAATCGACAAGATTTTTATTTTCAACATATTCGTCGGTTACTATTTCAAAAGTAATCGGCAAGACTTTATTTTCAGCACATTCGTCGGTTACTATTTCAAAAGTAATCGGCAAGATTTTTATTTTCAGCATATTCGTCGGTGACTATTTCAAAAGTAATCGGCAATATTTTTATTTTCAGCATATTTGTCGGTTACTGTTTTAAAAGTAATCGACAAGATTTTTATTTTCAATATATTCGTTGGTTACTATTTCAAAAGTAATCGGCAAGACTTTATTTTCAGCATATTCGTTGGTTACTTTTTCAAAAGTAATCGGTAAGATTTTTATTTTCAACATATTCGTCGCTTACTATTTCAAAAGTAATCGGCATGATTTATTTTCAGCACATTCGTCGGTTACTATTTCAAAAGTAATCGGCAAGATTTATTTTCAGCACATATTCGTCGGTTACTATTTCAAAAGTAATGGGCAAGACTTTATTTTCAGCATATTCGTTGGTTACTATTTCAAAAGTAATCGGCATGATTTATTTTCTACACATTCGTCTGTTACTATTTCAAAAGTAATCGGCAAGATTTTATTTTCAGCATATTTGTCGGTTACTATTTTAAAAGTAATCGACAAGATTTTTATTTTCAACATATTCGTCGGTTCCTATTTCAAAAGTAATTGGCAAGACTTTTATTTTCAGCACATTTGTCGGTTACTATTTCAATAGTAATCGGCATGATTTATTTTCAGCACATTCGTCGGTTACTATTTCAAAAGTAATCGGCATGATTTATTTTCAACACATTCGTCGGTTACTATTTCAAAAGTAATCGGCATGATCTATTTTCTGCACATTCGTCGGTTACTATTTCAAAAGTAATAGGCAAGATTTTTATTTTCAGCATGTTCGTCGGTTACTATTTCAAAAGTAATCGGCAAGATTTTTATTTTCAGCACATTCGTCGGTTCCTATTTCAAAAGTAATCGGCAAGATTTTTATTTTTAGCATATTTGTCGGTTACTATTTTAAAAGTAATCGACAAGATTTTTATTTTCAAAATGTTCGTCGGTTACTATTTCAAAAGTAATCGGCAAGATTTTTATTTTCCGCACATTTGTCGGTAACTATTTCAAAAGTAATCGGCAAGATTTTTATTTTCAGCATATTTGTCGGTTACTATTAAAAGTAACCGACAAGATTTTTATTTTCAACATATTCGTCGGTTCCTATTTCAAAAGTAATCGGCAAGATTTTTATTTTTAGCATATTTGTCGGTTACTATTTTAAAAGTATTCGACAAGATTTTTATTTTCAACATGTTCGTCGGTTACTATTTCAAAAGTAATCGGCAAGACTTTATTTTCAGCACATTCTACGGTTACTATTTCAAAAGTAATCGGCAAGATTTTTATTTTCAGCATATTCGTCGGTGACTATTTCAAAAGTAATCGGCAATATTTTTATTTTCAGCATATTTGTCGGTTACTGTTTTAAAAGTAATCGACAAGATTTTTATTTTCAATATATTCGTTGGTTACTATTTCAAAAGTAATCGGCAAGACTTTATTTTCAGCATATTCGTTGGTTACTTTTTCAAAAGTAATCGGTAAGATTTTTATTTTCAACATATTCGTCGCTTACTATTTCAAAAGTAATCGGCATGATTTATTTTCAGCACATTCGTCGGTTACTATTTCAAAAGTAATCGGCAAGATTTATTTTCAGCACATATTCGTAGGTTACTATTTCAAAAGTAATGGGCAAGACTTTATTTTCAGCATATTCGTTGGTTACTATTTCAAAAGTAATCGACATGATTTATTTTCTGCACATTCGTCTGTTACTATTTCAAAAGTAATCGGCAAGATTTTATTTTCAGCATATTTGTCGGTTACTATTTTAAAAGTAATCGACAAGATTTTTATTTTCAACATATTCGTCGGTTCCTATTTCAAAAGTAATTGGCAAGACTTTTATTTTCAGCACATTTGTCGGTTACTATTTCAATAGTAATCGGCATGATTTATTTTCAGCACATTCGTCGGTTACTATTTCAAAAGTAATCGGCATGATTTATTTTCAACACATTCGTCGGTTACTATTTCAAAAGTAATCGGCATGATCTATTTTTTGCACATCCGTCGGTTACTATTTCAAAATTAATCGGCAAGATTTTTATTTTCAGCATATTCGTCGGTGACTATTTCAAAAGTAATCGGCATGATTTATTTTCAGCATATTCGTCGGTTACTATTTCAAAGGTAATCGACATCATTTATTTTCAACACATTCGTCGGTTACTATTTCAAAAGTAATCGGCATGATCTAGTTTCTGCACATTCGTCGGTTACTATTTCAAAAGTAATAGGCAAGATTTTTATTTTCAGCATGTTCGTCGGTTACTATTTCAAAAGTAATCGGCAAGATTTTTATTTTCAGCACATTCGTCGGTTCCTATTTCAAAAGTAATCGGCAAGATTTTTATTTTTAGCATATTTGTCGGTTAATATTTTAAAAGTAATCGACAAGATTTTTATTTTCAAAATGTTCGTCGGTTACTATTTCAAAAGTAATCGGCAAGATTTTTATTTTCCGCACATTTGTCGGTAACTATTTCAAAAGTAATCGGCAAGATTTTTATTTTCAGCATATTTGTCGGTTACTATTAAAAGTAACCGACAAGATTTTTATTTTCAACATATTCGTCGGTTCCTATTTCAAAAGTAATCGGCAAGATTTTTATTTTTAGCATATTTGTCGGTTACTATTTTAAAAGTAATCGACAAGATTTTTATTTTCAACATATTCGTCGGTTACTATTTCAAAAGTAATCGGCAAGACTTTATTTTCAGCACATTCGTCGGTTACTATTTCAAAAGTAATCGGCAAGATTTTTATTTTCAGCATATTCGTCGGTGACTATTTCAAAAGTAATCGGCAATATTTTTATTTTCAGCATATTTGTCGGTTACTGTTTTAAAAGTAATCGACAAGATTTTTATTTTCAATATATTCGTTGGTTACTATTTCAAAAGTAATCGGCAAGACTTTATTTTCAGCATATTCGTTGGTTACTTTTTCAAAAGTAATCGGTAAGATTTTTATTTTCAACATATTCGTCGCTTACTATTTCAAAAGTAATCGGCATGATTTATTTTCAGCACATTCGTCGGTTACTATTTCAAAAGTAATCGGCAAGATTTATTTTCAGCACATATTCGTAGGTTACTATTTCAAAAGTAATGGGCAAGACTTTATTTTCAGCATATTCGTTGGTTACTATTTCAAAAGTAATCGACATGATTTATTTTCTGCACATTCGTCTGTTACTATTTCAAAAGTAATCGGCAAGATTTTATTTTCAGCATATTTGTCGGTTACTATTTTAAAAGTAATCGACAAGATTTTTATTTTCAACATATTCGTCGGTTCCTATTTCAAAAGTAATTGGCAAGACTTTTATTTTCAGCACATTTGTCGGTTACTATTTCAATAGTAATCGGCATGATTTATTTTCAGCACATTCGTCGGTTACTATTTCAAAAGTAATCGGCATGATTTATTTTCAACACATTCGTCGGTTACTATTTCAAAAGTAATCGGCATGATCTATTTTTTGCACATCCGTCGGTTACTATTTCAAAATTAATCGGCAAGATTTTTATTTTCAGCATATTCGTCGGTGACTATTTCAAAAGTAATCGGCATGATTTATTTTCAGCATATTCGTCGGTCACTATTTCAAAGGTAATCGACATCATTTATTTTCAACACATTCGTCGGTTACTATTTCAAAAGTAATCGGCATGATCTAGTTTCTGCACATTCGTCGGTTACTATTTCAAAAGTAATAGGCAAGATTTTTATTTTCAGCATGTTCGTCGGTTACTATTTCAAAAGTAATCGGCAAGATTTTTATTTTCAGCACATTCGTCGGTTCCTATTTCAAAAGTAATCGGCAAGATTTTTATTTTTAGCATATTTGTCGGTTAATATTTTAAAAGTAATCGACAAGATTTTTATTTTCAAAATGTTCGTCGGTTACTATTTCAAAAGTAATCGGCAAGATTTTTATTTTCCGCACATTTGTCGGTAACTATTTCAAAAGTAATCGGCAAGATTTTTATTTTCAGCATATTTGTCGGTTACTATTAAAAGTAACCGACAAGATTTTTATTTTCAACATATTCGTCGGTTCCTATTTCAAAAGTAATCGGCAAGATTTTTATTTTTAGCATATTTGTCGGTTACTATTTTAAAAGTAATCGACAAGATTTTTATTTTCAACATATTCGTCGGTTACTATTTCAAAAGTAATCGGCAAGACTTTATTTTCAGCACATTCGTCGGTTACTATTTCAAAAGTAATCGGCAAGATTTTTATTTTCAGCATATTCGTCGGTGACTATTTCAAAAGTAATCGGCAATATTTTTATTTTCAGCATATTTGTCGGTTACTGTTTTAAAAGTAATCGACAAGATTTTTATTTTCAATATATTCGTTGGTTACTATTTCAAAAGTAATCGGCAAGACTTTATTTTCAGCATATTCGTTGGTTACTTTTTCAAAAGTAATCGGTAAGATTTTTATTTTCAACATATTCGTCGCTTACTATTTCAAAAGTAATCGGCATGATTTATTTTCAGCACATTCGTCGGTTACTATTTCAAAAGTAATCGGCAAGATTTATTTTCAGCACATATTCGTCGGTTACTATTTCAAAAGTAATGGGCAAGACTTTATTTTCAGCATATTCGTTGGTTACTATTTCAAAAGTAATCGGCATGATTTATTTTCTGCACATTCGTCTGTTACTATTTCAAAAGTAATCGGCAAGATTTTATTTTCAGCATATTTGTCGGTTACTATTTTAAAAGTAATCGACAAGATTTTTATTTTCAACATATTCGTCGGTTCCTATTTCAAAAGTAATTGGCAAGACTTTTATTTTCAGCACATTTGTCGGTTACTATTTCAATAGTAATCGGCATGATTTATTTTCAGCACATTCGTCGGTTACTATTTCAAAAGTAATCGGCATGATTTATTTTCAACACATTCGTCGGTTACTATTTCAAAAGTAATCGGCATGATCTATTTTCTGCACATTCGTCGGTTACTATTTCAAAAGTAATAGGCAAGATTTTTATTTTCAGCATGTTCGTCGGTTACTATTTCAAAAGTAATCGGCAAGATTTTTATTTTCAGCACATTCGTCGGTTCCTATTTCAAAAGTAATCGGCAAGATTTTTATTTTTAGCATATTTGTCGGTTACTATTTTAAAAGTAATCGACAAGATTTTTATTTTCAAAATGTTCGTCGGTTACTATTTCAAAAGTAATCGGCAAGATTTTTATTTTCCGCACATTTGTCGGTAACTATTTCAAAAGTAATCGGCAAGATTTTTATTTTCAGCATATTTGTCGGTTACTATTAAAAGTAACCGACAAGATTTTTATTTTCAACATATTCGTCGGTTCCTATTTCAAAAGTAATCGGCAAGATTTTTATTTTTAGCATATTTGTCGGTTACTATTTTAAAAGTAATCGACAAGATTTTTATTTTCAACATATTCGTCGGTTACTATTTCAAAAGTAATCGGCAAGACTTTATTTTCAGCACATTCGTCGGTTACTATTTCAAAAGTAATCGGCAAGATTTTTATTTTCAGCATATTCGTCGGTGACTATTTCAAAAGTAATCGGCAATATTTTTATTTTCAGCATATTTGTCGGTTACTGTTTTAAAAGTAATCGACAAGATTTTTATTTTCAATATATTCGTTGGTTACTATTTCAAAAGTAATCGGCAAGACTTTATTTTCAGCATATTCGTTGGTTACTTTTTCAAAAGTAATCGGTAAGATTTTTATTTTCAACATATTCGTCGCTTACTATTTCAAAAGTAATCGGCATGATTTATTTTCAGCACATTCGTCGGTTACTATTTCAAAAGTAATCGGCAAGATTTTTATTTTCAGCATATTCGTCGGTGACTATTTCAAAAGTAATCGGCAATATTTTTATTTTCAGCATATTTGTCGGTTACTGTTTTAAAAGTAATCGACAAGATTTTTATTTTCAATATATTCGTTGGTTACTATTTCAAAAGTAATCGGCAAGACTTTATTTTCAGCATATTCGTTGGTTACTTTTTCAAAAGTAATCGGTAAGATTTTTATTTTCAACATATTCGTCGCTTACTATTTCAAAAGTAACCGGCATGATTTATTTTCAGCACATTCGTCGGTTACTATTTCAAAAGTAATCGGCAAGATTTATTTTCAGCACATATTCGTCGGTTACTATTTCAAAAGTAATGGGCAAGACTTTATTTTCAGCATATTCGTTGGTTACTATTTCAAAAGTAATCGGCATGATTTATTTTCTGCACATTCGTCTGTTACTATTTCAAAAGTAATCGGCAAGATTTTATTTTCAGCATATTTGTCGGATACTATTTTAAAAGTAATCGACAAGATTTTTATTTTCAACATATTCGTCGGTTCCTATTTCAAAAGTAATTGGCAAGACTTTTATTTTCAGCACATTTGTCGGTTACTATTTCAATAGTAATCGGCATGATTTATTTTCAGCACATTCGTCGGTTACTATTTCAAAAGTAATCGGCATGATTTATTTTCAACACATTCGTCGGTTACTATTTCAAAAGTAATCGGCATGATCTATTTTCTGCACATTCGTCGGTTACTATTTCAAAAGTAATAGGCAAGATTTTTATTTTCAGCATGTTCGTCGGTTACTATTTCAAAAGTAATCGGCAAGATTTTTATTTTCAGCACATTCGTCGGTTCCTATTTCAAAAGTAATCGGCAAGATTTTTATTTTTAGCATATTTGTCGGTTACTATTTTAAAAGTAATCGACAAGATTTTTATTTTCAAAATGTTCGTCGGTTACTATTTCAAAAGTAATCGGCAAGATTTTTATTTTCCGCACATTTGACGGTAACTATTTCAAAAGTAATCGGCAAGATTTTTATTTTCAGCATATTTGTCGGTTACTATTAAAAGTAACCGACAAGATTTTTATTTTCAACATATTCGTCGGTTCCTATTTCAAAAGTAATCGGCAAGATTTTTATTTTTAGCATATTTGTCGGTTACTATTTTAAAAGTAATCGACAAGATTTTTATTTTCAACATATTCGTCGGTTACTATTTCAAAAGTAATCGGCAAGACTTTATTTTCAGCACATTCGTCGGTTACTATTTCAAAAGTAATCGGCAAGATTTTTATTTTCAGCATATTCGTCGGTGACTATTTCAAAAGTAATCGGCAATATTTTTATTTTCAGCATATTTGTCGGTTACTGTTTTAAAAGTAATCGACAAGATTTTTATTTTCAATATATTCGTTGGTTACTATTTCAAAAGTAATCGGCAAGACTTTATTTTCAGCATATTCGTTGGTTACTTTTTCAAAAGTAATCGGTAAGATTTTTATTTTCAACATATTCGTCGCTTACTATTTCAAAAGTAATCGGCATGATTTATTTTCAGCACATTCGTCGGTTACTATTTCAAAAGTAATCGGCAAGATTTATTTTCAGCACATATTCGTCGGTTACTATTTCAAAAGTAATGGGCAGGACTTTATTTTCAGCATATTCGTTGGTTACTATTTCAAAAGTAATCGGCATGATTTATTTTCTGCACATTCGTCTGTTACTATTTCAAAAGTAATCGGCAAGATTTTATTTTCAGCATATTTGTCGGTTACTATTTTAAAAGTAATCGACAAGATTTTTATTTTCAACATATTCGTCGGTTCCTATTTCAAAAGTAATTGGCAAGACTTTTATTTTCAGCACATTTGTCGGTTACTATTTCAATAGTAATCGGCATGATTTATTTTCAGCACATTCGTCGGTTACTATTTCAAAAGTAATCGGCATGATTTATTTTCAACACATTCGTCGGTTACTATTTCAAAAGTAATCGGCATGATCTATTTTCTGCACATTCGTCGGTTACTATTTCAAAAGTAATAGGCAAGATTTTTATTTTCAGCATGTTCGTCGGTTACTATTTCAAAAGTAATCGGCAAGATTTTTATTTTCAGCACATTCGTCGGTTCCTATTTCAAAAGTAATCGGCAAGATTTTTATTTTTAGCATATTTGTCGGTTACTATTTTAAAAGTAATCGACAAGATTTTTATTTTCAAAATGTTCGTCGGTTACTATTTCAAAAGTAATCGGCAAGATTTTTATTTTCCGCACATTTGTCGGTAACTATTTCAAAAGTAATCGGCAAGATTTTTATTTTCAGCATATTTGTTGGTTACTATTAAAAGTAACCGACAAGATTTTTATTTTCAACATATTCGTCGGTTCCTATTTCAAAAGTAATCGGCAAGATTTTTATTTTTAGCATATTTGTCGGTTACTATTTTAAAAGTAATCGACAAGATTTTTATTTTCAACATATTCGTCGGTTACTATTTCAAAAGTAATCGGCAAGACTTTATTTTCAGCACATTCGTCGGTTACTATTTCAAAAGTAATCGGCAAGATTTTTATTTTCAGCATATTCGTCGGTGACTATTTCAAAAGTAATCGGCAATATTTTTATTTTCAGCATATTTGTCGGTTACTGTTTTAAAAGTAATCGACAAGATTTTTATTTTCAATATATTCGTTGGTTACTATTTCAAAAGTAATCGGCAAGACTTTATTTTCAGCATATTCGTTGGTTACTTTTTCAAAAGTAATCGGTAAGATTTTTATTTTCAACATATTCGTCGCTTACTATTTCAAAAGTAACCGGCATGATTTATTTTCAGCACATTCGTCGGTTACTATTTCAAAAGTAATCGGCAAGATTTATTTTCAGCACATATTCGTCGGTTACTATTTCAAAAGTAATGGGCAAGACTTTATTTTCAGCATATTCGTTGGTTACTATTTCAAAAGTAATCGGCATGATTTATTTTCTGCACATTCGTCTGTTACTATTTCAAAAGTAATCGGCAAGATTTTATTTTCAGCATATTTGTCGGTTACTATTTTAAAAGTAATCGACAAGATTTTTATTTTCAACATATTCGTCGGTTCCTATTTCAAAAGTAATTGGCAATACTTTTATTTTCAGCACATTTGTCGGTTACTATTTCAATAGTAATCGGCATGATTTATTTTCAGCACATTCGTCGGTTACTATTTCAAAAGTAATCGGCATGATTTATTTTCAACACATTCGTCGGTTACTATTTCAAAAGTAATCGGCATGATCTATTTTCTGCACATTCGTCGGTTACTATTTCAAAAGTAATAGGCAAGATTTTTATTTTCAGCATGTTCGTCGGTTACTATTTCAAAAGTAATCGGCAAGATTTTTATTTTCAGCACATTCGTCGGTTCCTATTTCAAAAGTAATCGGCAAGATTTTTATTTTTAGCATATTTGTCGGTTACTATTTTAAAAGTAATCGACAAGATTTTTATTTTCAAAATGTTCGTCGGTTACTATTTCAAAAGTAATCGGCAAGATTTTTATTTTCCGCACATTTGTCGGTAACTATTTCAAAAGTAATCGGCAAGATTTTTATTTTCAGCATATTTGTCGGTTACTATTAAAAGTAACCGACAAGATTTTTATTTTCAACATATTCGTCGGTTCCTATTTCAAAAGTAATCGGCAAGATTTTTATTTTTAGCATATTTGTCGGTTACTATTTTAAAAGTAATCGACAAGATTTTTATTTTCAACATATTCGTCGGTTACTATTTCAAAAGTAATCGGCAAGACTTTATTTTCAGCACATTCGTTGGTTACTATTTCAAAAGTAATCGGCAAGATTTTTATTTTCAGCATATTCGTCGGTGACTATTTCAAAAGTAATCGGCAATATTTTTATTTTCAGCATATTTGTCGGTTACTGTTTTAAAAGTAATCGACAAGATTTTTATTTTCAATATATTCGTTGGTTACTATTTCAAAAGTAATCGGCAAGACTTTATTTTCAGCATATTCGTTGGTTACTTTTTCAAAAGTAATCGGTAAGATTTTTATTTTCAACATATTCGTCGCTTACTATTTCAAAAGTAATCGGCATGATTTATTTTCAGCACATTCGTCGGTTACTATTTCAAAAGTAATCGGCAAGATTTATTTTCAGCACATATTCGTCGGTTACTATTTCAAAAGTAATGGGCAAGACTTTATTTTCAGCATATTCGTTGGTTACTATTTCAAAAGTAATCGGCATGATTTATTTTCTGCACATTCGTCTGTTACTATTTCAAAAGTAATCGGCAAGATTTTATTTTCAGCATATTTGTCGGTTACTATTTTAAAAGTAATCGACAAGATTTTTATTTTCAACATATTCGTCGGTTCCTATTTCAAAAGTAATTGGCAAGACTTTTATTTTCAGCACATTTGTCGGTTACTATTTCAATAGTAATCGGCATGATTTATTTTCAGCACATTCGTCGGTTACTATTTCAAAAGTAATCGGCATGATTTATTTTCAACACATTCGTCGGTTACTATTTCAAAAGTAATCGGCATGATCTATTTTCTGCACATTCGTCGGTTACTATTTCAAAAGTAATAGGCAAGATTTTTATTTTCAGCATGTTCGTCGGTTACTATTTCAAAAGTAATCGGCAAGATTTTTATTTTCAGCACATTCGTCGGTTCCTATTTCAAAAGTAATCGGCAAGATTTTTATTTTTAGCATATTTGTCGGTTACTATTTTAAAAGTAATCGACAAGATTTTTATTTTCAAAATGTTCGTCGGTTACTATTTCAAAAGTAATCGGCAAGACTTTTATTTTCCGCACATTTGTCGGTAACTATTTCAAAAGTAATCGGCAAGATTTTTATTTTCAGCATATTTGTCGGTTACTATTAAAAGTAACCGACAAGATTTTTATTTTCAACATATTCGTCGGTTCCTATTTCAAAAGTAATCGGCAAGATTTTTATTTTTAGCATATTTGTCGGTTACTATTTTAAAAGTAATCGACAAGATTTTTATTTTCAACATATTCGTCGGTTACTATTTCAAAAGTAATCGGCAAGACTTTATTTTCAGCACATTCGTCGGTTACTATTTCAAAAGTAATCGGCAAGATTTTTATTTTCAGCATATTCGTCGGTGACTATTTCAAAAGTAATCGGCAATATTTTTATTTTCAGCATATTTGTCGGTTACTGTTTTAAAAGTAATCGACAAGATTTTTATTTTCAATATATTCGTTGGTTACTATTTCAAAAGTAATCGGCAAGACTTTATTTTCAGCATATTCGTTGGTTACTTTTTCAAAAGTAATCGGTAAGATTTTTATTTTCAACATATTCGTCGCTTACTATTTCAAAAGTAATCGGCATGATTTATTTTCAGCACATTCGTCGGTTACTATTTCAAAAGTAATCGGCAAGATTTATTTTCAGCACATATTCGTCGGTTACTATTTCAAAAGTAATGGGCAAGACTTTATTTTCAGCATATTCGTTGGTTACTATTTCAAAAGTAATCGGCATGATTTATTTTCTGCACATTCGTCTGTTACTATTTCAAAAGTAATCGGCAAGATTTTATTTTCAGCATATTTGTCGGTTACTATTTTAAAAGTAATCGACAAGATTTTTATTTTCAACATATTCGTCGGTTCCTATTTCAAAAGTAATTGGCAAGACTTTTATTTTCAGCACATTTGTCGGTTACTATTTCAATAGTAATCGGCATGATTTATTTTCAGCACATTCGTCGGTTACTATTTCAAAAGTAATCGGCATGATTTATTTTCAACACATTCGTCGGTTACTATTTCAAAAGTAATCGGCATGATCTATTTTCTGCACATTCGTCGGTTACTATTTCAAAAGTAATAGGCAAGATTTTTATTTTCAGCATGTTCGTCGGTTACTATTTCAAAAGTAATCGGCAAGATTTTTATTTTCAGCACATTCGTCGGTTCCTATTTCAAAAGTAATCGGCAAGATTTTTATTTTTAGCATATTTGTCGGTTACTATTTTAAAAGTAATCGACAAGATTTTTATTTTCAAAATGTTCGTCGGTTACTATTTCAAAAGTAATCGGCAAGATTTTTATTTTCCGCACATTTGTCGGTAACTATTTCAAAAGTAATCGGCAAGATTTTTATTTTCAGCATATTTGTCGGTTACTATTAAAAGTAACCGACAAGATTTTTATTTTCAACATATTCGTCGGTTCCAATTTCAAAAGTAATCGGCAAGATTTTTATTTTTAGCATATTTGTCGGTTACTATTTTAAAAGTATTCGACAAGATTTTTATTTTCAACATATTCGTCGGTTACTATTTCAAAAGTAATCGGCAAGACTTTATTTTCAGCACATTCTACGGTTACTATTTCAAAAGTAATCGGCAAGATTTTTATTTTCAGCATATTCGTCGGTGACTATTTCAAAAGTAATCGGCAATATTTTTATTTTCAGCATATTTGTCGGTTACTGTTTTAAAAGTAATCGACAAGATTTTTATTTTCAATATATTCGTTGGTTACTATTTCAAAAGTAATCGGCAAGACTTTATTTTCAGCATATTCGTTGGTTACTTTTTCAAAAGTAATCGGTAAGATTTTTATTTTCAACATATTCGTCGCTTACTATTTCAAAAGTAATCGGCATGATTTATTTTCAGCACATTCGTCGGTTACTATTTCAAAAGTAATCGGCAAGATTTATTTTCAGCACATATTCGTCGGTTACTATTTCAAAAGTAATGGGCAAGACTTTATTTTCAGCATATTCGTTGGTTACTATTTCAAAAGTAATCGGCATGATTTATTTTCTGCACATTCGTCTGTTACTATTTCAAAAGTAATCGGCAAGATTTTATTTTCAGCATATTTGTCGGTTACTATTTTAAAAGTAATCGACAAGATTTTTATTTTCAACATATTCGTCGGTTCCTATTTCAAAAGTAATTGGCAAGACTTTTATTTTCAGCACATTTGTCGGTTACTATTTCAATAGTAATCGGCATGATTTATTTTCAGCACATTCGTCGGTTACTATTTCAAAAGTAATCGGCATGATTTATTTTCAACACATTCGTCGGTTACTATTTCAAAAGTAATCGGCATGATCTATGTTTTGCACATCCGTCGGTTACTATTTCAAAATTAATCGGCAAGATTTTTATTTTCAGCATATTCGTCGGTGACTATTTCAAAAGTAATCGGCATGATTTATTTTCAGCATATTCGTCGGTTACTATTTCAAAGGTAATCGACATCATTTATTTTCAACACATTCGTCGGTTACTATTTCAAAAGTAATCGGCATGATCTATTTTCTGCACATTCGTCGGTTACTATTTCAAAAGTAATAGGCAAGATTTTTATTTTCAGCATGTTCGTCGGTTACTATTTCAAAAGTAATCGGCAAGATTTTTATTTTCAGCACATTCGTCGGTTCCTATTTCAAAAGTAATCGGCAAGATTTTTATTTTTAGCATATTTGTCGGTTACTATTTTAAAAGTAATCGACAAGATTTTTATTTTCAAAATGTTCGTCGGTTACTATTTCAAAAGTAATCGGCAAGATTTTTATTTTCCGCACATTCGTCGGTGACTATATCAAAAGTAATCGGCAAGATTTTTATTTTCAGCATATTTGTCGGTTACTGTTTTAAAAGTAATCGACAAGATTTTTATTTTCAACATATTCGTCAGTTACTATTTCAAAAGTAATCGGCAAGACTTTATTTTCAGCATATTCGTTGGTTACTATTTCAAAAGTAATCGGTAAGATTTTTATTTTCAACATATTCGTCGCTTACTATTTCAAAAGTAATCGGCATGATTTATTTTCAGCACATTCGTCGGTTACTATTTCAAAAAAAATCGGCAAGATTTATTTTCAGCACATATTCGTCGGTTACTATTTCAAAAGTAATGGGCAAGACTTTTATTTTCAGCACATTTATCGGTTACTATTTCAACAGTAATCGGCATGATTTATTTTCAGCACATTCGTTGGTTACTATTTCAAAAGTAATCGGCATGATTCATTTTCAACACATTCGTCGGTTACTATTTCAAAAGTAATCGGCATGATCTATTTTCTGCACATTCGTCGGTTACTATTTCAAAAGTAATCGGCAAGATTTTTATTTTCAGCATATTCGTCAATGACTATTTCAAAAGTAATCGGCATGATTTATTTTCAGCATATTCGTCGGTTACTATTTCAAAAGTAATAGGCAAGATTTTTATTTTCAGCATGTTCGTCGGTTACTATTTCAAAAGTAATCGGCAAGATTTTTATTTTCAACACATTCGTCGGTTACTATTTCAAAAGTAATCGGCACGATTTTTATTTTCATCATATTTGTCGGTTACTATTTTAAAAGTAATCGACAAGATTTTTATTTTCAACATATTCGTCGGTTCCTATTTCAAAAGTAATCGGCAAGATTTTTATTTTTAGCATATTTGTCGGTTACTATTTTAAAAGTAATCGACAAGATTTTTATTTTCAACATATTCGTCGGTTACTATTTCAAAAGTAATCGGCAAGACTTTATTTTCAGCACATTCGTCGGTTACTATTTCAAAAGTAATCGGCAAGATTTTTATTTTCAGCATATTCGTCGGTGACTATTTCAAAAGTAATCGGCAATATTTTTATTTTCAGCATATTTGTCGGTTACTGTTTTAAAAGTAATCGACAAGATTTTTATTTTCAATATATTCGTTGGTTACTATTTCAAAAGTAATCGGCAAGACTTTATTTTCAGCATATTCGTTGGTTACTTTTTCAAAAGTAATCGGTAAGATTTTTATTTTCAACATATTCGTCGCTTACTATTTCAAAAGTAATCGGCATGATTTATTTTCAGAACATTCGTCGGTTACTATTTCAAAAGTAATCGGCAAGATTTATTTTCAGCACATATTCGTCGGTTACTATTTCAAAAGTAATGGGCAAGACTTTATTTTCAGCATATTCGTTGGTTACTATTTCAAAAGTAATCGGCATGATTTATTTTCTGCACATTCGTCTGTTACTATTTCAAAAGTAATCGGCAAGATTTTATTTTCAGCATATTTGTCGGTTGCTATTTTAAAAGTAATCGACAAGATTTTTATTTTCAACATATTCGTCGGTTCCTATTTCAAAAGTAATTGGCAAGACTTTTATTTTCAGCACATTTGTCGGTTACTATTTCAATAGTAATCGGCATGATTTATTTTCAGCACATTCGTCGGTTACTATTTCAAAAGTAATCGGCATGATTTATTTTCAACACATTCGTCGGTTACTATTTCAAAAGTAATCGGCATGATCTATTTTCTGCACATTCGTCGGTTACTATTTCAAAAGTAATAGGCAAGATTTTTATTTTCAGCATGTTCGTCGGTTACTATTTCAAAAGTAATCGGCAAGATTTTTATTTTCAGCACATTCGTCGGTTCCTATTTCAAAAGTAATCGGCAAGATTTTTATTTTTAGCATATTTGTCGGTTACTATTTTAAAAGTAATCGACAAGATTTTTATTTTCAAAATGTTCGTCGGTTACTATTTCAAAAGTAATCGGCAAGATTTTTATTTTCCGCACATTTGTCGGTAACTATTTCAAAAGTAATCGGCAAGATTTTTATTTTCAGCATATTTGTCGGTTACTATTAAAAGTAACCGACAAGATTTTTATTTTCAACATATTCGTCGGTTCCTATTTCAAAAGTAATCGGCAAGATTTTTATTTTTAGCATATTTGTCGGTTACTATTTTAAAAGTATTCGACAAGATTTTTATTTTCAACATGTTCGTCGGTTACTATTTCAAAAGTAATCGGCAAGACTTTATTTTCAGCACATTCTACGGTTACTATTTCAAAAGTAATCGGCAAGATTTTTATTTTCAGCATATTCGTCGGTGACTATTTCAAAAGTAATCGGCAATATTTTTATTTTCAGCATATTTGTCGGTTACTGTTTTAAAAGTAATCGACAAGATTTTTATTTTCAATATATTCGTTGGTTACTATTTCAAAAGTAATCGGCAAGACTTTATTTTCAGCATATTCGTTGGTTACTTTTTCAAAAGTAATCGGTAAGATTTTTATTTTCAACATATTCGTCGCTTACTATTTCAAAAGTAATCGGCATGATTTATTTTCAGCACATTCGTCGGTTACTATTTCAAAAGTAATCGGCAAGATTTATTTTCAGCACATATTCGTCGGTTACTATTTCAAAAGTAATGGGCAAGACTTTATTTTCAGCATATTCGTTGGTTACTATTTCAAAAGTAATCGACATGATTTATTTTCTGCACATTCGTCTGTTACTATTTCAAAAGTAATCGGCAAGATTTTATTTTCAGCATATTTGTCGGTTACTATTTTAAAAGTAATCGACAAGATTTTTATTTTCAACATATTCGTCGGTTCCTATTTCAAAAGTAATTGGCAAGACTTTTATTTTCAGCACATTTGTCGGTTACTATTTCAATAGTAATCGGCATGATTTATTTTCAGCACATTCGTCGGTTACTATTTCAAAAGTAATCGGCATGATTTATTTTCAACACATTCGTCGGTTACTATTTCAAAAGTAATCGGCATGATCTATGTTTTGCACATCCGTCGGTTACTATTTCAAAATTAATCGGCAAGATTTTTATTTTCAGCATATTCGTCGGTGACTATTTCAAAAGTAATCGGCATGATTTATTTTCAGCATATTCGTCGGTTACTATTTCAAAGGTAATCGACATCATTTATTTTCAACACATTCGTCGGTTACTATTTCAAAAGTAATCGGCATGATCTATTTTCTGCACATTCGTCGGTTCCTATTTCAAAAGTAATCGGCAAGATTTTTATTTTTAGCATATTTGTCGGTTACTATTTTAAAAGTAATCGACAAGATTTTTATTTTCAAAATGTTCGTCGGTTACTATTTCAAAAGTAATCGGCAAGATTTTTATTTTCCGCACATTCGTCGGTGACTATATCAAAAGTAATCGGCAAGATTTTTATTTTCAGCATATTTGTCGGTTACTGTTTTAAAAGTAATCGACAAGATTTTTATTTTCAACATATTCGTCAGTTACTATTTCAAAAGTAATCGGCAAGACTTTATTTTCAGCATATTCGTTGGTTACTATTTCAAAAGTAATCGGTAAGATTTTTATTTTCAACATATTCGTCGCTTACTATTTCAAAAGTAATCGGCATGATTTATTTTCAGCACATTCGTCGGTTACTATTTCAAAAAAAATCGGCAAGATTTATTTTCAGCACATATTCGTCGGTTACTATTTCAAAAGTAATGGGCAAGACTTTTATTTTCAGCACATTTATCGGTTACTATTTCAACAGTAATCGGCATGATTTATTTTCAGCACATTCGTTGGTTACTATTTCAAAAGTAATCGGCATGATTCATTTTCAACACATTCGTCGGTTACTATTTCAAAAGTAATCGGCATGATCTATTTTCTGCACATTCGTCGGTTACTATTTCAAAAGTAATCGGCAAGATTTTTATTTTCAGCATATTCGTCAATGACTATTTCAAAAGTAATCGGCATGATTTATTTTCAGCATATTCGTCGGTTACTATTTCAAAAGTAATAGGCAAGATTTTTATTTTCAGCATGTTCGTCGGTTACTATTTCAAAAGTAATCGGCAAGATTTTTATTTTCAGCACATTCGTCGGTTACTATTTCAAAAGTAATCGGCACGATTTTTATTTTCATCATATTTGTCGGTTACTATTTTAAAAGTAATCGACAAGATTTTTATTTTCAACATATTCGTCGGTTCCTATTTCAAAAGTAATCGGCAAGATTTTTATTTTTAGCATATTTGTCGGTTACTATTTTAAAAGTAATCGACAAGATTTTTATTTTCAACATATTCGTCGGTTACTATTTCAAAAGTAATCGGCAAGACTTTATTTTCAGCACATTCGTCGGTTACTATTTCAAAAGTAATCGGCAAGATTTTTATTTTCAGCATATTCGTCGGTGACTATTTCAAAAGTAATCGGCAATATTTTTATTTTCAGCATATTTGTCGGTTACTGTTTTAAAAGTAATCGACAAGATTTTTATTTTCAATATATTCGTCGGTTACTATTTCAAAAGTAATCGGCAAGACTTTATTTTTAGCATATTCGTTGGTTACTTATTCAAAAGTAATCGGTAAGATTTTTATTTTCAACATATTCGTTGCTTACTATTTCAAAAGTAATCGGCATGATTTATTTTCAGCACATTCGTCGGTTACTATTTCAAAAGTAATCGGCAAGATTTATTTTCAGCACATATTCGTCGGTTACTATTTCAAAAGTAATGGGCAAGACTTTATTTTCAGCATATTCGTTGGTTACTATTTCAAAAGTAATCGGCATGATTTATTTTCTGCACATTCGTCTGTTACTATTTCAAAAGTAATCGGCAAGATTTTATTTTCAGCATATTTGTCGGTTACTATTTTAAAAGTAATCGACAAGATTTTTATTTTCAACATATTCGTCGGTTCCTATTTCAAAAGTAATTGGCAAGACTTTTATTTTCAGCACATTTGTCGGTTACTATTTCAATAGTAATCGGCATGATTTATTTTCAGCACATTCGTCGGTTACTATTTCAAAAGTAATCGGCATGATTTATTTTCAACACATTCGTCGGTTACTATTTCAAAAGTAATCGGCATGATCTATTTTTTGCACATCCGTCGGTTACTATTTCAAAATTAATCGGCAAGATTTTTATTTTCAGCATATTCGTCGGTGACTATTTCAAAAGTAATCGGCATGATTTATTTTCAGCATATTCGTCGGTTACTATTTCAAAGGTAATCGACATCATTTATTTTCAACACATTCGTCGGTTACTATTTCAAAAGTAATCGGCATGATCTATTTTCTGCACATTCGTCGGTTACTATTTCAAAAGTAATAGGCAAGATTTTTATTTTCAGCATGTTCGTCGGTTACTATTTCAAAAGTAATCGGCAAGATTTTTATTTTCAGCACATTCGTCGGTTACTATTTCAAAAGTAATCGGCAAGATTTTTATTTTCATCATATTCGTTGGTTACTATTTCAAAAGTAATCGACAAGATTTTTATTTTCAGCATATTCGTCGGTGACTATATCAAAAGTAATCGGCAAGATTTTTATTTTCAGCATATTTGTCGGTTACTGTTTTAAAAGTAATCGACAAGATTTTTATTTTCAACATATTCGTCAGTTACTATTTCAAAAGTAATCGGCAAGACTTTATTTTCAGCATATTCGTTGGTTACTATTTCAAAAGTAATCGGTAAGATTTTTATTTTCAACATATTCGTCGCTTACTATTTCAAAAGTAATCGGCATGATTTATTTTCAGCACATTCGTCGGTTACTATTTCAAAAAAAATCGGCAAGATTTATTTTCAGCACATATTCGTCGGTTACTATTTCAAAAGTAATGGGCAAGACTTTTATTTTCAGCACATTTGTCGGTTACTATTTCAACAGTAATCGGCATGATTTATTTTCAGCACATTCGTTGGTTACTATTTCAAAAGTAATCGGCATGATTCATTTTCAACACATTCGTCGGTTACTATTTCAAAAGTAATCGGCATTATCTATTTTCTGCACATTCGTCGGTTACTATTTCAAAAGTAATCGGCAAGATTTTTATTTTCAGCATATTCGTCAATGACTATTTCAAAAGTAATCGGCATGATTTATTTTCAGCATATTCGTCGGTTACTATTTCAAAAGTAATAGGCAAGATTTTTATTTTCAGCATGTTCGTCGGTAACTATTTCAAAAGTAATCGGCAAGATTTTTATTTTCAGTACATTCGTCGGTTACTCTTTCAAAAGTAATCGGCAAGATTTTTATTTTCATCATATTTGTCGGTTACTATTTTAAAAGTAATCGACAAGATTTTTATTTTCAACATATTCGTCGGTTCCTATTTCAAAAGTAATCGGCAAGATTTTTATTTTTAGCATATTTGTCGGTTACTATTTTAAAAGTAATCGACAAGATTTTTATTTTCAACATATTCGTCGGTTACTATTTCAAAAGTAATCGGCAAGACTTTATTTTCAGCACATTCGTCGGTTACTATTTCAAAAGTAATCGGCAAGATTTTTATTTTCAGCATATTCGTCGGTGACTATTTCAAAAGTAATCGGCAATATTTTTATTTTCAGCATATTTGTCGGTTACTGTTTTAAAAGTAATCGACAAGATTTTTATTTTCAATATATTCGTCGGTTACTATTTCAAAAGTAATCGGCAAGACTTTATTTTTAGCATATTCGTTGGTTACTTATTCAAAAGTAATCGGTAAGATTTTTATTTTCAACATATTCGTCGCTTACTATTTCAAAAGTAATCGGCATGATTTATTTTCAGCACATTCGTCGGTTACTATTTCAAAAGTAATCGGCAAGATTTATTTTCAGCACATATTCGTCGGTTACTATTTCAAAAGTAATGGGCAAGACTTTATTTTCAGCATATTCGTTGGTTACTATTTCAAAAGTAATCGGCATGATTTATTTTCTGCACATTCGTCTGTTACTATTTTAAAAGTAATCGGCAAGATTTTATTTTCAGCATATTTGTTGGTTACTATTTTAAAAGTAATCGACAAGATTTTTATTTTCAACATATTCGTCGGTTCCTATTTCAAAAGTAATTGGCAAGACTTTTATTTTCAGCACATTTGTCGGTTACTATTTCAATAGTAATCGGCATGATTTATTTTCAGCACATTCGTCGGTTACTATTTCAAAAGTAATCGGCATGATTTATTTTCAACACATTCGTCGGTTACTATTTCAAAAGTAATCGGCATGATCTATTTTTTGCACATCCGTCGGTTACTATTTCAAAATTAATCGGCAAGATTTTTATTTTCAGCATATTCGTCGGTGACTATTTCAAAAGTAATCGGCATGATTTATTTTCAGCATATTCGTCGGTTACTATTTCAAAGGTAATCGACATCATTTATTTTCAACACATTCGTCGGTTACTATTTCAAAAGTAATCGGCATGATCTATTTTCTGCACATTCGTCGGTTACTATTTCAAAAGTAATAGGCAAGATTTTTATTTTCAGCATGTTCGTCGGTTACTATTTCAAAAGTAATCGGCAAGATTTTTATTTTCAGCACATTTGTCGGTTCCTATTTCAGAAGTAATCGGCAAGATTTTTATTTTTAGCATATTTGTCGGTTACTATTTTAAAAGTAATCGACAAGATTTTTATTTTCAAAATGTTCATCGGTTACTATTTCAAAAGTAATCGGCAAGATTTTTATTTTCCGCACATTTGTCGGTTACTATTTCAAAAGTAATCGGCAAGATTTTTATTTTCAGCATATTTGTCGATTACTATTATAAAAGTAATCGACAAGATTTTTATCTTCAGCATATTCGTCGGTGACTATATCAAAAGTAATCGGCAAGATTTTTATTTTCAGCATATTTGTCGGTTACTGTTTTAAAAGTAATCGACAAGATTTTTATTTTCAACATATTCGTCAGTTACTATTTCAAAAGTAATCGGCAAGACTTTATTTTCAGCATATTCGTTGGTTACTATTTCAAAAGTAATCGGTAAGATTTTTATTTTCAACATATTCGTTGCTTACTATTTCAAAAGTAATCGGCATGATTTATTTTCAGCACATTCGTCGGTTACTATTTCAAAAAAAATCGGCAAGATTTATTTTCAGCACATATTCGTCGGTTACTATTTCAAAAGTAATGGGCAAGACTTTTATTTTCAGCACATTTGTCGGTTACTATTTCAACAGTAATCGGCATGATTTATTTTCAGCACATTCGTTGGTTACTATTTCAAAAGTAATCGGCATGATTCATTTTCAACACATTCGTCGGTTACTATTTCAAAAGTAATCGGCATGATCTATTTTCTGCACATTCGTCGGTTACTATTTCAAAAGTAATCGGCAAGATTTTTATTTTCAGCATATTCGTCAATGACTATTTCAAAAGTAATCGGCATGATTTATTTTCAGCATATTCGTCGGTTACTATTTCAAAAGTAATAGGCAAGATTTTTATTTTCAGCATGTTCGTCGATTACTATTTCAAAAGTAATCGGCAAGATTTTTATTTTCAGCACATTCGTCGGTTACTATTTCAAAAGTAATCGGCAAGATTTTTATTTTCATCATATTTGTCGGTTACTATTTTAAAAGTAATCGACAAGATTTTTATTTTCAACATATTCGTCGGTTCCTATTTCAAAAGTAATCGGCAAGATTTTTATTTTTAGCATATTTGTCGGTTACTATTTTAAAAGTAATCGACAAGATTTTTATTTTCAACATATTCGTCAGTTACTATTTCAAAAGTAATCGGCAAGACTTTATTTTCAGCATATTCGTTGGTTACTATTTCAAAAGTAATCGGTAAGATTTTTATTTTCAACATATTCGTTGCTTACTATTTCAAAAGTAATCGGCATGATTTATTTTCAGCACATTCGTCGGTTACTATTTCAAAAAAAATCGGCAAGATTTATTTTCAGCACATATTCGTCGGTTACTATTTCAAAAGTAATGGGCAAGACTTTTATTTTCAGCACATTTGTCTGTTACTATTTCAACAGTAATCGACATGATTTATTTTCAGCACATTCGTTGGTTACTATTTCAAAAGTAATCGGCATGATTCATTTTCAACACATTCGTCGGTTACTATTTCAAAAGTAATCGGCATGATCTATTTTCTGCACATTCGTCGGTTACTATTTCAAAAGTAATCGGCAAGATTTTTATTTTCAGCATATTCGTCAATGACTATTTCAAAAGTAATCGGCATGATTTATTTTCAGCATATTCGTCGGTTACTATTTCAAAAGTAATAGGCAAGATTTTTATTTTCAGCATGTTCGTCGATTACTATTTCAAAAGTAATCGGCAAGATTTTTATTTTCAGCACATTCGTCGGTTACTATTTCAAAAGTAATCGGCAAGATTTTTATTTTCATCATATTTGTCGGTTACTATTTTAAAAGTAATCGACAAGATTTTTATTTTCAACATATTCGTCGGTTCCTATTTCAAAAGTAATCGGCAAGATTTTTATTTTTAGCATATTTGTCGGTTACTATTTTAAAAGTAATCGACAAGATTTTTATTTTCAACATATTCGTCGGTTACTGTTTTAAAAGTAATCGACAAGATTTTTATTTTCAATATATTCGTCGGTTACTATTTCAAAAGTAATCGGCAAGACTTTATTTTCAGCATATTCGTTGGTTACTATTTCAAAAGTAATCGGTAAGATTTTTATTTTCAACATATTCGTCGCTTACTATTTCAAAAGTAATCGGCATGATTTATTTTCAGCACATTCGTCGGTTACTATTTCAAAAGTAATCGGCAAGATTTTTATTTTCAGCATATTCGTCAATGACTATTTCAAAAGTAATCGGCATGATTTATTTTCAGCATATTCTTCGGTTACTATTTCAAAAGTAATAGGCAAGATTTTTATTTTCAGCATGTTCGTCGGTTACTATTTCAAAAGTAATCGGCATGATTTATTTTCTGCACATTCGTCTGTTACTATTTCAAAAGTAATCGACAAGATTTTTATTTTCAGCATATTTGTCGGTTACTATTTTAAAAGTAATCGACAAGATTTTTATTTTCAACATATTCGTCGGTTCCTATTTCAAAAGTAATTGGCAAGACTTTTATTTTCAGCACATTTGTCGGTTACTATTTCAATAGTAATCGGCATGATTTATTTTCAGCACATTCGTCGGTTACTATTTCAAAAGTAATCGGCATGATTTATTTTCAACACATTCGTCGGTTACTATTTCAAAAGTAATCGGCATGATCTATTTTTTGCACATCCGTCGGTTACTATTTCAAAATTAATCGGCAAGATTTTTATTTTCAGCATATTCGTCGGTGACTATTTCAAAAGTAATCGGCATGATTTATTTTCAGCATATTCGTCGGTTACTATTTCAAAGGTAATCGACATCATTTATTTTCAACACATTCGTCGGTTACTATTTCAAAAGTAATCGGCATGATCTATTTTCTGCACATTCGTCGGTTACTATTTCAAAAGTAATAGGCAAGATTTTTATTTTCAGCATGTTCGTCGGTTACTATTTCAAAAGTAATCGGCAAGATTTTTATTTTCAGCACATTCGTCGGTTACTATTTCAAAAGTAATCGGCAAGATTTTTATTAATCGGCAAGATTTTTATTTTCATCATATTCGTCGGTTACTATATCAAAAGTAATCGGCAAGATTTTTATTTTCAGCATATTTGTCGGTTACTGTTTTAAAAGTAATCGACAAGATTTTTATTTTCAACATATTCGTCAGTTACTATTTCAAAAGTAATCGGCAAGACTTTATTTTCAGCATATTCGTTGGTTACTATTTCAAAAGTAATCGGTAAGATTTTTATTTTCAACATATTCGTCGCTTACTATTTCAAAAGTAATCGGCATGATTTATTTTCAGCACATTCGTCGGTTACTATTTCAAAAAAAATCGGCAAGATTTATTTTCAGCACATATTCGTCGGTTACTATTTCAAAAGTAATGGGCAAGACTTTTATTTTCAGCACATTTGTCGGTTACTATTTCAACAGTAATCGGCATGATTTATTTTCAGCACATTCGTTGGTTACTATTTCAAAAGTAATCGGCATGATTCATTTTCAACACATTCGTCGGTTACTATTTCAAAAGTAATCGGCATTATCTATTTTCTGCACATTCGTCGGTTACTATTTCAAAAGTAATCGGCAAGATTTTTATTTTCAGCATATTCGTCAATGACTATTTCAAAAGTAATCGGCATGATTTATTTTCAGCATATTCGTCGGTTACTATTTCAAAAGTAATAGGCAAGATTTTTATTTTCAGCATGTTCGTCGGTTACTATTTCAAAAGTAATCGGCAAGATTTTTATTTTCAGCACATTCGTCGGTTACTCTTTCAAAAGTAATCGGCAAGATTTTTATTTTCATCATATTTGTCGGTTACTGTTTTAAAAGTAATCGACAAGATTTTTATTTTCAACATATTCGTCGGTTCCTATTTCAAAAGTAATCGGCAAGATTTTTATTTTTAGCATATTTGTCGGTTACTATTTTAAAAGTAATCGACAAGATTTTTATTTTCAACATATTCGTCGGTTACTATTTCAAAAGTAATCGGCAAGACTTTATTTTCAGCACATTCGTCGGTTACTATTTCAAAAGTAATCGGCAAGATTTTTATTTTCAGCATATTCGTCGGTGACTATTTCAAAAGTAATCGGCAATATTTTTATTTTCAGCATATTTGTCGGTTACTGTTTTAAAAGTAATCGACAAGATTTTTATTTTCAATATATTCGTCGGTTACTATTTCAAAAGTAATCGGCAAGACTTTATTTTTAGCATATTCGTTGGTTACTTATTCAAAAGTAATCGGTAAGATTTTTATTTTCAACATATTCGTCGCTTACTATTTCAAAAGTAATCGGCATGATTTATTTTCAGCACATTCGTCGGTTACTATTTCAAAAGTAATCGGCAAGATTTATTTTCAGCACATATTCGTCGGTTACTATTTCAAAAGTAATGGGCAAGACTTTATTTTCAGCATATTCGTTGGTTACTATTTCAAAAGTAATCGGCATGATTTATTTTCTGCACATTCGTCTGTTACTATTTTAAAAGTAATCGGCAAGATTTTATTTTCAGCATATTTGTTTGTTACTATTTTAAAAGTAATCGACAAGATTTTTATTTTCAACATATTCGTCGGTTCCTATTTCAAAAGTAATTGGCAAGACTTTTATTTTCAGCACATTTGTCGGTTACTATTTCAATAGTAATCGGCATGATTTATTTTCAGCACATTCGTCGGTTACTATTTCAAAAGTAATCGGCATGATTTATTTTCAACACATTCGTCGGTTACTATTTCAAAAGTAATCGGCATGATCTATTTTTTGCACATCCGTCGGTTACTATTTCAAAATTAATCGGCAAGATTTTTATTTTCAGCATATTCGTCGGTGACTATTTCAAAAGTAATCGGCATGATTTATTTTCAGCATATTCGTCGGTTACTATTTCAAAGGTAATCGACATCATTTATTTTCAACACATTCGTCGGTTACTATTTCAAAAGTAATCGGCATGATCTATTTCTGCACATTCGTCGGTTACTATTTCAAAAGTAATAGGCAAGATTTTTATTTTCAGCATGTTCGTCGGTTACTATTTCAAAAGTAATCGGCAAGATTTTTATTTTCAGCACATTTGTCGGTTCCTATTTCAAAAGTAATCGGCAAGATTTTTATTTTTAGCATATTTGTCGGTTACTATTTTAAAAGTAATCGACAAGATTTTTATTTTCAAAATGTTCATCGGTTACTATTTCAAAAGTAATCGGCAAGATTTTTATTTTCCGCACATTTGTCGGTTACTATTTCAAAAGTAATCGGCAAGATTTTTATTTTCAGCATATTTGTCGATTACTATTATAAAAGTAATCGACAAGATTTTTATCTTCAGCATATTCGTCGGTGACTATATCAAAAGTAATCGGCAAGATTTTTATTTTCAGCATATTTGTCGGTTACTGTTTTAAAAGTAATCGACAAGATTTTTATTTTCAACATATTCGTCAGTTACTATTTCAAAAGTAATCGGCAAGACTTTATTTTCAGCATATTCGTTGGTTACTATTTCAAAAGTAATCGGTAAGATTTTTATTTTCAACATATTCGTTGCTTACTATTTCAAAAGTAATCGGCATGATTTATTTTCAGCACATTCGTCGGTTACTATTTCAAAAAAAATCGGCAAGATTTATTTTCAGCACATATTCGTCGGTTACTATTTCAAAAGTAATGGGCAAGACTTTTATTTTCAGCACATTTGTCGGTTACTATTTCAACAGTAATCGGCATGATTTATTTTCAGCACATTCGTTGGTTACTATTTCAAAAGTAATCGGCATGATTCATTTTCAACACATTCGTCGGTTACTATTTCAAAAGTAATCGGCATGATCTATTTTCTGCACATTCGTCGGTTACTATTTCAAAAGTAATCGGCAAGATTTTTATTTTCAGCATATTCGTCAATGACTATTTCAAAAGTAATCGGCATGATTTATTTTCAGCATATTCGTCGGTTACTATTTCAAAAGTAATAGGCAAGATTTTTATTTTCAGCATGTTCGTCGATTACTATTTCAAAAGTAATCGGCAAGATTTTTATTTTCAGCACATTCGTCGGTTACTATTTCAAAAGTAATCGGCAAGATTTTTATTTTCATCATATTTGTCGGTTACTATTTTAAAAGTAATCGACAAGATTTTTATTTTCAACATATTCGTCGGTTCCTATTTCAAAAGTAATCGGCAAGATTTTTATTTTTAGCATATTTGTCGGTTACTATTTTAAAAGTAATCGACAAGATTTTTATTTTCAACATATTCGTCAGTTACTATTTCAAAAGTAATCGGCAAGACTTTATTTTCAGCATATTCGTTGGTTACTATTTCAAAAGTAATCGGTAAGATTTTTATTTTCAACATATTCGTTGCTTACTATTTCAAAAGTAATCGGCATGATTTATTTTCAGCACATTCGTCGGTTACTATTTCAAAAAAAATCGGCAAGATTTATTTTCAGCACATATTCGTCGGTTACTATTTCAAAAGTAATGGGCAAGACTTTTATTTTCAGCACATTTGTCGGTTACTATTTCAACAGTAATCGGCATGATTTATTTTCAGCACATTCGTTGGTTACTATTTCAAAAGTAATCGGCATGATTCATTTTCAACACATTCGTCGGTTACTATTTCAAAAGTAATCGGCATGATCTATTTTCTGCACATTCGTCGGTTACTATTTCAAAAGTAATCGGCAAGATTTTTATTTTCAGCATATTCGTCAATGACTATTTCAAAAGTAATCGGCATGATTTATTTTCAGCATATTCGTCGTTTACTATTTCAAAAGTAATAGGCAAGATTTTTATTTTCAGCATGTTCGTCGATTACTATTTCAAAAGTAATCGGCAAGATTTTTATTTTCAGCACATTCGTCGGTTACTATTTCAAAAGTAATCGGCAAGATTTTTATTTTCATCATATTTGTCGGTTACTATTTTAAAAGTAATCGACAAGATTTTTATTTTCAACATATTCGTCGGTTCCTATTTCAAAAGTAATCGGCAAGATTTTTATTTTTAGCATATTTGTCGGTTACTATTTTAAAAGTAATCGACAAGATTTTTATTTTCAACATATTCGTCGGTTACTGTTTTAAAAGTAATCGACAAGATTTTTATTTTCAATATATTCGTCGGTTACTATTTCAAAAGTAATCGGCAAGACTTTATTTTCAGCATATTCGTTGGTTACTATTTCAAAAGTAATCGGTAAGATTTTTATTTTCAACATATTCGTCGCTTACTATTTCAAAAGTAATCGGCATGATTTATTTTCAGCACATTCGTCGGTTACTATTTCAAAAGTAATCGGCAAGATTTTTATTTTCAGCATATTCGTCAATGACTATTTCAAAAGTAATCGGCATGATTTATTTTCAGCATATTCTTCGGTTACTATTTCAAAAGTAATAGGCAAGATTTTTATTTTCAATATATTCGTCGGTTACTATTTCAAAGGTAATCGACATGATTTATTTTCAACACATTCGTCGGTTACTATTTCAAAAGTAATCGGCATGATTTATTTTCTGCACATTCGTCTGTTACTATTTCAAAAGTAATCGGCAAGATTTTTATTTTCAGCATATTTGTCGGTTACTATTTTAAAAGTAATCGACAAGATTTTTATTTTCAACATATTCGTCGGTTCCTATTTCAAAAGTAATTGGCAAGACTTTTATTTTCAGCACATTTGTCGGTTACTATTTCAATAGTAATGCATGATCTATTTTCAGCACATTCGTGGGTTACTATTTCAAAAGTAATCGGCATGATTAATTTTCAACACATTCGTTGGTTACTATTTCAAAAGTAATCGGCATGATCTATTTTTTGCACATTCGTCGATTACTATTTCAAAATTAATCGGCAAGATTTTTATTTTCAGCATATTCGTCGGTGACTATATCAAAAGTAATCGGCATGATTTATTTTCAGCATATTCGTCGGTTACTATTTCAAAGGTAATCGACATTATTTATTTTCAACACATTCGTCGGTTACTATTTCAAAAGTAATCGGCATGATCTATTTTCTGCACATTCGTCGGTTACTATTTCAAAAGTAATCGGCAAGATTTTTATTTTCAGCATATTCGTCAATGACTATTTCAAAAGTAATCGGCATGATTTATTTTCAGCATATTCGTCGGTTACTATTTCAAAAGTAATAGGCAAGATTTTTATTTTCAGCATGTTCGTCGGTTACTATTTCAAAACTAATCGGCAAGATTTTTATTTTCAGCACATTCGTCGGTTACTATTTCAAAAGTAATCGGCAAGATTTTTATTTTCATCATATTTGTCGGTTACTATTTAAAAAGTAATCGACAAGATTTTTATTTTCAACATATTCGTCGGTTCCTATTTCAAAAGTAATCGGCAAGATTTTTATTTTTAGCATATTTGTCGGTTACTATTTTAAAAGTAATCGACAAGATTTTTATTTTCAACATATTCGTCGGTTACTATTTCAAAAGTAATCGGCAAGACTTTATTTTCAACCCATTCGTCGGTTACTATTTCAAAAGTAATTGGCAAGATTTTTATTTTCAGCATATTCGTCGGTGACTATTTCAAAAGTAATCGGCAAGATTTTTATTTTCAGCATATTCGTCGGTGACTATTTCAAAAGTAATCGGCAATATTTTTATTTTCAGCATATTTGTCGGTTACTGTTTTAAAAGTAATCGACAAGATTTTTATTTTCAATATATTCGTCGGTTACTATTTCAATAGTAATCGGCACGACTTTATTTTCAGCATATTCGTTGGTTACTATTTCAAAAGTAATAGGTAAGATTTTTATTTTCAACATATTCGTCGCTTATTATTTCAAAAGTAATCGGCATGATTTATTTTCAGCACATTCGTCGGTTACTATTTCAAAAGTAATCGGCAAGATTTTTATTTTCAGCATATTCGTCGGTGACTATTTCAAAAGTAATCGACATGATTTATTTTCAGCATATTCGTCGGTTACTATTTCAAAGGTAATTGGCATGATTTATTTTCAACACATTCGTCGGTTACTATTTCAAAAGTAATCGGCAAGATTTTAATTTTCAGCATATTCGTCGGTGACTATTTCAAAAGTAATCGGCAAGATTTTTATTTTTAGCATATTTGTCGGTTACTGTTTTAAAAGTAATCGACAAGATTTTTATTTTCAACATATTCATCGGTTACTATTTCAAAAGTAATCGGCATGATTTATTTTCAGCACATTCTACTATTTCAAAAGTAATCGGCAAGATTTATTTTCAGCACATATTCGTCGGTTACTATTTCAAAAGTAATAGGCAAGACTTTATTTTCAGCATATTCGTTGGTTACTATTTCAAAAGTAATCGGCATGATTTATTTTCTGCACATTCGTCTGTTACTATTTCAAAAGTAATCGGCAAGATTTTATTTTCATCATATTTGTCGGTTACTATTTTAAAAGTAATCGACAAGATTTTTATTTTCAACATATTCGTCGGTTCCTATTTCAAAAGTAATTGGCAAGACTTTTATTTTCAGCACATTTGTCGGTTACTATTTCAATAGTAATCGGCATGATTTATTTTCAGCACATTCGTCGGTTACTATTTCAAAAGTAATCGGCATGATTTATTTTCAACACATTCGTCGGTTACTATTTCAAAAGTAATCGGCATGATCTATTTTTTGCACATCCGTCGGTTACTATTTCAAAATTAATCGGCAAGATTTTTATTTTCAGCATATTCGTCGGTGACTATTTCAAAAGTAATCGGCATGATTTATTTTCAGCATATTCGTCGGTTACTATTTCAAAGGTAATCGACATCATTTATTTTCAACACATTCGTCGGTTACTATTTCAAAAGTAATCGGCATGATCTATTTTCTGCACATTCGTCGGTTACTATTTCAAAAGTAATAGGCAAGATTTTTATTTTCAGCATGTTCGTCGGTTACTATTTCAAAAGTAATCGGCAAGATTTTTATTTTCAGCACATTCGTCGGTTCCTATTTCAAAAGTAATCGACAAGATTTTTATTTTTAGCATATTTGTCGGTTACTATTTTAAAAGTAATCGACAAGATTTTTATTTTCAAAATGTTCGTCGGTTACTATTTCAAAAGTAATCGGGAAGATTTTTATTTTCCGCACATTTGTCGGTTACTATTTCAAAAGTAATCGGCAAGATTTTTATTTTCAGCATATTTGTCGGTTACTATTTTAAAAGTAATCGACAAGATTTTTATTTTCAGCATATTCGTCGGTGACTATATCAAAAGTAATCGGCAAGATTTTTATTTTCAGCATATTTGTCGGTTACTGTTTTAAAAGTAATCGACAAGATTTTTATTTTCAACATATTCGTCAGTTACTATTTCAAAAGTAATCGGCAAGACTTTATTTTCAGCATATTCGTTGGTTACTTATTCAAAAGTAATCGGTAAGATTTTTATTTTCAACATATTCGTCGCTTACTATTTCAAAAGTAATCGGCATGATTTATTTTCAGCACATTCGTCGGTTACTATTTCAAAAGTAATCGGCAAGATTTATTTTCAGCACATATTCGTCGGTTACTATTTCAAAAGTAATGGGCAAGACTTTATTTCCAGCATATTCGTTGGTTACTATTTCAAAAGTAATCGGCATGATTTATTTTCTGCACATTCGTCTGTTACTATTTCAAAAGTAATCGGCAAGATTTTATTTTCAGCATATTTGTCGGTTACTATTTTAAAAGTAATCGACAAGATTTTTATTTTCAACTTATTCGTCGGTTCCTATTTCAAAAGTAATTGGCAAGACTTTTATTTTCAGCACATTTGTCGGTTACTATTTCAATAGTAATCGGCATGATTTATTTTCAGCACATTCGTCGGTTACTATTTCAAAAGTAATCGGCATGATTTATTTTCAACACATTCGTCGGTTACTATTTCAGAAGTAATCGAAATGATCTATTTTTTGCACATCCGTCGGTTACTATTTCAAAATTAATCGGCAAGATTTTTATTTTCAGCATATTCGTCGGTGATTATTTCAAAAGTAATCGGCATGATTTATTTTCAGCATATTCGTCGGTTACTATTTCAAAGGTAATCGACATCATTTATTTTCAACACATTCGTCGGTTACTATTTCAAAAGTAATCGGCATGATCTATTTTCTGCACATTCGTCGGTTACTATTTCAAAAGTAATAGGCAAGATTTTTATTTTCAGCATGTCTGTCGGTTACTATTTCAAAAGTAATCGGCAAGATTTTTATTTTCAGCACATTCGTCGGTTCCTATTTCAAAAGTAATCGACAAGATTTTTATTTTTAGCATATTTGTCGGTTACTATTTTAAAAGTAATCGACAAGATTTTTATTTTCAAAATGTTCGTCGGTTACTATTTCAAAAGTAATCGGCAAGATTTTTATTTTCCGCACATTTGTCGGTTACTATTTCAAAAGTAATCGGCAAGATTTTTATTTTCAGCATATTTGTCGGTTACTATTTTAAAAGTAATCGACAAGATTTTTATTTTCAGCATATTTGTCGGTGACTATATCAAAAGTAATCGGCAAGATTTTTATTTTCATTATATTTGTCGGTTACTATTTTAAAAGTAATCGACAAGATTTTTATTTTCAACATATTCGTCGGTTACTATTTCAAAAGTAATCGGCAAGACTTTATTTTCAACACATTCGTCGGTTACTATTTCAAAAGTAATTGGCAAGATTTTTATTTTCAGCATATTCGTCGGTGACTATTTCAAAAGTAATCGGCAAGATTTTTATTTTCAGCATATTCGTTGGTGACTATGTCAAAAGTAATCGGCAATATTTTTATTTTCAGCATATTTGTCGGTTACTGTTTTAAAAGTAATCGACAAGATTTTTATTTTCAATATATTCGTCGGTTACTATTTCAAAAGTAATCGGCAAGACTTTATTTTCAGCATATTCGTTGGTTACTATTTCAAAAGTAATCGGTAAGATTTTTATTTTCAACATATTCGTCGCTTACTATTTCAAAAGTAATCGGCATGATTTATTTTCAGCACATTCGTCGGTTACTATTTCAAAAGTAATCGGCAAGATTTATTTTCAGCACATATTCGTCGGTTACTATTTCAAAAGTAATGGGCAAGACTTTATTTTCAGCATATTCGTTGGTTACTATTTCAAAAGTAATCGGCATGATTTATTTTCTGCACATTCGTCTGTTACTATTTCAAAAGTAATCGGCAAGATTTTATTTTCAGCATATTTGTCAGTTACTATTTTAAAAGTAATCGACAAGATTTTTATTTTCAACATATTCGTCGTTTCCTATTTCAAAAGTAATTGGCAAGACTTTTATTTTCAGCACATTTGTCGGTTACTATTTCAATAGTAATCGGCATGATTTATTTTCAGCACATTCGTCGGTTACTATTTCAAAAGTAATCGGCATGATTTATTTTCAACACATTCGTCGGTTACTATTTCAAAAGTAATCGAAATGATCTATTTTTTGCACATCCGTCGGTTACTATTTCAAAATTAATCGGCAAGATTTTTATTTTCAGCATATTCGTCGGTGACTATTTCAAAAGTAATCGGCATGATTTATTTTCAGCATATTCGTCGGTTACTATTTCAAAGGTAATCGACATCATTTATTTTCAACACATTCGTCGGTTACTATTTCAAAAGTAATCGGCATGATCTATTTTCTGCACATTCGTCGGTTACTATTTCAAAAGTAATAGGCAAGATTTTTATTTTAAGCATGTTCGTCGGTTACTATTTCAAAAGTAATCGGCAAGATTTTTATTTTCAGCACATTCGTCGGTTCCTATTTCAAAAGTAATCGACAAGATTTTTATTTTTAGCATATTTGTCGGTTACTATTTTAAAAGTAATCGACAAGATTTTTATTTTCAAAATGTTCGTCGGTTACTATTTCAAAAGTAATCGGGAAGATTTTTATTTTCCGCACATTTGTCGGTTACTATTTCAAAAGTAATCGGCAAGATTTTTATTTTCAGCATATTTGTCGGTTACTATTTTAAAAGTAATCGACAAGATTTTTATTTTCAGCATATTCGTCGGTGACTATATCAAAAGTAATCGGCAAGATTTTTATTTTCAGCATATTTGTCGGTTACTGTTTTAAAAGTAATCGACAAGATTTTTATTTTCAACATATTCGTCAGTTACTATTTCAAAAGTAATCGGCAAGACTTTATTTTCAGCATATTCGTTGGTTACTTATTCAAAAGTAATCGGTAAGATTTTTATTTTCAACATATTCGTCGCTTACTATTTCAAAAGTAATCGGCATGATTTATTTTCAGCACATTCGTCGGTTACTATTTCAAAAGTAATCGGCAAGATTTATTTTCAGCACATATTCGTCGGTTACTATTTCAAAAGTAATGGGCAAGACTTTATTTTCAGCATATTCGTTGGTTACTATTTCAAAAGTAATCGGCATGATTTATTTTCTGCACATTCGTCTGTTACTATTTCAAAAGTAATCGGCAAGATTTTATTTTCAGCATATTTGTCGGTTACTATTTTAAAAGTAATCGACAAGATTTTTATTTTCAACTTATTCGTCGGTTCCTATTTCAAAAGTAATTGGCAAGACTTTTATTTTCAGCACATTTGTCGGTTACTATTTCAATAGTAATCGGCATGATTTATTTTCAGCACATTCGTCGGTTACTATTTCAAAAGTAATCGGCATGATTTATTTTCAACACATTCGTCGGTTACTATTTCAGAAGTAATCGAAATGATCTATTTTTTGCACATCCGTCGGTTACTATTTCAAAATTAATCGGCAAGATTTTTATTTTCAGCATATTCGTCGGTGATTATTTCAAAAGTAATCGGCATGATTTATTTTCAGCATATTCGTCGGTTACTATTTCAAAGGTAATCGACATCATTTATTTTCAACACATTCGTCGGTTACTATTTCAAAAGTAATCGGCATGATCTATTTTCTGCACATTCGTCGGTTACTATTTCAAAAGTAATAGGCAAGATTTTTATTTTCAGCATGTCTGTCGGTTACTATTTCAAAAGTAATCGGCAAGATTTTTATTTTCAGCACATTCGTCGGTTCCTATTTCAAAAGTAATCGACAAGATTTTTATTTTTAGCATATTTGTCGGTTACTATTTTAAAAGTAATCGACAAGATTTTTATTTTCAAAATGTTCGTCGGTTACTATTTCAAAAGTAATCGGCAAGATTTTTATTTTCCGCACATTTGTCGGTTACTATTTCAAAAGTAATCGGCAAGATTTTTATTTTCAGCATATTTGTCGGTTACTATTTTAAAAGTAATCGACAAGATTTTTATTTTCAGCATATTTGTCGGTGACTATATCAAAAGTAATCGGCAAGATTTTTATTTTCATTATATTTGTCGGTTACTATTTTAAAAGTAATCGACAAGATTTTTATTTTCAACATATTCGTCGGTTACTATTTCAAAAGTAATCGGCAAGACTTTATTTTCAACACATTCGTCGGTTACTATTTCAAAAGTAATTGGCAAGATTTTTATTTTCAGCATATTCGTCGGTGACTATTTCAAAAGTAATCGGCAAGATTTTTATTTTCAGCATATTCGTTGGTGACTATGTCAAAAGTAATCGGCAATATTTTTATTTTCAGCATATTTGTCGGTTACTGTTTTAAAAGTAATCGACAAGATTTTTATTTTCAATATATTCGTCGGTTACTATTTCAAAAGTAATCGGCAAGACTTTATTTTCAGCATATTCGTTGGTTACTATTTCAAAAGTAATCGGTAAGATTTTTATTTTCAACATATTCGTCGCTTACTATTTCAAAAGTAATCGGCATGATTTATTTTCAGCACATTCGTCGGTTACTATTTCAAAAGTAATCGGCAAGATTTATTTTCAGCACATATTCGTCGGTTACTATTTCAAAAGTAATGGGCAAGACTTTATTTTCAGCATATTCGTTGGTTACTATTTCAAAAGTAATCGGCATGATTTATTTTCTGCACATTCGTCTGTTACTATTTCAAAAGTAATCGGCAAGATTTTATTTTCAGCATATTTGTCAGTTACTATTTTAAAAGTAATCGACAAGATTTTTATTTTCAACATATTCGTCGGTTCCTATTTCAAAAGTAATTGGCAAGACTTTTATTTTCAGCACATTTGTCGGTTACTATTTCAATAGTAATCGGCATGATTTATTTTCAGCACATTCGTCTGTTACTATTTCAAAAGTAATCGGCATGATTTATTTTCAACACATTCGTCGGTTACTATTTCAAAAGTAATCGAAATGATCTATTTTTTGCACATCCGTCGGTTACTATTTCAAAATTAATCGGCAAGATTTTTATTTTCAGCATATTCGTCGGTGACTATTTCAAAAGTAATCGGCATGATTTATTTTCAGCATATTCGTCGGTTACTATTTCAAAGGTAATCGACATCATTTATTTTCAACACATTCGTCGGTTACTATTTCAAAAGTAATCGGCATGATCTATTTTCTGCACATTCGTCGGTTACTATTTCAAAAGTAATAGGCAAGATTTTTATTTTCAGCATGTTCGTCGGTTACTATTTCAAAAGTAATCGGCAAGATTTTTATTTTCAGCACATTCGTCGGTTCCTATTTCAAAAGTAATCGACAAGATTTTTATTTTTAGCATATTTGTCGGTTACTATTTTAAAAGTAATCGACAAGATTTTTATTTTCAGCATATTCGTCGGTGACTATATCAAAAGTAATCGGCAAGATTTTTATTTTCATTATATTTGTCGGTTACTGTTTTAAAAGTAATCGACAAGATTTTTATTTTCAACATATTCGTCAGTTACTATTTCAAAATTAATCGGCAAGACTTTATTTTCAGCATATTCGTTGGTTACTATTTCAAAAGTAATCGGTAAGATTTTTATTTTCAACATATTCGTCGCTTACTATTTCAAAAGTAATCGGCATGATTTATTTTCAGCACATTCGTCGGTTACTATTTCAAAAAAAATCGGCAAGATTTATTTTCAGCACATATTCGTCGGTTACTATTTCAAAAGTAATCGGCAAGATTTTTATTTTCAGCATATTCGTCAATGACTATTTCAAAAGTAATCGGCATGATTTATTTTCAGCATATTCGTCGGTTACTATTTCAAAAGTAATAGGCAAGATTTTTATTTTCAGCATGTTCGTCGGTTACTATTTCAAAAGTAATCGGCAAGATTTTTATTTTCAGCACATTCGTCGGTTCCTATTTCAAAAGTAATCGACAAGATTTTTATTTTTAGCATATTTGTCGGTTACTATTTTAAAAGTAATCGACAAGATTTTTATTTTCAGCATATTCGTCGGTGACTATATCAAAAGTAATCGGCAAGATTTTTATTTTCATTATATTTGTCGGTTACTGTTTTAAAAGTAATCGACAAGATTTTTATTTTCAACATATTCGTCAGTTACTATTTCAAAATTAATCGGCAAGACTTTATTTTCAGCATATTCGTTGGTTACTATTTCAAAAGTAATCGGTAAGATTTTTATTTTCAACATATTCGTCGCTTACTATTTCAAAAGTAATCGGCATGATTTATTTTCAGCACATTCGTCGGTTGCTATTTCAAAAAAAATCGGCAAGATTTATTTTCAGCACATATTCGTCGGTTACTATTTCAAAAGTAATCGGCAAGATTTTTATTTTCAGCATATTCGTCAATGACTATTTCAAAAGTAATCGGCATGATTTATTTTCAGCATATTCGTCGGTTACTATTTCAAAAGTAATAGGCAAGATTTTTATTTTCAGCATGTTCGTCGGTTACTATTTCAAAAGTAATCGGCAAGATTTTTATTTTCAGCACATTCGTCGGTTACTATTTCAAAAGTAATCGGCAAGATTTTTATTTTCAT
Source organism: Medicago lupulina (assembly GCA_958299785.1). NCBI lineage: Eukaryota > Viridiplantae > Streptophyta > Magnoliopsida > Fabales > Fabaceae > Medicago > Medicago lupulina. Next base: position 43,331,302 of record OY283144.1, read on the forward strand.
CATATTTGTCGGTTACTATTTTAAAAGTAATCGACAAGATTTTTATTTTCAACATATTCGTCGGTTCCTATTTCAAAAGTAATCGGCAAGATTTTTATTTTTAGCATATTTGTCGGTTACTATTTTAAAAGTAATCGACAAGATTTTTATTTTCAACATATTCGTCGGTTACTATTTCAAAAGTAATCGGCAAGACTTTATTTTCAACACATTCGTCGGTTACTATTTCAAAAGTAATTGGCAAGATTTTTATTTTCAGCATATTCGTCGGTGACTATTTCAAAAGTAATCGGCAAGATTTTTATTTTCAGCATATTCGTCGGTGACTATTTCAAAAGTAATCGGCAATATTTTTATTTTCAGCATATTTGTCGGTTACTGTTTTAAAAGTAATCGACAAGATTTTTATTTTCAATATATTCGTCGGTTACTATTTCAAAAGTAATCGGCAAGACTTTATTTTCAGCATATTCGTTGGTTACTATTTCAAAACTAATCGGTAAGATTTTTATTTTCAACATATTCGTCGCTTACTATTTCAAAAGTAATCGGCATGATTTATTTTCAGCACATTCGTCGGTTACTATTTCAAAAGTAATCGGCAAGATTTATTTTCAGCACATATTCGTCGGTTACTATTTCAAAAGTAATGGGCAAGACTTTATTTTCAGCATATTCGTTGGTTACTATTTCAAAAGTAGTCGGCATGATTTATTTTCTGCACATTCGTCTGTTACTATTTCAAAAGTAATCGGCAAGATTTTATTTTCAGCATATTTGTCAGTTACTATTTTAAAAGTAATCGACAAGATTTTTATTTTCAACATATTCGTCGGTTCCTATTTCAAAAGTAATTGGCAAGACTTTTATTTTCAGCACATTTGTCGGTTACTATTTCAATAGTAATCGGTATGATTTATTTTCAGCACATTCGTCGGTTACTATTTCAAAAGTAATCGGCATGATTTATTTTCAACACATTCGTCGGTTACTATTTCAAAAGTAATCGAAATGATCTATTTTTTGCACATCCGTCGGTTACTATTTCAAAATTAATCGGCAAGATTTTTATTTTCAGCATATTCGTCGGTGACTATTTCAAAAGTAATCGGCATGATTTATTTTCAGCATATTCGTCGGTTACTATTTCAAAGGTAATCGACATCATTTATTTTCAACACATTCGTCGGTTACTATTTCAAAAGTAATCGGCATGATCTATTTTCTGCACATTCGTCGGTTACTATTTCAAAAGTAATAGGCAAGATTTTTATTTTCAGCATGTTCGTCGGTTACTATTTCAAAAGTAATCGGCAAGATTTTTATTTTCAGCACATTCGTCGGTTCCTATTTCAAAAGTAATCGACAAGATTTTTATTTTTAGCATATTTGTCGGTTACTATTTTAAAAGTAATCGACAAGATTTTTATTTTCAAAATGTTCGTCGGTTACTATTTCAAAACTAATCGGCAAGATTTTTATTTTCCGCACATTTGTCGGTTACTATTTCAAAAGTAATCGGCAAGATTTTTATTTTCAGCATATTTGTCGGTTACTATTTTAAAAGTAATCGACAAGATTTTTATTTTCAGCATATTCGTCGGTGACTATATCAAAAGTAATCGGCAAGATTTTTATTTTCAGCATATTCGTCGGTGACTATTTCAAAAGTAATCGGCAATATTTTTATTTTCAGCATATTTGTCGGTTACTGTTTTAAAAGTAATCGACAAGATTTTTATTTTCAATATATTCGTCGGTTACTATTTCAAAAGTAATCGGCAAGACTTTATTTTCAGCATATTCGTTGGTTACTATTTCAAAACTAATCGGTAAGATTTTTATTTTCAACATATTCGTCGCTTACTATTTCAAAAGTAATCGGCATGATTTATTTTCAGCACATTCGTCGGTTACTATTTCAAAAGTAATCGGCAAGATTTATTTTCAGCACATATTCGTCGGTTACTATTTCAAAAGTAATGGGCAAGACTTTATTTTCAGCATATTCGTTGGTTACTATTTCAAAAGTAGTCGGCATGATTTATTTTCTGCACATTCGTCTGTTACTATTTCAAAAGTAATCGGCAAGATTTTATTTTCAGCATATTTGTCAGTTACTATTTTAAAAGTAATCGACAAGATTTTTATTTTCAACATATTCGTCGGTTCCTATTTCAAAAGTAATTGGCAAGACTTTTATTTTCAGCACATTTGTCGGTTACTATTTCAATAGTAATCGGTATGATTTATTTTCAGCACATTCGTCGGTTACTATTTCAAAAGTAATCGGCATGATTTATTTTCAACACATTCGTCGGTTACTATTTCAAAAGTAATCGAAATGATCTATTTTTTGCACATCCGTCGGTTACTATTTCAAAATTAATCGGCAAGATTTTTATTTTCAGCATATTCGTCGGTGACTATTTCAAAAGTAATCGGCATGATTTATTTTCAGCATATTCGTCGGTTACTATTTCAAAGGTAATCGACATCATTTATTTTCAACACATTCGTCGGTTACTATTTCAAAAGTAATCGGCATGATCTATTTTCTGCACATTCGTCGGTTACTATTTCAAAAGTAATAGGCAAGATTTTTATTTTCAGCATGTTCGTCGGTTACTATTTCAAAAGTAATCGGCAAGATTTTTATTTTCAGCACATTCGTCGGTTCCTATTTCAAAAGTAATCGACAAGATTTTTATTTTTAGCATATTTGTCGGTTACTATTTTAAAAGTAATCGACAAGATTTTTATTTTCAAAATGTTCGTCGGTTACTATTTCAAAACTAATCGGCAAGATTTTTATTTTCCGCACATTTGTCGGTTACTATTTCAAAAGTAATCGGCAAGATTTTTATTTTCAGCATATTTGTCGGTTACTATTTTAAAAGTAATCGACAAGATTTTTATTTTCAGCATATTCGTCGGTGACTATATCAAAAGTAATCGGCAAGATTTTTATTTTCAGCATATTTGTCGGTTACTGTTTTAAAAGTAATCGACAAGATTTTTATTTTCAACATATTCGTCAGTTACTATTTCAAAAGTAATCGGCAAGACTTTATTTTCAGCATATTCGTTGGTTACTCTTTCAAAAGTAATCGGTAAGATTTTTATTTTCAACATATTCGTCGCTTACTATTTCAAAAGTAATCGGCATGATTTATTTTCAGCACATTCGTCGGTTACTATTTCAAAAAAAATCGGCAAGATTTATTTTCAGCACATATTCGTCGGTTACTATTTCAAAAGTAATCGGCAAGATTTTTATTTTCAGCATATTCGTCAATGACTATTTCAAAAGTAATCGGCATGATTTATTTTCAGCATATTCGTCGGTTACTATTTCAAAAGTAATAGGCAAGATTTTTATTTTCAGCATGTTCGTCGGTTACTATTTCAAAAGTAATCGGCAAGATTTTTATTTTCAGCACATTCGTCGGTTACTATTTCAAAAGTAATCGGCAAGATTTTTATTTTCATCATATTTGTCGGTTACTACTTTAAAAGTAATCGACAAGATTTTTATTTTCAACATATTCGTCGGTTACTATTTCAAAAGTAATCGGCAAGACTTTATTTTCAACACATTCGTCGGTTACTATTTCAAAAGTAATTGGCAAGATTTTTATTTTCAGCATATTCGTCGGTGACTATTTCAAAAGTAATCGGCAAGATTTTTATTTTCAGCATATTCGTCGGTGACTATTTCAAAAGTAATCGGCAATATTTTTATTTTCAGCATATTTGTCGGTTACTGTTTTAAAAGTAATCGACAAGATTTTTATTTTCAATATATTCGTCGGTTACTATTTCAAAAGTAATCGGCAAGACTTTATTTTCAGCATATTCGTTGGTTACTATTTCAAAAGTAATCGGTAAGATTTTTATTTTCAACATATTCGTCGCTTACTATTTCAAAAGTAATCGGAATGATTTATTTTCAGCACATTCGTCGGTTACTATTTCAAAAGTAATCGGCAAGATTTATTTTCAGCACATATTCGTCGGTTACTATTTCAAAAGTAATGGGCAAGACTTTATTTTCAGCATATTCGTTGGTTACTATTTCAAAAGTAATCGGCATGATTTATTTTCTGCACATTCGTCTGTTACTATTTCAAAAGTAATCGGCAAGATTTTATTTTCAGCCTATTTGTCGGTTACTATTTTAAAAGTAATCGACAAGATTTTTATTTTCAGCATATTCGTCGGTGACTATATCAAAAGTAATCGGCAAGATTTTTATTTTCAGCATATTTGTCGGTTACTGTTTTAAAAGTAATCGACAAGATTTTTATTTTCAACATATTCGTCAGTTACTATTTCAAAAGTAATCGGCAAGACTTTATTTTCAGCATATTCGTTGGTTACTATTTCAAAAGTAATCGGTAAGATTTTTATTTTCAACATATTCGTCGCTTACTATTTCAAAAGTAATCGGCATGATTTATTTTCAGCACATTCGTCGGTTACTATTTCAAAAAAAATCGGCAAGATTTATTTTCAGCACATATTCGTCGGTTACTATTTCAAAAGTAATCGGCAAGATTTTTATTTTCAGCATATTCGTCAATGACTATTTCAAAAGTAATCGGCATGATTTATTTTCAGCATATTCGTCGGTTACTATTTCAAAAGTAATAGGCAAGATTTTTATTTTCAGCATGTTCGTCGGTTACTATTTCAAAAGTAATCGGCAAGATTTTTATTTTCAGCACATTCGTCGGTTACTATTTCAAAAGTAATCGGCAAGATTTTTATTTTCATCATATTTGTCGGTTACTACTTTAAAAGTAATCGACAAGATTTTTATTTTCAACATATTCGTCGGTTCCTATTTCAAAAGTAATCGGCAAGATTTTTATTTTTAGCATATTTGTCGGTTACTATTTTAAAAGTAATCGACAAGATTTTTATTTTCAACATATTCGTCGGTTACTATTTCAAAAGTAATCGGCAAGACTTTATTTTCAACACATTCGTCGGTTACTATTTCAAAAGTAATTGGCAAGATTTTTATTTTCAGCATATTCGTCGGTGACTATTTCAAAAGTAATCGGCAAGATTTTTATTTTCAGCATATTCGTCGGTGACTATTTCAAAAGTAATCGGCAATATTTTTATTTTCAGCATATTTGTCGGTTACTGTTTTAAAAGTAATCGACAAGATTTTTATTTTCAATATATTCGTCGGTTACTATTTCAAAAGTAATCGGCAAGACTTTATTTTCAGCATATTCGTTGGTTACTATTTCAAAAGTAATCGGTAAGATTTTTATTTTCAACATATTCGTCGCTTACTATTTCAAAAGTAATCGGAATGATTTATTTTCAGCACATTCGTCGGTTACTATTTCAAAAGTAATCGGCAAGATTTATTTTCAGCACATATTCGTCGGTTACTATTTCAAAAGTAATGGGCAAGACTTTATTTTCAGCATATTCGTTGGTTACTATTTCAAAAGTAATCGGCATGATTTATTTTCTGCACATTCGTCTGTTACTATTTCAAAAGTAATCGGCAAGATTTTATTTTCAGCCTATTTGTCGGTTACTATTTTAAAAGTAATCGACAAGATTTTTATTTTAAGGATATTCGTCGGTGACTATATCAAAAGTAATCGGCAAGATTTTTATTTTCAGCATATTTGTCGGTTACTGTTTTAAAAGTAATCGACAAGATTTTTATTTTCAACATATTCGTCAGTTACTATTTCAAAAGTAATCGGCAAGACTTTATTTTCAGCATATTCGTTGGTTACTATTTCAAAAGTAATCGGTAAGATTTTTATTTTCAACATATTCGTCGCTTACTATTTCAAAAGTAATCGGCATGATTTATTTTCAGCACATTCGTCGGTTACTATTTCAAAGAAAATCGGCAAGATTTATTTTCAGCACATATTCGTCGGTTACTATTTCAAAAGTAATCGGCAAGATTTTTATTTTCAGCATATTCGTCAATGACTATTTCAAAAGTAATCGGCATGATTTATTTTCAGCATATTCGTCGGTTACTATTTCAAAAGTAATAGGCAAGATTTTTATTTTCAGCATGTTCGTCGGTTACTATTTCAAAAGTAATCGGCAAGATTTTTATTTTCAGCACATTCGTCGGTTACTATTTCAAAAGTAATCGGCAAGATTTTTATTTTCATCATATTTGTCGGTTACTACTTTAAAAGTAATCGACAAGATTTTTATTTTCAACATATTCGTCGGTTCCTATTTCAAAAGTAATCGGCAAGATTTTTATTTTTAGCATATTTGTCGGTTACTATTTTAAAAGTAATCGACAAGATTTTTATTTTCAACATATTCGTCGGTTACTATTTCAAAAGTAATCGGCAAGACTTTATTTTCAACACATTCGTCGGTTACTATTTCAAAAGTAATTGGCAAGATTTTTATTTTCAGCATATTCGTCGGTGACTATTTCAAAAGTAATCGGCAAGATTTTTATTTTCAGCATATTCGTCGGTGACTATTTCAAAAGTAATCGGCAATATTTTTATTTTCAGCATATTTGTCGGTTACTGTTTTAAAAGTAATCGACAAGATTTTTATTTTCAATATATTCGTCGGTTACTATTTCAAAAGTAATCGGCAAGACTTTATTTTCAGCATATTCGTTGGTTACTATTTCAAAAGTAATCGGTAAGATTTTTATTTTCAACATATTCGTCGCTTACTATTTCAAAAGTAATCGGAATGATTTATTTTCAGCACATTCGTCGGTTACTATTTCAAAAGTAATCGGCAAGATTTATTTTCAGCACATATTCGTCGGTTACTATTTCAAAAGTAATGGGCAAGACTTTATTTTCAGCATATTCGTTGGTTACTATTTCAAAAGTAATCGGCATGATTTATTTTCTGCACATTCGTCTGTTACTATTTCAAAAGTAATCGGCAAGATTTTATTTTCAGCCTATTTGTCGGTTACTATTTTAAAAGTAATCGACAAGATTTTTATTTTCAGCATATTCGTCGGTGACTATATCAAAAGTAATCGGCAAGATTTTTATTTTCAGCATATTTGTCGGTTACTGTTTTAAAAGTAATCGACAAGATTTTTATTTTCAACATATTCGTCAGTTACTATTTCAAAAGTAATCGGCAAGACTTTATTTTCAGCATATTCGTTGGTTACTATTTCAAAAGTAATCGGTAAGATTTTTATTTTCAACATATTCGTCGCTTACTATTTCAAAAGTAATCGGCATGATTTATTTTCAGCACATTCGTCGGTTACTATTTCAAAAAAAATCGGCAAGATTTATTTTCAGCACATATTCGTCGGTTACTATTTCAAAAGTAATCGGCAAGATTTTTATTTTCAGCATATTCGTCAATGACTATTTCAAAAGTAATCGGCATGATTTATTTTCAGCATATTCGTCGGTTACTATTTCAAAAGTAATAGGCAAGATTTTTATTTTCAGCATGTTCGTCGGTTACTATTTCAAAAGTAATCGGCAAGATTTTTATTTTCAGCACATTCGTCGGTTACTATTTCAAAAGTAATCGGCAAGATTTTTATTTTCATCATATTTGTCGGTTACTACTTTAAAAGTAATCGACAAGATTTTTATTTTCAACATATTCGTCGGTTCCTATTTCAAAAGTAATCGGCAAGATTTTTATTTTTAGCATATTTGTCGGTTACTATTTTAAAAGTAATCGACAAGATTTTTATTTTCAACATATTCGTCGGTTACTATTTCAAAAGTAATCGGCAAGACTTTATTTTCAACACATTCGTCGGTTACTATTTCAAAAGTAATTGGCAAGATTTTTATTTTCAGCATATTCGTCGGTGACTATTTCAAAAGTAATCGGCAAGATTTTTATTTTCAGCATATTCGTCGGTGACTATTTCAAAAGTAATCGGCAATATTTTTATTTTCAGCATATTTGTCGGTTACTGTTTTAAAAGTAATCGACAAGATTTTTATTTTCAATATATTCGTCGGTTACTATTTCAAAAGTAATCGGCAAGACTTTATTTTCAGCATATTCGTTGGTTACTATTTCAAAAGTAATCGGTAAGATTTTTATTTTCAACATATTCGTCGCTTACTATTTCAAAAGTAATCGGAATGATTTATTTTCAGCACATTCGTCGGTTACTATTTCAAAAGTAATCGGCAAGATTTATTTTCAGCACATATTCGTCGGTTACTATTTCAAAAGTAATGGGCAAGACTTTATTTTCAGCATATTCGTTGGTTACTATTTCAAAAGTAATCGGCATGATTTATTTTCTGCACATTCGTCTGTTACTATTTCAAAAGTAATCGGCAAGATTTTATTTTCAGCCTATTTGTCGGTTACTATTTTAAAAGTAATCGACAAGATTTTTATTTTAAGGATATTCGTCGGTGACTATATCAAAAGTAATCGGCAAGATTTTTATTTTCAGCATATTTGTCGGTTACTGTTTTAAAAGTAATCGACAAGATTTTTATTTTCAACATATTCGTCAGTTACTATTTCAAAAGTAATCGGCAAGACTTTATTTTCAGCATATTCGTTGGTTACTATTTCAAAAGTAATCGGTAAGATTTTTATTTTCAACATATTCGTCGCTTACTATTTCAAAAGTAATCGGCATGATTTATTTTCAGCACATTCGTCGGTTACTATTTCAAAGAAAATCGGCAAGATTTATTTTCAGCACATATTCGTCGGTTACTATTTCAAAAGTAATCGGCAAGATTTTTATTTTCAGCATATTCGTCAATGACTATTTCAAAAGTAATCGGCATGATTTATTTTCAGCATATTCGTCGGTTACTATTTCAAAAGTAATAGGCAAGATTTTTATTTTCAGCATGTTCGTCGGTTACTATTTCAAAAGTAATCGGCAAGATTTTTATTTTCAGCACATTCGTCGGTTACTATTTCAAAAGTAATTGGCAAGATTTTTATTTTCAGCATATTCGTCGGTGACTATTTCAAAAGTAATCGGCAAGATTTTTATTTTCAGCATATTCGTCGGTGACTATTTCAAAAGTAATCGGCAATATTTTTATTTTCAGCATATTTGTCGGTTACTGTTTTAAAAGTAATCGACAAGATTTTTATTTTCAATATATTCGTCGGTTACTATTTCAAAAGTAATCGGCAAGACTTTATTTTCAGCATATTCGTTGGTTACTATTTCAAAAGTAATCGGTAAGATTTTTATTTTCAACATATTCGTCGCTTACTATTTCAAAAGTAATCGGAATGATTTATTTTCAGCACATTCGTCGGTTACTATTTCAAAAGTAATCGGCAAGATTTATTTTCAGCACATATTCGTCGGTTACTATTTCAAAAGTAATGGGCAAGACTTTATTTTCAGCATATTCGTTGGTTACTATTTCAAAAGTAATCGGCATGATTTATTTTCTGCACATTCGTCTGTTACTATTTCAAAAGTAATCGGCAAGATTTTATTTTCAGCCTATTTGTCGGTTACTATTTTAAAAGTAATCGACAAGATTTTTATTTTCAACATATTCGTCGGTTCCTATTTCAAAAGTAATTGGCAAGACTTTTATTTTCAGCACATTTGTCGGTTACTATTTCAATAGTAATCGGCATGATTTATTTTCAGCACATTCGTCGGTTACTATTTCAAAAGTAATCGGCATGATTTATTTTCAACACATTCGTCGGTTACTATTTCAAAAGTAATCGAAATGATCTATTTTTTGCACATCCGTCGGTTACTATTTCAAAATTAATCGGCAAGATTTTTATTTTCAGCATATTCGTCGGTGACTATTTCAAAAGTAATCGGCATGATTTATTTTCAGCATATTCGTCGGTTACTATTTCAAAGGTAATCGACATCATTTATTTTCAACACATTCGTCGGTTACTATTTCAAAAGTAATCGGCATGATCTATTTTCTGCACATTCGTCGGTTACTATTTCAAAAGTAATAGGCAAGATTTTTATTTTCAGCATGTTCGTGGGTTACTATTTCAAAAGTAATCGGCAAGATTTTTATTTTCAGCACATTCGTCAGTTCCTATTTCAAAAGTAATCGACAAGATTTTTATTTTTAGCATATTTGTCGGTTACTATTTTAAAAGTAATCGACAAGATTTTTATTTTCAACATATTCGTCGGTTACTATTTCAAAAGTAATCGGCAAGACTTTATTTTCAGCACATTCGTCGGTTACTATTTCAAAAGTAATCGGCAAGATTTTTATTTTCAGCATATTCGTCGGTGACTATTTCAAAAGTAATCGGCAATATTTTTATTTTCAGCATATTTGTCGGTTACTGTTTTAAAAGTAATCGACAAGATTTTTATTTTCAATATATTCGTCGGTTACTATTTCAAAAGTAATCGGCAAGACTTTATTTTCAGCATATTTGTTGGTTACTATTTCAAAAGTAATCGGTAAGTTTTTTATTTTCAACATATTCGTCGCTTACTATTTCAAAAGTAATCGGCATGATTTATTTTCAGCACATTCGTCGGTTACTATTTCAAAAGTAATCGGCAAGATTTTTATTTTCAGCATATTCGTCAATGACTATTTCAAAAGTAATCGGCATGATTTATTTTCAGCATATTCGTCGGTTACTATTTCAAAAGTAATCGAAATGATCTATTTTTTGCACATCCGTCGGTTACTATTTCAAAATTAATCGGCAAGATTTTTATTTTCAGCATATTCGTCGGTGACTATTTCAAAAGTAATCGGCATGATTTATTTTCAGCATATTCGTCGGTTACTATTTCAAAGGTAATCGACATCATTTATTTTCAACACATTCGTCGGTTACTATTTCAAAAGTAATCGGCATGACCTATTTTCTGCACATTCGTCGGTTACTATTTCAAAAGTAATAGGCAAGATTTTTATTTTCAGCACATTCGTCGGTTCCTATTTCAAAAGTAATCGACAAGATTTTTATTTTTAGCATATTTGTCGGTTACTATTTTAAAAGTAATCGACAAGATTTTTATTTTCAAAATGTTCGTCGGTTACTATTTCAAAAGTAATCGGCAAGATTTTTATTTTCCGCACATTTGTCGGTTACTATTTCAAAAGTAATCGGCAAGATTTTTATTTTCAGCATATTTGTCGGTTACTATTTTAAAAGTAATCGACAAGATTTTTATTTTCAGCATATTCGTCGGTGACTATAACAAAAGTAATCGGCAAGACTTTATTTTCAGCATATTCGTTGGTTACTATTTCAAAAGTAATCGGTAAGATTTTTATTTTCAACATATTCGTCGCTTACTATTTCAAAAGTAATCGGCATGATTTATTTTCAGCACATTCGTCAGTTCCTATTTCAAAAGTAATCGACAAGATTTTTATTTTTAGCATATTTGTCGGTTACTATTTTAAAAGTAATCGACAAGATTTTTATTTTCAACATATTCGTCGGTTACTATTTCAAAAGTAATCGGCAAGACTTTATTTTCAGCACATTCGTCGGTTACTATTTCAAAAGTAATCGGCAAGATTTTTATTTTCAGCATATTCGTCGGTGACTATTTCAAAAGTAATCGGCAATATTTTTATTTTCAGCATATTTGTCGGTTACTGTTTTAAAAGTAATCGACAAGATTTTTATTTTCAATATATTCGTCGGTTACTATTTCAAAAGTAATCGGCAAGACTTTATTTTCAGCATATTTGTTGGTTACTATTTCAAAAGTAATCGGTAAGATTTTTATTTTCAACATATTCGTCGCTTACTATTTCAAAAGTAATCGGCATGATTTATTTTCAGCACATTCGTCGGTTACTATTTCAAAAGTAATCGGCAAGATTTTTATTTTCAGCATATTCGTCAATGACTATTTCAAAAGTAATCGGCATGATTTATTTTCAGCATATTCGTCGGTTACTATTTCAAAAGTAATAGGCAAGATTTTTATTTTCAATATATTCGTTGTTTACTATTTCAAAGGTAATCGACATGATTTATTTTCAACACATTCGTCGGTTACTATTTCAAAAGTAATCGGCATGATTTATTTTCTGCACATTCGTCTGTTACTATTTCAAAAGTAATCGGCAAGATTTTTATTTTTAGCATATTTGTCGGTTACTATTTTAAAAGTAATCGACAAGATTTTTATTTTCAACATATTCGTCGGTTCCTATTTCAAAAGTAATTGGCAAGACTTTTATTTTCAGCACATTTGTCGGTTACTATTTCAATAGTAATCGGCATGATTTATTTTCAGCACATTCGTCGGTTACTATTTCAAAAGTAATCGGCATGATTTATTTTCAACACATTCGTCGGTTACTATTTCAAAAGTAATCGAAATGATCTATTTTTTGCACATCCGTCGGTTACTATTTCAAAATTAATCGGCAAGATTTTTATTTTCAGCATATTCGTCGGTGACTATTTCAAAAGTAATCGGCATGATTTATTTTCAGCATATTCGTCGGTTACTATTTCAAAGGTAATCGACATCATTTATTTTCAACACATTCGTCGGTTACTATTTCAAAAGTAATCGGCATGACCTATTTTCTGCACATTCGTCGGTTACTATTTCAAAAGTAATAGGCAAGATTTTTATTTTCAGCACATTCGTCGGTTCCTATTTCAAAAGTAATCGACAAGATTTTTATTTTTAGCATATTTGTCGGTTACTATTTTAAAAGTAATCGACAAGATTTTTATTTTCAAAATGTTCGTCGGTTACTATTTCAAAAGTAATCGGCAAGATTTTTATTTTCCGCACATTTGTCGGTTACTATTTCAAAAGTAATCGGCAAGATTTTTATTTTCAGCATATTTGTCGGTTACTATTTTAAAAGTAATCGACAAGATTTTTATTTTCAGCATATTCGTCGGTGACTATAACAAAAGTAATCGGCAAGATTTTTATTTTCAGCATATTTGTCGGTTACTGTTTTAAAAGTAATCGACAAGATTTTTATTTTCAACATATTCGTCAGTTACTATTTCAAAAGTAATCGGCAAGACTTTATTTTCAGCATATTCGTTGGTTACTATTTCAAAAGTAATCGGTAAGATTTTTATTTTCAACATATTCGTCGCTTACTATTTCAAAAGTAATCGGCATGATTTATTTTCAGCACATTCGTCAGTTCCTATTTCAAAAGTAATCGACAAGATTTTTATTTTTAGCATATTTGTCGGTTACTATTTTAAAAGTAATCGACAAGATTTTTATTTTCAACATATTCGTCGGTTACTATTTCAAAAGTAATCGGCAAGACTTTATTTTCAGCACATTCGTCGGTTACTATTTCAAAAGTAATCGGCAAGATTTTTATTTTCAGCATATTCGTCGGTGACTATTTCAAAAGTAATCGGCAATATTTTTATTTTCAGCATATTTGTCGGTTACTGTTTTAAAAGTAATCGACAAGATTTTTATTTTCAATATATTCGTCGGTTACTATTTCAAAAGTAATCGGCAAGACTTTATTTTCAGCATATTTGTTGGTTACTATTTCAAAAGTAATCGGTAAGATTTTTATTTTCAACATATTCGTCGCTTACTATTTCAAAAGTAATCGGCATGATTTATTTTCAGCACATTCGTCGGTTACTATTTCAAAAGTAATCGGCAAGATTTTTATTTTCAGCATATTCGTCAATGACTATTTCAAAAGTAATCGGCATGATTTATTTTCAGCATATTCGTCGGTTACTATTTCAAAAGTAATAGGCAAGATTTTTATTTTCAATATATTCGTTGTTTACTATTTCAAAGGTAATCGACATGATTTATTTTCAACACATTCGTCGGTTACTATTTCAAAAGTAATCGGCATGATTTATTTTCTGCACATTCGTCTGTTACTATTTCAAAAGTAATCGGCAAGATTTTTATTTTCAGCATATTTGTCGGTTACTATTTTAAAAGTAATCGACAAGATTTTTATTTTCAACATATTCGTCGGTTCCTATTTCAAAAGTAATTGGCAAGACTTTTATTTTCAGCACATTTGTCGGTTACTATTTCAATAGTAATCGGCATGATTTATTTTCAGCACATTCGTCGGTTACTATTTCAAAAGTAATCGGCATGATTTATTTTCAACACATTCGTCGGTTACTATTTCAAAAGTAATCGAAATGATCTATTTTTTGCACATCCGTCGGTTACTATTTCAAAATTAATCGGCAAGATTTTTATTTTCAGCATATTCGTCGGTGACTATTTCAAAAGTAATCGGCATGATTTATTTTCAGCATATTCGTCGGTTACTATTTCAAAGGTAATCGACATCATTTATTTTCAACACATTCGTCGGTTACTATTTCAAAAGTAATCGGCATGACCTATTTTCTGCACATTCGTCGGTTACTATTTCAAAAGTAATAGGCAAGATTTTTATTTTCAGCACATTCGTCGGTTCCTATTTCAAAAGTAATCTACAAGATTTTTATTTTTAGCATATTTGTCGGTTACTATTTTAAAAGTAATCGACAAGATTTTTATTTTCAAAATGTTCGTCGGTTACTATTTCAAAAGTAATCGGCAAGATTTTTATTTTCCGCACATTTGTCGGTTACTATTTCAAAAGTAATCGGCAAGATTTTTATTTTCAGCATATTTGTCGGTTACTATTTTAAAAGTAATCGACAAGATTTTTATTTTCAGCATATTCGTCGGTGACTATAACAAAAGTAATCGGCAAGATTTTTATTTTCAGCATATTTGTCGGTTACTGTTTTAAAAGTAATCGACAAGATTTTTATTTTCAACATATTCGTCAGTTACTATTTCAAAAGTAATCGGCAAGACTTTATTTTCAGCATATTCGTTGGTTACTATTTCAAAAGTAATCGGTAAGATTTTTATTTTCAACATATTCGTCGCTTACTATTTCAAAAGTAATCGGCATGATTTATTTTCAGCACATTCGTCAGTTCCTATTTCAAAAGTAATCGACAAGATTTTTATTTTTAGCATATTTGTCGGTTACTATTTTAAAAGTAATCGACAAGATTTTTATTTTCAACATATTCGTCGGTTACTATTTCAAAAGTAATCGGCAAGACTTTATTTTCAGCACATTCGTCGGTTACTATTTCAAAAGTAATCGGCAAGATTTTTATTTTCAGCATATTCGTCGGTGACTATTTCAAAAGTAATCGGCAATATTTTTATTTTCAGCATATTTGTCGGTTACTGTTTTAAAAGTAATCGACAAGATTTTTATTTTCAATATATTCGTCGGTTACTATTTCAAAAGTAATCGGCAAGACTTTATTTTCAGCATATTTGTTGGTTACTATTTCAAAAGTAATCGGTAAGATTTTTATTTTCAACATATTCGTCGCTTACTATTTCAAAAGTAATCGGCATGATTTATTTTCAGCACATTCGTCGGTTACTATTTCAAAAGTAATCGGCAAGATTTTTATTTTCAGCATATTCGTCAATGACTATTTCAAAAGTAATCGGCATGATTTATTTTCAGCATATTCGTCGGTTACTATTTCAAAAGTAATAGGCAAGATTTTTATTTTCAATATATTCGTTGTTTACTATTTCAAAGGTAATCGACATGATTTATTTTCAACACATTCGTCGGTTACTATTTCAAAAGTAATCGGCATGATTTATTTTCTGCACATTCGTCTGTTACTATTTCAAAAGTAATCGGCAAGATTTTTATTTTCAGCATATTTGTCGGTTACTATTTTAAAAGTAATCGACAAGATTTTTATTTTCAACATATTCGTCGGTTCCTATTTCAAAAGTAATTGGCAAGACTTTTATTTTCAGCACATTTGTCGGTTACTATTTCAATAGTAATCGGCATGATTTATTTTCAGCACATTCGTCGGTTACTATTTCAAAAGTAATCGGCATGATTTATTTTCAACACATTCGTCGGTTACTATTTCAAAAGTAATCGAAATGATCTATTTTTTGCACATCCGTCGGTTACTATTTCAAAATTAATCGGCAAGATTTTTATTTTCAGCATATTCGTCGGTGACTATTTCAAAAGTAATCGGCATGATTTATTTTCAGCATATTCGTCGGTTACTATTTCAAAGGTAATCGACATCATTTATTTTCAACACATTCGTCGGTTACTATTTCAAAAGTAATCGGCATGACCTATTTTCTGCACATTCGTCGGTTACTATTTCAAAAGTAATAGGCAAGATTTTTATTTTCAGCACATTCGTCGGTTCCTATTTCAAAAGTAATCTACAAGATTTTTATTTTTAGCATATTTGTCGGTTACTATTTTAAAAGTAATCGACAAGATTTTTATTTTCAAAATGTTCGTCGGTTACTATTTCAAAAGTAATCGGCAAGATTTTTATTTTCCGCACATTTGTCGGTTACTATTTCAAAAGTAATCGGCAAGATTTTTATTTTCAGCATATTTGTCGGTTACTATTTTAAAAGTAATCGACAAGATTTTTATTTTCAGCATATTCGTCGGTGACTATAACAAAAGTAATCGGCAAGATTTTTATTTTCAGCATATTTGTCGGTTACTGTTTTAAAAGTAATCGACAAGATTTTTATTTTCAACATATTCGTCAGTTACTATTTCAAAAGTAATCGGCAAGACTTTATTTTCAGCATATTCGTTGGTTACTATTTCAAAAGTAATCGGTAAGATTTTTATTTTCAACATATTCGTCGCTTACTATTTCAAAAGTAATCGGCATGATTTATTTTCAGCACATTCGTCAGTTCCTATTTCAAAAGTAATCGACAAGATTTTTATTTTTAGCATATTTGTCGGTTACTATTTTAAAAGTAATCGACAAGATTTTTATTTTCAACATATTCGTCGGTTACTATTTCAAAAGTAATCGGCAAGACTTTATTTTCAGCACATTCGTCGGTTACTATTTCAAAAGTAATCGGCAAGATTTTTATTTTCAGCATATTCGTCGGTGACTATTTCAAAAGTAATCGGCAATATTTTTATTTTCAGCATATTTGTCGGTTACTGTTTTAAAAGTAATCGACAAGATTTTTATTTTCAATATATTCGTCGGTTACTATTTCAAAAGTAATCGGCAAGACTTTATTTTCAGCATATTTGTTGGTTACTATTTCAAAAGTAATCGGTAAGATTTTTATTTTCAACATATTCGTCGCTTACTATTTCAAAAGTAATCGGCATGATTTATTTTCAACACATTCGTCGGTTACTATTTCAGAAGTAATCGAAATGATCTATTTTTTGCACATCCGTCGGTTACTATTTCAAAATTAATCGGCAAGATTTTTATTTTCAGCATATTCGTCGGTGATTATTTCAAAAGTAATCGGCATGATTTATTTTCAGCATATTCGTCGGTTACTATTTCAAAGGTAATCGACATCATTTATTTTCAACACATTCGTCGGTTACTATTTCAAAAGTAATCGGCATGATCTATTTTCTGCACATTCGTCGGTTACTATTTCAAAAGTAATAGGCAAGATTTTTATTTTCAGCATGTCTGTCGGTTACTATTTCAAAAGTAATCGGCAAGATTTTTATTTTCAGCACATTCGTCGGTTCCTATTTCAAAAGTAATCGACAAGATTTTTATTTTTAGCATATTTGTCGGTTACTATTTTAAAAGTAATCGACAAGATTTTTATTTTCAAAATGTTCGTCGGTTACTATTTCAAAAGTAATCGGCAAGATTTTTATTTTCCGCACATTTGTCGGTTACTATTTCAAAAGTAATCGGCAAGATTTTTATTTTCAGCATATTTGTCGGTTACTATTTTAAAAGTAATCGACAAGATTTTTATTTTCAGCATATTTGTCGGTGACTATATCAAAAGTAATCGGCAAGATTTTTATTTTCATTATATTTGTCGGTTACTATTTTAAAAGTAATCGACAAGATTTTTATTTTCAACATATTCGTCGGTTACTATTTCAAAAGTAATCGGCAAGACTTTATTTTCAACACATTCGTCGGTTACTATTTCAAAAGTAATTGGCAAGATTTTTATTTTCAGCATATTCGTCGGTGACTATTTCAAAAGTAATCGGCAAGATTTTTATTTTCAGCATATTCGTCGGTGACTATGTCAAAAGTAATCGGCAATATTTTTATTTTCAGCATATTTGTCGGTTACTGTTTTAAAAGTAATCGACAAGATTTTTATTTTCAATATATTCGTCGGTTACTATTTCAAAAGTAATCGGCAAGACTTTATTTTCAGCATATTCGTTGGTTACTATTTCAAAAGTAATCGGTAAGATTTTTATTTTCAACATATTCGTCGCTTACTATTTCAAAAGTAATCGGCATGATTTATTTTCAGCACATTCGTCGGTTACTATTTCAAAAGTAATCGGCAAGATTTATTTTCAGCACATATTCGTCGGTTACAATTTCAAAAGTAATGGGCAAGACTTTATTTTCAGCATATTCGTTTGTTACTATTTCAAAAGTAATCGGCATGATTTATTTTCTGCACATTCGTCTGTTACTATTTCAAAAGTAATCGGCAAGATTTTATTTTCAGCATATTTGTCGGTTACTATTTTAAAAGTAATCGACAAGATTTTTATTTTCAACATATTCGTCGGTTCCTATTTCAAAAGTAATTGGCAAGACTTTTATTTTCAGCACATTTGTCGGTTACTATTTCAATAGTAATCGGCATGATTTATTTTCAGCACATTCGTCTGTTACTATTTCAAAAGTAATCGGCATGATTTATTTTCAACACATTCGTCGGTTACTATTTCAAAAGTAATCGAAATGATCTATTTTTTGCACATCCGTCGGTTACTATTTCAAAATTAATCAGCAAGATTTTTATTTTCAGCATATTCGTCGGTGACTATTTCAAAAGTAATCGGCATGATTTATTTTCAGCATATTCGTCGGTTACTATTTCAAAGGTAATCGACATCATTTATTTTCAACACATTCGTCGGTTACTATTTCAAAAGTAATCGGCATGACCTATTTTCTGCACATTCGTCGGTTACTATTTCAAAAGTAATAGGCAAGATTTTTATTTTCAGCACATTCGTCGGTTCCTATTTCAAAAGTAATCGACAAGATTTTTATTTTTAGCATATTTGTCGGTTACTATTTTAAAAGTAATCGACAAGATTTTTATTTTCAAAATGTTCGTCGGTTACTATTTCAAAAGTAATCGGCAAGATTTTTATTTTCCGCACATTTGTCGGTTACTATTTCAAAAGTAATCGGCAAGATTTTTATTTTCAGCATATTTGTCGGTTACTATTTTAAAAGTAATCGACAAGATTTTTATTTTCAGCATATTCGTCGGTGACTATAACAAAAGTAATCGGCAAGATTTTTATTTTCAGCATATTTGTCGGTTACTGTTTTAAAAGTAATCGACAAGATTTTTATTTTCAACATATTCGTCAGTTACTATTTCAAAAGTAATCGGCAAGACTTTATTTTCAGCATATTCGTTGGTTACTATTTCAAAAGTAATCGGTAAGATTTTTATTTTCAACATATTCGTCGCTTACTATTTCAAAAGTAATCGGCATGATTTATTTTCAGCACATTCGTCAGTTCCTATTTCAAAAGTAATCGACAAGATTTTTATTTTTAGCATATTTGTCGGTTACTATTTTAAAAGTAATCGACAAGATTTTTATTTTCAACATATTCGTCGGTTACTATTTCAAAAGTAATCGGCAAGACTTTATTTTCAGCACATTCGTCGGTTACTATTTCAAAAGTAATCGGCAAGATTTTTATTTTCAGCATATTCGTCGGTGACTATTTCAAAAGTAATCGGCAATATTTTTATTTTCAGCATATTTGTCGGTTACTGTTTTAAAAGTAATCGACAAGATTTTTATTTTCAATATATTCGTCGGTTACTATTTCAAAAGTAATCGGCAAGACTTTATTTTCAGCATATTTGTTGGTTACTATTTCAAAAGTAATCGGTAAGATTTTTATTTTCAACATATTCGTCGCTTACTATTTCAAAAGTAATTGGCATGATTTATTTTCAACACATTCGTCGGTTACTATTTCAGAAGTAATCGAAATGATCTATTTTTTGCACATCCGTCGGTTACTATTTCAAAATTAATCGGCAAGATTTTTATTTTCAGCATATTCGTCGGTGATTATTTCAAAAGTAATCGGCATGATTTATTTTCAGCATATTCGTCGGTTACTATTTCAAAGGTAATCGACATCATTTATTTTCAACACATTCGTCGGTTACTATTTCAAAAGTAATCGGCATGATCTATTTTCTGCACATTCGTCGGTTACTATTTCAAAAGTAATAGGCAAGATTTTTATTTTCAGCATGTCTGTCGGTTACTATTTCAAAAGTAATCGGCAAGATTTTTATTTTCAGCACATTCGTCGGTTCCTATTTCAAAAGTAATCGACAAGATTTTTATTTTTAGCATATTTGTCGATTACTATTTTAAAAGTAATCGACAAGATTTTTATTTTCAAAATGTTCGTCGGTTACTATTTCAAAAGTAATCGGCAAGATTTTTATTTTCCGCACATTTGTCGGTTACTATTTCAAAAGTAATCGGCAAGATTTTTATTTTCAGCATATTTGTCGGTTACTATTTTAAAAGTAATCGACAAGATTTTTATTTTCAGCATATTTGTCGGTGACTATATCAAAAGTAATCGGCAAGATTTTTATTTTCATTATATTTGTCGGTTACTATTTTAAAAGTAATCGACAAGATTTTTATTTTCAACATATTCGTCGGTTACTATTTCAAAAGTAATCGGCAAGACTTTATTTTCAACACATTCGTCGGTTACTATTTCAAAAGTAATTGGCAAGATTTTTATTTTCAGCATATTCGTCGGTGACTATTTCAAAAGTAATCGGCAAGATTTTTATTTTCAGCATATTCGTCGGTGACTATGTCAAAAGTAATCGGCAATATTTTTATTTTCAGCATATTTGTCGGTTACTGTTTTAAAAGTAATCGACAAGATTTTTATTTTCAATATATTCGTCGGTTACTATTTCAAAAGTAATCGGCAAGACTTTATTTTCAGCATATTCGTTGGTTACTATTTCAAAAGTAATCGGTAAGATTTTTATTTTCAACATATTCGTCGCTTACTATTTCAAAAGTAATCGGCATGATTTATTTTCAGCACATTCGTCGGTTACTATTTCAAAAGTAATCGGCAAGATTTATTTTCAGCACATATTCGTCGGTTACAATTTCAAAAGTAATGGGCAAGACTTTATTTTCAGCATATTCGTTGGTTACTATTTCAAAAGTAATCGGCATGATTTATTTTCTGCACATTCGTCTGTTACTATTTCAAAAGTAATCGGCAAGATTTTATTTTCAGCATATTTGTCGGTTACTATTTTAAAAGTAATCGACAAGATTTTTATTTTCAACATATTCGTCGGTTCCTATTTCAAAAGTAATTGGCAAGACTTTTATTTTCAGCACATTTGTCGGTTACTATTTCAATAGTAATCGGCATGATTTATTTTCAGCACATTCGTCTGTTACTATTTCAAAAGTAATCGGCATGATTTATTTTCAACACATTCGTCGGTTACTATTTCAAAAGTAATCGAAATGATCTATTTTTTGCACATCCGTCGGTTACTATTTCAAAATTAATCGGCAAGATTTTTATTTTCAGCATATTCGTCGGTGACTATTTCAAAAGTAATCGGCATGATTTATTTTCAGCATATTCGTCGGTTACTATTTCAAAGGTAATCGACATCATTTATTTTCAACACATTCGTCGGTTACTATTTCAAAAGTAATCGGCATGATCTATTTTCTGCACATTCGTCGGTTACTATTTCAAAAGTAATAGGCAAGATTTTTATTTTAGGCATGTTCGTCGGTTACTATTTCAAAAGTAATCGGCAAGATTTTTATTTTCAGCACATTCGTCGGTTCCTATTTCAAAAGTAATCGACAAGATTTTTATTTTTAGCATATTTGTCGGTTACTATTTTAAAAGTAATCGACAAGATTTTTATTTTCAGCATATTCGTCGGTGACTATATCAAAAGTAATCGGCAAGATTTTTATTTTCAGCATGTCTGTCGGTTACTATTTCAAAAGTAATCGGCAAGATTTTTATTTTCAGCACATTCGTCGGTTCCTATTTCAAAAGTAATCGACAAGATTTTTATTTTTAGCATATTTGTCGATTACTATTTTAAAAGTAATCGACAAGATTTTTATTTTCAAAATGTTCGTCGGTTACTATTTCAAAAGTAATCGGCAAGATTTTTATTTTCCGCACATTTGTCGGTTACTATTTCAAAAGTAATCGGCAAGATTTTTATTTTCAGCATATTTGTCGGTTACTATTTTAAAAGTAATCGACAAGATTTTTATTTTCAGCATATTTGTCGGTGTCTATATCAAAAGTAATCGGCAAGATTTTTATTTTCATTATATTTGTCGGTTACTATTTTAAAAGTAATCGACAAGATTTTTATTTTCAACATATTCGTCGGTTACTATTTCAAAAGTAATCGGCAAGACTTTATTTTCAACACATTCGTCGGTTACTATTTCAAAAGTAATTGGCAAGATTTTTATTTTCAGCATATTCGTCGGTGACTATTTCAAAAGTAATCGGCAAGATTTTTATTTTCAGCATATTCGTCGGTGACTATGTCAAAAGTAATCGGCAATATTTTTATTTTCAGCATATTTGTCGGTTACTGTTTTAAAAGTAATCGACAAGATTTTTATTTTCAATATATTCGTCGGTTACTATTTCAAAAGTAATCGGCAAGACTTTATTTTCAGCATATTCGTTGGTTACTATTTCAAAAGTAATCGGTAAGATTTTTATTTTCAACATATTCGTCGCTTACTATTTCAAAAGTAATCGGCATGATTTATTTTCAGCACATTCGTCAGTTACTATTTCAAAAGTAATCGGCAAGATTTATTTTCAGCACATATTCGTCGGTTACAATTTCAAAAGTAATGGGCAAGACTTTATTTTCAGCATATTCGTTGGTTACTATTTCAAAAGTAATCGGCATGATTTATTTTCTGCACATTCGTCTGTTACTATTTCAAAAGTAATCGGCAAGATTTTATTTTCAGCATATTTGTCGGTTACTATTTTAAAAGTAATCGACAAGATTTTTATTTTCAACATATTCGTCGGTTCTTATTTCAAAAGTAATTGGCAAGACTTTTATTTTCAGCACATTTGTCGGTTACTATTTCAATAGTAATCGGCATGATTTATTTTCAGCACATTCGTCTGTTACTATTTCAAAAGTAATCGGCATGATTTATTTTCAACACATTCGTCGGTTACTATTTCAAAAGTAATCGAAATGATCTATTTTTTGCACATCCGTCGGTTACTATTTCAAAATTAATCGGCAAGATTTTTATTTTCAGCATATTCGTCGGTGACTATTTCAAAAGTAATCGGCATGATTTATTTTCAGCATATTCGTCGGTTACTATTTCAAAGGTAATCGACATCATTTATTTTCAACACATTCGTCGGTTACTATTTCAAAAGTAATCGGCATGATCTATTTTCTGCACATTCGTCGGTTACTATTTCAAAAGTAATAGGCAAGATTTTTATTTTAGGCATGTTCGTCGGTTACTATTTCAAAAGTAATCGGCAAGATTTTTATTTTCAGCACATTCGTCGGTTCCTATTTCAAAAGTAATCGACAAGATTTTTATTTTTAGCATATTTGTCGGTTACTATTTTAAAAGTAATCGACAAGATTTTTATTTTCAGCATATTCGTCGGTGACTATATCAAAAGTAATCGGCAAGATTTTTATTTTCAGCATGTCTGTCGGTTACTATTTCAAAAGTAATCGGCAAGATTTTTATTTTCAGCACATTCGTCGGTTCCTATTTCAAAAGTAATCGACAAGATTTTTATTTTTAGCATATTTGTCGATTACTATTTTAAAAGTAATCGACAAGATTTTTATTTTCAAAATGTTCGTCGGTTACTATTTCAAAAGTAATCGGCAAGATTTTTATTTTCCGCACATTTGTCGGTTACTATTTCAAAAGTAATCGGCAAGATTTTTATTTTCAGCATATTTGTCGGTTACTATTTTAAAAGTAATCGACAAGATTTTTATTTTCAGCATATTTGTCGGTGACTATATCAAAAGTAATCGGCAAGATTTTTATTTTCATTATATTTGTCGGTTACTATTTTAAAAGTAATCGACAAGATTTTTATTTTCAACATATTCGTCGGTTACTATTTCAAAAGTAATCGGCAAGACTTTATTTTCAACACATTCGTCGGTTACTATTTCAAAAGTAATTGGCAAGATTTTTATTTTCAGCATATTCGTCGGTGACTATTTCAAAAGTAATCGGCAAGATTTTTATTTTCAGCATATTCGTCGGTGACTATGTCAAAAGTAATCGGCAATATTTTTATTTTCAGCATATTTGTCGGTTACTGTTTTAAAAGTAATCGACAAGATTTTTATTTTCAATATATTCGTCGGTTACTATTTCAAAAGTAATCGGCAAGACTTTATTTTCAGCATATTCGTTGGTTACTATTTCAAAAGTAATCGGTAAGATTTTTATTTTCAACATATTCGTCGCTTACTATTTCAAAAGTAATCGGCATGATTTATTTTCAGCACATTCGTCGGTTACTATTTCAAAAGTAATCGGCAAGATTTATTTTCAGCACATATTCGTCGGTTACAATTTCAAAAGTAATGGGCAAGACTTTATTTTCAGCATATTCGTTGGTTACTATTTCAAAAGTAATCGGCATGATTTATTTTCTGCACATTCGTCTGTTACTATTTCAAAAGTAATCGGCAAGATTTTATTTTCAGCATATTTGTCGGTTACTATTTTAAAAGTAATCGACAAGATTTTTATTTTCAACATATTCGTCGGTTCCTATTTCAAAAGTAATTGGCAAGACTTTTATTTTCAGCACATTTGTCGGTTACTATTTCAATAGTAATCGGCATGATTTATTTTCAGCACATTCGTCTGTTACTATTTCAAAAGTAATCGGCATGATTTATTTTCAACACATTCGTCGGTTACTATTTCAAAAGTAATCGAAATGATCTATTTTTTGCACATCCGTCGGTTACTATTTCAAAATTAATCGGCAAGATTTTTATTTTCAGCATATTCGTCGGTGACTATTTCAAAAGTAATCGGCATGATTTATTTTCAGCATATTCGTCGGTTACTATTTCAAAGGTAATCGACATCATTTATTTTCAACACATTCGTCGGTTACTATTTCAAAAGTAATCGGCATGATCTATTTTCTGCACATTCGTCGGTTACTATTTCAAAAGTAATAGGCAAGATTTTTATTTTAGGCATGTTCGTCGGTTACTATTTCAAAAGTAATCGGCAAGATTTTTATTTTCAGCACATTCGTCGGTTCCTATTTCAAAAGTAATCGACAAGATTTTTATTTTTAGCATATTTGTCGGTTACTATTTTAAAAGTAATCGACAAGATTTTTATTTTCAGCATATTCGTCGGTGACTATATCAAAAGTAATCGGCAAGATTTTTATTTTCATTATATTTGTCGGTTACTGTTTTAAAAGTAATCGACAAGATTTTTATTTTCAACATATTCGTCAGTTACTATTTCAAAAGTAATCGGCAAGACTTTATTTTCAGCATATTCGTTGGTTACTATTTCAAAAGTAATCGGTAAGATTTTTATTTTCAACATATTCGTCGCTTACTATTTCAAAAGTAATCGGCATGATTTATTTTCAGCACATTCGTCGGTTACTATTTCAAAAAAAATCGGCAAGATTTATTTTCAGCACATATTCGTCGGTTACTATTTCAAAAGTAATCGGCAAGATTTTTATTTTCAGCATATTCGTCAATGACTATTTCAAAAGTAATCGGCATGATTTATTTTCAGCATATTCGTCGGTTACTATTTCAAAAGTAATAGGCAAGATTTTTATTTTCAGCATGTTCGTCGGTTACTATTTCAAAAGTAATCGGCAAGATTTTTATTTTCAGCACATTCGTCGGTTACTATTTCAAAAGTAATAGGCAAGATTTTTATTTTCATCATATTTGTCGGTTACTATTTTAAAAGTAATCGACAAGATTTTTATTTTCAACATATTCGTCGGTTCCTATTTCAAAAGTAATCGGCAAGATTTTTATTTTTAGCATATTTGTCGGTTACTATTTTAAAAGTAATCGACAAGATTTTTATTTTCAACATATTCGTCGGTTACTATTTCAAAAGTAATCGGCAAGAGTTTATTTTCAACACATTCGTCGGTTACTATTTCAAAAGTAATTGGCAAGATTTTTATTTTCAGCATATTCGTCGGTGACTATTTCAAAAGTAATCGGCAAGATTTTTATTTTCAGCATATTCGTCGGTGACTATTTCAAAAGTAATCGGCAATATTTTTATTTTCAGCATATTTGTCGGTTACTGTTTTAAAAGTAATCGACAAGATTTTTATTTTCAATATATTCGTCGGTTACTATTTCAAAAGTAATCGGCAAGACTTTATTTTCAGCATATTCGTTGGTTACTATTTCAAAACTAATCGGTAAGATTTTTATTTTCAACATATTCGTCGCTTACTATTTCAAAAGTAATCGGCATGATTTATTTTCAGCACATTCGTCGGTTACTATTTCAAAAGTAATCGGCAAGATTTATTTTCAGCACATATTCGTCGGTTACTATTTCAAAAGTAATGGGCAAGACTTTATTTTCAGCATATTCGTTGGTTACTATTTCAAAAGTAGTCGGCATGATTTATTTTCTGCACATTCGTCTGTTACTATTTCAAAAGTAATCGGCAAGATTTTATTTTCAGCATATTTGTCAGTTACTATTTTAAAAGTAATCGACAAGATTTTTATTTTCAACATATTCGTCGGTTCCTATTTCAAAAGTAATTGGCAAGACTTTTATTTTCAGCACATTTGTCGGTTACTATTTCAATAGTAATCGGTATGATTTATTTTCAGCACATTCGTCGGTTACTATTTCAAAAGTAATCGGCATGATTTATTTTCAACACATTCGTCGGTTACTATTTCAAAAGTAATCGAAATGATCTATTTTTTGCACATCCGTCGGTTACTATTTCAAAATTAATCGGCAAGATTTTTATTTTCAGCATATTCGTCGGTGACTATTTCAAAAGTAATCGGCATGATTTATTTTCAGCATATTCGTCGGTTACTATTTCAAAGGTAATCGACATCATTTATTTTCAACACATTCGTCGGTTACTATTTCAAAAGTAATCGGCATGATCTATTTTCTGCACATTCGTCGGTTACTATTTCAAAAGTAATAGGCAAGATTTTTATTTTCAGCATGTTCGTCGGTTACTATTTCAAAAGTAATCGGCAAGATTTTTATTTTCAGCACATTCGTCGGTTCCTATTTCAAAAGTAATCGACAAGATTTTTATTTTTAGCATATTTGTCGGTTACTATTTTAAAAGTAATCGACAAGATTTTTATTTTCAAAATGTTCGTCGGTTACTATTTCAAAACTAATCGGCAAGATTTTTATTTTCCGCACATTTGTCGGTTACTATTTCAAAAGTAATCGGCAAGATTTTTATTTTCAGCATATTTGTCGGTTACTATTTTAAAAGTAATCGACAAGATTTTTATTTTCAGCATATTCGTCGGTGACTATATCAAAAGTAATCGGCAAGATTTTTATTTTCAGCATATTTGTCGGTTACTGTTTTAAAAGTAATCGACAAGATTTTTATTTTCAACATATTCGTCAGTTACTATTTCAAAAGTAATCGGCAAGACTTTATTTTCAGCATATTCGTTGGTTACTATTTCAAAAGTAATCGGTAAGATTTTTATTTTCAACATATTCGTCGCTTACTATTTCAAAAGTAATCGGCATGATTTATTTTCAGCACATTCGTCGGTTACTATTTCAAAAAAAATCGGCAAGATTTATTTTCAGCACATATTCGTCGGTTACTATTTCAAAAGTAATCGGCAAGATTTTTATTTTCAGCATATTCGTCAATGACTATTTCAAAAGTAATCGGCATGATTTATTTTCAGCATATTCGTCGGTTACTATTTCAAAAGTAATAGGCAAGATTTTTATTTTCAGCATATTTGTCGGTGACTATATCAAAAGTAATCGGCAAGATTTTTATTTTCATTATATTTGTCGGTTACTATTTTAAAAGTAATCGACAAGATTTTTATTTTCAACATATTCGTCGGTTACTATTTCAAAAGTAATCGGCAAGACTTTATTTTCAACACATTCGTCGGTTACTATTTCAAAAGTAATTGGCAAGATTTTTATTTTCAGCATATTCGTCGGTGACTATTTCAAAAGTAATCGGCAAGATTTTTATTTTCAGCATATTCGTCGGTGACTATGTCAAAAGTAATCGGCAATATTTTTATTTTCAGCATATTTGTCGGTTACTGTTTTAAAAGTAATCGACAAGATTTTTATTTTCAATATATTCGTCGGTTACTATTTCAAAAGTAATCGGCAAGACTTTATTTTCAGCATATTCGTTGGTTACTATTTCAAAAGTAATCGGTAAGATTTTTATTTTCAACATATTCGTCGCTTACTATTTCAAAAGTAATCGGCATGATTTATTTTCAGCACATTCGTCGGTTACTATTTCAAAAGTAATCGGCAAGATTTATTTTCAGCACATATTCGTCGGTTACAATTTCAAAAGTAATGGGCAAGACTTTATTTTCAGCATATTCGTTGGTTACTATTTCAAAAGTAATCGGCATGATTTATTTTCTGCACATTCGTCTGTTACTATTTCAAAAGTAATCGGCAAGATTTTATTTTCAGCATATTTGTCGGTTACTATTTTAAAAGTAATCGACAAGATTTTTATTTTCAACATATTCGTCGGTTCCTATTTCAAAAGTAATTGGCAAGACTTTTATTTTCAGCACATTTGTCGGTTACTATTTCAATAGTAATCGGCATGATTTATTTTCAGCACATTCGTCTGTTACTATTTCAAAAGTAATCGGCATGATTTATTTTCAACACATTCGTCGGTTACTATTTCAAAAGTAATCGAAATGATCTATTATTTTCAGCACATTCGTCGGTTACTATTTCAAAAGTAATCGGCAAGATTTATTTTCAGCACATATTCGTCGGTTACTATTTCAAAAGTAATGGGCAAGACTTTATTTTCAGCATATTCGTTGGTTACTATTTCAAAAGTAGTCGGCATGATTTATTTTCTGCACATTCGTCTGTTACTATTTCAAAAGTAATCGGCAAGATTTTATTTTCAGCATATTTGTCAGTTACTATTTTAAAAGTAATCGACAAGATTTTTATTTTCAACATATTCGTCGGTTCCTATTTCAAAAGTAATTGGCAAGACTTTTATTTTCAGCACATTTGTCGGTTACTATTTCAATAGTAATCGGTATGATTTATTTTCAGCACATTCGTCGGTTACTATTTCAAAAGTAATCGGCATGATTTATTTTCAACACATTCGTCGGTTACTATTTCAAAAGTAATCGAAATGATCTATTTTTTGCACATCCGTCGGTTACTATTTCAAAATTAATCGGCAAGATTTTTATTTTCAGCATATTCGTCGGTGACTATTTCAAAAGTAATCGGCATGATTTATTTTCAGCATATTCGTCGGTTACTATTTCAAAGGTAATCGACATCATTTATTTTCAACACATTCGTCGGTTACTATTTCAAAAGTAATCGGCATGATCTATTTTCTGCACATTCGTCGGTTACTATTTCAAAAGTAATAGGCAAGATTTTTATTTTCAGCATGTTCGTCGGTTACTATTTCAAAAGTAATCGGCAAGATTTTTATTTTCAGCACATTCGTCGGTTCCTATTTCAAAAGTAATCGACAAGATTTTTATTTTTAGCATATTTGTCGGTTACTATTTTAAAAGTAATCGACAAGATTTTTATTTTCAAAATGTTCGTCGGTTACTATTTCAAAACTAATCGGCAAGATTTTTATTTTCCGCACATTTGTCGGTTACTATTTCAAAAGTAATCGGCAAGATTTTTATTTTCAGCATATTTGTCGGTTACTATTTTAAAAGTAATCGACAAGATTTTTATTTTCAGCATATTCGTCGGTGACTATATCAAAAGTAATCGGCAAGATTTTTATTTTCAGCATATTTGTCGGTTACTGTTTTAAAAGTAATCGACAAGATTTTTATTTTCAACATATTCGTCAGTTACTATTTCAAAAGTAATCGGCAAGACTTTATTTTCAGCATATTCGTTGGTTACTATTTCAAAAGTAATCGGTAAGATTTTTATTTTCAACATATTCGTCGCTTACTATTTCAAAAGTAATCGGCATGATTTATTTTCAGCACATTCGTCGGTTACTATTTCAAAAAAAATCGGCAAGATTTATTTTCAGCACATATTCGTCGGTTACTATTTCAAAAGTAATCGGCAAGATTTTTATTTTCAGCATATTCGTCAATGACTATTTCAAAAGTAATCGGCATGATTTATTTTCAGCATATTCGTCGGTTACTATTTCAAAAGTAATAGGCAAGATTTTTATTTTCAGCATATTTGTCGGTGACTATATCAAAAGTAATCGGCAAGATTTTTATTTTCATTATATTTGTCGGTTACTATTTTAAAAGTAATCGACAAGATTTTTATTTTCAACATATTCGTCGGTTACTATTTCAAAAGTAATCGGCAAGACTTTATTTTCAACACATTCGTCGGTTACTATTTCAAAAGTAATTGGCAAGATTTTTATTTTCAGCATATTCGTCGGTGACTATTTCAAAAGTAATCGGCAAGATTTTTATTTTCAGCATATTCGTCGGTGACTATGTCAAAAGTAATCGGCAATATTTTTATTTTCAGCATATTTGTCGGTTACTGTTTTAAAAGTAATCGACAAGATTTTTATTTTCAATATATTCGTCGGTTACTATTTCAAAAGTAATCGGCAAGACTTTATTTTCAGCATATTCGTTGGTTACTATTTCAAAAGTAATCGGTAAGATTTTTATTTTCAACATATTCGTCGCTTACTATTTCAAAAGTAATCGGCATGATTTATTTTCAGCACATTCGTCGGTTACTATTTCAAAAGTAATCGGCAAGATTTATTTTCAGCACATATTCGTCGGTTACAATTTCAAAAGTAATGGGCAAGACTTTATTTTCAGCATATTCGTTGGTTACTATTTCAAAAGTAATCGGCATGATTTATTTTCTGCACATTCGTCTGTTACTATTTCAAAAGTAATCGGCAAGATTTTATTTTCAGCATATTTGTCGGTTACTATTTTAAAAGTAATCGACAAGATTTTTATTTTCAACATATTCGTCGGTTCCTATTTCAAAAGTAATTGGCAAGACTTTTATTTTCAGCACATTTGTCGGTTACTATTTCAATAGTAATCGGCATGATTTATTTTCAGCACATTCGTCTGTTACTATTTCAAAAGTAATCGGCATGATTTATTTTCAACACATTCGTCGGTTACTATTTCAAAAGTAATCGAAATGATCTATTTTTTGCACATCCGTCGGTTACTATTTCAAAATTAATCGGCAAGATTTTTATTTTCAGCATATTCGTCGGTGACTATTTCAAAAGTAATCGGCATGATTTATTTTCAGCATATTCGTCGGTTACTATTTCAAAGGTAATCGACATCATTTATTTTCAACACATTCGTCGGTTACTATTTCAAAAGTAATCGGCATGATCTATTTTCTGCACATTCGTCGGTTACTATTTCAAAAGTAATAGGCAAGATTTTTATTTTAGGCATGTTCGTCGGTTACTATTTCAAAAGTAATCGGCAAGATTTTTATTTTCAGCACATTCGTCGGTTCCTATTTCAAAAGTAATCGACAAGATTTTTATTTTTAGCATATTTGTCGGTTACTATTTTAAAAGTAATCGACAAGATTTTTATTTTCAGCATATTCGTCGGTGACTATATCAAAAGTAATCGGCAAGATTTTTATTTTCATTATATTTGTCGGTTACTGTTTTAAAAGTAATCGACAAGATTTTTATTTTCAACATATTCGTCAGTTACTATTTCAAAAGTAATCGGCAAGACTTTATTTTCAGCATATTCGTTGGTTACTATTTCAAAAGTAATCGGTAAGATTTTTATTTTCAACATATTCGTCGCTTACTATTTCAAAAGTAATCGGCATGATTTATTTTCAGCACATTCGTCGGTTACTATTTCAAAAAAAATCGGCAAGATTTATTTTCAGCACATATTCGTCGGTTACTATTTCAAAAGTAATCGGCAAGATTTTTATTTTCAGCATATTCGTCAATGACTATTTCAAAAGTAATCGGCATGATTTATTTTCAGCATATTCGTCGGTTACTATTTCAAAAGTAATAGGCAAGATTTTTATTTTCAGCATGTTCGTCGGTTACTATTTCAAAAGTAATCGGCAAGATTTTTATTTTCAGCACATTCGTCGGTTACTATTTCAAAAGTAATAGGCAAGATTTTTATTTTCATCATATTTGTCGGTTACTATTTTAAAAGTAATCGACAAGATTTTTATTTTCAACATATTCGTCGGTTCCTATTTCAAAAGTAATCGGCAAGATTTTTATTTTTAGCATATTTGTCGGTTACTATTTTAAAAGTAATCGACAAGATTTTTATTTTCAACATATTCGTCGGTTACTATTTCAAAAGTAATCGGCAAGAGTTTATTTTCAACACATTCGTCGGTTACTATTTCAAAAGTAATTGGCAAGATTTTTATTTTCAGCATATTCGTCGGTGACTATTTCAAAAGTAATCGGCAAGATTTTTATTTTCAGCATATTCGTCGGTGACTATTTCAAAAGTAATCGGCAATATTTTTATTTTCAGCATATTTGTCGGTTACTGTTTTAAAAGTAATCGACAAGATTTTTATTTTCAATATATTCGTCGGTTACTATTTCAAAAGTAATCGGCAAGACTTTATTTTCAGCATATTCGTTGGTTACTATTTCAAAACTAATCGGTAAGATTTTTATTTTCAACATATTCGTCGCTTACTATTTCAAAAGTAATCGGCATGATTTATTTTCAGCACATTCGTCGGTTACTATTTCAAAAGTAATCGGCAAGATTTATTTTCAGCACATATTCGTCGGTTACTATTTCAAAAGTAATGGGCAAGACTTTATTTTCAGCATATTCGTTGGTTACTATTTCAAAAGTAGTCGGCATGATTTATTTTCTGCACATTCGTCTGTTACTATTTCAAAAGTAATCGGCAAGATTTTATTTTCAGCATATTTGTCAGTTACTATTTTAAAAGTAATCGACAAGATTTTTATTTTCAACATATTCGTCGGTTCCTATTTCAAAAGTAATTGGCAAGACTTTTATTTTCAGCACATTTGTCGGTTACTATTTCAATAGTAATCGGTATGATTTATTTTCAGCACATTCGTCGGTTACTATTTCAAAAGTAATCGGCATGATTTATTTTCAACACATTCGTCGGTTACTATTTCAAAAGTAATCGAAATGATCTATTTTTTGCACATCCGTCGGTTACTATTTCAAAATTAATCGGCAAGATTTTTATTTTCAGCATATTCGTCGGTGACTATTTCAAAAGTAATCGGCATGATTTATTTTCAGCATATTCGTCGGTTACTATTTCAAAGGTAATCGACATCATTTATTTTCAACACATTCGTCGGTTACTATTTCAAAAGTAATCGGCATGATCTATTTTCTGCACATTCGTCGGTTACTATTTCAAAAGTAATAGGCAAGATTTTTATTTTCAGCATGTTCGTCGGTTACTATTTCAAAAGTAATCGGCAAGATTTTTATTTTCAGCACATTCGTCGGTTCCTATTTCAAAAGTAATCGACAAGATTTTTATTTTTAGCATATTTGTCGGTTACTATTTTAAAAGTAATCGACAAGATTTTTATTTTCAAAATGTTCGTCGGTTACTATTTCAAAACTAATCGGCAAGATTTTTATTTTCCGCACATTTGTCGGTTACTATTTCAAAAGTAATCGGCAAGATTTTTATTTTCAGCATATTTGTCGGTTACTATTTTAAAAGTAATCGACAAGATTTTTATTTTCAGCATATTCGTCGGTGACTATATCAAAAGTAATCGGCAAGATTTTTATTTTCAGCATATTTGTCGGTTACTGTTTTAAAAGTAATCGACAAGATTTTTATTTTCAACATATTCGTCAGTTACTATTTCAAAAGTAATCGGCAAGACTTTATTTTCAGCATATTCGTTGGTTACTATTTCAAAAGTAATCGGTAAGATTTTTATTTTCAACATATTCGTCGCTTACTATTTCAAAAGTAATCGGCATGATTTATTTTCAGCACATTCGTCGGTTACTATTTCAAAAAAAATCGGCAAGATTTATTTTCAGCACATATTCGTCGGTTACTATTTCAAAAGTAATCGGCAAGATTTTTATTTTCAGCATATTCGTCAATGACTATTTCAAAAGTAATCGGCATGATTTATTTTCAGCATATTCGTCGGTTACTATTTCAAAAGTAATAGGCAAGATTTTTATTTTCAGCATGTTCGTCGGTTACTATTTCAAAAGTAATCGGCAAGATTTTTATTTTCAGCACATTCGTCGGTTACTATTTCAAAAGTAATCGGCAAGATTTTTATTTTCATCATATTTGTCGGTTACTACTTTAAAAGTAATCGACAAGATTTTTATTTTCAACATATTCGTCGGTTCCTATTTCAAAAGTAATCGGCAAGATTTTTATTTTTAGCATATTTGTCGGTTACTATTTTAAAAGTAATCGACAAGATTTTTATTTTCAACATATTCGTCGGTTACTATTTCAAAAGTAATCGGCAAGACTTTATTTTCAACACATTCGTCGGTTACTATTTCAAAAGTAATTGGCAAGATTTTTATTTTCAGCATATTCGTCGGTGACTATTTCAAAAGTAATCGGCAAGATTTTTATTTTCAGCATATTCGTCGGTGACTATTTCAAAAGTAATCGGCAATATTTTTATTTTCAGCATATTTGTCGGTTACTGTTTTAAAAGTAATCGACAAGATTTTTATTTTCAATATATTCGTCGGTTACTATTTCAAAAGTAATCGGCAAGACTTTATTTTCAGCATATTCGTTGGTTACTATTTCAAAAGTAATCGGTAAGATTTTTATTTTCAACATATTCGTCGCTTACTATTTCAAAAGTAATCGGAATGATTTATTTTCAGCACATTCGTCGGTTACTATTTCAAAAGTAATCGGCAAGATTTATTTTCAGCACATATTCGTCGGTTACTATTTCAAAAGTAATGGGCAAGACTTTATTTTCAGCATATTCGTTGGTTACTATTTCAAAAGTAATCGGCATGATTTATTTTCTGCACATTCGTCTGTTACTATTTCAAAAGTAATCGGCAAGATTTTATTTTCAGCCTATTTGTCGGTTACTATTTTAAAAGTAATCGACAAGATTTTTATTTTCAACATATTCGTCGGTTCCTATTTCAAAAGTAATTGGCAAGACTTTTATTTTCAGCACATTTGTCGGTTACTATTTCAATAGTAATCGGCATGATTTATTTTCAGCACATTCATCGGTTACTATTTCAAAAGTAATCGGCATGATTTATTTTCAACACATTCGTCGGTTACTATTTCAAAAGTAATCGAAATGATCTATTTTTTGCACATCCGTCGGTTACTATTTCAAAATTAATCGGCAAGATTTTTATTTTCAGCATATTCGTCGGTGACTATTTCAAAAGTAATCGGCATGATTTATTTTCAGCATATTCGTCGGTTACTATTTCAAAGGTAATCGACATCATTTATTTTCAACACATTCGTCGGTTACTATTTCAAAAGTAATCGGCATGATCTATTTTCTGCACATTCGTCGGTTACTATTTCAAAAGTAATAGGCAAGATTTTTATTTTCAGCATGTTCGTGGGTTACTATTTCAAAAGTAATCGGCAAGATTTTTATTTTCAGCACATTCGTCAGTTCCTATTTCAAAAGTAATCGACAAGATTTTTATTTTTAGCATATTTGTCGGTTACTATTTTAAAAGTAATCGACAAGATTTTTATTTTCAACATATTCGTCGGTTACTATTTCAAAAGTAATCGGCAAGACTTTATTTTCAGCACATTCGTCGGTTACTATTTCAAAAGTAATCGGCAAGATTTTTATTTTCAGCATATTCGTCGGTGACTATTTCAAAAGTAATCGGCAATATTTTTATTTTCAGCATATTTGTCGGTTACTGTTTTAAAAGTAATCGACAAGATTTTTATTTTCAATATATTCGTCGGTTACTATTTCAAAAGTAATCGGCAAGACTTTATTTTCAGCATATTTGTTGGTTACTATTTCAAAAGTAATCGGTAAGATTTTTATTTTCAACATATTCGTCGCTTACTATTTCAAAAGTAATCGGCATGATTTATTTTCAGCACATTCGTCGGTTACTATTTCAAAAGTAATCGGCAAGATTTTTATTTTCAGCATATTCGTCAATGACTATTTCAAAAGTAATCGGCATGATTTATTTTCAGCATATTCGTCGGTTACTATTTCAAAAGTAATAGGCAAGATTTTTATTTTCAATAGATTCGTTGTTTACTATTTCAAAGGTAATCGACATGATTTATTTTCAACACATTCGTCGGTTACTATTTCAAAAGTAATCGGCATGATTTATTTTCTGCACATTCGTCTGTTACTATTTCAAAAGTAATCGGCAAGATTTTTATTTTCAGCATATTTGTCGGTTACTATTTTAAAAGTAATCGACAAGATTTTTATTTTCAACATATTCGTCGGTTCCTATTTCAAAAGTAATTGGCAAGACTTTTATTTTCAGCACATTTGTCGGTTACTATTTCAATAGTAATCGGCATGATTTATTTTCAGCACATTCGTCGGTTACTATTTCAAAAGTAATCGGCATGATTTATTTTCAACACATTCGTCGGTTACTATTTCAAAAGTAATCGAAATGATCTATTTTTTGCACATCCGTCGGTTACTATTTCAAAATTAATCGGCAAGATTTTTATTTTCAGCATATTCGTCGGTGACTATTTCAAAAGTAATCGGCATGATTTATTTTCAGCATATTCGTCGGTTACTATTTCAAAGGTAATCGACATCATTTATTTTCAACACATTCGTCGGTTACTATTTCAAAAGTAATCGGCATGACCTATTTTCTGCACATTCGTCGGTTACTATTTCAAAAGTAATAGGCAAGATTTTTATTTTCAGCACATTCGTCGGTTCCTATTTCAAAAGTAATCGACAAGATTTTTATTTTTAGCATATTTGTCGGTTACTATTTTAAAAGTAATCGACAAGATTTTTATTTTCAAAATGTTCGTCGGTTACTATTTCAAAAGTAATCGGCAAGATTTTTATTTTCCGCACATTTGTCGGTTACTATTTCAAAAGTAATCGGCAAGATTTTTATTTTCAGCATATTTGTCGGTTACTATTTTAAAAGTAATCGACAAGATTTTTATTTTCAGCATATTCGTCGGTGACTATAACAAAAGTAATCGGCAAGATTTTTATTTTCAGCATATTTGTCGGTTACTGTTTTAAAAGTAATCGACAAGATTTTTATTTTCAACATATTCGTCAGTTACTATTTCAAAAGTAATCGGCAAGACTTTATTTTCAGCATATTCGTTGGTTACTATTTCAAAAGTAATCGGTAAGATTTTTATTTTCAACATATTCGTCGCTTACTATTTCAAAAGTAATCGGCATGATTTATTTTCAGCACATTCGTCAGTTCCTATTTCAAAAGTAATCGACAAGATTTTTATTTTTAGCATATTTGTCGGTTACTATTTTAAAAGTAATCGACAAGATTTTTATTTTCAACATATTCGTCGGTTACTATTTCAAAAGTAATCGGCAAGACTTTATTTTCAGCACATTCGTCGGTTACTATTTCAAAAGTAATCGGCAAGATTTTTATTTTCAGCATATTCGTCGGTGACTATTTCAAAAGTAATCGGCAATATTTTTATTTTCAGCATATTTGTCGGTTACTGTTTTAAAAGTAATCGACAAGATTTTTATTTTCAATATATTCGTCGGTTACTATTTCAAAAGTAATCGGCAAGACTTTATTTTCAGCATATTTGTTGGTTACTATTTCAAAAGTAATCGGTAAGATTTTTATTTTCAACATATTCGTCGCTTACTATTTCAAAAGTAATCGGCATGATTTATTTTCAGCACATTCGTCGGTTACTATTTCAAAAGTAATCGGCAAGATTTTTATTTTCAGCATATTCGTCAATGACTATTTCAAAAGTAATCGGCATGATTTATTTTCAGCATATTCGTCGGTTACTATTTCAAAAGTAATAGGCAAGATTTTTATTTTCAATATATTCGTTGTTTACTATTTCAAAGGTAATCGACATGATTTATTTTCAACACATTCGTCGGTTACTATTTCAAAAGTAATCGGCATGATTTATTTTCTGCACATTCGTCTGTTACTATTTCAAAACTAATCGGCAAGATTTTTATTTTCAGCATATTTGTCGGTTACTGTTTTAAAAGTAATCGACAAGATTTTTATTTTCAACATATTCGTCGTTACTATTTCAAAAGTAATCGGCAAGACTTTATTTTCAGCATATTCGTTGGTTACTATTTCAATAGTAATCGGCATGATTTATTTTCAGCACATTCGTCGGTTACTATTTCAAAAGTAATCGGCATGATTTATTTTCAACACATTCGTCGGTTACTATTTCAAAAGTAATCGAAATGATCTATTTTTTGCACATCCGTCGGTTACTATTTCAAAATTAATCGGCAAGATTTTTATTTTCAGCATATTCGTCGGTGACTATTTCAAAAGTAATCGGCATGATTTATTTTCAGCATATTCGTCGGTTACTATTTCAAAGGTAATCGACATCATTTATTTTCAACACATTCGTCGGTTACTATTTCAAAAGTAATCGGCATGACCTATTTTCTGCACATTCGTCGGTTACTATTTCAAAAGTAATAGGCAAGATTTTTATTTTCAGCACATTCGTCGGTTCCTATTTCAAAAGTAATCGACAAGATTTTTATTTTTAGCATATTTGTCGGTTACTATTTTAAAAGTAATCGACAAGATTTTTATTTTCAAAATGTTCGTCGGTTACTATTTCAAAAGTAATCGGCAAGATTTTTATTTTCCGCACATTTGTCGGTTACTATTTCAAAAGTAATCGGCAAGATTTTTATTTTCAGCATATTTGTCGGTTACTATTTTAAAAGTAATCGACAAGATTTTTATTTTCAGCATATTCGTCGGTGACTATAACAAAAGTAATCGGCAAGATTTTTATTTTCAGCATATTTGTCGGTTACTGTTTTAAAAGTAATCGACAAGATTTTTATTTTCAACATATTCGTCAGTTACTATTTCAAAAGTAATCGGCAAGACTTTATTTTCAGCATATTCGTTGGTTACTATTTCAAAAGTAATCGGTAAGATTTTTATTTTCAACATATTCGTCGCTTACTATTTCAAAAGTAATCGGCATGATTTATTTTCAGCACATTCGTCGGTTACTATTTCAAAAAAAATCGGCAAGATTTATTTTCAGCACATATTCGTCGGTTACTATTTCAAAAGTAATCGGCAAGAT
Source organism: Medicago lupulina (assembly GCA_958299785.1). Classification (NCBI taxonomy): domain Eukaryota; kingdom Viridiplantae; phylum Streptophyta; class Magnoliopsida; order Fabales; family Fabaceae; genus Medicago; species Medicago lupulina. Next base: position 43,370,988 of record OY283144.1, read on the forward strand.
TTTTATTTTCAGCATATTCGTCAATGACTATTTCAAAAGTAATCGGCATGATTTATTTTCAGCATATTCGTCGGTTACTATTTCAAAAGTAATAGGCAAGATTTTTATTTTCAGCATGTTCGTCGGTTACTATTTCAAAAGTAATCGGCAAGATTTTTATTTTCAGCACATTCGTCGGTTACTATTTCAAAAGTAATCGGCAAGATTTTTATTTTCATCATATTTGTCGGTTACTATTTTAAAAGTAATCGACAAGATTTTTATTTTCAACATATTCGTCGGTTCCTATTTCAAAAGTAATCGGCAAGATTTTTATTTTTAGCATATTTGTCGGTTACTATTTTAAAAGTAATCGACAAGATTTTTATTTTCAACATATTCGTCGGTTACTATTTCAAAAGTAATCGGCAAGACTTTATTTTCAGCACATTCGTCGGTTACTATTTCAAAAGTAATCGGCAAGATTTTTATTTTCAGCATATTCGTCGGTGACTATTTCAAAAGTAATCGGCAATATTTTTATTTTCAGCATATTTGTCGGTTACTCTTTTAAAAGTAATCGACAAGATTTTTATTTTCAATATATTCGTCGGTTACTATTTCAAAAGTAATCGGCAAGACTTTATTTTCAGCATATTTGTTGGTTACTATTTCAAAAGTAATCGGTAAGATTTTTATTTTCAACATATTCGTCGCTTACTATTTCAAAAGTAATCGACATGATTTATTTTCAGCACATTCGTCGGTTACTATTTCAAAAGTAATCGGCAAGATTTTTATTTTCAGCATATTCGTCAATGACTATTTCAAAAGTAATCGGCATGATTTATTTTTAGCATATTCGTCGGTTACTATTTCAAAAGTAATAGGCAAGATTTTTATTTTCAATATATTCGTTGTTTACTATTTCAAAGGTAATCGACATGATTTATTTTCAACACATTCGTCGGTTACTATTTCAAAAGTAATCGGCATGATTTATTTTCTGCACATTCGTCTGTTACTATTTCAAAACTAATCGGCAAGATTTTTATTTTCAGCATATTTGTCGGTTACTGTTTTAAAAGTAATCGACAAGATTTTTATTTTCAACATATTCGTCGTTACTATTTCAAAAGTAATCGGCAAGACTTTATTTTCAGCATATTCGTTGGTTACTATTTCAATAGTAATCGGCATGATTTATTTTCAGCACATTCGTCGGTTACTATTTCAAAAGTAATCGGCATGATTTATTTTCAACACATTCGTCGGTTACTATTTCAAAAGTAATCGAAATGATCTATTTTTTGCACATCCGTCGGTTACTATTTCAAAATTAATCGGCAAGATTTTTATTTTCAGCATATTCGTCGGTGACTATTTCAAAAGTAATCGGCATGATTTATTTTCAGCATATTCGTCGGTTACTATTTCAAAGGTAATCGACATCATTTATTTTCAACACATTCGTCGGTTACTATTTCAAAAGTAATCGGCATGACCTATTTTCTGCACATTCGTCGGTTACTATTTCAAAAGTAATAGGCAAGATTTTTATTTTCAGCACATTCGTCGGTTCCTATTTCAAAAGTAATCGACAAGATTTTTATTTTTAGCATATTTGTCGGTTACTATTTTAAAAGTAATCGACAAGATTTTTATTTTCAAAATGTTCGTCGGTTACTATTTCAAAAGTAATCGGCAAGATTTTTATTTTCCGCACATTTGTCGGTTACTATTTCAAAAGTAATCGGCAAGATTTTTATTTTCAGCATATTTGTCGGTTACTATTTTAAAAGTAATCGACAAGATTTTTATTTTCAGCATATTCGTCGGTGACTATAACAAAAGTAATCGGCAAGATTTTTATTTTCAGCATATTTGTCGGTTACTGTTTTAAAAGTAATCGACAAGATTTTTATTTTCAACATATTCGTCAGTTACTATTTCAAAAGTAATCGGCAAGACTTTATTTTCAGCATATTCGTTGGTTACTATTTCAAAAGTAATCGGTAAGATTTTTATTTTCAACATATTCGTCGCTTACTATTTCAAAAGTAATCGGCATGATTTATTTTCAGCACATTCGTCGGTTACTATTTCAAAAAAAATCGGCAAGATTTATTTTCAGCACATATTCGTCGGTTACTATTTCAAAAGTAATCGGCAAGATTTTTATTTTCAGCATATTCGTCAATGACTATTTCAAAAGTAATCGGCATGATTTATTTTCAGCATATTCGTCGGTTACTATTTCAAAAGTAATAGGCAAGATTTTTATTTTCAGCATGTTCGTCGGTTACTATTTCAAAAGTAATCGGCAAGATTTTTATTTTCAGCACATTCGTCGGTTACTATTTCAAAAGTAATCGGCAAGATTTTTATTTTCATCATATTTGTCGGTTACTATTTTAAAAGTAATCGACAAGATTTTTATTTTCAACATATTCGTCGGTTCCTATTTCAAAAGTAATCGGCAAGATTTTTATTTTTAGCATATTTGTCGGTTACTATTTTAAAAGTAATCGACAAGATTTTTATTTTCAACATATTCGTCGGTTACTATTTCAAAAGTAATCGGCAAGACTTTATTTTCAACACATTCGTCGGTTACTATTTCAAAAGTAATTGGCAAGATTTTTATTTTCAGCATATTCGTCGGTGACTATTTCAAAAGTAATCGGCAAGATTTTTATTTTCAGCATATTCGTCGGTGACTATTTCAAAAGTAATCGGCAATATTTTTATTTTCAGCATATTTGTCGGTTACTGTTTTAAAAGTAATCGACAAGATTTTTATTTTCAATATATTCGTCGGTTACTATTTCAAAAGTAATCGGCAAGACTTTATTTTCAGCATATTCGTTGGTTACTATTTCAAAAGTAATCGGTAAGATTTTTATTTTCAACATATTCGTCGCTTACTATTTCAAAAGTAATCGGCATGATTTATTTTCAGCATATTCGTCGGTTACTATTTCAAAGGTAATCGACATCATTTATTTTCAACACATTCGTCGGTTACTATTTCAAAAGTAATCGGCATGATCTATTTTCTGCACATTCGTCGGTTACTATTTCAAAAGTAATAGGCAAGATTTTTATTTTCAGCATGTTCGTCGGTTACTATTTCAAAAGTAATCGGCAAGATTTTTATTTTCAGCACATTTGTCGGTTCCTATTTCAAAAGTAATCGGCAAGATTTTTATTTTTAGCATATTTGTCGGTTACTATTTTAAAAGTAATCGACAAGATTTTTATTTTCAAAATGTTCATCGGTTACTATTTCAAAAGTAATCGGCAAGATTTTTATTTTCCGCACATTTGTCGGTTACTATTTCAAAAGTAATCGGCAAGATTTTTATTTTCAGCATATTTGTCGATTACTATTATAAAAGTAATCGACAAGATTTTTATTTTCAGCATATTCGTCGGTGACTATATCAAAAGTAATCGGCAAGATTTTTATTTTCAGCATATTTGTCGGTTACTGTTTTAAAAGTAATCGACAAGATTTTTATTTTCAACATATTCGTCAGTTACTATTTCAAAAGTAATCGGCAAGACTTTATTTTCAGCATATTCGTTGGTTACTATTTCATAAGTAATCGGTAAGATTTTTATTTTCAACATATTCGTTGCTTACTATTTCAAAAGTAATCGGCATGATTTATTTTCAGCACATTCGTCGGTTACTATTTCAAAAAAAATCGGCAAGATTTATTTTCAGCACATATTCGTCGGTTACTATTTCAAAAGTAATGGGCAAGACTTTTATTTTCAGCACATTTGTCGGTTACTATTTCAACAGTAATCGGCATGATTTATTTTCAGCACATTCGTTGGTTACTATTTCAAAAGTAATCGGCATGATTCATTTTCAACACATTCGTCGGTTACTATTTCAAAAGTAATCGGCATGATCTATTTTCTGCACATTCGTCGGTTACTATTTCAAAAGTAATCGGCAAGATTTTTATTTTCAGCATATTCGTCAATGACTATTTCAAAAGTAATCGGCATGATTTATTTTCAGCATATTCGTCGGTTACTATTTCAAAAGTAATAGGCAAGATTTTTATTTTCAGCATGTTCGTCGATTACTATTTCAAAAGTAATCGGCAAGATTTTTATTTTCAGCACATTCGTCGGTTACTATTTCAAAAGTAATCGGCAAGATTTTTATTTTCATCATATTTGTCGGTTACTATTTTAAAAGTAATCGACAAGATTTTTATTTTCAACATATTCGTCGGTTCCTATTTCAAAAGTAATCGGCAAGATTTTTATTTTTAGCATATTTGTCGGTTACTATTTTAAAAGTAATCGACAAGATTTTTATTTTCAACATATTCGTCGGTTACTATTTCAAAAGTAATCGGCAAGACTTTATTTTCAGCACATTCGTCGGTTACTATTTCAATAGTAATCGGCAAGATTTTTATTTTCAGCATATTCGTCGGTGACTATTTCAAAAGTAATCGGCAATATTTTTATTTTCAGCATATTTGTCGGTTACTGTTTTAAAAGTAATCGACAAGATTTTTATTTTCAATATATTCGTCGGTTACTATTTCAAAAGTAATCGGCAAGACTTTATTTTCAGCATATTCGTTGGTTACTATTTCAAAAGTAATCGGTAAGATTTTTATTTTCAACATATTCGTCGCTTACTATTTCAAAAGTAATCGGCATGATTTATTTTCAGCACATTCGTCGGTTACTATTTCAAAAGTAATCGGCAAGATTTTTATTTTCAGCATATTCGTCAATGACTATTTCAAAAGTAATCGGCATGATTTATTTTCAGCATATTCGTCGGTTACTATTTCAAAAGTAATAGGCAAGATTTTTATTTTCAATATATTCGTCGGTTACTATTTCAAAGGTAATCGACATGATTTATTTTCAACACATTCGTCGGTTACTATTTCAAAAGTAATCGGCATGATTTATTTTCTGCACATTCGTCTGTTACTATTTCAAAAGTAATCGGCAAGATTTTTATTTTCAGCATATTTGTCGGTTACTATTTTAAAAGTAATCGACAAGATTTTTATTTTCAACATATTCGTCGGTTCCTATTTCAAAAGTAATTGGCAAGACTTTTATTTTCAGCACATTTGTCGGTTACTATTTCAATAGTAATGCATGATCTATTTTCAGCACATTCGTGGGTTACTATTTCAAAAGTAATCGGCATGATTAATTTTCAACACATTCGTCGGTTACTATTTCAAAAGTAATCGGCATGATCTATTTTTTGCACATTCGTCGATTACTATTTCAAAATTAATCGGCAAGATTTTTATTTTCAGCATATTCGTCGGTGACTATATCAAAAGTAATCGGCATGATTTATTTTCAGCATATTCGTCGGTTACTATTTCAAAGGTAATCGACATTATTTATTTTCAACACATTCGTCGGTTACTATTTCAAAAGTAATCGGCATGATCTATTTTCTGCACATTCGTCGGTTACTATTTCAAAAGTAATCGGCAAGATTTTTATTTTCAGCATATTCGTCAATGACTATTTCAAAAGTAATCGGCATGATTTATTTTCAGCATATTCGTCGGTTACTATTTCAAAGGTAATCGACATCATTTATTTTCAACACATTCGTCGGTTACTATTTCAAAAGTAATCGGCATGACCTATTTTCTGCACATTCGTCGGTTACTATTTCAAAAGTAATAGGCAAGATTTTTATTTTCAGCACATTCGTCGGTTCCTATTTCAAAAGTAATCGACAAGATTTTTATTTTTAGCATATTTGTCGGTTACTATTTTAAAAGTAATCGACAAGATTTTTATTTTCAAAATGTTCGTCGGTTACTATTTCAAAAGTAATCGGCAAGATTTTTATTTTCCGCACATTTGTCGGTTACTATTTCAAAAGTAATCGGCAAGATTTTTATTTTCAGCATATTTGTCGGTTACTATTTTAAAAGTAATCGACAAGATTTTTATTTTCAGCATATTCATCGGTGACTATAACAAAAGTAATCGACAAGATTTTTATTTTCAGCATATTTGTCGGTTACTGTTTTAAAAGTAATCGACAAGATTTTTATTTTCAACATATTCGTCAGTTACTATTTCAAAAGTAATCGGCAAGACTTTATTTTCAGCATATTCGTTGGTTACTATTTCAAAAGTAATCGGTAAGATTTTTATTTTCAACATATTCGTCGCTTACTATTTCAAAAGTAATCGGCATGATTTATTTTCAGCACATTCGTCGGTTACTATTTCAAAAAAAATCGGCAAGATTTATTTTCAGCACATATTCGTCGGTTACTATTTCAAAAGTAATCGGCAAGATTTTTATTTTCAGCATATTCGTCAATGACTATTTCAAAAGTAATCGGCATGATTTATTTTCAGCATATTCGTCGGTTACTATTTCAAAAGTAATCGGCAAGATTTTTATTTTCAGCATATTCGTCAATGACTATTTCAAAAGTAATCGGCATGATTTATTTTCAGCATATTCGTCGGTTACTATTTCAAAGGTAATCGACATCATTTATTTTCAACACATTCGTCGGTTACTATTTCAAAAGTAATCGGCATGACCTATTTTCTGCACATTCGTCGGTTACTATTTCAAAAGTAATAGGCAAGATTTTTATTTTCAGCACATTCGTCGGTTCCTATTTCAAAAGTAATCGACAAGATTTTTATTTTTAGCATATTTGTCGGTTACTATTTTAAAAGTAATCGACAAGATTTTTATTTTCAAAATGTTCGTCGGTTACTATTTCAAAAGTAATCGGCAAGATTTTTATTTTCCGCACATTTGTCGGTTACTATTTCAAAAGTAATCGACAAGATTTTTATTTTTAGCATATTTGTCGGTTACTATTTTAAAAGTAATCGACAAGATTTTTATTTTCAAAATGTTCGTCGGTTACTATTTCAAAAGTAATCGGCAAGATTTTTATTTTCCGCACATTTGTCGGTTACTATTTCAAAAGTAATCGGCAAGATTTTTATTTTCAGCATATTTGTCGGTTACTATTTTAAAAGTAATCGACAAGATTTTTATTTTCAGCATATTCGTCGGTGACTATAACAAAAGTAATCGGCAAGATTTTTATTTTCAGCATATTTGTCGGTTACTGTTTTAAAAGTAATCGACAAGATTTTTATTTTCAACATATTCGTCAGTTACTATTTCAAAAGTAATCGGCATGACTTTATTTTCAGCATATTCGTTGGTTACTATTTCAAAAGTAATCGGTAAGATTTTTATTTTCAACATATTCGTCGTTTACTATTTCAAAAGTAATCGGCATGATTTATTTTCAGCACATTCGTCGGTTACTATTTCAAAAAAAATCGGCAAGATTTATTTTCAGCACATATTCGTCGGTTACTATTTCAAAAGTAATCGGCAAGATTTTTATTTTCAGCATATTCGTCAATGACTATTTCAAAAGTAATCGGCATGATTTATTTTCAGCATATTCGTCGGTTACTATTTCAAAAGTAATAGGCAAGATTTTTATTTTCAGCATGTTCGTCGGTTACTATTTCAAAAGTAATCGGCAAGATTTTTATTTTCAGCACATTCGTCGGTTACTATTTCAAAAGTAATAGGCAAGATTTTTATTTTCAGCACATTCGTCGGTTACTATTTCAAAAGTAATCGGCAAGATTTTTATTTTCATCATATTTGTCGGTTACTATTTTAAAAGTAATCGACAAGATTTTTATTTTCAACATATTCGTCGGTTCCTATTTCAAAAGTAATCGGCAAGATTTTTATTTTTAGCATATTTGTCGGTTACTATTTTAAAAGTAATCGACAAGATTTTTATTTTCAACATATTCGTCGGTTACTATTTCAAAAGTAATCGGCAAGACTTTATTTTCAGCACATTCGTCGGTTACTATTTCAAAAGTAATCGGCAAGATTTTTATTTTCAGCATATTCGTCGGTGACTATTTCAAAAGTAATCGGCAATATTTTTATTTTCAGCATATTTGTCGGTTACTGTTTTAAAAGTAATCGACAAGATTTTTATTTTCAATATATTCGTCGGTTACTATTTCAAAAGTAATCGGCAAGACTTTATTTTCAGCATATTCGTTGGCTACTATTTCAAAAGTAATCGGTAAGATTTTTATTTTCAACATATTCGTCGCTTACTATTTCAAAAGTAATCGGCATGATTTATTTTCAGCACATTCGTCGGTTACTATTTCAAAAGTAATCGGCAAGATTTATTTTCAGCACATATTCGTCGGTTACTATTTCAAAAGTAATGGGCAAGACTTTATTTTCAGCATGTTCGTCGGTTACTATTTCAAAAGTAATAGGCAAGATTTTTATTTTCAGCACATTCGTCGGTTACTATTTCAAAAGTAATAGGCAAGATTTTTATTTTCAGCACATTCGTCGGTTACTATTTCAAAAGTAATCGGCAAGATTTTTATTTTCATCATATTTGTCGGTTACTATTTTAAAAGTAATCGACAAGATTTTTATTTTCAACATATTCGTCGGTTCCTATTTCAAAAGTAATCGGCAAGATTTTTATTTTTAGCATATTTGTCGGTTACTATTTTAAAAGTAATCGACAAGATTTTTATTTTCAACATATTCGTCGGTTACTATTTCAAAAGTAATCGGCAAGACTTTATTTTCAGCACATTCGTCGGTTACTATTTCAAAAGTAATCGGCAAGATTTTTATTTTCAGCATATTCGTCGGTGACTATTTCAAAAGTAATCGGCAATATTTTTATTTTCAGCATATTTGTCGGTTACTGTTTTAAAAGTAATCGACAAGATTTTTATTTTCAATATATTCGTCGGTTACTATTTCAAAAGTAATCGGCAAGACTTTATTTTCAGCATATTCGTTGGTTACTATTTCAAAACTAATCGGTAAGATTTTTATTTTCAACATATTCGTCGCTTACTATTTCAAAAGTAATCGGCATGATTTATTTTCAGCACATTCGTCGGTTACTATTTCAAAAGTAATCGGCAAGATTTATTTTCAGCACATATTCGTCGGTTACTATTTCAAAAGTAATGGGCAAGACTTTATTTTCAGCATATTCGTTGGTTACTATTTCAAAAGTAATAGGCAAGATTTTTATTTTCAGCATGTTCGTCGGTTACTATTTCAAAAGTAATCGGCAAGATTTTTATTTTCAGCACATTCGTCGGTTACTATTTCAAAAGTAATCGGCAAGATTTTTATTTTCATCATATTTGTCGGTTACTATTTTAAAAGTAATCGACATGATTTTTATTTTCAACATATTCGTCGGTTCCTATTTCAAAAGTAATCGGCAAGATTTTTATTTTTAGCATATTTGTCGGTTACTATTTTAAAAGTAATCGACAAGATTTTTATTTTCAACATATTCGTCGGTTACTATTTCAAAAGTAATCGGCAAGACTTTATTTTCAGCACATTCGTCGGTTACTATTTCAAAAGTAATCGGCAAGATTTTTATTTTCAGCATATTCGTCGGTGACTATTTCAAAAGTAATCGGCAATATTTTTATTTTCAGCATATTTGTCGGTTACTGTTTTAAAAGTAATCGACAAGATTTTTATTTTCAATATATTCGTCGGTTACTATTTCAAAAGTAATCGGCAAGACTTTATTTTCAGCATATTCGTTGGTTACTATTTCAAAACTAATCGGTAAGATTTTTATTTTCAACATATTCGTCGCTTACTATTTCAAAAGTAATCGGCATGATTTATTTTCAGCACATTCGTCGGTTACTATTTCAAAAGTAATCGGCAAGATTTATTTTCAGCACATATTCGTCGGTTACTATTTCAAAAGTAATGGGCAAGACTTTATTTTCAGCATATTCGTTGGTTACTATTTCAAAAGTAATCGGCATGATTTATTTTCTGCACATTCGTCTGTTACTATTTCAAAAGTAATCGGCAAGATTTTATTTTCAGCATATTTGTCAGTTACTATTTTAAAAGTAATCGACAAGATTTTTATTTTCAACATATTCGTCGGTTCCTATTTCAAAAGTAATTGGCAAGACTTTTATTTTCAGCACATTTGTCGGTTACTATTTCAATAGTAATCGGTATGATTTATTTTCAGCACATTCGTCGGTTACTATTTCAAAAGTAATCGGCATGATTTATTTTCAACACATTCGTCGGTTACTATTTCAAAAGTAATCGAAATGATCTATTTTTTGCACATCCGTCGGTTACTATTTCAAAATTAATCGGCAAGATTTTTATTTTCAGCATATTCGTCGGTGACTATTTCAAAAGTAATCGGCATGATTTATTTTCAGCATATTCGTCGGTTACTATTTCAAAGGTAATCGACATCATTTATTTTCAACACATTCGTCGGTTACTATTTCAAAAGTAATCGGCATGATCTATTTTCTGCACATTCGTCGGTTAATATTTCAAAAGTAATAGGCAAGATTTTTATTTTCAGCATGTTCGTCGGTTACTATTTCAAAAGTAATCGGCAAGATTTTTATTTTCAGCACATTCGTCGGTTCCTATTTCAAAAGTAATCGACAAGATTTTTATTTTTAGCATATTTGTCGGTTACTATTTTAAAAGTAATCGACAAGATTTTTATTTTCAAAATGTTCGTCGGTTACTATTTCAAAACTAATCGGCAAGATTTTTATTTTCCGCACATTTGTCGGTTACTATTTCAAAAGTAATCGGCAAGATTTTTATTTTCAGCATATTTGTCGGTTACTATTTTAAAAGTAATCGACAAGATTTTTATTTTCAGCATATTCGTCGGTGACTATATCAAAAGTAATCGGCAAGATTTTTATTTTCAGCATATTTGTCGGTTACTGTTTTAAAAGTAATCGACAAGATTTTTATTTTCAACATATTCGTCAGTTACTATTTCAAAAGTAATCGGCAAGACTTTATTTTCAGCATATTCGTTGGTTACTATTTCAAAAGTAATCGGTAAGATTTTTATTTTCAACATATTCGTCGCTTACTATTTCAAAAGTAATCGGCATGATTTATTTTCAGCACATTCGTCGGTTACTATTTCAAAAAAAATCGGCAAGATTTATTTTCAGCACATATTCGTCGGTTACTATTTCAAAAGTAATCGGCAAGATTTTTATTTTCAGCATATTCGTCAATGACTATTTCAAAAGTAATCGGCATGATTTATTTTCAGCATATTCGTCGGTTACTATTTCAAAAGTAATAGGCAAGATTTTTATTTTCAGCATGTTCGTCGGTTACTATTTCAAAAGTAATCGGCAAGATTTTTATTTTCAGCACATTCGTCGGTTACTATTTCAAAAGTAATCGGCAAGATTTTTATTTTCATCATATTTGTCGGTTACTACTTTAAAAGTAATCGACAAGATTTTTATTTTCAACATATTCGTCGGTTCCTATTTCAAAAGTAATCGGCAAGATTTTTATTTTTAGCATATTTGTCGGTTACTATTTTAAAAGTAATCGACAAGATTTTTATTTTCAACATATTCGTCGGTTACTATTTCAAAAGTAATCGGCAAGAGTTTATTTTCAACACATTCGTCGGTTACTATTTCAAAAGTAATTGGCAAGATTTTTATTTTCAGCATATTCGTCGGTGACTATTTCAAAAGTAATCGGCAAGATTTTTATTTTCAGCATATTCGTCGGTGACTATTTCAAAAGTAATCGGCAATATTTTTATTTTCAGCATATTTGTCGGTTACTGTTTTAAAAGTAATCGACAAGATTTTTATTTTCAATATATTCGTCGGTTACTATTTCAAAAGTAATCGGCAAGACTTTATTTTCAGCATATTCGTTGGTTACTATTTCAAAAGTAATCGGTAAGATTTTTATTTTCAACATATTCGTCGCTTACTATTTCAAAAGTAATCGGAATGATTTATTTTCAATATATTCGTCGGTTACTATTTCAAAAGTAATCGGCAAGATTTATTTTCAGCACATATTCGTCGGTTACTATTTCAAAAGTAATGGGCAAGACTTTATTTTCAGCATATTCGTTGGTTACTATTTCAAAAGTAATCGGCATGATTTATTTTCTGCACATTCGTCTGTTACTATTTCAAAAGTAATCGGCAAGACTTTATTTTCAGCATATTCGTTGGTTACTATTTCAAAAGTAATCGGCATGATTTTTATTTTCAACATATTCGTCGGTTACTATTTCAAAAGTAATCGGCAAGATTTTATTTTCAGCACATTTGTCAGTTACTATTTCAAAAGTAATCGACAAGATTTTTATTTTCAACATATTCGTCGGTTCCTATTTCAAAAGTAATTGGCAAGACTTTTATTTTCAGCACATTTGTCGGTTACTATTTCAATAGTAATCGAAATGATCTATTTTTTGCACATCTGTCGGTTACTATTTCAAAATTAATCGGCAAGATTTTTATTTTCAGCATATTCGTCGGTTACTATTTCAAAAGTAATCGAAATGATTTATTTTCAGCATATCCGTCGGTTACTATTTCAAAATTAATCGGCAAGATTTTTATTTTCAGCATATTCGTCGGTGACTATTTCAAAAGTAATCGGCATGATCTATTTTCTGCACATTCGTCGGTTACTATTTCAAAAGTAATAGGCAAGATTTTTATTTTCAGCATGTTCGTCGGTTACTATTTCAAAAGTAATCGGCAAGATTTTTATTTTCAGCACATTCGTCAGTTCCTATTTCAAAAGTAATCGACAAGATTTTTATTTTTAGCATATTTGTCGGTTACTATTTTAAAAGTAATCGACAAGATTTTTATTTTCAACATATTCGTCGGTTACTATTTCAAAAGTAATCGGCAAGACTTTATTTTCAGCACATTCGTCGGTTACTATTTCAAAAGTAATCGGCAAGATTTTTATTTTCAGCATATTCGTCGGTGACTATTTCAAAAGTAATCGGCAATATTTTTATTTTCAGCATATTTGTCGGTTACTGTTTTAAAAGTAATCGACAAGATTTTTATTTTCAATATATTCGTCGGTTACTATTTCAAAAGTAATCGGCAAGACTTTATTTTCAGCATATTTGTTGGTTACTATTTCAAAAGTAATCGGTAAGATTTTTATTTTCAACATATTCGTCGCTTACTATTTCAAAAGTAATCGGCATGATTTATTTTCAGCACATTCGTCGGTTACTATTTCAAAAGTAATCGGCAAGATTTTTATTTTCAGCATATTCGTCAATGACTATTTCAAAAGTAATCGGCAAGACTTTATTTTCAGCATATTCGTTGGTTACTATTTCAAAAGTAATCGGTAAGATTTTTATTTTCAACATATTCGTCGCTTACTATTTCAAAGTAATCGGCATGATTTATTTTCAGCACATTCGTCGGTTACTATTTCAAAAGTAATCGGCATGATTTATTTTCAGCACATATTCGTCGGTTACTATTTCAAAAGTAATCGGCAAGATTTTTATTTTCAGCATATTCGTCAATGACTATTTCAAAAGTAATCGGCATGATTTATTTTCAGCATATTCGTCGGTTACTATTTCAAAAGTAATAGGCAAGATTTTTATTTTCAGCATGTTCGTCGGTTACTATTTCAAAAGTAATCGGCAAGATTTTTATTTTCAGCACATTCGTCGGTTACTATTTCAAAAGTAATCGGCAGGATTTTTATTTTCATCATATTTGTCGGTTACTACTTTAAAAGTAATCGACAAGATTTTTATTTTCAACATATTCGTCGGTTCCTATTTCAAAAGTAATCGGCAAGATTTTTATTTTTAGCATATTTGTCGGTTACTATTTTAAAAGTAATCGACAAGATTTTTATTTTCAACATATTCGTCGGTTACTATTTCAAAAGTAATCGGCAAGACTTTATTTTCAACACATTCGTCGGTTACTATTTCAAAAGTAATTGGCAAGATTTTTATTTTCAGCATATTCGTCGGTGACTATTTCAAAAGTAATCGGCAAGATTTTTATTTTCAGCATATTCGTCGGTGACTATTTCAAAAGTAATCGGCAATATTTTTATTTTCAGCATATTTGTCGGTTACTGTTTTAAAAGTAATCGACAAGATTTTTATTTTCAATATATTCGTCGGTTACTATTTCAAAAGTAATCGGCAAGACTTTATTTTCAGCATATTCGTTGGTTACTATTTCAAAAGTAATCGGTAAAATTTTTATTTTCAACATATTCGTCGCTTACTATTTCAAAAGTAATCGGAATGATTTATTTTCAGCACATTCGTCGGTTACTATTTCAAAAGTAATCGGCAAGATTTATTTTCAGCACATATTCGTCGGTTACTATTTCAAAAGTAATGGGCAAGACTTTATTTTCAGCATATTCGTTGGTTACTATTTCAAAAGTAATCGGCATGATTTATTTTCTGCACATTCGTCTGTTACTATTTCAAAAGTAATCGGCAAGATTTTATTTTCAGCATATTTGTCGGTTACTATTTTAAAAGTAATCGACAAGATTTTTATTTTCAACATATTCGTCGGTTCCTATTTCAAAAGTAATTGGCAAGACTTTTATTTTCAGCACATTTGTCGGTTACTATTTCAATAGTAATCGGCATGATTTATTTTCAGCACATTCGTCGGTTACTATTTCAAAAGTAATCGGCATGATTTATTTTCAACACATTCGTCGGTTACTATTTCAAAAGTAATCGAAATGATCTATTTTTTGCACATCCGTCGGTTACTATTTCAAAATTAATCGGCAAGATTTTTATTTTCAGCATATTCGTCGGTGACTATTTCAAAAGTAATCGGCATGATTTATTTTCAGCATATTCGTCGGTTACTATTTCAAAGGTAATCGACATCATTTATTTTCAACACATTCGTCGGTTACTATTTCAAAAGTAATCGGCATGATCTATTTTCTGCACATTCGTCGGTTACTATTTCAAAAGTAATAGGCAAGATTTTTATTTTCAGCATGTTCGTCGGTTACTATTTCAAAAGTAATCGGCAAGATTTTTATTTTCAGCACATTCGTCAGTTCCTATTTCAAAAGTAATCGACAAGATTTTTATTTTTAGCATATTTGTCGGTTACTATTTTAAAAGTAATCGACAAGATTTTTATTTTCAACATATTCGTCGGTTACTATTTCAAAAGTAATCGGCAAGACTTTATTTTCAGCACATTCGTCGGTTACTATTTCAAAAGTAATCGGCAAGATTTTTATTTTCAGCATATTCGTCGGTGACTATTTCAAAAGTAATCGGCAATATTTTTATTTTCAGCATATTTGTCGGTTACTGTTTTAAAAGTAATCGACAAGATTTTTATTTTCAATATATTCGTCGGTTACTATTTCAAAAGTAATCGGCAAGACTTTATTTTCAGCATATTTGTTGGTTACTATTTCAAAAGTAATCGGTAAGATTTTTATTTTCAACATATTCGTCGCTTACTATTTCAAAAGTAATCGGCATGATTTATTTTCAGCACATTCGTCGGTTACTATTTCAAAAGTAATCGGCAAGATTTTTATTTTCAGCATATTCGTCAATGACTATTTCAAAAGTAATCGGCATGATTTATTTTCAGCATATTCGTCGGTTACTATTTCAAAAGTAATAGGCAAGATTTTTATTTTCAATATATTCGTTGTTTACTATTTCAAAGGTAATCGACATGATTTATTTTCAACACATTCGTCGGTTACTATTTCAAAAGTAATCGGCATGATTTATTTTCTGCACATTCGTCTGTTACTATTTCAAAAGTAATCGGCAAGATTTTTATTTTCAGCATATTTGTCGGTTACTATTTTAAAAGTAATCGACAAGATTTTTATTTTCAATATATTCGTCGGTTCCTATTTCAAAAGTAATTGGCAAGACTTTTATTTTCAGCACATTTGTCGGTTACTATTTCAATAGTAATCGGCATGATTTATTTTCAGCACATTCGTCGGTTACTATTTCAAAAGTAATCGGCATGATTTATTTTCAACACATTCGTCGGTTACTATTTCAAACGTAATCGAAATGATCTATTTTTTGCACATCCGTCGGTTACTATTTCAAAATTAATCGGCAAGATTTTTATTTTCAGCATATTCGTCGGTGACTATTTCAAAAGTAATCGGCATGATTTATTTTCAGCATATTCGTCGGTTACTATTTCAAAGGTAATCGACATCATTTATTTTCAACACATTCGTCGGTTACTATTTCAAAAGTAATCGGCATGACCTATTTTCTGCACATTCGTCGGTTACTATTTCAAAAGTAATAGGCAAGATTTTTATTTTCAGCACATTCGTCGGTTCCTATTTCAAAAGTAATCGACAAGATTTTTATTTTTAGCATATTTGTCGGTTACTATTTTAAAAGTAATCGACAAGATTTTTATTTTCAAAATGTTCGTCGGTTACTATTTCAAAAGTAATCGGCAAGATTTTTATTTTCCGCACATTTGTCGGTTACTATTTCAAAAGTAATCGGCAAGATTTTTATTTTCAGCATATTTGTCGGTTACTATTTTAAAAGTAATCGACAAGATTTTTATTTTCAGCATATTCGTCGGTGACTATAACAAAAGTAATCGGCAAGATTTTTATTTTCAGCATATTTGTCGGTTACTGTTTTAAAAGTAATCGACAAGATTTTTATTTTCAACATATTCGTCAGTTACTATTTCAAAAGTAATCGGCAAGACTTTATTTTCAGCATATTCGTTGGTTACTATTTCAAAAGTAATCGGTAAGATTTTTATTTTCAACATATTCGTCGCTTACTATTTCAAAAGTAATCGGCATGATTTATTTTCAGCACATTCGTCGGTTACTATTTCAAAAAAAATCGGCAAGATTTATTTTCAGCACATATTCGTCGGTTACTATTTCAAAAGTAATCGGCAAGATTTTTATTTTCAGCATATTCGTCAATGACTATTTCAAAAGTAATCGGCATGATTTATTTTCAGCATATTCGTCGGTTACTATTTCAAAAGTAATAGGCAAGATTTTTATTTTCAGCATGTTCGTCGGTTACTATTTCAAAAGTAATCGGCAAGATT
The DNA here is from genome assembly GCA_958299785.1 of Medicago lupulina. NCBI lineage: Eukaryota > Viridiplantae > Streptophyta > Magnoliopsida > Fabales > Fabaceae > Medicago > Medicago lupulina. The sequence continues at coordinate 43,387,998 of OY283144.1, forward strand.
TTTATTTTCAGCACATTCGTCGGTTACTATTTCAAAAGTAATCGGCAAGATTTTTATTTTCATCATATTTGTCGTTTACTATTTTAAAAGTAATCGACAAGATTTTTATTTTCAACATATTCGTCGGTTCCTATTTCAAAAGTAATCGGCAAGATTTTTATTTTTAGCATATTTGTCGGTTACTATTTTAAAAGTAATCGACAAGATTTTTATTTTCAACATATTCGTCGGTTACTATTTCAAAAGTAATCGGCAAGACTTTATTTTCAACACATTTGTCGGTTACTATTTCAAAAGTAATTGGCAAGATTTTTATTTTCAGCATATTCGTCGGTGACTATTTCAAAAGTAATCGGCAAGATTTTTATTTTCAGCATATTCGTCGGTGACTATTTCAAAAGTAATCGGCAATATTTTTATTTTCAGCATATTTGTCGGTTACTGTTTTAAAAGTAATCGACAAGATTTTTATTTTCAATATATTCGTCGGTTACTATTTCAAAAGTAATCGGCAAGACTTTATTTTCAGCATATTCGTTGGTTACTATTTCAAAAGTAATCGGTAAGATTTTTATTTTCAACATATTCGTCGCTTACTATTTCAAAAGTAATCGGCATGATTTATTTTCAGCACATTCGTCGGTTACTATTTCAAAAGTAATCGGCAAGATTTATTTTCAGCATATTTGTTGGTTACTATTTCAAAAGTAATCGGAAAGATTTTTATTTTCAACATATTCGTCGGTTACTCTTTCAAAGGTAATCGGCATGATTTATTTTCAACACGTTCGTCGGTTACTATTTCAAAAGTAATCGGCATGATCTATTTTCTGCACATTCGTCGGTTACTATTTCAAAAGTAATCGGCAAGATTTTTATTTTCAGCACATTCGTCGGTTACTATTTCAAAAGTAATCAGCATGATTTATTTTCAGCACATTCGTTGGTTACTATTTCAAAAGTAATCGGCAAGATTTATTTTCAGCACATATTCGTCGGTTACTATTTCAAAAATAATGGGCAAGACTTTATTTTCAGCATATTCGTTGGTTACTATTTCAAAAGTAATCGGCATGATTTATTTTCTGCACATTCGTCTGTTACTATTTTAAAAGTAATCGGCAAGATTTTATTTTCAGCATATTTGTTGGTTACTATTTTAAAAGTAATCGACAAGATTTTTATTTTCAACATATTGGTCGGTTCCTATTTCAAAAGTAATTGGCAAGACTTTTATTTTCAGCACATTTGTCGGTTACTATTTCAATAGTAATCGGCATGATTTATTTTCAGCACATTCGTCGGTTACTATTTCAAAAGTAATCGGCATGATTTATTTTTAACACATTCGTCGGTTACTATTTCAAAAGTAATCGGCATGATCTATTTTTTGCACATCCGTCGGTTACTATTTCAAAATTAATCGGCAAGATTTTTATTTTCAGCATATTCGTCGGTGACTATTTCAAAAGTAATCGGCATGATTTATTTTCAGCATATTCGTCGGTTACTATTTCAAAGGTAATCGACATCATTTATTTTCAACACATTCGTCGGTTACTATTTCAAAAGTAATCGGCATGATCTATTTTCTGCACATTCGTCGGTTACTATTTCAAAAGTAATGGGCAAGACTTTATTTTCAGCATATTCGTTGGTTACTATTTCAAAAGTAATCGGCATGATTTATTTTCTGCACATTCGTCTGTTACTATTTTAAAAGTAATCGGCAAGATTTTATTTTCAGCATATTTGTTGGTTACTATTTTAAAAGTAATCGACAAGATTTTTATTTTCAACATATTGGTCGGTTCCTATTTCAAAAGTAATTGGCAAGACTTTTATTTTCAGCACATTTGTCGGTTACTATTTCAATAGTAATCGGCATGATTTATTTTCAGCACATTCGTCGGTTACTATTTCAAAAGTAATCGGCATGATTTATTTTTAACACATTCGTCGGTTACTATTTCAAAAGTAATCGGCATGATCTATTTTTTGCACATCCGTCGGTTACTATTTCAAAATTAATCGGCAAGATTTTTATTTTCAGCATATTCGTCGGTGACTATTTCAAAAGTAATCGGCATGATTTATTTTCAGCATATTCGTCGGTTACTATTTCAAAGGTAATCGACATCATTTATTTTCAACACATTCGTCGGTTACTATTTCAAAAGTAATCGGCATGATCTATTTTCTGCACATTCGTCGGTTACTATTTCAAAAGTAATAGGCAAGATTTTTATTTTCAGCATGTTCGTCGGTTACTATTTCAAAAGTAATCGGCAAGATTTTTATTTTCAGCACATTTGTCGGTTCCTATTTCAAAAGTAATCGGCAAGATTTTTATTTTTAGCATATTTGTCGGTTACTATTTTAAAAGTAATCGACAAGATTTTTATTTTCAAAATGTTCATCGGTTACTATTTCAAAAGTAATCGGCAAGATTTTTATTTTCCGCACATTTGTCGGTTACTATTTCAAAAGTAATCGGCAAGATTTTTATTTTCAGCATATTTGTCGATTACTATTATAAAAGTAATCGACAAGATTTTTATTTTCAGCATATTCGTCGGTGACTATATCAAAAGTAATCGGCAAGATTTTTATTTTCAGCATCTTTGTCGGTTACTGTTTTAAAAGTAATCGACAAGATTTTTATTTTCAACATATTCGTCAGTTACTATTTCAAAAGTAATCGGCAAGACTTTATTTTCAGCATATTCGTTGGTTACTATTTCAAAAGTAATCGGTAAGATTTTTATTTTCAACATATTCGTTGCTTACTATTTCAAAAGTAATCGGCATGATTTATTTTCAGCACATTCGTCGGTTACTATTTCAAAAAAAATCGGCAAGATTTATTTTCAGCACATATTCGTCGGTTACTATTTCAAAAGTAATGGGCAAGACTTTTATTTTCAGCACATTTGTCGGTTACTATTTCAACAGTAATCGGCATGATTTATTTTCAGCACATTCGTTGGTTACTATTTCAAAAGTAATCGGCATGATTCATTTTCAACACATTCGTCGGTTACTATTTCAAAAGTAATCGGCATGATCTATTTTCTGCACATTCGTCGGTTACTATTTCAAAAGTAATCGGCAAGATTTTTATTTTCAGCATATTCGTCAATGACTATTTCAAAAGTAATCGGCATGATTTATTTTCAGCATATTCGTCGGTTACTATTTCAAAAGTAATAGGCAAGATTTTTATTTTCAGCATGTTCGTCGATTACTATTTCAAAAGTAATCGGCAAGATTTTTATTTTCAGCACATTCGTCGGTTACTATTTCAAAAGTAATCGGCAAGATTTTTATTTTCATCATATTTGTCGGTTACTATTTTAAAAGTAATCGACAAGATTTTTATTTTCAACATATTCGTCGGTTCCTATTTCAAAAGTAATCGGCAAGATTTTTATTTTTAGCATATTTGTCGGTTACTATTTTAAAAGTAATCGACAAGATTTTTATTTTCAACATATTCGTCGGTTACTATTTCAAAAGTAATCGGCAAGACTTTATTTTCAGCACATTCGTCGGTTACTATTTCAATAGTAATCGGCAAGATTTTTATTTTCAGCATATTCGTCGGTGACTATTTCAAAAGTAATCGGCAATATTTTTATTTTCAGCATATTTGTCGGTTACTGTTTTAAAAGTAATCGACAAGATTTTTATTTTCAATATATTCGTCGGTTACTATTTCAAAAGTAATCGGCAAGACTTTATTTTCAGCATATTCGTTGGTTACTATTTCAAAAGTAATCGGTAAGATTTTTATTTTCAACATATTCGTCGCTTACTATTTCAAAAGTAATCGGCATGATTTATTTTCAGCACATTCGTCGGTTACTATTTCAAAAGTAATCGGCAAGATTTTTATTTTCAGCATATTCGTCAATGACTATTTCAAAAGTAATCGGCATGATTTATTTTCAGCATATTCGTCGGTTACTATTTCAAAAGTAATAGGCAAGATTTTTATTTTCAATATATTCGTCGGTTACTATTTCAAAGGTAATCGACATGATTTATTTTCAACACATTCGTTGGTTACTATTTCAAAAGTAATCGGCATGATTTATTTTCTGCACATTCGTCTGTTACTATTTCAAAAGTAATCGGCAAGATTTTTATTTTCAGCATATTTGTCGGTTACTATTTTAAAAGTAATCGACAAGATTTTTATTTTCAACATATTCGTCGGTTCCTATTTCAAAAGTAATTGGCAAGACTTTTATTTTCAGCACATTTGTCGGTTACTATTTCAATAGTAATGCATGATCTATTTTCAGCACATTCGTGGGTTACTATTTCAAAAGTAATCGGCATGATTAATTTTCAACACATTCGTCGGTTACTATTTCAAAAGTAATCGGCATGATCTATTTTTTGCACATTCGTCGATTACTATTTCAAAATTAATCGGCAAGATTTTTATTTTCAGCATATTCGTCGGTGACTATATCAAAAGTAATCGGCATGATTTATTTTCAGCATATTCGTCGGTTACTATTTCAAAGGTAATCGACATCATTTATTTTCAACACATTCGTCGGTTACTATTTCAAAAGTAATCGGCATGACCTATTTTCTGCACATTCGTCGGTTACTATTTCAAAAGTAATAGGCAAGATTTTTATTTTCAGCACATTCGTCGGTTCCTATTTCAAAAGTAATCGACAAGATTTTTATTTTTAGCATATTTGTCGGTTACTATTTTAAAAGTAATCGACAAGATTTTTATTTTCAAAATGTTCGTCGGTTACTATTTCAAAAGTAATCGGCAGGATTTTTATTTTCCGCACATTTGTCGGTTACTATTTCAAAAGTAATCGGCAAGATTTTTATTTTCAGCATATTTGTCGGTTACTATTTTAAAAGTAATCGACAAGATTTTTATTTTCAGCATATTCGTCGGTGACTATAACAAAAGTAATCGGCAAGATTTTTATTTTCAGCATATTTGTCGGTTACTGTTTTAAAAGTAATCGACAAGATTTTTATTTTCAACATATTCGTCAGTTACTATTTCAAAAGTAATCGGCAAGACTTTATTTTCAGCATATTCGTTGGTTACTATTTCAAAAGTAATCGGTAAGATTTTTATTTTCAACATATTCGTCGCTTACTATTTCAAAAGTAATCGGCATGATTTATTTTCAGCACATTCGTCGGTTACTATTTCAAAAAAAATCGGCAAGATTTATTTTCAGCACATATTCGTCGGTTACTATTTCAAAAGTAATCGGCAAGATTTTTATTTTCAGCATATTCGTCAATGACTATTTCAAAAGTAATCGGCATGATTTATTTTCAGCATATTCGTCGGTTACTATTTCAAAAGTAATAGGCAAGATTTTTATTTTCAGCATGTTCGTCGGTTACTATTTCAAAAGTAATCGGCAAGATTTTTATTTTCAGCACATTCGTCGGTTACTATTTCAAAAGTAATCGGCAAGATTTTTATTTTCATCATATTTGTCGGTTACTATTTTAAAAGTAATCGACAAGATTTTTATTTTCAACATATTCGTCGGTTCCTATTTCAAAAGTAATCGGCAAGATTTTTATTTTTAGCATATTTGTCGGTTACTATTTTAAAAGTAATCGACAAGATTTTTATTTTCAACATATTCGTCGGTTACTATTTCAAAAGTAATCGGCAAGACTTTATTTTCAACACATTCGTCGGTTACTATTTCAAAAGTAATTGGCAAGATTTTTATTTTCAGCATATTCGTCGGTGACTATTTCAAAAGTAATCGGCAAGATTTTTATTTTCAGCATATTCGTCGGTGACTATTTCAAAAGTAATCGGCAATATTTTTATTTTCAGCATATTTGTCGGTTACTGTTTTAAAAGTAATCGACAAGATTTTTATTTTCAATATATTCGTCGGTTACTATTTCAAAAGTAATCGGCAAGACTTTATTTTCAGCATATTCGTTGGTTACTATTTCAAAAGTAATCGGTAAGATTTTTATTTTCAACATATTCGTCGCTTACTATTTCAAAAGTAATCGGCATGATTTATTTTCAGCACATTCGTCGGTTACTATTTCAAAAGTAATCGGCATGATTTATTTTCAGCACATATTCGTCGGTTACTATTTCAAAAGTAATGGGCAAGACTTTATTTTCAGCATATTCGTTGGTTACTATTTCAAAAGTAATAGGCAAGATTTTTATTTTCAGCATGTTCGTCGGTTACTATTTCAAAAGTAATCGGCAAGATTTTTATTTTCAGCACATTCGTCGGTTACTATTTCAAAAGTAATCGGCAAGATTTTTATTTTCATCATATTTGTCGGTTACTATTTTAAAAGTAATCGACAAGATTTTTATTTTCAACATATTCGTCGGTTCCTATTTCAAAAGTAATCGGCAAGATTTTTATTTTTAGCATATTTGTCGGTTACTATTTTAAAAGTAATCGACAAGATTTTTATTTTCAACATATTCGTCGGTTACTATTTCAAAAGTAATCGGCAAGACTTTATTTTCAGCACATTCGTCGGTTACTATTTCAAAAGTAATCGGCAAGATTTTTATTTTCAGCATATTCGTCGGTGACTATTTCAAAAGTAATCGGCAATATTTTTATTTTCAGCATATTTGTCGGTTACTGTTTTAAAAGTAATCGACAAGATTTTTATTTTCAATATATTCGTCGGTTACTATTTCAAAAGTAATCGGCAAGACTTTATTTTTAGCATATTCGTTGGTTACTTATTCAAAAGTAATCGGTAAGATTTTTATTTTCAACATATTCGTCGCTTACTATTTCAAAAGTAATCGGCATGATTTATTTTCAGCACATTCGTCGGTTACTATTTCAAAAGTAATCGGCAAGATTTATTTTCAGCACATATTCGTCGGTTACTATTTCAAAAGTAATGGGCAAGACTTTATTTTCAGCATATTCGTTGGTTACTATTTCAAAAGTAATCGGCATGATTTATTTTCTGCACATTCGTCTGTTACTATTTTAAAAGTAATCGGCAAGATTTTATTTTCAGCATATTTGTTGGTTACTATTTTAAAAGTAATCGACAAGATTTTTATTTTCAACATATTGGTCGGTTCCTATTTCAAAAGTAATTGGCAAGACTTTTATTTTCAGCACATTTGTCGGTTACTATTTCAATAGTAATCGGCATGATTTATTTTCAGCACATTCGTCGGTTACTATTTCAAAAGTAATCGGCATGATTTATTTTCAACACATTCGTCGGTTACTATTTCAAAAGTAATCGGCATGATCTATTTTTTGCACATCCGTCGGTTACTATTTCAAAATTAATCGGCAAGATTTTTATTTTCAGCATATTCGTCGGTGACTATTTCAAAAGTAATCGGCATGATTTATTTTCAGCATATTCGTCGGTTACTATTTCAAAGGTAATCGACATCATTTATTTTCAACACATTCGTCGGTTACTATTTCAAAAGTAATCGGCATGATCTATTTTCTGCACATTCGTCGGTTACTATTTCAAAAGTAATAGGCAAGATTTTTATTTTCAGCATGTTCGTCGGTTACTATTTCAAAAGTAATCGGCAAGATTTTTATTTTCAGCACATTTGTCGGTTCCTATTTCAAAAGTAATCGGCAAGATTTTTATTCTTAGCATATTTGTCGGTTACTATTTTAAAAGTAATCGACAAGATTTTTATTTTCAAAATGTTCATCGGTTACTATTTCAAAAGTAATCGGCAAGATTTTTATTTTCCGCACATTTGTCGGTTACTATTTCAAAAGTAATCGGCAAGATTTTTATTTTCAGCATATTTGTCGATTACTATTATAAAAGTAATCGGCAAGATTTTTATTTTCAGCATATTTGTCGGTTACTGTTTTAAAAGTAATCGACAAGATTTTTATTTTCAACATATTCGTCAGTTACTATTTCAAAAGTAATCGGCAAGACTTTATTTTCAGCATATTCGTTGGTTACTATTTCAAAAGTAATCGGTAAGATTTTTATTTTCAACATATTCGTTGCTTACTATTTCAAAAGTAATCGGCATGATTTATTTTCAGCACATTCGTCGGTTACTATTTCAAAAAAAATCGGCAAGATTTATTTTCAGCACATATTCGTCGGTTACTATTTCAAAAGTAATGGGCAAGACTTTTATTTTCAGCACATTTGTCGGTTACTATTTCAACAGTAATCGGCATGATTTATTTTCAGCACATTCGTTGGTTACTATTTCAAAAGTAATCGGCATGATTCATTTTCAACACATTCGTCGGTTACTATTTCAAAAGTAATCGGCATGATCTATTTTCTGCACATTCGTCGGTTACTATTTCAAAAGTAATCGGCAAGATTTTTATTTTCAGCATATTCGTCAATGACTATTTCAAAAGTAATCGGCATGATTTATTTTCAGCATATTCGTCGGTTACTATTTCAAAAGTAATAGGCAAGATTTTTATTTTCAGCATGTTCGTCGATTACTATTTCAAAAGTAATCGGCAAGATTTTTATTTTCAGCACATTCGTCGGTTACTATTTCAAAAGTAATCGGCAAGACTTTATTTTCAGCACATTCGTCGGTTACTATTTCAATAGTAATCGGCAAGATTTTTATTTTCAGCATATTCGTCGGTGACTATTTCAAAAGTAATCGGCAATATTTTTATTTTCAGCATATTTGTCGGTTACTGTTTTAAAAGTAATCGACAAGATTTTTATTTTCAATATATTCGTCGGTTACTATTTCAAAAGTAATCGGCAAGACTTTATTTTCAGCATATTCGTTGGTTATTATTTCAAAAGTAATCGGTAAGATTTTTATTTTCAACATATTCGTCGCTTACTATTTCAAAAGTAATCGGCATGATTTATTTTCAGCACATTCGTCGGTTACTATTTCAAAAGTAATCGGCAAGATTTTTATTTTCAGCATATTCGTCAATGACTATTTCAAAAGTAATCGGCATGATTTATTTTCAGCATATTCGTCGGTGACTATTTCAAAAGTAATCGGCAATATTTTTATTTTCAGCATATTTGTCGGTTACTGTTTTAAAAGTAATCGACAAGATTTTTATTTTCAATATATTCGTCGGTTACTATTTCAAAAGTAATCGGCAAGACTTTATTTTCAGCATATTCGTTGGTTATTATTTCAAAAGTAATCGGTAAGATTTTTATTTTCAACATATTCGTCGCTTACTATTTCAAAAGTAATCGGCATGATTTATTTTCAGCACATTCGTCGGTTACTATTTCAAAAGTAATCGGCAAGATTTTTATTTTCAGCATATTCGTCAATGACTATTTCAAAAGTAATCGGCATGATTTATTTTCAGCATATTTGTCGGTTACTATTTCAAAAGTAATAGGCAAGATTTTTATTTTCAATATATTCGTCGGTTACTATTTCAAAGGTAATCGACATGATTTATTTTCAACACATTCGTCGATTACTATTTCAAAAGTAATCGGCATGATTTATTTTCTGCACATTCGTCTGTTACTATTTCAAAAGTAATCGGCAAGATTTTTATTTTCAGCATATTTGTTGGTTACTATTTTAAAAGTAATCGACAAGATTTTTATTTTCAACATATTGGTCGGTTCCTATTTCAAAAGTAATTGGCAAGACTTTTATTTTCAGCACATTTGTCGGTTACTATTTCAATAGTAATCGGCATGATTTATTTTCAGCACATTCGTCGGTTACTATTTCAAAAGTAATCGGCATGATTTATTTTCAACACATTCGTCGGTTACTATTTCAAAAGTAATCGGCATGATCTATTTTTTGCACATCCGTCGGTTACTATTTCAAAATTAATCGGCAAGATTTTTATTTTCAGCATATTCGTCGGTGACTATTTCAAAAGTAATCGGCATGATTTATTTTCAGCATATTCGTCGGTTACTATTTCAAAGGTAATCGACATCATTTATTTTCAACACATTCGTCGGTTACTATTTCAAAAGTAATCGGCATGATCTATTTTCTGCACATTCGTCGGTTACTATTTCAAAAGTAATAGGCAAGATTTTTATTTTCAGCATGTTCGTCGGTTACTATTTCAAAAGTAATCGGCAAGATTTTTATTTTCAGCACATTTGTCGGTTCCTATTTCAAAAGTAATCGGCAAGATTTTTATTTTTAGCATATTTGTCGGTTACTATTTTAAAAGTAATCGACAAGATTTTTATTTTCAAAATGTTCATCGGTTACTATTTCAAAAGTAATCGGCAAGATTTTTATTTTCCGCACATTTGTCGGTTACTATTTCAAAAGTAATCGGCAAGATTTTTATTTTCAGCATATTTGTCGATTACTATTATAAAAGTAATCGACAAGATTTTTATTTTCAGCATATTCGTCGGTGACTATATCAAAAGTAATCGGCAAGATTTTTATTTTCAGCATATTTGTCGGTTACTGTTTTAAAAGTAATCGACAAGATTTTTATTTTCAACATATTCGTCAGTTACTATTTCAAAAGTAATCGGCAAGACTTTATTTTCAGCATATTCGTTGGTTACTATTTCAAAAGTAATCGGTAAGATTTTTATTTTCAACATATTCGTTGCTTACTATTTCAAAAGTAATCGGCATGATTTATTTTCAGCACATTCGTCGGTTACTATTTCAAAAAAAATCGGCAAGATTTATTTTCAGCACATATTCGTCGGTTACTATTTCAAAAGTAATGGGCAAGACTTTTATTTTCAGCACATTTGTCGGTTACTATTTCAACAGTAATCGGCATGATTTATTTTCAGCACATTCGTTGGTTACTATTTCAAAAGTAATCGGCATGATTCATTTTCAACACATTCGTCGGTTACTATTTCAAAAGTAATCGGCATGATCTATTTTCTGCACATTCGTCGGTTACTATTTCAAAAGTAATCGGCAAGATTTTTATTTTCAGCATATTCGTCAATGACTATTTCAAAAGTAATCGGCATGATTTATTTTCAGCATATTCGTCGGTTACTATTTCAAAAGTAATAGGCAAGATTTTTATTTTCAGCATGTTCGTCGATTACTATTTCAAAAGTAATCGGCAAGATTTTTATTTTCAGCACATTCGTCGGTTACTATTTCAAAAGTAATCGGCAAGATTTTTATTTTCATCATATTTGTCGGTTACTATTTTAAAAGTAATCGACAAGATTTTTATTTTCAACATATTCGTCGGTTCCTATTTCAAAAGTAATCGGCAAGATTTTTATTTTTAGCATATTTGTCGGTTACTATTTTAAAAGTAATCGACAAGATTTTTATTTTCAACATATTCGTCGGTTACTATTTCAAAAGTAATCGGCAAGACTTTATTTTCAGCACATTCGTCGGTTACTATTTCAATAGTAATCGGCAAGATTTTTATTTTCAGCATATTCGTCGGTGACTATTTCAAAAGTAATCGGCAATATTTTTATTTTCAGCATATTTGTCGGTTACTATTTTAAAAGTAATCGACAAGATTTTTATTTTCAATATATTCGTCGGTTACTATTTCAAAAGTAATCGGCAAGACTTTATTTTCAGCATATTCGTTGGTTATTATTTCAAAAGTAATCGGTAAGATTTTTATTTTCAACATATTCGTCGCTTACTATTTCAAAAGTAATCGGCATGATTTATTTTCAGCACATTCGTCGGTTACTATTTCAAAAGTAATCGGCAAGATTTTTATTTTCAGCATATTCGTCAATGACTATTTCAAAAGTAATCGGCATGATTTATTTTCAGCATATTCGTCGGTGACTATTTCAAAAGTAATCGGCAATATTTTTATTTTCAGCATATTTGTCGGTTACTGTTTTAAAAGTAATCGACAAGATTTTTATTTTCAATATATTCGTCGGTTACTATTTCAAAAGTAATCGGCAAGACTTTATTTTCAGCATATTCGTTGGTTATTATTTCAAAAGTAATCGGTAAGATTTTTATTTTCAACATATTCGTCGCTTACTATTTCAAAAGTAATCGGCATGATTTATTTTCAGCACATTCGTCGGTTACTATTTCAAAAGTAATCGGCAAGATTTTTATTTTCAGCATATTCGTCAATGACTATTTCAAAAGTAATCGGCATGATTTATTTTCAGCATATTTGTCGGTTACTATTTCAAAAGTAATAGGCAAGATTTTTATTTTCAATATATTCGTCGGTTACTATTTCAAAGGTAATCGACATGATTTATTTTCAACACATTCGTCGATTACTATTTCAAAAGTAATCGGCATGATTTATTTTCTGCACATTCGTCTGTTACTATTTCAAAAGTAATCGGCAAGATTTTTATTTTCAGCATATTTGTCGGTTACTATTTTAAAAGTAATCGACAAGATTTTTATTTTCAACATATTCGTCGGTTCCTATTTCAAAAGTAATTGGCAAGACTTTTATTTTCAGCACATTTGTCGGTTACTATTTCAATAGTAATGCATGATCTATTTTCAGCACATTCGTGGGTTACTATTTCAAAAGTAATCGGCATGATTAATTTTCAACACATTCGTCGGTTACTATTTCAAAAGTAATCGGCATGATCTATTTTTTGCACATTCGTCGATTACTATTTCAAAATTAATCGGCAAGATTTTTATTTTCAGCATATTCGTCGGTGACTATATCAAAAGTAATCGGCATGATTTATTTTCAGCATATTCGTCGGTTACTATTTCAAAGGTAATCGACATTATTTATTTTCAACACATTCGTCGGTTACTATTTCAAAAGTAATCGGCATGATCTATTTTCTGCACATTCGTCGGTTACTATTTCAAAAGTAATCGGCAAGATTTTTATTTTCAGCATATTCGTCAATGACTATTTCAAAAGTAATCGACATGATTTATTTTCAGCATATTCGTCGGTTACTATTTCAAAAGTAATAGGCAAGATTTTTATTTTCAACATGTTCGTCGGTTACTATTTCAAAACTAATCGGCAAGATTTTTATTTTCAGCACATTCGTCGGTTACTATTTCAAAAGTAATCGGCAAGATTTTTATTTTCATCATATTTGTCGGTTACTATTTTAAAAGTAATCGACAAGATTTTTATTTTCAACATATTCGTCGGTTCCTATTTCAAAAGTAATCGGCAAGATTTTTATTTTTAGCATATTTGTCGGTTACTATTTTAAAAGTAATCGACAAGATTTTTATTTTCAACATATTCGTCGGTTACTATTTCAAAAGTAATCGGCAAGACTTTATTTTCAACCCATTCGTCGGTTACTATTTCAAAAGTAATTGGCAAGATTTTTATTTTCAGCATATTCGTCGGTGACTATTTCAAAAGTAATCGGCAAGATTTTTATTTTCAGCATATTCGTCGGTGACTATTTCAAAAGTAATCGGCAATATTTTTATTTTCAGCATATTTGTCGGTTACTGTTTTAAAAGTAATCGACAAGATTTTTATTTTCAATATATTCGTCGGTTACTATTTCAATAGTAATCGGCACGACTTTATTTTCAGCATATTCGTTGGTTACTATTTCAAAAGTAATAGGTAAGATTTTTATTTTCAACATATTCGTCGCTTATTATTTCAAAAGTAATCGGCATGATTTATTTTCAGCACATTCGTCGGTTACTATTTCAAAAGTAATCGGCAAGATTTTTATTTTCAGCATATTCGTCGGTGACTATTTCAAAAGTAATCGACATGATTTATTTTCAGCATATTCGTCGGTTACTATTTCAAAGGTAATTGGCATGATTTATTTTCAACACATTCGTCGGTTACTATTTCAAAAGTAATCGGCAAGATTTTAATTTTCAGCATATTCGTCGGTGACTATTTCAAAAGTAATCGGCAAGATTTTTATTTTTAGCATATTTGTCGGTTACTGTTTTAAAAGTAATCGGCATGATTTATTTTCAGCACATTCTACTATTTCAAAAGTAATCGGCAAGATTTATTTTCAGCACATATTCGTCGGTTACTATTTCAAAAGTAATGGGCAAGACTTTATTTTCAGCATATTCGTTGGCTACTATTTCAAAAGTAATCGGCATGATTTTTTTTCTGCACATTCGTCTGTTACTATTTCAAAAGTAATCGGCAAGATTTTATTTTCATCATATTTGTCGGTTACTATTTTAAAAGTAATCGACAAGATTTTTATTTTCAACATATTCGTCGGTTCCTATTTCAAAAGTAATTGGCAAGACTTTTATTTTCAGCACATTTGTCGGTTACTATTTCAATAGTAATCGGCATGATTTATTTTCAGCACATTCGTCGGTTACTATTTCAAAAGTAATCGGCATGATTTATTTTCAACACATTCGTCGGTTACTATTTCAAAAGTAATCGGCATGATCTATTTTTTGCACATCCGTCGGTTACTATTTCAAAATTAATCGGCAAGATTTTTATTTTCAGCATATTCGTCGGTGACTATTTCAAAAGTAATCGGCATGATTTATTTTCAGCATATTCGTCGGTTACTATTTCAAAGGTAATCGACATCATTTATTTTCAACACATTCGTCGGTTACTATTTCAAAAGTAATCGGCATGATCTATTTTCTGCACATTCGTCGGTTACTATTTCAAAAGTAATAGGCAAGATTTTTATTTTCAGCATGTTCGTCGGTTACTATTTCAAAAGTAATCGGCAAGATTTTTATTTTCAGCACATTCGTCGGTTCCTATTTCAAAAGTAATCGACAAGATTTTTATTTTTAGCATATTTGTCGGTTACTATTTTAAAAGTAATCGACAAGATTTTTATTTTCAAAATGTTCGTCGGTTACTATTTCAAAAGTAATCGGGAAGATTTTTATTTTCCGCACATTTGTCGGTTACTATTTCAAAAGTAATCGGCATGATTTTTATTTTCAGCATATTTGTCGGTTACTATTTTAAAAGTAATCGAAAAGATTTTTATTTTCAGCATATTCGTCGGTGACTATATCAAAAGTAATCGGCAAGATTTTTATTTTCAGCATATTTGTCGGTTACTGTTTTAAAAGTAATCGACAAGATTTTTATTTTCAACATATTCGTCAGTTACTATTTCAAAAGTAATCGGCAAGACTTTATTTTCAGCATATTCGTTGGTTACTTATTCAAAAGTAATCGGTAAGATTTTTATTTTCAACATATTCGTCGCTTACTATTTCAAAAGTAATCGGCATGATTTATTTTCAGCACATTCGTCGGTTACTATTTCAAAAGTAATCGGCAAGATTTATTTTCAGCACATATTCGTCGGTTACTATTTCAAAAGTAATGGGCAAGACTTTATTTTCAGCATATTCGTTGGTTACTATTTCAAAAGTAATCGGCATGATTTATTTTCTGCACATTCGTCTGTTACTATTTCAAAAGTAATCGACAAGATTTTATTTTCAGCATATTTGTCGGTTACTATTTTAAAAGTAATCGACAAGATTTTTATTTTCAACTTATTCGTCGGTTCCTATTTCAAAAGTAATTGGCAAGACTTTTATTTTCAGCACATTTGTCGGTTACTATTTCAATAGTAATCGGCATGATTTATTTTCAGCACATTCGTCGGTTACTATTTCAAAAGTAATCGGCATGATTTATTTTCAACACATTCGTCGGTTACTATTTCAAAAGTAATCGAAATGATCTATTTTTTGCACATCCGTCGGTTACTATTTCAAAATTAATCGGCAAGATTTTTATTTTCAGCATATTCGTCGGTGACTATTTCAAAAGTAATCGGCATGATTTATTTTCAGCATATTCGTCGGTTACTATTTCAAAGGTAATCGACATCATTTATTTTCAACACATTCGTCGGTTACTATTTCAAAAGTAATCGGCATGATCTATTTTCTGCACATTCGTCGGTTACTATTTCAAAAGTAATAGGCAAGATTTTTATTTTCAGCATGTCTGTCGGTTACTATTTCAAAAGTAATCGGCAAGATTTTTATTTTCAGCACATTCGTCGGTTCCTATTTCAAAAGTAATCGACAAGATTTTTATTTTTAGCATATTTGTCGGTTACTATTTTAAAAGTAATCGACAAGACTTTTATTTTCAAAATGTTCGTCGGTTACTATTTCAAAAGTAATCGGCAAGATTTTTATTTTCCGCACATTTGTCGGTTACTATTTCAAAAGTAATAGGCAAGATTTTTATTTTCAGCATGTTCGTCGGTTACTATTTCAAAAGTAATCGGCAAGATTTTTATTTTCAGCACATTCGTCGGTTACTATTTCAAAAGTAATCGGCAAGATTTTTATTTTCATCATATTTGTCGGTTACTACTTTAAAAGTAATCGACAAGATTTTTATTTTCAACATATTCGTCGGTTCCTATTTCAAAAGTAATCGGCAAGATTTTTATTTTTAGCATATTTGTCGGTTACTATTTTAAAAGTAATCGACAAGATTTTTATTTTCAACATATTCGTCGGTTACTATTTCAAAAGTAATCGGCAAGACTTTATTTTCAGCACATTCGTCGGTTACTATTTCAAAAGTAATCGGCAAGATTTTTATTTTCAGCACATTCGTCAGTTCCTATTTCAAAAGTAATCGACAAGATTTTTATTTTTAGCATATTTGTCGGTTACTATTTTAAAAGTAATCGACAAGATTTTTATTTTCAACATATTCGTCGGTTACTATTTCAAAAGTAATCGGCAAGACTTTATTTTCAGCACATTCGTCGGTTACTATTTCAAAAGTAATCGGCAAGATTTTTATTTTCAGCATATTCGTCGGTGATTATTTCAAAAGTAATCGGCAATATTTTTATTTTCAGCATATTTGTCGGTTACTGTTTTAAAAGTAATCGACAAGATTTTTATTTTCAATATATTCGTCGGTTACTATTTCAAAAGTAATCGGCAAGACTTTATTTTCAGCATATTTGTTGGTTACTATTTCAAAAGTAATCGGTAAGATTTTTATTTTCAACATATTCGTCGCTTACTATTTCAAAAGTAATCGGCATGATTTATTTTCAGCACATTCGTCGGTTACTGTTTCAAAAGTAATCGGCAAGATTTTTATTTTCAGCATATTCGTCAATGACTATTTCAAAAGTAATCGGCATGATTTATTTTCAGCATATTCGTCGGTTACTATTTCAAAAGTAATAGGCAAGATTTTTATTTTCAATATATTCGTTGTTTACTATTTCAAAGGTAATCGACATGATTTATTTTCAACACATTCGTCGGTTACTATTTCAAAAGTAATCGGCATGATTTATTTTCTGCACATTCGTCTGTTACTATTTCAAAAGTAATCGGCAAGATTTTTATTTTCAGCATATTTGTCGGTTACTATTTTAAAAGTAATCGACAAGATTTTTATTTTCAACATATTCGTCGGTTCCTATTTCAAAAGTAATTGGCAAGACTTTTATTTTCAGCACATTTGTCGGTTACTATTTCAATAGTAATCGGCATGATTTATTTTCAGCACATTCGTCGGTTACTATTTCAAAAGTAATCGGCATGATTTATTTTCAACACATTCGTCGGTTACTATTTCAAAAGTAATCGAAATGATCTATTTTTTGCACATCCGTCGATTACTATTTCAAAATTAATCGGCAAGATTTTTATTTTCAGCATATTCGTCGGTGACTATTTCAAAAGTAATCGGCATGATTTATTTTCAGCATATTCGTCGGTTACTATTTCAAAGGTAATCGACATCATTTATTTTCAACACATTCGTCGGTTACTATTTCAAAAGTAATCGGCATGACCTATTTTCTGCACATTCGTCGGTTACTATTTCAAAAGTAATAGGCAAGATTTTTATTTTCAGCACATTCGTCGGTTCCTATTTCAAAAGTAATCGACAAGATTTTTATTTTTAGCATATTTGTCGGTTACTATTTTAAAAGTAATCGACAAGATTTTTATTTTCAAAATGTTCGTCGGTTACTATTTCAAAAGTAATCGGCAAGATTTTTATTTTCCGCACATTTGTCGGTTACTATTTCAAAAGTAATCGGCAAGATTTTTATTTTCAGCATATTTGTCGGTTACTATTTTAAAAGTAATCGACAAGATTTTTATTTTCAGCATATTCGTCGGTGACTATAACAAAAGTAATCGGCAAGATTTTTATTTTCAGCATATTTGTCGGTTACTGTTTTAAAAGTAATCGACAAGATTTTTATTTTCAACATATTCGTCAGTTACTATTTCAAAAGTAATCGGCAAGACTTTATTTTCAGCATATTCGTTGGTTACTATTTCAAAAGTAATCGGTAAGATTTTTATTTTCAACATATTCGTCGCTTACTATTTCAAAAGTAATCGGCATGATTTATTTTCAGCACATTCGTCGGTTACTATTTCAAAAAAAATCGGCAAGATTTATTTTCAGCACATATTCGTCGGTTACTATTTCAAAAGTAATCGGCAAGATTTTTATTTTCAGCATATTCGTCAATGACTATTTCAAAAGTAATCGGCATGATTTATTTTCAGCATATTCGTCGGTTACTATTTCAAAAGTAATAGGCAAGATTTTTATTTTCAGCATGTTCGTCGATTACTATTTCAAAAGTAATCGGCAAGATTTTTATTTTCAGCACATTCGTCGGTTACTATTTCAAAAGTAATCGGCAAGATTTTTATTTTCATCATATTTGTCGGTTACTATTTTAAAAGTAATCGACAAGATTTTTATTTTCAACATATTCGTCGGTTCCTATTTCAAAAGTAATCGGCAAGATTTTTATTTTTAGCATATTTGTCGGTTACTATTTTAAAAGTAATCGACAAGATTTTTATTTTCAACATATTCGTCGGTTACTATTTCAAAAGTAATCGGCAAGACTTTATTTTCAGCACATTCGTCGGTTACTATTTCAATAGTAATCGGCAAGATTTTTATTTTCAGCATATTCGTCGGTGACTATTTCAAAAGTAATCGGCAATATTTTTATTTTCAGCATATTTGTCGGTTACTGTTTTAAAAGTAATCGACAAGATTTTTATTTTCAATATATTCGTCGGTTACTATTTCAAAAGTAATCGGCAAGACTTTATTTTCAGCATATTCGTTGGTTATTATTTCAAAAGTAATCGGTAAGATTTTTATTTTCAACATATTCGTCGCTTACTATTTCAAAAGTAATCGGCATGATTTATTTTCAGCACATTCGTCGGTTACTATTTCAAAAGTAATCGGCAAGATTTTTATTTTCAGCATATTCGTCAATGACTATTTCAAAAGTAATCGGCATGATTTATTTTCAGCATATTTGTCGGTTACTATTTCAAAAGTAATAGGCAAGATTTTTATTTTCAATATATTCGTCGGTTACTATTTCAAAGGTAATCGACATGATTTATTTTCAACACATTCGTCGGTTACTATTTCAAAAGTAATCGGCATGATTTATTTTCTGCACATTCGTCTGTTACTATTTCAAAAGTAATCGGCAAGATTTTTATTTTCAGCATATTTGTCGGTTACTATTTTAAAAGTAATCGACAAGATTTTTATTTTCAACATATTCGTCGGTTCCTATTTCAATAGTAATGCATGATCTATTTTCAGCACATTCGTGGGTTACTATTTCAAAAGTAATCGGCATGATTAATTTTCAACACATTCGTCGGTTACTATTTCAAAAGTAATCGGCATGATCTATTTTTTGCACATTCGTCGATTACTATTTCAAAATTAATCGGCAAGATTTTTATTTTCAGCATATTCGTCGGTGACTATATCAAAAGTAATCGGCATGATTTATTTTCAGCATATTCGTCGGTTACTATTTCAAAGGTAATCGACATTATTTATTTTCAACACATTCGTCGGTTACTATTTCAAAAGTAATCCGCATGATCTATTTTCTGCACATTCGTCGGTTACTATTTCAAAAGTAATCGGCAAGATTTTTATTTTCAGCATATTCGTCAATGACTATTTCAAAAGTAATCGGCATGATTTATTTTCAGCATATTCGTCGGTTACTATTTCAAAAGTAATAGGCAAGATTTTTATTTTCAACATGTTCGTCGGTTACTATTTCAAAACTAATCGGCAAGATTTTTATTTTCAGCACATTCGTCGGTTACTATTTCAAAAGTAATCGGCAAGATTTTTATTTTCATCATATTTGTCGGTTACTATTTTAAAAGTAATCGACAAGATTTTTATTTTCAACATATTCGTCGGTTCCTATTTCAAAAGTAATCGGCAAGATTTTTATTTTTAGCATATTTGTCGGTTACTATTTTAAAAGTAATCGACAAGATTTTTATTTTCAACATATTCGTCGGTTACTATTTCAAAAGTAATCGGCAAGACTTTATTTTCAACCCATTCGTCGGTTACTATTTCAAAAGTAATTGGCAAGATTTTTATTTTCAGCATATTCGTCGGTGACTATTTCAAAAGTAATCGGCAAGATTTTTATTTTCAGCATATTCGTCGGTGACTATTTCAAAAGTAATCGGCAATATTTTTATTTTCAGCATATTTGTCGGTTACTGTTTTAAAAGTAATCGACAAGATTTTTATTTTCAATATATTCGTCGGTTACTATTTCAATAGTAATCGGCACGACTTTATTTTCAGCATATTCGCTGGTTACTATTTCAAAAGTAATAGGTAAGATTTTTATTTTCAACATATTCGTCGCTTATTATTTCAAAAGTAATCGGCATGATTTATTTTCAGCACATTCGTCGGTTACTATTTCAAAAGTAATCGGCAAGATTTTTATTTTCAGCATATTCGTCGGTGACTATTTCAAAAGTAATCGACATGATTTATTTTCAGCATATTCGTCGGTTACTATTTCAAAGGTAATTGGCATGATTTATTTTCAACACATTCGTCGGTTACTATTTCAAAAGTAATCGGCAAGATTTTAATTTTCAGCATATTCGTCGGTGACTATTTCAAAAGTAATCGGGAAGATTTTTATTTTTAGCATATTTGTCGGTTACTGTTTTAAAAGTAATCGACAAGATTTTTATTTTCAACATATTCATCGGTTACTATTTCAAAAGTAATCGGCATGATTTATTTTCAGCACATTCTACTATTTCAAAAGTAATCGGCAAGATTTATTTTCAGCACATATTCGTCGGTTACTATTTCAAAAGTAATGGGCAAGACTTTATTTTCAGCATATTCGTTGGTTACTATTTCAAAAGTAATCGGCATGATTTTTTTTCTGCACATTCGTCTGTTACTATTTCAAAAGTAATCGGCAAGATTTTATTTTCATCATATTTGTCGGTTACTATTTTAAAAGTAATCGACAAGATTTTTATTTTCAACATATTCGTCGGTTCCTATTTCAAAAGTAATTGGCAAGACTTTTATTTTCAGCACATTTGTCGGTTACTATTTCAATAGTAATCGGCATGATTTATTTTCAGCACATTCGTCGGTTACTATTTCAAAAGTAATCGGCATGATTTATTTTCAACACATTCGTCGGTTACTATTTCAAAAGTAATCGGCATGATCTATTTTTTGCACATCCGTCGGTTACTATTTCAAAATTAATCGGCAAGATTTTTATTTTCAGCATATTCGTCGGTGACTATTTCAAAAGTAATCGGCATGATTTATTTTCAGCATATTCGTCGGTTACTATTTCAAAGGTAATCGACATCATTTATTTTCAACACATTCGTCGGTTACTATTTCAAAAGTAATCGGCATGATCTATTTTCTGCACATTCGTCGGTTACTATTTCAAAAGTAATAGGCAAGATTTTTATTTTCAGCATGTTCGTCGGTTACTATTTCAAAAGTAATCGGCAAGATTTTTATTTTCAGCACATTCGTCGGTTCCTATTTCAAAAGTAATCGACAAGATTTTTATTTTTAGCATATTTGTCGGTTACTATTTTAAAAGTAATCGACAAGATTTTTATTTTCAAAATGTTCGTCGGTTACTATTTCAAAAGTAATCGGGAAGATTTTTATTTTCCGCACATTTGTCGGTTACTATTTCAAAAGTAATCGGCATGATTTTTATTTTCAGCATATTTGTCGGTTACTATTTTAAAAGTAATCGACAAGATTTTTATTTTCAGCATATTCGTCGGTGACTATATCAAAAGTAATCGGCAAGATTTTTATTTTCAGCATATTTGTCGGTTACTGTTTTAAAAGTAATCGACAAGATTTTTATTTTCAACATATTCGTCAGTTACTATTTCAAAAGTAATCGGCAAGACTTTATTTTCAGCATATTCGTTGGTTACTTATTCAAAAGTAATCGGTAAGATTTTTATTTTCAACATATTCGTCGCTTACTATTTCAAAAGTAATCGGCATGATTTATTTTCAGCACATTCGTCGGTTACTATTTCAAAAGTAATCGGCAAGATTTATTTTCAGCACATATTCGTCGGTTACTATTTCAAAAGTAATGGGCAAGACTTTATTTTCAGCATATTCGTTGGTTACTATTTCAAAAGTAATCGGCATGATTTATTTTCTGCACATTCGTCTGTTACTATTTCAAAAGTAATCGACAAGATTTTATTTTCAGCATATTTGTCGGTTACTATTTTAAAAGTAATCGACAAGATTTTTATTTTCAACTTATTCGTCGGTTCCTATTTCAAAAGTAATTGGCAAGACTTTTATTTTCAGCACATTTGTCGGTTACTATTTCAATAGTAATCGGCATGATTTATTTTCAGCACATTCGTCGGTTACTATTTCAAAAGTAATCGGCATGATTTATTTTCAACACATTCGTCGGTTACTATTTCAAAAGTAATCGAAATGATCTATTTTTTGCACATCCGTCGGTTACTATTTCAAAATTAATCGGCAAGATTTTATTTTCATCATATTTGTCGGTTACTATTTTAAAAGTAATCGACAAGATTTTTATTTTCAACATATTCGTCGGTTCCTATTTCAAAAGTAATTGGCAAGACTTTTATTTTCAGCACATTTGTCGGTTACTATTTCAATAGTAATCGGCATGATTTATTTTCAGCACATTCGTCGGTTACTATTTCAAAAGTAATCGGCATGATTTATTTTCAACACATTCGTCGGTTACTATTTCAAAAGTAATCGGCATGATCTATTTTTTGCACATCCGTCGGTTACTATTTCAAAATTAATCGGCAAGATTTTTATTTTCAGCATATTCGTCGGTGACTATTTCAAAAGTAATCGGCATGATTTATTTTCAGCATATTCGTCGGTTACTATTTCAAAGGTAATCGACATCATTTATTTTCAACACATTCGTCGGTTACTATTTCAAAAGTAATCGGCATGATCTATTTTCTGCACATTCGTCGGTTACTATTTCAAAAGTAATAGGCAAGATTTTTATTTTCAGCATGTTCGTCGGTTACTATTTCAAAAGTAATCGGCAAGATTTTTATTTTCAGCACATTCGTCGGTTCCTATTTCAAAAGTAATCGACAAGATTTTTATTTTTAGCATATTTGTCGGTTACTATTTTAAAAGTAATCG
Source organism: Medicago lupulina (assembly GCA_958299785.1). NCBI lineage: Eukaryota > Viridiplantae > Streptophyta > Magnoliopsida > Fabales > Fabaceae > Medicago > Medicago lupulina. Next base: position 43,411,454 of record OY283144.1, read on the forward strand.
ACAAGATTTTTATTTTCAAAATGTTCGTCGGTTACTATTTCAAAAGTAATCGGGAAGATTTTTATTTTCCGCACATTTGTCGGTTACTATTTCAAAAGTAATCGGCATGATTTTTATTTTCAGCATATTTGTCGGTTACTATTTTAAAAGTAATCGACAAGATTTTTATTTTCAGCATATTCGTCGGTGACTATATCAAAAGTAATCGGCAAGATTTTTATTTTCAGCATATTTGTCGGTTACTGTTTTAAAAGTAATCGACAAGATTTTTATTTTCAACATATTCGTCAGTTACTATTTCAAAAGTAATCGGCAAGACTTTATTTTCAGCATATTCGTTGGTTACTTATTCAAAAGTAATCGGTAAGATTTTTATTTTCAACATATTCGTCGCTTACTATTTCAAAAGTAATCGGCATGATTTATTTTCAGCACATTCGTCGGTTACTATTTCAAAAGTAATCGGCAAGATTTATTTTCAGCACATATTCGTCGGTTACTATTTCAAAAGTAATGGGCAAGACTTTATTTTCAGCATATTCGTTGGTTACTATTTCAAAAGTAATCGGCATGATTTATTTTCTGCACATTCGTCTGTTACTATTTCAAAAGTAATCGACAAGATTTTATTTTCAGCATATTTGTCGGTTACTATTTTAAAAGTAATCGACAAGATTTTTATTTTCAACTTATTCGTCGGTTCCTATTTCAAAAGTAATTGGCAAGACTTTTATTTTCAGCACATTTGTCGGTTACTATTTCAATAGTAATCGGCATGATTTATTTTCAGCACATTCGTCGGTTACTATTTCAAAAGTAATCGGCATGATTTATTTTCAACACATTCGTCGGTTACTATTTCAAAAGTAATCGAAATGATCTATTTTTTGCACATCCGTCGGTTACTATTTCAAAATTAATCGGCAAGATTTTTATTTTCAGCATATTCGTCGGTGACTATTTCAAAAGTAATCGGCATGATTTATTTTCAGCATATTCGTCGGTTACTATTTCAAAGGTAATCGACATCATTTATTTTCAACACATTCGTCGGTTACTATTTCAAAAGTAATCGGCATGATCTATTTTCTGCACATTCGTCGGTTACTATTTCAAAAGTAATAGGCAAGATTTTTATTTTCAGCATGTCTGTCGGTTACTATTTCAAAAGTAATCGGCAAGATTTTTATTTTCAGCACATTCGTCGGTTCCTATTTCAAAAGTAATCGACAAGATTTTTATTTTTAGCATATTTGTCGGTTACTATTTTAAAAGTAATCGACAAGACTTTTATTTTCAAAATGTTCGTCGGTTACTATTTCAAAAGTAATCGGCAAGATTTTTATTTTCCGCACATTTGTCGGTTACTATTTCAAAAGGAATAGGCAAGATTTTTATTTTCAGCATGTTCGTCGGTTACTATTTCAAAAGTAATCGGCAAGATTTTTATTTTCAGCACATTCGTCGGTTACTATTTCAAAAGTAATCGGCAAGATTTTTATTTTCATCATATTTGTCGGTTACTACTTTAAAAGTAATCGACAAGATTTTTATTTTCAACATATTCGTCGGTTCCTATTTCAAAAGTATTCGGCAAGATTTTTATTTTTAGCATATTTGTCGGTTACTATTTTAAAAGTAATCGACAAGATTTTTATTTTCAACATATTCGTCGGTTACTATTTCAAAAGTAATCGGCAAGACTTTATTTTCAGCACATTCGTCGGTTACTATTTCAAAAGTAATCGGCAAGATTTTTATTTTCAGCACATTCGTCAGTTCCTATTTCAAAAGTAATCGACAAGATTTTTATTTTTAGCATATTTGTCGGTTACTATTTTAAAAGTAATCGACAAGATTTTTATTTTCAACATATTCGTCGGTTACTATTTCAAAAGTAATCGGCAAGACTTTATTTTCAGCACATTCGTCGGTTACTATTTCAAAAGTAATCGGCAAGATTTTTATTTTCAGCATATTCGTCGGTGACTATTTCAAAAGTAATCGGCAATATTTTTATTTTCAGCATATTTGTCGGTTACTGTTTTAAAAGTAATCGACAAGATTTTTATTTTCAATATATTCGTCGGTTACTATTTCAAAAGTAATCGGCAAGACTTTATTTTCAGCATATTTGTTGGTTACTATTTCAAAAGTAATCGGTAAGATTTTTATTTTCAACATATTCGTCGCTTACTATTTCAAAAGTAATCGGCATGATTTATTTTCAGCACATTCGTCGGTTACTGTTTCAAAAGTAATCGGCAAGATTTTTATTTTCAGCATATTCGTCAATGACTATTTCAAAAGTAATCGGCATGATTTATTTTCAGCATATTCGTCGGTTACTATTTCAAAAGTAATAGGCAAGATTTTTATTTTCAATATATTCGTTGTTTACTATTTCAAAGGTAATCGACATGATTTATTTTCAACACATTCGTCGGTTACTATTTCAAAAGTAATCGGCATGATTTATTTTCTGCACATTCGTCTGTTACTATTTCAAAAGTAATCGGCAAGATTTTTATTTTCAGCATATTTGTCGGTTACTATTTTAAAAGTAATCGACAAGATTTTTATTTTCAACATATTCGTCGGTTCCTATTTCAAAAGTAATTGGCAAGACTTTTATTTTCAGCACATTTGTCGGTTACTATTTCAATAGTAATCGGCATGATTTATTTTCAGCACATTCGTCGGTTACTATTTCAAAAGTAATCGGCATGATTTATTTTCAACACATTCGTCGGTTACTATTTCAAAAGTAATCGAAATGATCTATTTTTTGCACATCCGTCGGTTACTATTTCAAAATTAATCGGCAAGATTTTTATTTTCAGCATATTCGTCGGTGACTATTTCAAAAGTAATCGGCATGATTTATTTTCAGCATATTCGTCGGTTACTATTTCAAAGGTAATCGACATCATTTATTTTCAACACATTCGTCGGTTACTATTTCAAAAGTAATCGGCATGACCTATTTTCTGCACATTCGTCGGTTACTATTTCAAAAGTAATAGGCAAGATTTTTATTTTCAGCACATTCGTCGGTTCCTATTTCAAAAGTAATCGACAAGATTTTTATTTTTAGCATATTTGTCGGTTACTATTTTAAAAGTAATCGACAAGATTTTTATTTTCAAAATGTTCGTCGGTTACTATTTCAAAAGTAATCGGCAAGATTTTTATTTTCCGCACATTTGTCGGTTACTATTTCAAAAGTAATCGGCAAGATTTTTATTTTCAGCATATTTGTCGGTTACTATTTTAAAAGTAATCGACAAGATTTTTATTTTCAGCATATTCGTCGGTGACTATAACAAAAGTAATCGGCAAGATTTTTATTTTCAGCATATTTGTCGGTTACTGTTTTAAAAGTAATCGACAAGATTTTTATTTTCAACATATTCGTCAGTTACTATTTCAAAAGTAATCGGCAAGACTTTATTTTCAGCATATTCGTTGGTTACTATTTCAAAAGTAATCGGTAAGATTTTTATTTTCAACATATTCGTCGCTTACTATTTCAAAAGTAATCGGCATGATTTATTTTCAGCACATTCGTCGGTTACTATTTCAAAAAAAATCGGCAAGATTTATTTTCAGCACATATTCGTCGGTTACTATTTCATAAGTAATCGGCAAGATTTTTATTTTCAGCATATTCGTCAATGACTATTTCAAAAGTAATCGGCATGATTTATTTTCAGCATATTCGTCGGTTACTATTTCAAAAGTAATAGGCAAGATTTTTATTTTCAGCATGTTCGTCGGTTACTATTTCAAAAGTAATCGGCAAGATTTTTATTTTCAGCACATTCGTCGGTTACTATTTCAAAAGTAATCGGCAAGATTTTTATTTTCATCATATTTGTCGGTTACTATTTTAAAAGTAATCGACAAGATTTTTATTTTCAACATATTCGTCGGTTCCTATTTCAAAAGTAATCGGCAAGATTTTTATTTTTAGCATATTTGTCGGTTACTATTTTAAAAGTAATCGACAAGATTTTTATTTTCAACATATTCGTCGGTTACTATTTCAAAAGTAATCGGCAAGACTTTATTTTCAACACATTCGTCGGTTACTATTTCAAAAGTAATTGGCAAGATTTTTATTTTCAGCATATTCGTCGGTGACTATTTCAAAAGTAATCGGCAAGATTTTTATTTTCAGCATATTCGTCGGTGACTATTTCAAAAGTAATCGGCAATATTTTTATTTTCAGCATATTTGTCGGTTACTGTTTTAAAAGTAATCGACAAGATTTTTATTTTCAATATATTCGTCGGTTACTATTTCAAAAGTAATCGGCAAGACTTTATTTTCAGCATATTCGTTGGTTACTATTTCAAAAGTAATCGGTAAGATTTTTATTTTCAACATATTCGTCGCTTACTATTTCAAAAGTAATCGGCATGATTTATTTTCAGCACATTCGTCGGTTACTATTTCAAAAGTAATCGGCAAGATTTATTTTCAGCACATATTCGTCGGTTACTATTTCAAAAGTAATGGGCAAGACTTTATTTTCAGCATATTCGTTGGTTACTATTTCAAAAGTAATCGGCATGATTTATTTTCTGCACATTCGTCTGTTACTATTTCAAAAGTAATCGGCAAGATTTTATTTTCAGCATATTTGTCGGTTACTATTTTAAAAGTAATCGACAAGATTTTTATTTTCAACATATTCGTCGGTTCCTATTTCAAAAGTAATTGGCAAGACTTTTATTTTCAGCACATTTGTCGGTTACTATTTCAATAGTAATCGGCATGATTTATTTTCAGCACATTCGTCGGTTACTATTTCAAAAGTAATCGGCATGATTTATTTTCAACACATTCGTCGGTTACTATTTCAAAAGTAATCGAAATGATCTATTTTTTGCACATCCGTCGGTTACTATTTCAAAATTAATCGGCAAGATTTTTATTTTCAGCATATTCGTCGGTGACTATTTCAAAAGTAATCGGCATTATTTATTTTCAGCATATTCGTCGGTTACGAATATGTTGAAAATAAAAATCTTGTCGATTACTTTTAAAATAGTAACCGACAAATATGCTGAAAATAAAAATCTTGCCGATTACTTTTGAAATAGTAACAGACGAATGTGCAGAAAATAAATCATGCCGATTACTTTTGAAATAGTAACCGACGAATGTGTTGAAAATAAATCATGTCGATTACCTTTGAAATAGTAACCGACGAATATGTTGAAAATAAAAATCTTACCGATTACTTTTGAAATAGTAACCAACGAATATGCTGAAAATAAAGTCTTGCCCATTACTTTTGAAATAGTAACCGACGAATATGTGCTGAAAATAAATTTTGCCGATTACTTTTGACATAGTAACCGACGAATGTGCTGAAAATAAATCATCCCGATTACTTTTGAAATAGTAACCGACGAATATGTTGAAAATAAAAATCTTGTCGATTACTTTTAAAATAGTAACAGACGAATGTGCTGAAAATAAATCATGTCGATTACCTTTGAAATAGTAACCGACGAATATGTTGAAAATAAAAATCTTACCGATTACTTTTGAAATAGTAACCAACGAATGTGCTGAAAATAAAGTCTTGCCGATTACTTTTGAAATAGTAACCGACGAATATGTTGAAAATAAAAATCTTGTCGATTACTTTTAAAACAGTAACCGACAAATATGCTAAAAATAAAAATCTTGCCGATTACTTTTGAAATAGGAACCGACGAATATGTTGAAAATAAAAATCTTGGCGATTACCTTTAAAATAGTAACCGACAAATATGCTGAAAACAAAAATCTTGCCGATTACTTTTGAAATAGTAACCGACGAATGTGTTGAAAATAAATCATGTCGATTACCTTTGAAATAGTAACCGACGAATATGTTGAAAATAAAAATCTTACCGATTACTTTTGAAATAGTAACCAACGAATATGCTGAAAATAAAGTCTTGCCGATTACTTTTGAAATAGTAACCGACGAATATGTTGAAAATAAAAATCTTGTCGATTACATTTAAAATAGTAACCGACAAATATGCTAAAAATAAAAATCTTGCCGATTACTTTTGAAATAGGAACCGACGAATATGTTGAAAATAAAAATCTTGTCGATTACTTTTAAAATAGTAACCGACAAATATGCTGAAAATAAAAATCTTGCCGATTACTTTTGAAATAGTAACAGACGAATGTGCAGAAAATAAATCATGCCGATTACTTTTGAAATAGTAACCGACGAATGTGTTGAAAATAAATCATGTCGATTACCTTTGAAATAGTAACCGACGAATATGTTGAAAATAAAAATCTTACCGATTACTTTTGAAATAGTAACAAACGAATATGCTGAAAATAAAGTCTTGCCCATTACTTTTGAAATAGTAACCGACGAATATGTGCTGAAAATAAATTTTGCCGATTACTTTTGAAATAGTAACCGACGAATGTGCTGAAAATAAATCATGCCGATTACTTTTGAAATAGTAAGCGACGAATATGTTGAAAATTAAAATCTTACCGATTACTTTTGAAATAGTAACCAACGAATATGCTGAAAATAAAGTCTTGCCCATTACTTTTGAAATAGTAACCGACGAATATATTGAAAATAAAAATCTTGTCGATTACTTTTAAAACAGTAACCGACAAATATGCTGAAAATAAAAATATTGCCGATTACTTTTGAAATAGTCACCGACGAATATGCTGAAAATAAAAATCTTGCCGATTACTTTTGAAATAGTAACCGACGAATGTGCTGAAAATAAAGTCTTGCCGATTACTTTTGAAATAGTAACCGACGAATATGTTGAAAATAAAAATCTTGTCGATTACTTTTAAAACAGTAACCGACAAATATGCTAAAAATAAAAATCTTGCCGATTACTTTTGAAATAGGAACCGACGAATATGTTGAAAATAAAAATCTTGGCGATTACTTTTAAAATAGTAACCGACAAATATGCTGAAAACAAAAATCTTGCCGATTACTTTTGAAATAGTAACCGACGAATGTGTTGAAAATAAATCATGTCGATTACCTTTGAAATAGTAACCGACGAATATGTTGAAAATAAAAATCTTACCGATTACTTTTGAAATAGTAACCAACGAATATGCTGAAAATAAAGTCTTGCCCATTACTTTTGAAATAGTAACCGACGAATATGTGCTGAAAATAAATCTTGCCGATTACTTTTGAAATAGTAACCGACGAATGTGCTGAAAATAAATCATGCCGATTACTTTTGAAATAGTAAGCAACGAATATGTTGAAAATAAAAATCTTACCGATTACTTTTGAAATAGTAACCAACGAATATGCTGAAAATAAAGTCTTGCCGATTACTTTTGAAATAGTAACCGACGAATATATTGAAAATAAAAATCTTGTCGATTACTTTTAAAACAGTAACCGACAAATATGCTGAAAATAAAAATATTGCCGATTACTTTTGAAATAGTCACCGACGAATATGCTGAAAATAAAAATCTTGCCGATTACTTTTGAAATAGTAACCGACGAATGTGTTGAAAATAAATCATGTCGATTACCTTTGAAATAGTAACCGACGAATATGTTGAAAATAAAAATCTTACCGATTACTTTTGAAATAGTAACCAACGAATATGCTGAAAATAAAGTCTTGCCGATTACTTTTGAAATAGTAACCGACGAATATGTTGAAAATAAAAATCTTGTCGATTACTTTTAAAACAGTAACCGACAAATATGCTAAAAATAAAAATCTTGCTGATTACTTTTGAAATAGGAACCGACGAATATGTTGAAAATAAAAATCTTGGCGATTACTTTTAAAATAGTAACCGACAAATATGCTGAAAATAAAAATCTTGCCGATTACTTTTGAAATAGTAACAGACGAATGTGCAGAAAATAAATCATGCCGATTACTTTTGAAATAGTAACCGACGAATGTGTTGAAAATAAATCATGTCGATTACCTTTGAAATAGTAACCGACGAATATGTTGAAAATAAAAATCTTACCGATTACTTTTGAAATAGTAACCGACGAATGTGCTGAAAATAAAGTCTTGCCGATTACTTTTGAAATAGTAACCGACGAATATGTTGAAAATAAAAATCTTGTCGATTACTTTTAAAACAGTAACCGACAAATATGCTAAAAATAAAAATCTTGCCGATTACTTTTGAAATAGGAACCGACGAATATGTTGAAAATAAAAATCTTGGCGATTACCTTTAAAATAGTAACCGACAAATATGCTGAAAACAAAAATCTTGCCGATTACTTTTGAAATAGTAACCGACGAATGTGTTGAAAATAAATCATGTCGATTACCTTTGAAATAGTAACCGACGAATATGTTGAAAATAAAAATCTTACCGATTACTTTTGAAATAGTAACCAACGAATATGCTGAAAATAAAGTCTTGCCGATTACTTTTGAAATAGTAACCGACGAATATGTTGAAAATAAAAATCTTGTCGATTACATTTAAAATAGTAACCGACAAATATGCTAAAAATAAAAATCTTGCCGATTACTTTTGAAATAGGAACCGACGAATATGTTGAAAATAAAAATCTTGTCGATTACTTTTAAAATAGTAACCGACAAATATGCTGAAAATAAAAATCTTGCCGATTACTTTTGAAATAGTAACAGACGAATGTGCAGAAAATAAATCATGCCGATTACTTTTGAAATAGTAACCGACGAATGTGTTGAAAATAAATCATGTCGATTACCTTTGAAATAGTAACCGACGAATATGTTGAAAATAAAAATCTTACCGATTACTTTTGAAATAGTAACAAACGAATATGCTGAAAATAAAGTCTTGCCCATTACTTTTGAAATAGTAACCGACGAATATGTGCTGAAAATAAATTTTGCCGATTACTTTTGAAATAGTAACCGACGAATGTGCTGAAAATAAATCATGCCGATTACTTTTGAAATAGTAAGCGACGAATATGTTGAAAATTAAAATCTTACCGATTACTTTTGAAATAGTAACCAACGAATATGCTGAAAATAAAGTCTTGCCCATTACTTTTGAAATAGTAACCGACGAATATATTGAAAATAAAAATCTTGTCGATTACTTTTAAAACAGTAACCGACAAATATGCTGAAAATAAAAATATTGCCGATTACTTTTGAAATAGTCACCGACGAATATGCTGAAAATAAAAATCTTGCCGATTACTTTTGAAATAGTAACCGACGAATGTGCTGAAAATAAAGTCTTGCCGATTACTTTTGAAATAGTAACCGACGAATATGTTGAAAATAAAAATCTTGTCGATTACTTTTAAAACAGTAACCGACAAATATGCTAAAAATAAAAATCTTGCCGATTACTTTTGAAATAGGAACCGACGAATATGTTGAAAATAAAAATCTTGGCGATTACTTTTAAAATAGTAACCGACAAATATGCTGAAAGCAAAAATCTTGCCGATTACTTTTGAAATAGTAACCGACGAATGTGTTGAAAATAAATCATGTCGATTACCTTTGAAATAGTAACCGACGAATATGTTGAAAATAAAAATCTTACCGATTACTTTTGAAATAGTAACCAACGAATATGCTGAAAATAAAGTCTTGCCCATTACTTTTGAAATAGTAACCGACGAATATGTGCTGAAAATAAATCTTGCCGATTACTTTTGAAATAGTAACCGACGAATGTGCTGAAAATAAATCATGCCGATTACTTTTGAAATAGTAAGCAACGAATATGTTGAAAATAAAAATCTTACCGATTACTTTTGAAATAGTAACCAACGAATATGCTGAAAATAAAGTCTTGCCGATTACTTTTGAAATAGTAACCGACGAATATATTGAAAATAAAAATCTTGTCGATTACTTTTAAAACAGTAACCGACAAATATGCTGAAAATAAAAATATTGCCGATTACTTTTGAAATAGTCACCGACGAATATGCTGAAAATAAAAATCTTGCCGATTACTTTTGAAATAGTAACCGACGAATGTGCTGAAAATAAAGTCTTGCCCGATTACTTTTGAAATAGTAACCGACGAATATGTTGAAAATAAAAATCTTGTCGATTACTTTTAAAACAGTAACCGACAAATATGCTAAAAATAAAAATCTTGCTGATTACTTTTGAAATAGGAACCGACGAATATGTTGAAAATAAAAATCTTGGCGATTACTTTTAAAATAGTAACCGACAAATATGCTGAAAATAAAAATCTTGCCGATTACTTTTGAAATAGTAACAGACGAATGTGCAGAAAATAAATCATGCCGATTACTTTTGAAATAGTAACCGACGAATGTGTTGAAAATAAATCATGTCGATTACCTTTGAAATAGTAACCGACGAATATGTTGAAAATAAAAATCTTACCGATTACTTTTGAAATAGTAACCGACGAATGTGCTGAAAATAAAGTCTTGCCGATTACTTTTGAAATAGTAACCGACGAATATGTTGAAAATAAAAATCTTGTCGATTACTTTTAAAACAGTAACCGACAAATATGCTAAAAATAAAAATCTTGCCGATTACTTTTGAAATAGGAACCGACGAATATGTTGAAAATAAAAATCTTGGCGATTACCTTTAAAATAGTAACCGACAAATATGCTGAAAACAAAAATCTTGCCGATTACTTTTGAAATAGTAACCGACGAATGTGTTGAAAATAAATCATGTCGATTACCTTTGAAATAGTAACCGACGAATATGTTGAAAATAAAAATCTTACCGATTACTTTTGAAATAGTAACCAACGAATATGCTGAAAATAAAGTCTTGCCGATTACTTTTGAAATAGTAACCGACGAATATGTTGAAAATAAAAATCTTGTCGATTACATTTAAAATAGTAACCGACAAATATGCTAAAAATAAAAATCTTGCCGATTACTTTTGAAATAGGAACCGACGAATATGTTGAAAATAAAAATCTTGTCGATTACTTTTAAAATAGTAACCGACAAATATGCTGAAAATAAAAATCTTGCCGATTACTTTTGAAATAGTAACAGACGAATGTGCAGAAAATAAATCATGCCGATTACTTTTGAAATAGTAACCGACGAATGTGTTGAAAATAAATCATGTCGATTACCTTTGAAATAGTAACCGACGAATATGTTGAAAATAAAAATCTTACCGATTACTTTTGAAATAGTAACAAACGAATATGCTGAAAATAAAGTCTTGCCCATTACTTTTGAAATAGTAACCGACGAATATGTGCTGAAAATAAATTTTGCCGATTACTTTTGAAATAGTAACCGACGAATGTGCTGAAAATAAATCATGCCGATTACTTTTGAAATAGTAAGCGACGAATATGTTGAAAATTAAAATCTTACCGATTACTTTTGAAATAGTAACCAACGAATATGCTGAAAATAAAGTCTTGCCCATTACTTTTGAAATAGTAACCGACGAATATATTGAAAATAAAAATCTTGTCGATTACTTTTAAAACAGTAACCGACAAATATGCTGAAAATAAAAATATTGCCGATTACTTTTGAAATAGTCACCGACGAATATGCTGAAAATAAAAATCTTGCCGATTACTTTTGAAATAGTAACCGACGAATGTGCTGAAAATAAAGTCTTGCCGATTACTTTTGAAATAGTAACCGACGAATATGTTGAAAATAAAAATCTTGTCGATTACTTTTAAAACAGTAACCGACAAATATGCTAAAAATAAAAATCTTGCCGATTACTTTTGAAATAGGAACCGACGAATATGTTGAAAATAAAAATCTTGGCGATTACTTTTAAAATAGTAACCGACAAATATGCTGAAAACAAAAATCTTGCCGATTACTTTTGAAATAGTAACCGACGAATGTGTTGAAAATAAATCATGTCGATTACCTTTGAAATAGTAACCGACGAATATGTTGAAAATAAAAATCTTACCGATTACTTTTGAAATAGTAACCAACGAATATGCTGAAAATAAAGTCTTGCCCATTACTTTTGAAATAGTAACCGACGAATATGTGCTGAAAATAAATCTTGCCGATTACTTTTGAAATAGTAACCGACGAATGTGCTGAAAATAAATCATGCCGATTACTTTTGAAATAGTAAGCAACGAATATGTTGAAAATAAAAATCTTACCGATTACTTTTGAAATAGTAACCAACGAATATGCTGAAAATAAAGTCTTGCCGATTACTTTTGAAATAGTAACCGACGAATATATTGAAAATAAAAATCTTGTCGATTACTTTTAAAACAGTAACCGACAAATATGCTGAAAATAAAAATATTGCCGATTACTTTTGAAATAGTCACCGACGAATATGCTGAAAATAAAAATCTTGCCGATTACTTTTGAAATAGTAACCGACGAATGTGCTGAAAATAAAGTCTTGCCGATTACTTTTGAAATAGTAACCGACGAATATGTTGAAAATAAAAATCTTGTCGATTACTTTTAAAACAGTAACCGACAAATATGCTAAAAATAAAAATCTTGCTGATTACTTTTGAAATAGGAACCGACGAATATGTTGAAAATAAAAATCTTGGCGATTACTTTTAAAATAGTAACCGACAAATATGCTGAAAATAAAAATCTTGCCGATTACTTTTGAAATAGTAACAGACGAATGTGCAGAAAATAAATCATGCCGATTACTTTTGAAATAGTAACCGACGAATGTGTTGAAAATAAATCATGTCGATTACCTTTGAAATAGTAACCGACGAATATGTTGAAAATAAAAATCTTACCGATTACTTTTGAAATAGTAACCGACGAATGTGCTGAAAATAAAGTCTTGCCGATTACTTTTGAAATAGTAACCGACGAATATGTTGAAAATAAAAATCTTGTCGATTACTTTTAAAACAGTAACCGACAAATATGCTAAAAATAAAAATCTTGCCGATTACTTTTTAAATAGGAACCGACGAATATGTTGAAAATAAAAATCTTGGCGATTACCTTTAAAATAGTAACCGACAAATATGCTGAAAACAAAAATCTTGCCGATTACTTTTGAAATAGTAACCGACGAATGTGTTGAAAATAAATCATGTCGATTACCTTTGAAATAGTAACCGACGAATATGTTGAAAATAAAAATCTTACCGATTACTTTTGAAATAGTAACCAACGAATATGCTGAAAATAAAGTCTTGCCGATTACTTTTGAAATAGTAACCGACGAATATGTTGAAAATAAAAATCTTGTCGATTACATTTAAAATAGTAACCGACAAATATGCTAAAAATAAAAATCTTGCCGATTACTTTTGAAATAGGAACCGACGAATATGTTGAAAATAAAAATCTTGTCGATTACTTTTAAAATAGTAACCGACAAATATGCTGAAAATAAAAATCTTGCCGATTACTTTTGAAATAGTAACAGACGAATGTGCAGAAAATAAATCATGCCGATTACTTTTGAAATAGTAACCGACGAATGTGTTGAAAATAAATCATGTCGATTACCTTTGAAATAGTAACCGACGAATATGTTGAAAATAAAAATCTTACCGATTACTTTTGAAATAGTAACAAACGAATATGCTGAAAATAAAGTCTTGCCCATTACTTTTGAAATAGTAACCGACGAATATGTGCTGAAAATAAATTTTGCCGATTACTTTTGAAATAGTAACCGACGAATGTGCTGAAAATAAATCATGCCGATTACTTTTGAAATAGTAAGCGACGAATATGTTGAAAATTAAAATCTTACCGATTACTTTTGAAATAGTAACCAACGAATATGCTGAAAATAAAGTCTTGCCCATTACTTTTGAAATAGTAACCGACGAATATATTGAAAATAAAAATCTTGTCGATTACTTTTAAAACAGTAACCGACAAATATGCTGAAAATAAAAATATTGCCGATTACTTTTGAAATAGTCACCGACGAATATGCTGAAAATAAAAATCTTGCCGATTACTTTTGAAATAGTAACCGACGAATGTGCTGAAAATAAAGTCTTGCCGATTACTTTTGAAATAGTAACCGACGAATATGTTGAAAATAAAAATCTTGTCGATTACTTTTAAAACAGTAACCGACAAATATGCTAAAAATAAAAATCTTGCCGATTACTTTTGAAATAGGAACCGACGAATATGTTGAAAATAAAAATCTTGGCGATTACTTTTAAAATAGTAACCGACAAATATGCTGAAAACAAAAATCTTGCCGATTACTTTTGAAATAGTAACCGACGAATGTGTTGAAAATAAATCATGTCGATTACCTTTGAAATAGTAACCGACGAATATGTTGAAAATAAAAATCTTACCGATTACTTTTGAAATAGTAACCAACGAATATGCTGAAAATAAAGTCTTGCCCATTACTTTTGAAATAGTAACCGACGAATATGTGCTGAAAATAAATCTTGCCGATTACTTTTGAAATAGTAACCGACGAATGTGCTGAAAATAAATCATGCCGATTACTTTTGAAATAGTAAGCAACGAATATGTTGAAAATAAAAATCTTACCGATTACTTTTGAAATAGTAACCAACGAATATGCTGAAAATAAAGTCTTGCCGATTACTTTTGAAATAGTAACCGACGAATATATTGAAAATAAAAATCTTGTCGATTACTTTTAAAACAGTAACCGACAAATATGCTGAAAATAAAAATATTGCCGATTACTTTTGAAATAGTCACCGACGAATATGCTGAAAATAAAAATCTTGCCGATTACTTTTGAAATAGTAACCGACGAATGTGCTGAAAATAAAGTCTTGCCGATTACTTTTGAAATAGTAACCGACGAATATGTTGAAAATAAAAATCTTGTCGATTACTTTTAAAACAGTAACCGACAAATATGCTAAAAATAAAAATCTTGCTGATTACTTTTGAAATAGGAACCGACGAATATGTTGAAAATAAAAATCTTGGCGATTACTTTTAAAATAGTAACCGACAAATATGCTGAAAATAAAAATCTTGCCGATTACTTTTGAAATAGTAACAGACGAATGTGCAGAAAATAAATCATGCCGATTACTTTTGAAATAGTAACCGACGAATGTGTTGAAAATAAATCATGTCGATTACCTTTGAAATAGTAACCGACGAATATGTTGAAAATAAAAATCTTACCGATTACTTTTGAAATAGTAACCGACGAATGTGCTGAAAATAAAGTCTTGCCGATTACTTTTGAAATAGTAACCGACGAATATGTTGAAAATAAAAATCTTGTCGATTACTTTTAAAACAGTAACCGACAAATATGCTAAAAATAAAAATCTTGCCGATTACTTTTGAAATAGGAACCGACGAATATGTTGAAAATAAAAATCTTGGCGATTACCTTTAAAATAGTAACCGACAAATATGCTGAAAACAAAAATCTTGCCGATTACTTTTGAAATAGTAACCGACGAATGTGTTGAAAATAAATCATGTCGATTACCTTTGAAATAGTAACCGACGAATATGTTGAAAATAAAAATCTTACCGATTACTTTTGAAATAGTAACCAACGAATATGCTGAAAATAAAGTCTTGCCCATTACTTTTGAAATAGTAACCGACGAATATGTGCTGAAAATAAATCTTGCCGATTACTTTTGAAATAGTAACCGACGAATGTGCTGAAAATAAATCATGCCGATTACTTTTGAAATAGTAAGCAACGAATATGTTGAAAATAAAAATCTTACCGATTACTTTTGAAATAGTAACCAACGAATATGCTGAAAATAAAGTCTTGCCGATTACTTTTGAAATAGTAACCGACGAATATATTGAAAATAAAAATCTTGTCGATTACTTTTAAAACAGTAACCGACAAATATGCTGAAAATAAAAATATTGCCGATTACTTTTGAAATAGTCACCGACGAATATGCGGAAAATAAAAATCTTGCCGATTACTTTTGAAATCGTAACCGACGAATGTGCTGAAAATAAAGTCTTGCCGATTACTTTTGAAATAGTAACCGACGAATATGTTGAAAATAAAAATCTTGTCGATTACTTTTAAAACAGTAACCGACAAATATGCTAAAAATAAAAATCTTGCCGATTACTTTTGAAATAGGAACCGACGAATATGTTGAAAATAAAAATCTTGGCGATTACTTTTAAAATAGTAACCGACAAATATGCTGAAAATAAAAATCTTGCCGATTACTTTTGAAATAGTAACAGACGAATGTGCAGAAAATAAATCATGCCGATTACTTTTGAAATAGTAACCGACGAATGTGTTGAAAATAAATCATGTCGATTACCTTTGAAATAGTAACCGACGAATATGTTGAAAATAAAAATCTTACCGATTACTTTTGAAATAGTAACCAATATGCTGAAAATAAAGTCTTGCCCATTACTTTTGAAATAGTAACCGACGAATATGTGCTGAAAATAAATTTTGCCGATTACTTTTGAAATAGTAACCGACGAATGTGCTGAAAATAAATCATGCCGATTACTTTTGAAATAGTAAGCGACGAATATGTTGAAAATAAAAATCTTACCGATTACTTTTGAAATAGTAACCAACGAATATGCTGAAAATAAAGTCTTGCCGATTACTTTTGAAATAGTAACCGACGAATATATTGAAAATAAAAATCTTGTCGATTACTTTTAAAACAGTAACCGACAAATATGCTGAAAATAAAAATATTGCCGATTACTTTTGAAATAGTCACCGACGAATATGCTGAAAATAAAAATCTTGCCGATTACTTTTGAAATAGTAACCGACGAATGTGCTGAAAATAAAGTCTTGCCAATTACTTTTGAAATAGTAACCGACGAATGTGTTGAAAATAAAAATCTTGTCGATTACTTTTAAAATAGTAACCGACAAATATGCTAAAAATAAAAATCTTGCCGATTACTTTTGAAATAGGAACCGACGAATATGTTGAAAATAAAAAATCTTGTCGATTACTTTTAAAATAGTAACCGACAAATATGATGAAAATAAAAATCTTGCCGATTACTTTTGAAATAGTAACCGACGAATGTGCTGAAAATAAAAATCTTGCCGATTACTTTTGAAATAGTAACCGACGAATGTGCTGAAAATAAAGTCTTGCCGATTACTTTTGAAATAGTAACCGACGAATATATTGAAAATAAAAATCTTGTCGATTACTTTTAAAACAGTAACCGACAAATATGCTGAAAATAAAAATATTGCCGATTACTTTTGAAATAGTCACCGACGAATATGCTGAAAATAAAAATCTTGCCGATTACTTTTGAAATAGTAACCGACGAATGTGCTGAAAATAAAGTCTTGCCGATTACTTTTGAAATAGTAACCGACGAATATGTTGAAAATAAAAATCTTGTCGATTACTTTTAAAACAGTAACCGACAAATATGCTAAAAATAAAAATCTTGCTGATTACTTTTGAAATAGGAACCGACGAATATGTTGAAAATAAAAATCTTGGCGATTACTTTTAAAATAGTAACCGACAAATATGCTGAAAATAAAAATCTTGCCGATTACTTTTGAAATAGTAACAGACGAATGTGCAGAAAATAAATCATGCCGATTACTTTTGAAATAGTAACCGACGAATGTGTTGAAAATAAATCATGTCGATTACCTTTGAAATAGTAACCGACGAATATGTTGAAAATAAAAATCTTACCGATTACTTTTGAAATAGTAACCGACGAATGTGCTGAAAATAAAGTCTTGCCGATTACTTTTGAAATAGTAACCGACGAATATGTTGAAAATAAAAATCTTGTCGATTACTTTTAAAACAGTAACCGACAAATATGCTAAAAATAAAAATCTTGCCGATTACTTTTGAAATAGGAACCGACGAATATGTTGAAAATAAAAATCTTGGCGATTACCTTTAAAATAGTAACCGACAAATATGCTGAAAACAAAAATCTTGCCGATTACTTTTGAAATAGTAACCGACGAATGTGTTGAAAATAAATCATGTCGATTACCTTTGAAATAGTAACCGACGAATATGTTGAAAATAAAAATCTTACCGATTACTTTTGAAATAGTAACCAACGAATATGCTGAAAATAAAGTCTTGCCCATTACTTTTGAAATAGTAACCGACGAATATGTGCTGAAAATAAATCTTGCCGATTACTTTTGAAATAGTAACCGACGAATGTGCTGAAAATAAATCATGCCGATTACTTTTGAAATAGTAAGCAACGAATATGTTGAAAATAAAAATCTTACCGATTACTTTTGAAATAGTAACCAACGAATATGCTGAAAATAAAGTCTTGCCGATTACTTTTGAAATAGTAACCGACGAATATATTGAAAATAAAAATCTTGTCGATTACTTTTAAAACAGTAACCGACAAATATGCTGAAAATAAAAATATTGCCGATTACTTTTGAAATAGTCACCGACGAATATGCGGAAAATAAAAATCTTGCCGATTACTTTTGAAATAGTAACCGACGAATGTGCTGAAAATAAAGTCTTGCCGATTACTTTTGAAATAGTAACCGACGAATATGTTGAAAATAAAAATCTTGTCGATTACTTTTAAAACAGTAACCGACAAATATGCTAAAAATAAAAATCTTGCCGATTACTTTTGAAATAGGAACCGACGAATATGTTGAAAATAAAAATCTTGGCGATTACTTTTAAAATAGTAACCGACAAATATGCTGAAAATAAAAATCTTGCCGATTACTTTTGAAATAGTAACAGACGAATGTGCAGAAAATAAATCATGCCGATTACTTTTGAAATAGTAACCGACGAATGTGTTGAAAATAAATCATGTCGATTACCTTTGAAATAGTAACCGACGAATATGTTGAAAATAAAAATCTTACCGATTACTTTTGAAATAGTAACCAATATGCTGAAAATAAAGTCTTGCCCATTACTTTTGAAATAGTAACCGACGAATATGTGCTGAAAATAAATTTTGCCGATTACTTTTGAAATAGTAACCGACGAATGTGCTGAAAATAAATCATGCCGATTACTTTTGAAATAGTAAGCGACGAATATGTTGAAAATAAAAATCTTACCGATTACTTTTGAAATAGTAACCAACGAATATGCTGAAAATAAAGTCTTGCCGATTACTTTTGAAATAGTAACCGACGAATATATTGAAAATAAAAATCTTGTCGATTACTTTTAAAACAGTAACCGACAAATATGCTGAAAATAAAAATATTGCCGATTACTTTTGAAATAGTCACCGACGAATATGCTGAAAATAAAAATCTTGCCGATTACTTTTGAAATAGTAACCGACGAATGTGCTGAAAATAAAGTCTTGCCAATTACTTTTGAAATAGTAACCGACGAATGTGTTGAAAATAAAAATCTTGTCGATTACTTTTAAAATAGTAACCGACAAATATGCTAAAAATAAAAATCTTGCCGATTACTTTTGAAATAGGAACCGACGAATATGTTGAAAATAAAAAATCTTGTCGATTACTTTTAAAATAGTAACCGACAAATATGATGAAAATAAAAATCTTGCCGATTACTTTTGAAATAGTAACCGACGAATGTGCTGAAAATAAAAATCTTGCCGATTACTTTTGAAATAGTAACCGACGAATGTGCTGAAAATAAAGTCTTGCCGATTACTTTTGAAATAGTAACCGACGAATATATTGAAAATAAAAATCTTGTCGATTACTTTTAAAACAGTAACCGACAAATATGCTGAAAATAAAAATATTGCCGATTACTTTTGAAATAGTCACCGACGAATATGCTGAAAATAAAAATCTTGCCGATTACTTTTGAAATAGTAACCGACGAATGTGCTGAAAATAAAGTCTTGCCGATTACTTTTGAAATAGTAACCGACGAATATGTTGAAAATAAAAATCTTGTCGATTAGTTTTAAAACAGTAACCGACAAATATGCTAAAAATAAAAATCTTGCCGATTACTTTTGAAATAGGAACCGACGAATATGTTGAAAATAAAAATCTTGGCGATTACTTTTAAAATAGTAACCGACAAATATGCTGAAAATAAAAATCTTGCCGATTACTTTTGAAATAGTAACAGACGAATGTGCAGAAAATAAATCATGCCGATTACTTTTGAAATAGTAACCAACGAATGTCTTGAAAATAAATCATGTCGATTACCTTTGAAATAGTAACCGACGAATATGTTGAAAATAAAAATCTTACCGATTACTTATGAAATAGTAACCAACGAATATGCTGAAAATAAAGTCTTGCCCATTACTTTTGAAATAGTAACCGACGAATATGTGCTGAAAATAAATTTTGCCGATTACTTTTGAAATAGTAACCGACGAATGTGCTGAAAATAAATCATGCCGATTACTTTTGAAATAGTAAGCTTCGAATATGTTGAAAATAAAAATCTTACCGATTACTTTTGAAATAGTAACCAACGAATATGCTGAAAATAAAGTTATTGCCGATTACTTTTGAAATAGTCACCGAC
This sequence comes from Medicago lupulina, assembly GCA_958299785.1. NCBI lineage: Eukaryota > Viridiplantae > Streptophyta > Magnoliopsida > Fabales > Fabaceae > Medicago > Medicago lupulina. The sequence goes on from OY283144.1 coordinate 43,431,909, forward strand.
GAATATGCTGAAAATAAAAATCTTGCCGATTACTTTTGAAATAGTAACCGACGAATGTGCTGAAAATAAAGTCTTGCCAATTACTTTTGAAATAGTAACCGACGAATATGTTGAAAATAAAAATCTTGTCGATTACTTTTAAAATAGTAACCGACAAATATGCTGAAAATAAAATCTTGCCGATTACTTTTGAAATAGTAACAGACGAATGTGCAGAAAATAAATCATGTCGATTACTTTTGAAATAGTAACCAACGAATATGCTGAAAATAAAGTCTTGCCCATTACTTTTGAAATAGTAACCGACGAATGTGTTGAAAATAAATCATGTCGATTACCTTTGAAATAGTAACCGACGAATATGTTGAAAATAAAAATCTTACCGATTACTTTTGAAATAGTAACCAACGAATATGCTGAAAATAAAGTCTTGCCCATTACTTTTGAAATAGTAACCAACGAATATGTGCTGAAAATAAATTTTGCCGATTACTTTTGAAATAGTAACCGACGAATGTGCTGAAAATAAATCATGCCGATTACTTTTGAAATAGTAAGCGACGAATATGTTGAAAATAAAAATCTTACCGATTACTTTTGAAATAGTAACCAACGAATATGCTGAAAATAAAGTCTTGCCGATTACTTTTGAAATAGTAACCGACGAATATATTGAAAATAAAAATCTTGTCGATTACTTTTAAAACAGTAACCGACAAATATGCTGAAAATAAAAATATTGCCGATTACTTTTGAAATAGTCACCGACGAATATGCTGAAAATAAAAATCTTGCCGATTACTTTTGAAATAGTAACCGACGAATGTGCTGAAAATAAAGTCTTGCCGATTACTTTTGAAATAGTAACCGACGAATATGTTGAAAATAAAAATCTTGTCGATTACTTTTAAAATAGTAACCGACAAATATGCTAAAAATAAAAATCTTGCCGATTACTTTTGAAATAGGAACCGACGAATATGTTGAAAATAAAAATCTTGTCGATTACTTTTAAAATAGTAACCGACAAATATGCTGAAAATAAAAATCTTGCCGATTACTTTTGAAATAGTAACAGACGAATGTGCAGAAAATAAATCATGCCGATTACTTTTGAAATAGTAACTGACGAATGTGTTGAAAATAAATCATGTCGATTACCTTTGAAATAGTAACCGACGAATATGTTGAAAATAAAAATCTTACCGATTACTTTTGAAATAGTAACCAACGAATATGCTGAAAATAAAGTCTTGCCCATTACTTTTGAAATAGTAACCGACGAATATGTTGAAAATAAAAATCTTACCGATTACTTTTGAAATAGTAACCAATGAATATGCTGAAAATAAAGTCTTGCCGATTACTTTTGAAATAGTAACCGACGAATATATTGAAAATAAAAATCTTGTCGATTACTTTTAAAACAGTAACCGACAAATATGCTGAAAATAAAAATATTGCCGATTACTTTTGAAATAGTCACCGACGAATATGCTGAAAATAAAAATCTTGCCGATTACTTTTGAAATAGTAACCGACGAATGTGCTGAAAATAAAGTCTTGCCGATTACTTTTGAAATAGTAACCGACGAATATGTTGAAAATAAAAATCTTGTCGATTACTTTTAAAACAGTAACCGACAAATATGCTAAAAATAAAAATCTTGCCGATTACTTTTGAAATAGGAACCGACGAATATGTTGAAAATAAAAATCTTGGCGATTACTTTTAAAATAGTAACCGACAAATATGCTGAAAATAAAAATCTTGCCGATTACTTTTGAAATAGTAACAGACGAATGTGCAGAAAATAAATCATGCCGATTACTTTTGAAATAGTAACCGGCGAATGTGTTGAAAATAAATCATGTCGATTACCTTTGAAATAGTAACCGACGAATATGTTGAAAATAAAAATCTTACCGATTACTTATGAAATAGTAACCAACGAATATGCTGAAAATAAAGTCTTGCCCATTACTTTTGAAATAGTAACCGACGAATATGTGCTGAAAATAAATTTTGCCGATTACTTTTGAAATAGTAACCGACGAATGTGCTGAAAATAAATCATGCCGATTACTTTTGAAATAGTAAGCGACGAATATGTTGAAAATAAAAATCTTACCGATTACTTTTGAAATAGTAACCAACGAATATGCTGAAAATAAAGTCTTGCCGATTACTTTTGAAATAGTAACCGACGAATATATTGAAAATAAAAATCTTGTCGATTACTTTTAAAACAGTAACCGACAAATATGCTGAAAATAAAAATATTGCCGATTACTTTTGAAATAGTCACCGACGAATATGCTGAAAATAAAAATCTTGCCGATTACTTTTGAAATAGTAACCGACGAATGTGCTGAAAATAAAGTCTTGCCGATTACTTTTGAAATAGTAACCGACGAATATGTTGAAAATAAAAATCTTGTCGATTACTTTTAAAATAGTAACCGACAAATATGCTAAAAATAAAAATCTTGCCGATTACTTTTGAAATAGGAACCGACGAATATGTTGAAAATAAAAATCTTGTCGATTACTTTTAAAATAGTAACCGACAAATATGCTGAAAATAAAAATCTTGCCGATTACTTTTGAAATAGTAACAGACGAATGTGCAGAAAATAAATCATGCCGATTACTTTTGAAATAGTAACTGACGAATGTGTTGAAAATAAATCATGTCGATTACCTTTGAAATAGTAACCGACGAATATGTTGAAAATAAAAATCTTACCGATTACTTTTGAAATAGTAACCAACGAATATGCTGAAAATAAAGTCTTGCCCATTACTTTTGAAATAGTAACCGACGAATATGTTGAAAATAAAAATCTTACCGATTACTTTTGAAATAGTAACCAATGAATATGCTGAAAATAAAGTCTTGCCGATTACTTTTGAAATAGTAACCGACGAATATATTGAAAATAAAAATCTTGTCGATTACTTTTAAAACAGTAACCGACAAATATGCTGAAAATAAAAATATTGCCGATTACTTTTGAAATAGTCACCGACGAATATGCTGAAAATAAAAATCTTGCCGATTACTTTTGAAATAGTAACCGACGAATGTGCTGAAAATAAAGTCTTGCCGATTACTTTTGAAATAGTAACCGACGAATATGTTGAAAATAAAAATCTTGTCGATTACTTTTAAAACAGTAACCGACAAATATGCTAAAAATAAAAATCTTGCCGATTACTTTTGAAATAGGAACCGACGAATATGTTGAAAATAAAAATCTTGGCGATTACTTTTAAAATAGTAACCGACAAATATGCTGAAAATAAAAATCTTGCCGATTACTTTTGAAATAGTAACAGACGAATGTGCAGAAAATAAATCATGCCGATTACTTTTGAAATAGTAACCGACGAATGTGTTGAAAATAAATCATGTCGATTACCTTTGAAATAGTAACCGACGAATATGTTGAAAATAAAAATCTTACCGATTACTTATGAAATAGTAACCAACGAATATGCTGAAAATAAAGTCTTGCCCATTACTTTTGAAATAGTAACCGACGAATATGTGCTGAAAATAAATTTTGCCGATTACTTTTGAAATAGTAACCGACGAATGTGCTGAAAATAAATCATGCCGATTACTTTTGAAATAGTAAGCTTCGAATATGTTGAAAATAAAAATCTTACCGATTACTTTTGAAATAGTAACCAACGAATATGCTGAAAATAAAGTTATTGCCGATTACTTTTGAAATAGTCACCGACGAATATGCTGAAAATAAAAATCTTGCCGATTACTTTTGAAATAGTAACCGACGAATGTGCTGAAAATAAAGTCTTGCCAATTACTTTTGAAATAGTAACCGACGAATATGTTGAAAATAAAAATCTTGTCGATTACTTTTAAAATAGTAACCGACAAATATGCTGAAAATAAAATCTTGCCGATTACTTTTGAAATAGTAACAGACGAATGTGCAGAAAATAAATCATGTCGATTACTTTTGAAATAGTAACCAACGAATATGCTGAAAATAAAGTCTTGCCCATTACTTTTGAAATAGTAACCGACGAATGTGTTGAAAATAAATCATGTCGATTACCTTTGAAATAGTAACCGACGAATATGTTGAAAATAAAAATCTTACCGATTACTTTTGAAATAGTAACCAACGAATATGCTGAAAATAAAGTCTTGCCCATTACTTTTGAAATAGTAACCAACGAATATGTGCTGAAAATAAATTTTGCCGATTACTTTTGAAATAGTAACCGACGAATGTGCTGAAAATAAATCATGCCGATTACTTTTGAAATAGTAAGCGACGAATATGTTGAAAATAAAAATCTTACCGATTACTTTTGAAATAGTAACCAACGAATATGCTGAAAATAAAGTCTTGCCGATTACTTTTGAAATAGTAACCGACGAATATATTGAAAATAAAAATCTTGTCGATTACTTTTAAAACAGTAACCGACAAATATGCTGAAAATAAAAATATTGCCGATTACTTTTGAAATAGTCACCGACGAATATGCTGAAAATAAAAATCTTGCCGATTACTTTTGAAATAGTAACCGACGAATGTGCTGAAAATAAAGTCTTGCCGATTACTTTTGAAATAGTAACCGACGAATATGTTGAAAATAAAAATCTTGTCGATTACTTTTAAAATAGTAACCGACAAATATGCTAAAAATAAAAATCTTGCCGATTACTTTTGAAATAGGAACCGACGAATATGTTGAAAATAAAAATCTTGTCGATTACTTTTAAAATAGTAACCGACAAATATGCTGAAAATAAAAATCTTGCCGATTACTTTTGAAATAGTAACAGACGAATGTGCAGAAAATAAATCATGCCGATTACTTTTGAAATAGTAACTGACGAATGTGTTGAAAATAAATCATGTCGATTACCTTTGAAATAGTAACCGACGAATATGTTGAAAATAAAAATCTTACCGATTACTTTTGAAATAGTAACCAACGAATATGCTGAAAATAAAGTCTTGCCCATTACTTTTGAAATAGTAACCGACGAATATGTTGAAAATAAAAATCTTACCGATTACTTTTGAAATAGTAACCGACGAATGTGCTGAAAATAAAGTCTTGCCGATTACTTTTGAAATAGTAACCGACGAATATGTTGAAAATAAAAATCTTGTCGATTACTTTTAAAACAGTAACCGACAAATATGCTAAAAATAAAAATCTTGCCGATTACTTTTGAAATAGGAACCGACGAATATGTTGAAAATAAAAATCTTGGCGATTACTTTTAAAATAGTAACCGACAAATATGCTGAAAATAAAAATCTTGCCGATTACTTTTGAAATAGTAACAGACGAATGTGCAGAAAATAAATCATGCCGATTACTTTTGAAATAGTAACCGACGAATGTGTTGAAAATAAATCATGTCGATTACCTTTGAAATAGTAACCGACGAATATGTTGAAAATAAAAATCTTACCGATTACTTATGAAATAGTAACCAACGAATATGCTGAAAATAAAGTCTTGCCCATTACTTTTGAAATAGTAACCGACGAATATGTGCTGAAAATAAATTTTGCCGATTACTTTTGAAATAGTAACCGACGAATGTGCTGAAAATAAATCATGCCGATTACTTTTGAAATAGTAAGCTTCGAATATGTTGAAAATAAAAATCTTACCGATTACTTTTGAAATAGTAACTAACGAATATGCTGAAAATAAAGTTATTGCCGATTACTTTTGAAATAGTCACCGACGAATATGCTGAAAATAAAAATCTTGCCGATTACTTTTGAAATAGTAACCGACGAATGTGCTGAAAATAAAGTCTTGCCAATTACTTTTGAAATAGTAACCGACGAATATGTTGAAAATAAAAATCTTGTCGATTACTTTTAAAATAGTAACCGACAAATATGCTGAAAATAAAATCTTGCCGATTACTTTTGAAATAGTAACAGACGAATGTGCAGAAAATAAATCATGCCGATTACTTTTGAAATAGTAACCAACGAATATGCTGAAAATAAAGTCTTGCCCATTACTTTTGAAATAGTAACCGACGAATGTGTTGAAAATAAATCATGTCGATTACCTTTGAAATAGTAACCGACGAATATGTTGAAAATAAAAATCTTACCGATTACTTTTGAAATAGTAACCAACGAATATGCTGAAAATAAAGTCTTGCCCATTACTTTTGAAATAGTAACCAACGAATATGTGCTGAAAATAAATTTTGCCGATTACTTTTGAAATAGTAACCGACGAATGTGCTGAAAATAAATCATGCCGATTACTTTTGAAATAGTAAGCGACGAATATGTTGAAAATAAAAATCTTACCGATTACTTTTGAAATAGTAACCAACGAATATGCTGAAAATAAAGTCTTGCCGATTACTTTTGAAATAGTAACCGACGAATATATTGAAAATAAAAATCTTGTCGATTACTTTTAAAACAGTAACCGACAAATATGCTGAAAATAAAAATATTGCCGATTACTTTTGAAATAGTCACCGACGAATATGCTGAAAATAAAAATCTTGCCGATTACTTTTGAAATAGTAACCGACGAATGTGCTGAAAATAAAGTCTTGCCGATTACTTTTGAAATAGTAACCGACGAATATGTTGAAAATAAAAATCTTGTCGATTACTTTTAAAATAGTAACCGACAAATATGCTAAAAATAAAAATCTTGCCGATTACTTTTGAAATAGGAACCGACGAATATGTTGAAAATAAAAATCTTGTCGATTACTTTTAAAATAGTAACCGACAAATATGCTGAAAATAAAAATCTTGCCGATTACTTTTGAAATAGTAACAGACGAATGTGCAGAAAATAAATCATGCCGATTACTTTTGAAATAGTAACTGACGAATGTGTTGAAAATAAATCATGTCGATTACCTTTGAAATAGTAACCGACGAATATGTTGAAAATAAAAATCTTACCGATTACTTTTGAAATAGTAACCAACGAATATGCTGAAAATAAAGTCTTGCCCATTACTTTTGAAATAGTAACCGACGAATATGTTGAAAATAAAAATCTTACCGATTACTTTTGAAATAGTAACCGACGAATGTGCTGAAAATAAAGTCTTGCCGATTACTTTTGAAATAGTAACCGACGAATATGTTGAAAATAAAAATCTTGTCGATTACTTTTAAAACAGTAACCGACAAATATGCTAAAAATAAAAATCTTGCCGATTACTTTTGAAATAGGAACCGACGAAAATATGTTGAAAATAAAAATCTTGGCGATTACTTTTAAAATAGTAACCGACAAATATGCTGAAAACAAAAATCTTGCCGATTACTTTTGAAATAGTAACCGACGAATGTGTTGAAAATAAATCATGTCGATTACCTTTGAAATAGTAACCGACGAATATGTTGAAAATAAAAATCTTACCGATTACTTTTGAAATAGTAACCAACGAATATGCTGAAAATAAAGTCTTGCCCATTACTTTTGAAATAGTAACCGACGAATATGTGCTGAAAATAAATCTTGCCGATTACTTTTGAAATAGTAACCGACGAATGTGCTGAAAATAAATCATGCCGATTACTTTTGAAATAGTAAGCAACGAATATGTTGAAAATAAAAATCTTACCGATTACTTTTGAAATAGTAACCAACGAATATGCTGAAAATAAAGTCTTGCCGATTACTTTTGAAATAGTAACCGACGAATATATTGAAAATAAAAATCTTGTCGATTACTTTTAAAACAGTAACCGACAAATATGCTGAAAATAAAAATATTGCCGATTACTTTTGAAATAGTCACCGACGAATATGCTGAAAATAAAAATCTTGCCGATTACTTTTGAAATAGTAACCGACGAATGTGCTGAAAATAAAGTCTTGCCGATTACTTTTGAAATAGTAACCGACGAATATGTTGAAAATAAAAATCTTGTCGATTACTTTTAAAACAGTAACCGACAAATATGCTAAAAATAAAAATCTTGCCGATTACTTTTGAAATAGGAACCGACGAATATGTTGAAAATAAAAATCTTGGCGATTACTTTTAAAATAGTAACCGACAAATATGCTGAAAATAAAAATCTTGCCGATTACTTTTGAAATAGTAACAGACGAATGTGCAGAAAATAAATCATGCCGATTACTTTTGAAATAGTAACCGTAGAATGTGCTGAAAATAAATCATGCCGATTACTTTTGAAATAGTAAGCGACGAATATGTTGAAAATAAAAATCTTACCGATTACTTTTGAAATAGTAACCAACGAATATGCTGAAAATAAAGTCTTGCCGATTACTTTTGAAATAGTAACCGACGAATATATTGAAAATAAAAATCTTGTCGAATACTTTTAAATTAGTAACCGACAAATATGCTGAAAATAAAAATATTGCCGATTACTTTTGAAATAGTCACCGACGAATATGCTGAAAATAAAAATCTTGCCGATTACTTTTGAAATAGTAACCGACGAATGTGCTGAAAATAAAGTCTTGCCGATTACTTTTGAAATAGTAACCGACGAATATGTTGAAAATAAAAATCTTGTCGATTACTTTTAAAACAGTAACCGACAAATATGCTAAAAATAAAAATCTTGCCGATTACTTTTGAAATAGGAACCGACGAATATGTTGAAAATAAAAATCTTGGCGATTACTTTTAAAATAGTAACCGACAAATATGCTGAAAATAAAAATCTTGCCGATTACTTTTGAAATAGTAACAGACGAATGTGCAGAAAATAAATCATGCCGATTACTTTTGAAATAGTAACCGACGAATGTGTTGAAAATAAATCATGTCGATTACCTTTGAAATAGTAACCGACGAATATGTTGAAAATAAAAATCTTACCGATTACTTTTGAAATAGTAACCAATATGCTGAAAATAAAGTCTTGCCCATTACTTTTGAAATAGTAACCGACGAATATGTGCTGAAAATAAATTTTGCCGATTACTTTTGAAATAGTAACCGACGAATGTGCTGAAAATAAATCATGCCGATTACTTTTGAAATAGTAAGCGACGAATATGTTGAAAATAAAAATCTTACCGATTACTTTTGAAATAGTAACCAACGAATATGCTGAAAATAAAGTCTTGCCGATTACTTTTGAAATAGTAACCGACGAATATATTGAAAATAAAAATCTTGTCGATTACTTTTAAAACAGTAACCGACAAATATGCTGAAAATAAAAATCTTGTCGATTACTTTTGAAATAGTAACCGACGAATGTGCTGAAAATAAAAATCTTGCCGATTACTTTTGAAATAGTAACCGACGAATGTGCTGAAAATAAGACCTTGCCGATTACTTTTGAAATAGTAACCGACGAATATATTGAAAATAAAAATCTTGTCGATTACTTTTAAAACAGTAACCGACAAATATGCTGAAAATAAAAATATTGCCGATTACTTTTGAAATAGTCACCGACGAATATGCTGAAAATAAAAATCTTGCTGATTACTTTTGAAATAGTAACCGACGAATGTGCTGAAAATAAAGTCTTGCCAATTACTTTTGAAATAGTAACCGACGAATATGTTGAAAATAAAAATCTTGTCGATTACTTTTAAAATAGTAACCGACAAATATGCTAAAAATAAAAATCTTGCCGATTACTTTTGAAATAGGAACCGACGAATATGTTGAAAATAAAAATCTTGTCGATTACTTTTAAAATAGTAACCGACAAATATGATGAAAATAAAAATCTTGCCGATTACTTTTGAAATAGTAACCGACGAATGTGCTGAAAATAAAAATCTTGCCGATTACTTTTGAAATAGTAACCGACGAATGTGCTGAAAATAAAGTCTTGCCGATTACTTTTGAAATAGTAACCGACGAATATATTGAAAATAAAAATCTTGTCGATTACTTTTAAAACAGTAACCGACAAATATGCTGAAAATAAAAATATTGCCGATTACTTTTGAAATAGTCACCGACGAATATGCTGAAAATAAAAATCTTGCCGATTACTTTTGAAATAGTAACCGACGAATGTGCTGATAATAAAGTCTTGCCGATTACTTTTGAAATAGTAACCGACGAATATGTTGAAAATAAAAATCTTGTCGATTACTTTTAAAACAATAACCGACAAATATGCTAAAAATAAAATTCTTGCCGATTACTTTTGAAATAGGAACCGACGAATATGTTGAAAATAAAAATCTTGGCGATTACTTTTAAAATAGTAACCGACAAATATGCTGAAAATAAAAATCTTGCCGATTACTTTTGAAATAGTAACAGACGAATGTGCAGAAAATAAATCATGCCGATTACTTTTGAAATAGTAACCGACGAATGTGTTGAAAATAAATCATGTCGATTACCTTTGAAATAGTAACCGACGAATATGTTGAAAATAAAAATCTTACCGATTACTTATGAAATAGTAACCAACGAATATGCTGAAAATAAAGTCTTGCCCATTACTTTTGAAATAGTAACCGACGAATATGTGCTGAAAATAAATTTTGCCGATTACTTTTGAAATAGTAACCGACGAATGTGCTGAAAATAAATCATGCCGATTACTTTTGAAATAGTAAGCGACGAATATGTTGAAAATAAAAATCTTACCGTTTACTTTTGAAATAGTAACCAACGAATATGCTGAAAATAAAGTCTTGCCGATTACTTTTGAAATAGTAACCGACGAATATATTGAAAATAAAAATCTTGTCGATTACTTTTAAAACAGTAACCGACAAATATGCTGAAAATAAAAATATTGCCGATTACTTTTGAAATAGTCACCGACGAATATGCTGAAAATAAAAATCTTGCCGATTACTTTTGAAATAGTAACCGACGAATGTGCTGAAAATAAAGTCTTGCCAATTACTTTTGAAATAGTAACCAACGAATATGTTGAAAATAAAAATCTTGTCGATTACTTTTAAAATAGTAACCGACAAATATGCTGAAAATAAAATCTTGCCGATTACTTTTGAAATAGTAACAGACGAATGTGCAGAAAATAAATCATGCCGATTACTTTTGAAATAGTAACCAACGAATATGCTGAAAATAAAGTCTTGCCCATTACTTTTGAAATAGTAACCGACGAATGTGTTGAAAATAAATCATGTCGATTACCTTTGAAATAGTAACCGACGAATATGTTGAAAATAAAAATCTTACCGATTACTTTTGAAATAGTAACCAACGAATATGCTGAAAATAAAGTCTTGCCCATTACTTTTGAAATAGTAACCAACGAATATGTGCTGAAAATAAATTTTGCCGATTACTTTTGAAATAGTAACCGACGAATGTGCTGAAAATAAATCATGCCGATTACTTTTGAAATAGTAAGCGACGAATATGTTGAAAATAAAAATCTTACCGATTACTTTTGAAATAGTAACCAACGAATATGCTGAAAATAAAGTCTTGCCGATTACTTTTGAAATAGTAACCGACGAATATATTGAAAATAAAAATCTTGTCGATTACTTTTAAAACAGTAACCGACAAATATGCTGAAAATAAAAATATTGCCGATTACTTTTGAAATAGTCACCGACGAATATGCTGAAAATAAAAATCTTGCCGATTACTTTTGAAATAGTAACCGACGAATGTGCTGAAAATAAAGTCTTGCCGATTACTTTTAAAATAGTAACCGACGAATATGTTGAAAATAAAAATCTTGTCGATTACTTTTAAAATAGTAACCGACAAATATGCTAAAAATAAAAATCTTGCCGATTACTTTTGAAATAGGAACCGACGAATATGTTGAAAATAAAAATCTTGTCGATTACTTTTAAAATAGTAACCGACAAATATGCTGAAAATAAAAATCTTGCCGATTACTTTTGAAATAGTAACAGACGAATGTGCAGAAAATAAATCATGCCGATTACTTTTGAAATAGTAACTGACGAATGTGTTGAAAATAAATCATGTCGATTACCTTTGAAATAGTAACCGACGAATATGTTGAAAATAAAAATCTTACCGATTACTTTTGAAATAGTAACCAACGAATATGCTGAAAATAAAGTCTTGCCCATTACTTTTGAAATAGTAACCGACGAATATGTTGAAAATAAAAATCTTACCGATTACTTTTGAAATAGTAACCGACGAATGTGCTGAAAATAAAGTCTTGCCGATTACTTTTGAAATAGTAACCGACGAATATGTTGAAAATAAAAATCTTGTCGATTACTTTTAAAACAGTAACCGACAAATATGCTAAAAATAAAAATCTTGCCGATTACTTTTGAAATAGGAACCGACGAATATGTTGAAAATAAAAATCTTGTCGATTACTTTTAAAATAGTAACCGACAAATATGATGAAAATAAAAATCTTGCCGATTACTTTTGAAATAGTAACCGACGAATGTGCTGAAAATAAAAATCTTGCCGATTACTTTTGAAATAGTAACCGACGAATGTGCTGAAAATAAGACCTTGCCGATTACTTTTGAAATAGTAACCGACGAATATATTGAAAATAAAAATCTTGTCGATTACTTTTAAAACAGTAACCGACAAATATGCTGAAAATAAAAATATTGCCGATTACTTTTGAAATAGTCACCGACGAATATGCTGAAAATAAAAATCTTGCTGATTACTTTTGAAATAGTAACCGATGAATGTGCTGAAAATTAAGTCTTGCCAATTACTTTTGAAATAGTAACCGACGAATATGTTGAAAATAAAAATCTTGTCGATTACTTTTAAAATAGTAACCGACAAATATGCTAAAAATAAAAATCTTGCCGATTACTTTTGAAATAGGAACCGACGAATATGTTGAAAATAAAAATCTTGTCGATTACTTTTAAAATAGTAACCGACAAATATGATGAAAATAAAAATCTTGCCGATTACTTTTGAAATAGTAACCGACGAATGTGCTGAAAATAAAAATCTTACCGATTACTTTTGAAATAGTAACCGACGAATGTGCTGAAAATAAAGTCTTGCCGATTACTTTTGAAATAGTAACCGACGAATATATTGAAAATAAAAATCTTGTCGATTACTTTTAAAACAGTAACCGACAAATATGCTGAAAATAAAAATATTGCCGATTACTTTTGAAATAGTCACCGACGAATATGCTGAAAATAAAAATCTTGCCGATTACTTTTGAAATAGTAACCAACGAATGTGCTGATAATAAAGTCTTGCCGATTACTTTTGCAATAGTAACCGACGAATATGTTGAAAATAAAAATCTTGTCGATTACTTTTAAAACAGTAACCGACAAATATGCTAAAAATAAAAATCTTGCCGATTACTTTTGAAATAGGAACCGACGAATATGTTGAAAATAAAAATCTTGGCGATTACTTTTAAAATAGTAACCGACAAATATGCTGAAAATAAAAATCTTGCCGATTACTTTTGAAATAGTAACAGACGAATGTGCAGAAAATAAATCATGCCGATTACTTTTGAAATAGTAACCGACGAATGTGTTGAAAATAAAAATATTGCCGATTACTTTTGAAATAGTCACCGACGAATATGCTGAAAATAAAAATCTTGCTGATTACTTTTGAAATAGTAACCGACGAATGTGCTGAAAATAAAGTCTTGCCAATTACTTTTGAAATAGTAACCGACGAATATATTGAAATAAAAATCTTGTCGATTACTTTTAAAACAGTAACCGACAAATATGCTGAAAATAAAAATATTGCCGATTACTTTTGAAATAGTCACCGACGAATATGCTGAAAATAAAAATCTTGCCGATTACTTTTGAAATAGTAACCGACGAATGTGCTGAAAATAAAGTCTTGCCGATTACTTTTAAAATAGTAACCGACGAATATGTTGAAAATAAAAATCTTGTCGATTACTTTTAAAATAGTAACCGACAAATATGCTAAAAATAAAAATCTTGCCGATTACTTTTGAAATAGGAACCGACGAATATGTTGAAAATAAAAATCTTGTCGATTACTTTTAAAATAGTAACCGACAAATATGCTGAAAATAAAAATCTTGCCGATTACTTTTGAAATAGTAACAGACGAATGTGCAGAAAATAAATCATGCCGATTACTTTTGAAATAGTAACTGACGAATGTGTTGAAAATAAATCATGTCGATTACCTTTGAAATAGTAACCGACGAATATGTTGAAAATAAAAATCTTACCGATTACTTTTGAAATAGTAACCAACGAATATGCTGAAAATAAAGTCTTGCCCATTACTTTTGAAATAGTAACCGACGAATATGTTGAAAATAAAAATCTTACCGATTACTTTTGAAATAGTAACCGACGAATGTGCTGAAAATAAAGTCTTGCCGATTACTTTTGAAATAGTAACCGACGAATATGTTGAAAATAAAAATCTTGTCGATTACTTTTAAAACAGTAACCGACAAATATGCTAAAAATAAAAATCTTGCCGATTACTTTTGAAATAGGAACCGACGAATATGTTGAAAATAAAAATCTTGTCGATTACTTTTAAAATAGTAACCGACAAATATGATGAAAATAAAAATCTTGCCGATTACTTTTGAAATAGTAACCGACGAATGTGCTGAAAATAAAAATCTTGCCGATTACTTTTGAAATAGTAACCGACGAATGTGCTGAAAATAAGACCTTGCCGATTACTTTTGAAATAGTAACCGACGAATATATTGAAAATAAAAATCTTGTCGATTACTTTTAAAACAGTAACCGACAAATATGCTGAAAATAAAAATATTGCCGATTACTTTTGAAATAGTCACCGACGAATATGCTGAAAATAAAAATCTTGCTGATTACTTTTGAAATAGTAACCGACGAATGTGCTGAAAATTAAGTCTTGCCAATTACTTTTGAAATAGTAACCGACGAATATGTTGAAAATAAAAATCTTGTCGATTACTTTTAAAATAGTAACCGACAAATATGCTAAAAATAAAAATCTTGCCGATTACTTTTGAAATAGGAACCGACGAATATGTTGAAAATAAAAATCTTGTCGATTACTTTTAAAATAGTAACCGACAAATATGATGAAAATAAAAATCTTGCCGATTACTTTTGAAATAGTAACCGACGAATGTGCTGAAAATAAAAATCTTACCGATTACTTTTGAAATAGTAACCGACGAATGTGCTGAAAATAAAGTCTTGCCGATTACTTTTGAAATAGTAACCGACGAATATATTGAAAATAAAAATCTTGTCGATTACTTTTAAAACAGTAACCGACAAATATGCTGAAAATAAAAATATTGCCGATTACTTTTGAAATAGTCACCGACGAATATGCTGAAAATAAAAATCTTGCCGATTACTTTTGAAATAGTAACCAACGAATGTGCTGATAATAAAGTCTTGCCGATTACTTTTGCAATAGTAACCGACGAATATGTTGAAAATAAAAATCTTGTCGATTACTTTTAAAACAGTAACCGACAAATATGCTAAAAATAAAAATCTTGCCGATTACTTTTGAAATAGGAACCGACGAATATGTTGAAAATAAAAATCTTGGCGATTACTTTTAAAATAGTAACCGACAAATATGCTGAAAATAAAAATCTTGCCGATTACTTTTGAAATAGTAACAGACGAATGTGCAGAAAATAAATCATGCCGATTACTTTTGAAATAGTAACCGACGAATGTGTTGAAAATAAAAATATTGCCGATTACTTTTGAAATAGTCACCGACGAATATGCTGAAAATAAAAATCTTGCTGATTACTTTTGAAATAGTAACCGACGAATGTGCTGAAAATAAAGTCTTGCCAATTACTTTTGAAATAGTAACCGACGAATATGTTGAAAATAAAAATCTTGTCGATTACTTTTAAAATAGTAACCGACAAATATGCTAAAAATAAAAATCTTGCCGATTACTTTTGAAATAGGAACCGACGAATATGTTGAAAATAAAAATCTTGTCGATTACTTTTAAAATAGTAACCGACAAATATGATGAAAATAAAAATCTTGCCGATTACTTTTGAAATAGTAACCGACGAATGTGCTGAAAATAAAAATCTTGCCGATTACTTTTGAAATAGTAACCGACGAATGTGCTGAAAATAAAGTCTTGCCGATTACTTTTGAAATAGTAACCGACGAATATATTGAAAATAAAAATCTTGTCGATTACTTTTAAAACAGTAACCGACAAATATGCTGAAAATAAAAATATTGCCGATTACTTTTGAAATAGTCACCGACGAATATGCTGAAAATAAAAATCTTGCCGATTACTTTTGAAATAGTAACCAACGAATGTGCTGATAATAAAGTCTTGCCGATTACTTTTGAAATAGTAACCGACGAATATGTTGAAAATAAAAATCTTGTCGATTACTTTTAAAACAGTAACCGACAAATATGCTAAAAATAAAAATCTTGCCGATTACTTTTGAAATAGGAACCGACGAATATGTTGAAAATAAAAATCTTGGCGATTACTTTTAAAATAGTAACCGACAAATATGCTGAAAATAAAAATCTTGCCGATTACTTTTGAAATAGTAACAGACGAATGTGCAGAAAATAAATCATGCCGATTACTTTTGAAATAGTAACCGACGAATGTGTTGAAAATAAATCATGTCGATTACCTTTGAAATAGTAACCGACGAATATGTTGAAAATAAAAATCTTACCGATTACTTATGAAATAGTAACCAACGAATATGCTGAAAATAAAGTCTTGCCCATTACTTTTGAAATAGTAACCGACGAATATGTGCTGAAAATAAATTTTGCCGATTACTTTTGAAATAGTAATCGACGAATGTGCTGAAAATAAATCATGCCGATTACTTTTGAAATAGTAACCGACGAATGTGTTGAAAATAAATCATGTCGATTACCTTTGAAATAGTAACCGACGAATATGTTGAAAATAAAAATCTTACCGATTACTTATGAAATAGTAACCAACGAATATGCTGAAAATAAAGTCTTGCCCATTACTTTTGAAATAGTAACCGACGAATATGTGCTGAAAATAAATTTTGCCGATTACTTTTGAAATAGTAACCGACGAATGTGCTGAAAATAAATCATGCCGATTACTTTTGAAATAGTAAGCTTCGAATATGTTGAAAATAAAAATCTTACCGATTACTTTTGAAATAGTAACCAACGAATATGCTGAAAATAAAGTTATTGCCGATTACTTTTGAAATAGTCACCGACGAATATGCTGAAAATAAAAATCTTGCCGATTACTTTTGAAATAGTAACCAACGAATATGCTGAAAATAAAGTTATTGCCGATTACTTTTGAAATAGTCACCGACGAATATGCTGAAAATAAAAATCTTGCCGATTACTTTTGAAATAGTAACCGACGAATGTGCTGAAAATAAAGTCTTGCCAATTACTTTTGAAATAGTAACCGACGAATATGTTGAAAATAAAAATCTTGTCGATTACTTTTAAAATAGTAACCGACAAATATGCTGAAAATAAAATCTTGCCGATTACTTTTGAAATAGTAAGAGACGAATGTGCAGAAAATAAATCATGCCGATTACTTTTGAAATAGTAACCAACGAATATGCTGAAAATAAAGTCTTGCCCATTACTTTTGAAATAGTAACCGACGAATGTGTTGAAAATAAATCATGTCGATTACCTTTGAAATAGTAACCGACGAATATGTTGAAAATAAAAATCTTACCGATTACTTTTGAAATAGTAACCAACGAATATGCTGAAAATAAAGTCTTGCCCATTACTTTTGAAATAGTAACCAACGAATATGTGCTGAAAATAAATTTTGCCGATTACTTTTGAAATAGTAACCGACGAATGTGCTGAAAATAAATCATGCTGATTACTTTTGAAATAGTAAGCGACGAATATGTTGAAAATAAAAATCTTACCGATTACTTTTGAAATAGTAACCAACGAATATGCTGAAAATAAAGTCTTGCCGATTACTTTTGAAATAGTAACCGACGAATATATTGAAAATAAAAATCTTGTCGATTACTTTTAAAACAGTAACCGACAAATATGCTGAAAATAAAAATATTGCCGATTACTTTTGAAATAGTCACCGACGAATATGCTGAAAATAAAAATCTTGCCGATTACTTTTGAAATAGTAACCGACGAATGTGCTGAAAATAAAGTCTTGCCAATTACTTTTGAAATAGTAACCGACGAATATGTTGAAAATAAAAATCTTGTCGATTACTTTTAAAATAGTAACCGACAAATATGCTGAAAATAAAATCTTGCCGATTACTTTTGAAATAGTAACAGACGAATGTGCTGAAAATAAAAATCTTACCGATTACTTTTGAAATAGTAACCAACGAATATGCTGAAAATAAAGTCTTGCCGATTACTTTTGAAATAGTAACCGACGAATATATTGAAAATAAAAATCTTGTCGATTACTTTTAAAACAGTAACCGACAAATATGCTGAAAATAAAAATATTGCCGATTACTTTTGAAATAGTCACCGACGAATATGCTGAAAATAAAAATCTTGCCGATTACATTTGAAATAGTAACCGACGAATGTGCTGAAAATAAAGTCTTGCCAATTACTTTTGAAATAGTAACCGACGAATATGTTGAAAATAAAAATCTTGTCGATTACTTTTAAAATAGTAACCGACAAATATGCTAAAAATAAAAATCTTGCCGATTACTTTTGAAATAGGAACCGACGAATATGTTGAAAATAAAAATCTTGTCGATTACTTTTAAAATAGTAACCGACAAATATGATGAAAATAAAAATCTTGCCGATTACTTTTGAAATAGTAACCGACGAATGTGCTGAAAATAAAAATCTTGCCGATTACTTTTGAAATAGTAACCGACGAATGTGCTGAAAATAAAGTCTTGCCGATTACTTTTGAAATAGTAACCGACGAATATATTGAAAATAAAAATCTTGTTGATTACTTTTAATACAGTAACCGACAGATATGCTAAAAATAAAAATCTTGCCGATTACTTTTGAAATAGGAACCGACGAATATGTTGAAAATAAAAATCTTGGCGATTACTTTTAAAATAGTAACCGACAAATATGCTGAAAATAAAAATCTTGCCGATTACTTTTGAAATAGTAACAGACGAATGTGCAGAAAATAAATCATGCCGATTACTTTTGAAATAGTAACCGACGAATGTGTTGAAAATAAATCATGTCGATTACCTTTGAAATAGTAACCGACGAATGTGCTGAAAATAAAGTCTTGCCGATTACTTTTGAAATAGTAACCGACGAATATATTGAAAATAAAAATCTTGTTGATTACTTTTAATACAGTAACCGACAGATATGCTAAAAATAAAAATCTTGCCGATTACTTTTGAAATAGGAACCGACGAATATGTTGAAAATAAAAATCTTGGCGATTACTTTTAAAATAGTAACCGACAAATATGCTGAAAATAAAAATCTTGCCGATTACTTTTGAAATAGTAACCGACGAATGTGCTGAAAATAAAAATCTTGCCGATTACTTTTGAAATAGTAACCGACGAATGTGCTGAAAATAAAGTCTTGCCGATTACTTTTGAAATAGTAACCGACGAATATATTGAAAATAAAAATCTTGTCGATTACTTTTAAAACAGTAACCGACAAATATGCTGAAAATAAAAATATTGCCGATTACTTTTGAAATAGTCACCGACGAATATGCTGAAAATAAAAATCTTGCCGATTACTTTTGAAATAGTAACCAACGAATGTGCTGATAATAAAGTCTTGCCGATTACTTTTGAAATAGTAACCGACGAATATGTTGAAAATAAAAATCTTGTCGATTACTTTTAAAACAGTAACCGACAAATATGCTAAAAATAAAAATCTTGCCGATTACTTTTGAAATAGGAACCGACGAATATGTTGAAAATAAAAATCTTGGCGATTACTTTTAAAATAGTAACCGACAAATATGCTGAAAATAAAAATCTTGCCGATTACTTTTGAAATAGTAACAGACGAATGTGCAGAAAATAAATCATGCCGATTACTTTTGAAATAGTAACCGACGAATGTGTTGAAAATAAATCATGTCGATTACCTTTGAAATAGTAACCGACGAATATGTTGAAAATAAAAATCTTACCGATTACTTATGAAATAGTAACCAACGAATATGCTGAAAATAAAGTCTTGCCCATTACTTTTGAAATAGTAACCGACGAATATGTGCTGAAAATAAATTTTGCCGATTACTTTTGAAATAGTAATCGACGAATGTGCTGAAAATAAATCATGCCGATTACTTTTGAAATAGTAACCGACGAATGTGTTGAAAATAAATCATGTCGATTACCTTTGAAATAGTAACCGACGAATATGTTGAAAATAAAAATCTTACCGATTACTTATGAAATAGTAACCAACGAATATGCTGAAAATAAAGTCTTGCCCATTACTTTTGAAATAGTAACCGACGAATATGTGCTGAAAATAAATTTTGCCGATTACTTTTGAAATAGTAACCGACGAATGTGCTGAAAATAAATCATGCCGATTACTTTTGAAATAGTAAGCTTCGAATATGTTGAAAATAAAAATCTTACCGATTACTTTTGAAATAGTAACCAACGAATATGCTGAAAATAAAGTTATTGCCGATTACTTTTGAAATAGTCACCGACGAATATGCTGAAAATAAAAATCTTGCCGATTACTTTTGAAATAGTAACCAACGAATATGCTGAAAATAAAGTTATTGCCGATTACTTTTGAAATAGTCACCGACGAATATGCTGAAAATAAAAATCTTGCCGATTACTTTTGAAATAGTAACCGACGAATGTGCTGAAAATAAAGTCTTGCCAATTACTTTTGAAATAGTAACCGACGAATATGTTGAAAATAAAAATCTTGTCGATTACTTTTAAAATAGTAACCGACAAATATGCTGAAAATAAAATCTTGCCGATTACTTTTGAAATAGTAACAGACGAATGTGCAGAAAATAAATCATGCCGATTACTTTTGAAATAGTAACCAACGAATATGCTGAAAATAAAGTCTTGCCCATTACTTTTGAAATAGTAACCGACGAATGTGTTGAAAATAAATCATGTCGATTACCTTTGAAATAGTAACCGACGAATATGTTGAAAATAAAAATCTTACCGATTACTTTTGAAATAGTAACCAACGAATATGCTGAAAATAAAGTCTTGCCCATTACTTTTGAAATAGTAACCAACGAATATGTGCTGAAAATAAATTTTGCCGATTACTTTTGAAATAGTAACCGACGAATGTGCTGAAAATAAATCATGCCGATTACTTTTGAAATAGTAAGCGACGAATATGTTGAAAATAAAAATCTTACCGATTACTTTTGAAATAGTAACCAACGAATATGCTGAAAATAAAGTCTTGCCGATTACTTTTGAAATAGTAACCGACGAATATATTGAAAATAAAAATCTTGTCGATTACTTTTAAAACAGTAACCGACAAATATGCTGAAAATAAAAATATTGCCGATTACTTTTGAAATAGTCACCGACGAATATGCTGAAAATAAAAATCTTGCCGATTACTTTTGAAATAGTAACCGACGAATGTGCTGAAAATAAAGTCTTGCCAATTACTTTTGAAATAGTAACCGACGAATATGTTGAAAATAAAAATCTTGTCGATTACTTTTAAAATAGTAACCGACAAATATGCTGAAAATAAAATCTTGCCGATTACTTTTGAAATAGTAACAGACGAATGTGCTGAAAATAAAAATCTTACCGATTACTTTTGAAATAGTAACCAACGAATATGCTGAAAATAAAGTCTTGCCGATTACTTTTGAAATAGTAACCGACGAATATATTGAAAATAAAAATCTTGTCGATTACTTTTAAAACAGTAACCAACAAATATGCTGAAAATAAAAATATTGCCGATTACTTTTGAAATAGTCACCGACGAATATGCTGAAAATAAAAATCTTGCCGATTACATTTGAAATAGTAACCGACGAATGTGCTGAAAATAAAGTCTTGCCAATTACTTTTGAAATAGTAACCGACGAATATGTTGAAAATAAAAATCTTGTCGATTACTTTTAAAATAGTAACCGACAAATATGCTAAAAATAAAAATCTTGCCGATTACTTTTGAAATAGGAACCGACGAATATGTTGAAAATAAAAATCTTGTCGATTACTTTTAAAATAGTAACCGACAAATATGATGAAAATAAAAATCTTGCCGATTACTTTTGAAATAGTAACCGACGAATGTGCTGAAAATAAAAATCTTGCCGATTACTTTTGAAATAGTAACCGACGAATGTGCTGAAAATAAAGTCTTGCCGATTACTTTTGAAATAGTAACCGACGAATATATTGAAAATAAAAATCTTGTTGATTACTTTTAATACAGTAACCGACAGATATGCTAAAAATAAAAATCTTGCCGATTACTTTTGAAATAGGAACCGACGAATATGTTGAAAATAAAAATCTTGGCGATTACTTTTAAAATAGTAACCGACAAATATGCTGAAAATAAAAATCTTGCCGATTACTTTTGAAATAGTAACAGACGAATGTGCAGAAAATAAATCATGCCGATTACTTTTGAAATAGTAACCGACGAATGTGTTGAAAATAAATCATGTCGATTACCTTTGAAATAGTAACCGACGAATATGTTGAAAATAAAAATCTTACCGATTACTTATGAAATAGTAACCAACGAATATGCTGAAAATAAAGTCTTGCCCATTACTTTTGAAATAGTAACCGACGAATATGTGATGAAAATAAATTTTGCCGATTACTTTTGAAATAGTAACCGACGAATGTGCTGAAAATAAATCATGCCGATTACTTTTGAAATAGTAAGCTTCGAATATGTTGAAAATAAAAATCTTACCGATTACTTTTGAAATAGTAACCAACGAATATGCTGAAAATAAAGTTATTGCCGATTACTTTTGAAATAGTCACCGACGAATATGCTGAAAATAAAAATCTTGCCGATTACTTTTGAAATAGTAACCAACGAATATGCTGAAAATAAAGTTATTGCCGATTACTTTTGAAATAGTCACCGACGAATATGCTGAAAATAAAAATCTTGCCGATTACTTTTGAAATAGTAACCGACGAATGTGCTGAAAATAAAGTCTTGCCAATTACTTTTGAAATAGTAACCGACGAATATGTTGAAAATAAAAATCTTGTCGATTACTTTTAAAATAGTAACCGACAAATATGCTGAAAATAAAATCTTGCCGATTACTTTTGAAATAGTAACAGACGAATGTGCAGAAAATAAATCATGCCGATTACTTTTGAAATAGTAACCAACGAATATGCTGAAAATAAAGTCTTGCCCATTACTTTTGAAATAGTAACCGACGAATGTGTTGAAAATAAATCATGTCGATTACCTTTGAAATAGTAACCGACGAATATGTTGAAAATAAAAATCTTACCGATTACTTTTGAAATAGTAACCAACGAATATGCTGAAAATAAAGTCTTGCCCATTACTTTTGAAATAGTAACCAACGAATATGTGCTGAAAATAAATTTTGCCGATTACTTTTGAAATAGTAACCGACGAATGTGCTGAAAATAAATCATGCCGATTACTTTTGAAATAGTAAGCGACGAATATGTTGAAAATAAAAATCTTACCGATTACTTTTGAAATAGTAACCAACGAATATGCTGAAAATAAAGTCTTGCCGATTACTTTTGAAATAGTAACCGACGAATATATTGAAAATAAAAATCTTGTCGATTACTTTTAAAACAGTAACCGACAAATATGCTGAAAATAAAAATATTGCCGATTACTTTTGAAATAGTCACCGACGAATATGCTGAAAATAAAAATCTTGCCGATTACTTTTGAAATAGTAACCGACGAATGTGCTGAAAATAAAGTCTTGCCGATTACTTTTGAAATAGTAACCGACGAATATGTTGAAAATAAAAATCTTGTCGATTACTTTTAAAATAGTAACCGACAAATATGCTAAAAATAAAAATCTTGCCGATTACTTTTGAAATAGGAACCGACGAATATGTTGAAAATAAAAATCTTGTCGATTACTTTTAAAATAGTAACCGACAAATATGCTGAAAATAAAAATCTTGCCGATTACTTTTGAAATAGTAACAGACGAATGTGCAGAAAATAAATCATGCCGATTACTTTTGAAATAGTAACTGACGAATGTGTTGAAAATAAATCATGTCGATTACCTTTGAAATAGTAACCGACGAATATGTTGAAAATAAAAATCTTACCGATTACTTTTGAAATAGTAACCAACGAATATGCTGAAAATAAAGTCTTGCCCATTACTTTTGAAATAGTAACCAACGAATATGTGCTGAAAATAAATTTTGCCGATTACTTTTGAAATAGTAACCGACGAATGTGCTGAAAATAAATCAAGCCGATTACTTTTGAAATAGTAAGCGACGAATATGTTGAAAATAAAAATCTTACCGATTACTTTTGAAATAGTAACCAACGAATATGCTGAAAATAAAGTCTTGCCGATTACTTTTGAAATAGTAACCGACGAATATATTGAAAATAAAAATCTTGTCGATTACTTTTAAAACAGTAACCGACAAATATGCTGAAA
This sequence comes from Medicago lupulina, assembly GCA_958299785.1. Classification (NCBI taxonomy): domain Eukaryota; kingdom Viridiplantae; phylum Streptophyta; class Magnoliopsida; order Fabales; family Fabaceae; genus Medicago; species Medicago lupulina. The sequence continues at coordinate 43,456,526 of OY283144.1, forward strand.
ATAAAAATATTGCCGATTACTTTTGAAATAGTCACCGACGAATATGCTGAAAATAAAAATCTTGCCGATTACTTTTGAAATAGTAACCGACGAATGTGCTGAAAATAAAGTCTTGCCGATTACTTTTGAAATAGTAACCGACGAATATGTTGAAAATAAAAATCTTGTCGATTACTTTTAAAATAGTAACCGACAAATATGCTAAAAATAAAAATCTTGCCGATTACTTTTGAAATAGGAACCGACGAATATGTTGAAAATAAAAATCTTGTCGATTACTTTTAAAATAGTAACCGACAAATATGCTGAAAATAAAAATCTTGCCGATTACTTTTGAAATAGTAACAGACGAATGTGCAGAAAATAAATCATGCCGATTACTTTTGAAATAGTAACTGACGAATGTGTTGAAAATAAATCATGTCGATTACCTTTGAAATAGTAACCGACGAATATGTTGAAAATAAAAATCTTACCGATTACTTTTGAAATAGTAACCAACGAATATGCTGAAAATAAAGTCTTGCCCATTACTTTTGAAATAGTAACCGACGAATATGTGCTGAAAATAAATTTTGCCGATTACTTTTGAAATAGTAACCGACGAATGTGCTGAAAATAAATCATGCCGATTACTTTTGAAATAGTAAGCTTCGAATATGTTGAAAATAAAAATCTTACCGATTACTTTTGAAATAGTAACCAACGAATATGCTGAAAATAAAGTTATTGCCGATTACTTTTGAAATAGTCACCGACGAATATGCTGAAAATAAAAATCTTGCCGATTACTTTTGAAATAGTAACCAACGAATATGCTGAAAATAAAGTTATTGCCGATTACTTTTGAAATAGTCACCGACGAATATGCTGAAAATAAAAATCTTGCCGATTACTTTTGAAATAGTAACCGACGAATGTGCTGAAAATAAAGTCTTGCCAATTACTTTTGAAATAGTAACCGACGAATATGTTGAAAATAAAAATCTTGTCGATTACTTTTAAAATAGTAACCGACAAATATGCTGAAAATAAAATCTTGCCGATTACTTTTGAAATAGTAACAGACGAATGTGCAGAAAATAAATCATGCCGATTACTTTTGAAATAGTAACCAACGAATATGCTGAAAATAAAGTCTTGCCCATTACTTTTGAAATAGTAACCGACGAATGTGTTGAAAATAAATCATGTCGATTACCTTTGAAATAGTAACCGACGAATATGTTGAAAATAAAAATCTTACCGATTACTTTTGAAATAGTAACCAACGAATATGCTGAAAATAAAGTCTTGCCCATTACTTTTGAAATAGTAACCAACGAATATGTGCTGAAAATAAATTTTGCCGATTACTTTTGAAATAGTAACCGACGAATGTGCTGAAAATAAATCATGCCGATTACTTTTGAAATAGTAAGCGACGAATATGTTGAAAATAAAAATCTTACCGATTACTTTTGAAATAGTAACCAACGAATATGCTGAAAATAAAGTCTTGCCGATTACTTTTGAAATAGTAACCGACGAATATATTGAAAATAAAAATCTTGTCGATTACTTTTAAAACAGTAACCGACAAATATGCTGAAAATAAAAATATTGCCGATTACTTTTGAAATAGTCACCGACGAATATGCTGAAAATAAAAATCTTGCCGATTACTTTTGAAATAGTAACCGACGAATGTGCTGAAAATAAAGTCTTGCCGATTACTTTTGAAATAGTAACCGACGAATATGTTGAAAATAAAAATCTTGTCGATTACTTTTAAAATAGTAACCGACAAATATGCTAAAAATAAAAATCTTGCCGATTACTTTTGAAATAGGAACCGACGAATATGTTGAAAATAAAAATCTTGTCGATTACTTTTAAAATAGTAACCGACAAATATGCTGAAAATAAAAATCTTGCCGATTACTTTTGAAATAGTAACAGACGAATGTGCAGAAAATAAATCATGCCGATTACTTTTGAAATAGTAACTGACGAATGTGTTGAAAATAAATCATGTCGATTACCTTTGAAATAGTAACCGACGAATATGTTGAAAATAAAAATCTTACCGATTACTTTTGAAATAGTAACCAACGAATATGCTGAAAATAAAGTCTTGCCCATTACTTTTGAAATAGTAACCAACGAATATGTGCTGAAAATAAATTTTGCCGATTACTTTTGAAATAGTAACCGACGAATGTGCTGAAAATAAATCATGCCGATTACTTTTGAAATAGTAAGCGACGAATATGTTGAAAATAAAAATCTTACCGATTACTTTTGAAATAGTAACCAACGAATATGCTGAAAATAAAGTCTTGCCGATTACTTTTGAAATAGTAACCGACGAATATATTGAAAATAAAAATCTTGTCGATTACTTTTAAAACAGTAACCGACAAATATGCTGAAAATAAAAATATTGCCGATTACTTTTGAAATAGTCACCGACGAATATGCTGAAAATAAAAATCTTGCCGATTACTTTTGAAATAGTAACCGACGAATGTGCTGAAAATAAAGTCTTGCCGATTACTTTTGAAATAGTAACCGACGAATATGTTGAAAATAAAAATCTTGTCGATTACTTTTAAAATAGTAACCGACAAATATGCTAAAAATAAAAATCTTGCCGATTACTTTTGAAATAGGAACCGACGAATATGTTGAAAATAAAAATCTTGTCGATTACTTTTAAAATAGTAACCGACAAATATGCTGAAAATAAAAATCTTGCCGATTACTTTTGAAATAGTAACAGACGAATGTGCAGAAAATAAATCATGCCGATTACTTTTGAAATAGTAACTGACGAATGTGTTGAAAATAAATCATGTCGATTACCTTTGAAATAGTAACCGACGAATATGTTGAAAATAAAAATCTTACCGATTACTTTTGAAATAGTAACCAACGAATATGCTGAAAATAAAGTCTTGCCCATTACTTTTGAAATAGTAACCGACGAATATGTGCTGAAAATAAATTTTGCCGATTACTTTTGAAATAGTAACCGACGAATGTGCTGAAAATAAATCATGCCGATTACTTTTGAAATAGTAAGCGACGAATATGTTGAAAATAAAAATCTTACCGATTACTTTTGAAATAGTAACCAACGAATATGCTGAAAATAAAGTCTTGCCGATTACTTTTGAAATAGTAACCGACGAATATATTGAAAATAAAAATCTTGTCGATTACTTTTAAAACAGTAACCGACAAATATGCTGAAAATAAAAATATTGCCGATTACTTTTGAAATAGTCACCGACGAATATGCTGAAAATAAAAATCTTGCCGATTACTTTTGAAATAGTAACCGACGAATGTGCTGAAAATAAAGTCTTGCCAAATACTTTTGAAATAGTAACCGACGAATATGTTGAAAATAAAAATCTTGTCGATTACTTTTAAAATAGTAACCGACAAATATGCTAAAAATAAAAATCTTGCCGATTACTTTTGAAATAGGAACCGACGAATATGTTGAAAATAAAAATCTTGTCGATTACTTTTAAAATAGTAACCGACAAATATGATGAAAATAAAAATCTTGCCGATTACTTTTGAAATAGTAACCGACGAATGTGCTGAAAATAAAAATCTTGCCGATTACTTTTGAAATAGTAACCGACGAATGTGCTGAAAATAAAGTCTTGCCGATTACTTTTGAAATAGTAACCGACGAATATATTGAAAATAAAAATCTTGTCGATTACTTTTAAAACAGTAACCGACAAATATGCTGAAAATAAAAATATTGCCGATTACTTTTGAAATAGTCACCGACGAATATGCTGAAAATAAAAATCTTGCCGATTACTTTTGAAATAGTAACCGACGAATGTGCTGAAAATAAAGTCTTGCCGATTACTTTTGAAATAGTAACCGACGAATATGTTGAAAATAAAAATCATGTCGATTACTTTTAAAACAGTAACCGACAAATATGCTAAAAATAAAAATCTTGCCGATTACTTTTGAAATAGGAAGCGACGAATATGTTGAAAATAAAAATCTTGGCGATTACTTTTAAAATAGTAACCGACAAATATGCTGAAAATAAAAATCTTGCCGATTACTTTTGAAATAGTAACAGACGAATGTGCAGAAAATAAATCATGCCGATTACTTTTGAAATAGTAACCGACGAATGTGTTGAAAATAAATCATGTCGATTACCTTTGAAATAGTAACCGACGAATATGTTGAAAATAAAAATCTTACCGATTACTTTTGAAATAGTAACCAACGAATATGCTGAAAATAAAGTCTTGCCCATTACTTTTGAAATAGTAACCGACGAATATGTGCTGAAAATAAATTTTGCCGATTACTTTTGAAATAGTAACCGACGAATGTGCTGAAAATAAATCATGCCGATTACTTTTGAAATAGTAAGCGACGAATATGTTGAAAATAAAAATCTTACCGATTACTTTTGAAATAGTAACCAACGAATATGCTGAAAATAAAGTCTTGCCGATTACTTTTGAAATAGTAACCGACGAATATATTGAAAATAAAAATCTTGTCGATTACTTTTAAAACAGTAACCGACAAATATGCTGAAAATAAAAATATTGCCGATTACTTTTGAAATAGTCACCGACGAATATGCTGAAAATAAAAATCTTGCCGATTACTTTTGAAATAGTAACCGACAAATGTGCTGAAAATAAAGTCTTGCCGATTACTTTTGAAATAGTAACCGACGAATATGTTGAAAATAAAAATCTTGTCGATTACTTTTAAAATAGTAACCGACAAATATGCTAAAAATAAAAATCTTGCCGATTACTTTTGAAATAGGAACCGACGAATATGTTGAAAATAAAAATCTTGTCGATTACTTTTAAAATAGTAACCGACAAATATGCTGAAAATAAAAATCTTGCCGATTACTTTTGAAATAGTAACAGACGAATGTGCAGAAAATAAATCATGCCGATTACTTTTGAAATAGTAACTGACGAATGTGTTGAAAATAAATCATGTCGATTACCTTTGAAATAGTAACCGACGAATATGTTGAAAATAAAAATCTTACCGATTACTTTTGAAATAGTAACCAACGAATATGCTGAAAATAAAGTCTTGCCCATTACTTTTGAAATAGTAACCAACGAATATGTGCTGAAAATAAATTTTGCCGATTACTTTTGAAATAGTAACCGACGAATGTGCTGAAAATAAATCATGCCGATTACTTTTGAAATAGTAAGCGACGAATATGTTGAAAATAAAAATATTACCGATTACTTTTGAAATAGTAACCAACGAATATGCTGAAAATAAAGTCTTGCCGATTACTTTTGAAATAGTAACCGACGAATATATTGAAAATAAAAATCTTGTCGATTACTTTTAAAACAGTAACCGACAAATATGCTGAAAATAAAAATATTGCCGATTACTTTTGAAATAGTCACCGACGAATATGCTGAAAATAAAAATCTTGCCGATTACTTTTGAAATAGTAACCGACGAATGTGCTGAAAATAAAGTCTTGCCGATTACTTTTGAAATAGTAACCGACGAATATGTTGAAAATAAAAATCTTGTCGATTACTTTTAAAATAGTAACCGACAAATATGCTAAAAATAAAAATCTTGCCGATTACTTTTGAAATAGGAACCGACGAATATGTTGAAAATAAAAATCTTGTCGATTACTTTTAAAATAGTAACCGACAAATATGCTGAAAATAAAAATCTTGCCGATTACTTTTGAAATAGTAACAGACGAATGTGCAGAAAATAAATCATGCCGATTACTTTTGAAATAGTAACTGACGAATGTGTTGAAAATAAATCATGTCGATTACCTTTGAAATAGTAACCGACGAATATGTTGAAAATAAAAATCTTACCGATTACTTTTGAAATAGTAACCAACGAATATGCTGAAAATAAAGTCTTGCCCATTACTTTTGAAATAGTAACCGACGAATGTGCTGAAAATAAATCATGCCGATTACTTTTGAAATAGTAAGCGACGAATATGTTGAAAATAAAAATCTTACCGATTACTTTTGAAATAGTAACCAACGAATATGCTGAAAATAAAGTCTTGCCGATTACTTTTGAAATAGTAACCGACGAATATATTGAAAATAAAAATCTTGTCGATTACTTTTAAAACAGTAACCGACAAATATGCTGAAAATAAAAATATTGCCGATTACTTTTGAAATAGTCACCGACGAATATGCTGAAAATAAAAATCTTGCCGATTACTTTTGAAATAGTAACCGACGAATGTGCTGAAAATAAAGTCTTGCCAATTACTTTTGAAATAGTAACCGACGAATATGTTGAAAATAAAAATCTTGTCGATTACTTTTAAAATAGTAACCGACAAATATGCTAAAAATAAAAATCTTGCCGATTACTTTTGAAATAGGAACCGACGAATATGTTGAAAATAAAAATCTTGTCGATTACTTTTAAAATAGTAACCGACAAATATGATGAAAATAAAAATCTTGCCGATTACTTTTGAAATAGTAACCGACGAATGTGCTGAAAATAAAAATCTTGCCGATTACTTTTGAAATAGTAACCGACGAATGTGCTGAAAATAAAGTCTTGCCGATTACTTTTGAAATAGTAACCGACGAATATATTGAAAATAAAAATCTTGTCGATTACTTTTAAAACAGTAACCGACAAATATGCTGAAAATAAAAATATTGCCGATTACTTTTGAAATAGTCACCGACGAATATGCTGAAAATAAAAATCTTGCCGATTACTTTTGAAATAGTAACTGACGAATGTGCTGAAAATAAAGTCTTGCCGATTACTTTTGAAATAGTAACCGACGAATATGTTGAAAATAAAAATCATGTCGATTACTTTTAAAACAGTAACCGACAAATATGCTAAAAATAAAAATCTTGCCGATTACTTTTGAAATAGGAAGCGACGAATATGTTGAAAATAAAAATCTTGGCGATTACTTTTAAAATAGTAACCGACAAATATGCTGAAAATAAAAATCTTGCCGATTACTTTTGAAATAGTAACAGACGAATGTGCAGAAAATAAATCATGCCGATTACTTTTGAAATAGTAACCGACGAATGTGTTGAAAATAAATCATGTCGATTACCTTTGAAATAGTAACCGACGAATATGTTGAAAATAAAAATCTTACCGATTACTTTTGAAATAGTAACCAACGAATATGCTGAAAATAAAGTCTTGCCCATTACTTTTGAAATAGTAACCGACGAATATGTGCTGAAAATAAATTTTGCCGATTACTTTTGAAATAGTAACCGACGAATGTGCTGAAAATAAATCATGCCGATTACTTTTGAAATAGTAAGCGACGAATATGTTGAAAATAAAAATCTTACCGATTACTTTTGAAATAGTAACCAACGAATATGCTGAAAATAAAGTCTTGCCGATTACTTTTGAAATAGTAACCGACGAATATATTGAAAATAAAAATCTTGTCGATTACTTTTAAAACAGTAACCGACAAATATGCTGAAAATAAAAATATTGCCGATTACTTTTGAAATAGTCACCGACGAATATGCTGAAAATAAAAATCTTGCCGATTACTTTTGAAATAGTAACCGACGAATGTGCTGAAAATAAAGTCTTGCCAATTACTTTTGAAATAGTAACCGACGAATATGTTGAAAATAAAAATCTTGTCGATTACTTTTAAAATAGTAACCGACAAATATGCTAAAAATAAAAATCTTGCCGATTACTTTTGAAATAGGAACCGACGAATATGTTGAAAATAAAAATCTTGTCGATTACTTTTAAAATAGTAACCGACAAATATGATGAAAATAAAAATCTTGCCGATTACTTTTGAAATAGTAACCGACGAATGTGCTGAAAATAAAAATCTTGCCGATTACTTTTGAAATAGTAACCGACGAATGTGCTGAAAATAAAGTCTTGCCGATTACTTTTGAAATAGTAACCGACGAATATATTGAAAATAAAAATCTTGTCGATTACTTTTAAAACAGTAACCGACAAATATGCTGAAAATAAAAATATTGCCGATTACTTTTGAAATAGTCACCGACGAATATGCTGAAAATAAAAATCTTGCCGATTACTTTTGAAATAGTAACCGACGAATGTGCTGAAAATAAAGTCTTGCCGATTACTTTTGAAATATTAACCGACGAATATGTTGAAAATAAAAATCATGTCGATTACTTTTAAAACAGTAACCGACAAATATGCTAAAAATAAAAATCTTGCCGATTACTTTTGAAATAGGAAGCGACGAATATGTTGAAAATAAAAATCTTGGCGATTACTTTTAAAATAGTAACCGACAAATATGCTGAAAATAAAAATCTTGCCGATTACTTTTGAAATAGTAACAGACGAATGTGCAGAAAATAAATCATGCCGATTACTTTTGAAATAGTAACCGACGAATGTGTTGAAAATAAATCATGTCGATTACCTTTGAAATAGTAACCGACGAATATGTTGAAAATAAAAATCTTACCGATTACTTTTGAAATATTAACCAACGAATATGCTGAAAATAAAGTCTTGCCCATTACTTTTGAAATAGTAACCGACGAATATGTGCTGAAAATAAATTTTGCCGATTACTTTTGAAATAGTAACCGACGAATGTGCTGAAAATAAATCATGCCGATTACTTTTGAAATAGTAAGCGACGAATATGTTGAAAATAAAAATCTTACCGATTACTTTTGAAATAGTAACCAACGAATATGCTGAAAATAAAGTCTTGCCGATTACTTTTGAAATAGTAACCGACGAATATATTGAAAATAAAAATCTTGTCGATTACTTTTAAAACAGTAACCGACAAATATGCTGAAAATAAAAATATTGCCGATTACTTTTGAAATAGTCACCGACGAATATGCTGAAAATAAAAATCTTGCTGATTACTTTTGAAATAGTAACCGACAAATGTGCTGAAAATAAAGTCTTGCCGATTACTTTTGAAATAGTAACCGACGAATATGTTGAAAATAAAAATCTTGTCGATTACTTTTAAAACAGTAACCGACAAATATGCTAAAAATAAAAATCTTACCGATTACTTTTGAAATAGTAACCAACGAATATGCTGAAAATAAAGTCTTGCCCATTACTTTTGAAATAGTAACCGACGAATATGTGCTGAAAATAAATTTTGCCGATTACTTTTGAAATAGTAACCGACGAATGTGCTGAAAATAAATCATGCCGATTACTTTTGAAATAGTAAGCGACGAATATGTTGAAAATAAAAATCTTACCGATTACTTTTGAAATAGTAACCAACGAATATGCTGAAAATAAAGTCTTGCCGATTACTTTTGAAATAGTAACCGACGAATATATTGAAAATAAAAATCTTGTCGATTACTTTTAAAACAGTAACCGACAAATATGCTGAAAATAAAAATATTGCCGATTACTTTTGAAATAGTCACCGACGAATATGCTGAAAATAAAAATCTTGCCGATTACTTTTGAAATAGTAACCGACAAATGTGCTGAAAATAAAGTCTTGCCGATTACTTTTGAAATAGTAACCGACGAATATGTTGAAAATAAAAATCTTGTCGATTACTTTTAAAACAGTAACCGACAAATATGCTAAAAATAAAAATCTTGCCGATTACTTTTGAAATAGGAACCGACGACTATATTGAAAATAAAAATCTTGCCGATTACTTTTAAAATAGTAACCGACAAATATGCTGAAAATAAATCATGCCGATTACTTTTGAAATAGTAACCGACGAATGTGTTGAAAATAAATCATGTCGATTACCTTTGAAATAGTAACCGACGAATATGTTGAAAATAAAAATCTTACCGATTACTTTTGAAATAGTAACCAACGAATATGCTGAAAATAAAGTCTTGCCCATTACTTTTGAAATAGTAACCGACGAATATGTGCTGAAAATAAATTTTGCCGATTACTTTTGAAATAGTAACCGACGAATGTGCTGAAAATAAATCATGCCGATTACTTTTGAAATAGTAAGCGACGAATATGTTGAAAATAAAAATCTTACCGATTACTTTTGAAATAGTAACCAACGAATATGCTGAAAATAAAGTCTTGCCGATTACTTTTGAAATAGTAACCGACGAATATATTGAAAATAAAAATCTTGTCGATTACTTTTAAAACAGTAACCGACAAATATGCTGAAAATAAAAATATTGCCGATTACTTTTGAAATAGTCACCGACGAATATGCTGAAAATAAAAATCTTGCCGATTACTTTTGAAATAGTAACCGACAAATGTGCTGAAAATAAAGTCTTGCCGATTACTTTTGAAATAGTAACCGACGAATATGTTGAAAATAAAAATCTTGTCGATTACTTTTAAAACAGTAACCGACAAATATGCTGAAAATAAATCATGCCGATTACTTTTGAAATAGTAACCGACGAATATGTTGAAAATAAAAATCTTACCGATTACTTTTGAAATAGTAACCAACGAATATGCTGAAAATAAAGTCTTGCCCATTACTTTTGAAATAGTAACCAACGAATATGTGCTGAAAATAAATTTTGCCGATTACTTTTGAAATAGTAACCGACGAATGTGCTGAAAATAAATCATGCCGATTACTTTTAAAATAGTAAGCGACGAATATGTTGAAAATAAAAATCTTACCGATTACTTTTGAAATAGTAACCAACGAATATGCTGAAAATAAAGTCTTGCCGATTACTTTTGAAATAGTAACCGACGAATATGTTGAAAATAAAAATCTTGTCGATTACTTTTAAAACAGTAACCGACAAATATGCTAAAAATAAAAATCTTACCGATTACTTTTGAAATAGTAACCAACGAATATGCTGAAAATAAAGTCTTGCCCATTACTTTTGAAATAGTAACCGACGAATATGTGCTGAAAATAAATTTTGCCGATTACTTTTGAAATAGTAACCGACGAATGTGCTGAAAATAAATCATGCCGATTACTTTTGAAATAGTAAGCGACGAATATGTTGAAAATAAAAATCTTACCGATTACTTTTGAAATAGTAACCAACGAATATGCTGAAAATAAAGTCTTGCCGATTACTTTTGAAATAGTAACCGACGAATATATTGAAAATAAAAATCTTGTCGATTACTTTTAAAACAGTAACCGACAAATATGCTGAAAATAAAAATATTGCCGATTACTTTTGAAATAGTCACCGACGAATATGCTGAAAATAAAAATCTTGCCGATTACTTTTGAAATAGTAACCGACAAATGTGCTGAAAATAAAGTCTTGCCGATTACTTTTGAAATAGTAACCGACGAATATGTTGAAAATAAAAATCTTGTCGATTACTTTTAAAACAGTAACCGACAAATATGCTAAAAATAAAAATCTTGCCGATTACTTTTGAAATAGGAACCGACGACTATGTTGAAAATAAAAATCTTGCCGATTACTTTTAAAATAGTAACCGACAAATATGCTGAAAATAAATCATGCCGATTACTTTTGAAATAGTAACCGACGAATGTGTTGAAAATAAATCATGTCGATTACCTTTGAAATAGTAACCGACGAATATGTTGAAAATAAAAATCTTACCGATTACTTTTGAAATAGTAACCAACGAATATGCTGAAAATAAAGTCTTGCCCATTACTTTTGAAATAGTAACCGACGAATATGTGCTGAAAATAAATTTTGCCGATTACTTTTGAAATAGTAACCGACGAATGTGCTGAAAATAAATCATGCCGATTACTTTTGAAATAGTAAGCGACGAATATGTTGAAAATAAAAATCTTACCGATTACTTTTGAAATAGTAACCAACGAATATGCTGAAAATAAAGTCTTGCCGATTACTTTTGAAATAGTAACCGACGAATATATTGAAAATAAAAATCTTGTCGATTACTTTTAAAACAGTAACCGACAAATATGCTGAAAATAAAAATATTGCCGATTACTTTTGAAATAGTCACCGACGAATATGCTGAAAATAAAAATCTTGCCGATTACTTTTGAAATAGTAACCGACAAATGTGCTGAAAATAAAGTCTTGCCGATTACTTTTGAAATAGTAACCGACGAATATGTTGAAAATAAAAATCTTGTCGATTACTTTTAAAACAGTAACCGACAAATATGCTAAAAATAAAAATCTTGCCGATTACTTTTGAAATAGGAACCGACGAATATGTTGAAAATAAAAATCTTGGCGATTACTTTTAAAATAGTAACCGACAAATATGCTGAAAATAAAAATCTTGCCGATTACTTTTGAAATAGTAACCGACGAATATGTTGAAAATAAAAATCTTACCGATTACTTTTGAAATAGTAACCAACGAATATGCTGAAAATAAAGTCTTGCCCATTACTTTTGAAATAGTAACCAACGAATATGTGCTGAAAATAAATTTTGCCGATTACTTTTGAAATAGTAACCGACGAATGTGCTGAAAATAAATCATGCCGATTACTTTTAAAATAGTAAGCGACGAATATGTTGAAAATAAAAATCTTACCGATTACTTTTGAAATAGTAACCAACGAATATGCTGAAAATAAAGTCTTGCCGATTACTTTTGAAATAGTAACCGACGAATATATTGAAAATAAAAATCTTGTCGATTACTTTCAAAACAGTAACCGACAAATATGCTGAAAATAAAAATATTGCCGATTACTTTTGAAATAGTAACCGACGAATATGTTGAAAATAAAAATCTTGTCGATTACTTTTAAAATAGTAACCGACAAATATGCTAAAAATAAAAATCTTGCCGATTACTTTTGAAATAGGAACCGACGAATATGTTGAAAATAAAAATCTTGTCGATTACTTTTAAAATAGTAACCGACAAATATGATGAAAATAAAAATCTTGCCGATTACTTTTGAAATAGTAACCGACGAATGTGCTGAAAATAAAAATCTTGCCGATTACTTTTGAAATAGTAACCGACGAATGTGCTGAAAATAAAGTCTTGCCGATTACTTTTGAAATAGTAACCGACGAATATATTGAAAATAAAAATCTTGTCGATTACTTTTAAAACAGTAACCGACAAATATGCTGAAAATAAAAATATTGCCGATTACTTTTGAAATAGTCACCGACGAATATGCTGAAAATAAAAATCTTGCCGATTACTTTTGAAATAGTAACCGACAAATGTGCTGAAAATAAAGTCTTGCCGATTACTTTTGAAATAGTAACCGACGAATATGTTGAAAATAAAAATCTTGTCGATTACTTTTAAAACAGTAACCGACAAATATGCTAAAAATAAAAATCTTGCCGATTACTTTTGAAATAGGAACCGACGACTATGTTGAAAATAAAAATCTTGCCGATTACTTTTAAAATAGTAACCGACAAATATGCTGAAAATAAATCATGCCGATTACTTTTGAAATAGTAACCGACGAATGTGTTGAAAATAAATCATGTCGATTACCTTTGAAATAGTAACCGACGAATATGTTGAAAATAAAAATCTTACCGATTACTTTTGAAATAGTAACCAACGAATATGCTGAAAATAAAGTCTTGCCCATTACTTTTGAAATAGTAACCAACGAATATGTGCTGAAAATAAATTTTGCCGATTACTTTTGAAATAGTAACCGACGAATGTGCTGAAAATAAATCATGCCGATTACTTTTGAAATAGTAAGCGACGAATATGTTGAAAATAAAAATCTTACCGATTACTTTTGAAATAGTAACCAACGAATATGCTGAAAATAAAGTCTTGCCGATTACTTTTGAAATAGTAACCGACGAATATATTGAAAATAAAAATCTTGTCGATTACTTTCAAAACAGTAACCGACAAATATGCTGAAAATAAAAAATTGCCGATTACTTTTGAAATAGTCACCGACGAATATGCTGAAAATAAAAATCTTGCCGATTACTTTTGAAATAGTAACCGACGAATGTGCTGAAAATAAAGTCTTGCCGATTACTTTTGAAATAGTAACCGACGAATATGTTGAAAATAAAAATCTTGTCGATTACTTTTAAAACAGTAACCGACAAATATGCTAAAAATAAAAATCTTGCCGATTACTTTTGAAATAGGAACCGACGAATATGTTGAAAATAAAAATTTTGGCGATTACTTTTAAAATAGTAACCGACAAATATGCTGAAAATAAAAATCTTGCCGATTACTTTTGAAATAGTAACAGACGAATGTGCAGAAAATAAATCATGCCGATTACTTTTGAAATAGTAACCGACGAATGTGTTGAAAATAAATCATGTCGATTACCTTTGAAATAGTAACCGACGAATATGTTGAAAATAAAAATCTTACCGATTACTTTTGAAATAGTAACCAACGAATATGCTGAAAATAAAGTCTTGCCCATTACTTTTGAAATAGTAACCGACGAATATGTGCTGAAAATAAATTTTGCCGATTACTTTTGAAATAGTAACCGACGAATGTGCTGAAAATAAATCATGCCGATTACTTTTGAAATAGTAAGCGACGAATATGTTGAAAATAAAAATCTTACCGATTACTTTTGAAATAGTAACCAACGAATATGCTGAAAATAAAGTCTTGCCGATTACTTTTGAAATAGTAACCGACGAATATATTGAAAATAAAAATCTTGTCGATTACTTTTAAAACAGTAACCGACAAATATGCTGAAAATAAAAATATTGCCGATTACTTTTGAAATAGTCACCGACGAATATGCTGAAAATAAAAATCTTGCCGATTACTTTTGAAATAGTAACCGACAAATGTGCTGAAAATAAAGTCTTGCCGATTACTTTTGAAATAGTAACCGACGAATATGTTGAAAATAAAAATCTTGTCGATTACTTTTAAAACAGTAACCGACAAATATGTTGAAAATAAATCATGCCGATTACTTTTGAAATAGTAACCGACGAATGTGTTGAAAATAAATCATGTCGATTACCTTTGAAATAGTAACCGACGAATATGTTGAAAATAAAAATCTTACCGATTACTTTTGAAATAGTAACCAACGAATATGCTGAAAATAAAGTCTTGCCCATTACTTTTGAAATAGTAACCGACGAATA
This sequence comes from Medicago lupulina, assembly GCA_958299785.1. Classification (NCBI taxonomy): domain Eukaryota; kingdom Viridiplantae; phylum Streptophyta; class Magnoliopsida; order Fabales; family Fabaceae; genus Medicago; species Medicago lupulina. Next base: position 43,471,601 of record OY283144.1, read on the forward strand.
TGTGCTGAAAATAAATTTTGCCGATTACTTTTGAAATAGTAACCGACGAATGTGCTGAAAATAAATCATGCCGATTACTTTTGAAATAGTAAGCGACGAATATGTTGAAAATAAAAATCTTACCGATTACTTTTGAAATAGTAACCAACGAATATGCTGAAAATAAAGTCTTGCCGATTACTTTTGAAATAGTAACCGACGAATATATTGAAAATAAAAATCTTGTCGATTACTTTTAAAACAGTAACCGACAAATATGCTGAAAATAAAAATATTGCCGATTACTTTTGAAATAGTCACCGACGAATATGCTGAAAATAAAAATCTTGCCGATTACTTTTGAAATAGTAACCGACAAATGTGCTGAAAATAAAGTCTTGCCGATTACTTTTGAAATAGTAACCGACGAATATGTTGAAAATAAAAATCTTGTCGATTACTTTTAAAACAGTAACCGACAAATATGTTGAAAATAAATCATGCCGATTACTTTTGAAATAGTAACCGACGAATGTGTTGAAAATAAATCATGTCGATTACCTTTGAAATAGTAACCGACGAATATGTTGAAAATAAAAATCTTACCGATTACTTTTGAAATAGTAACCAACGAATATGCTGAAAATAAAGTCTTGCCCATTACTTTTGAAATAGTAACCAACGAATATGTGCTGAAAATAAATTTTGCCGATTACTTTTGAAATAGTAACCGACGAATGTGCTGAAAATAAATCATGCCGATTACTTTTAAAATAGTAAGCGACGAATATGTTGAAAATAAAAATCTTACCGATTACTTTTGAAATAGTAACCAACGAATATGCTGAAAATAAAGTCTTGCCCATTACTTTTGAAATAGTAACCGACGAATATATTGAAAATAAAAATCTTGTCGATTACTTTCAAAACAGTAACCGACAAATATGCTGAAAATAAATATATTGCCGATTACTTTTGAAATAGTAACCGACGAATATGTTGAAAATAAAAATCTTGTCGATTACTTTTAAAATAGTAACCGACAAATATGCTAAAAATAAAAATCTTGCCGATTACTTTTGAAATAGGAACCGACGAATATGTTGAAAATAAAAATCTTGTCGATTACTTTTAAAATAGTAACCGACAAATATGATGAAAATAAAAATCTTGCCGATTACTTTTGAAATAGTAACCGACGAATGTGCTGAAAATAAAAATCTTGCCGATTACTTTTGAAATAGTAACCGACGAATGTGCTGAAAATAAAGTCTTGCCGATTACTTTTGAAATAGTAACCGACGAATATATTGAAAATAAAAATCTTGTCGATTACTTTTAAAACAGTAACCGACAAATATGCTGAAAATAAAAATATTGCCGATTACTTTTGAAATAGTCACCGACGAATATGCTGAAAATAAAAATCTTGCCGATTACTTTTGAAATAGTAACCGACGAATGTGCTGAAAATAAAGTCTTGCCGATTACTTTTGAAATAGTAACCGACGAATATGTTGAAAATAAAAATCTTGTCGATTACTTTTAAAACAGTAACCGACAAATATGCTAAAAATAAAAATCTTGCCGATTACTTTTGAAATAGGAAGCGACGAATATGTTGAAAATAAAAATCTTGGCAAATATGCTGAGAATAAAAATCTTGCCGATTACTTTTGAAATAGTAACAGACGAATGTGCAGAAAATAAATCATGCCGATTACTTTTGAAATAGTAACCGACGAAAGTGTTGAAAATAAATCATGTCGATTACCTTTGAAATAGTAACCGACGAATATGTTGAAAATAAAAATCTTACCGATTACTTTTGAAATAGTAACCAACGAATATGCTGAAAATAAAGTCTTGCCCATTACTTTTGAAATAGAAACCGACGAATATGTGCTGAAAATAAATTTTGCCGATTACTTTTGAAATAGTAACCGACGAATGTGCTGAAAATAAATCATGCCGATTACTTTTGAAATAGTAACCGACGAATGTGCTGAAAATAAATCATGCCGATTACTTTTGAAATAGTAAGCGACGAATATGTTGAAAATAAAAATCTTACCGATTACTTTTGAAATAGTAACCAACGAATATGCTGAAAATAAAGTCTTGCCGATTACTTTTGAAATAGTAACCGACGAATATATTGAAAATAAAAATCTTGTCGATTACTTTCAAAACAGTAACCGACAAATATGCTGAAAATAAAAATATTGCCGATTACTTTTGAAATAGTCACCGACGAATATGCTGAAAATAAAAATCTTGCCGATTACTTTTGAAATAGTAACCGACGAATGTGCTGAAAATAAAGTCTTGCCGATTACTTTTGAAATAGTAACCGACGAATATGTTGAAAATAAAAATCTTGTCGATTACTTTTAAAACAGTAACCGACAAATATGCTAAAAATAAAAATCTTGCCGATTACTTTTGAAATAGGAACCGACGAATATGTTGAAAATAAAAATCTTGGCGATTACTTTTAAAATAGTAACCGACAAATATGCTCAAAATAAAAATCTTGCCGATTACTTTTGAAATAGTAACAGACGAATGTGCAGAAAATAAATCATGCCGATTACTTTTGAAATAGTAACCGACGAATGTGTTGAAAATAAATCATGTCGATTACCTTTGAAATAGTAACCGACGAATATGTTGAAAATAAAAATCTTACCGATTACTTTTGAAATAGTAACCAACGAATATGCTGAAAATAAAGTCTTGCCCATTACTTTTGAAATAGAAACCGACGAATATGTGCTGAAAATAAATTTTGCCGATTACTTTTGAAATAGTAACCGACGAATATGCTGAAAATAAAGTCTTGCCGATTACTTTTGAAATAGTAACCGACGAATATATTGAAAATAAAAATCATGTCGATTACTTTCAAAACAGTAACCGACAAATATGCTGAAAATAAAAATATTGCCGATTACTTTTGAAATAGTCACCGACGAATATGCTGAAAATAAAAATCTTGCCGATTACTTTTGAAATAGTAACCGACGAATGTGCTGAAAATAAAGTCTTGCCGATTACTTTTGAAATAGTAACCGACGAATATGTTGAAAATAAAAATCTTGTCGATTACTTTTAAAACAGTAACCGACAAATATGCTAAAAATAAAAATCTTGCCGATTACTTTTGAAATAGGAACCGACGAATATGTTGAAAATAAAAATCTTGGCGATTACTTTTAAAATAGTAACCGACAAATATGCTCAAAATAAAAATCTTGCCGATTACTTTTGAAATAGTAACAGACGAATGTGCAGAAAATAAATCATGCCGATTACTTTTGAAATAGTAACCGACGAATGTGTTGAAAATAAATCATGTCGATTACCTTTGAAATAGTAACCGACGAATATGTTGAAAATAAAAATCTTACCGATTACTTTTGAAATAGTAACCAACGAATATGCTGAAAATAAAGTCTTGCCCATTACTTTTGAAATAGAAACCGACGAATATGTGCTGAAAATAAATTTTGCCGATTACTTTTGAAATAGTAACCGACGAATGTGCTGAAAATAAATCATGCCGATTACTTTTGAAATAGTAAGCGACGAATATGTTGAAAATAAAAATCTTACCGATTACTTTTGAAATAGTAACCAACGAATATGCTGAAAATAAAGTCTTGCCGATTACTTTTGAAATAGTAACCGACGAATATATTGAAAATAAAAATCTTGTCGATTACTTTTAAAACAGTAACCGACAAATATGCTGAAAATAAAAATATTGCCGATTACTTTTGAAATAGTCACCGACGAATATGCTGAAAATAAAAATCTTGCCGATTACTTTTGAAATAGTAACCGACAAATGTGCTGAAAATAAAGTCTTGCCGATTACTTTTGAAATAGTAACCGACGAATATGTTGAAAATAAAAATCTTGTCGATTACTTTTAAAACAGTAACCGACAAATATGCTAAAAATAAAAATCTTGCCGATTACTTTTGAAATAGGAACCGACGACTATGTTGAAAATAAAAATCTTGCCGATTACTTTTAAAGTAGTAACCGACAAATATGCTGAAAATAAATCATGCCGATTACTTTTGAAATAGTAACCGACGAATGTGTTGAAAATAAATCATGTCGATTACCTTTGAAATAGTAACCGACGAATATGTTGAAAATAAAAATCTTACCGATTACTTTTGAAATAGTAACCAATATGCTGAAAATAAAGTCTTGCCCATTACTTTTGAAATAGTAACCGACGAATATGTGCTGAAAATAAATTTTGCCGATTACTTTTGAAATAGTAACCGACGAATGTGCTGAAAATAAATCATGCCGATTACTTTTGAAATAGTAAGCGACGAATATGTTGAAAATAAAAATCTTACCGATTACTTTTGAAATAGTAACCGACGAATGTGCTGAAAATAAAAATCTTGCCGATTACTTTTGAAATGGTAACCGACGAACATGCTGAAAATAAAAATCTTGCCTATTACTTTTGAAATAGTAACCGACGAATATGCTGAAAATAAATCATGCCGATTACTTTTGAAATAGTCATTGACGAATATGCTGAAAATAAAAATCTTGCCGATTACTTTTGAAATAGTAACCGACGAATGTGCAGAAAATAGATCATGCCTATTACTTTTGAAATAGTAACCGACGAATGTGTTGAAAATAAATCATGCCGATTACTTTTGAAATAGTAACCGACGAATGTGCTGAAAATAAATCATGCCGATTACTATTGAAATAGTAACCGACAAATGTGCTGAAAATAAAAGTCTTGCCAATTACTTTTGAAATAGGAACCGACGAATATGTTGAAAATAAAAATCTTGTCGATTACTTTTAAAATAGTAACCGACAAATATGTTGAAAATAAAATCTTGCCGATTACTTTTGAAATAGTAACAGACGAATGTGCAGAAAATAAATCATGCCGATTACTTTTGAAATAGTAACCAACGAATATGCTGAAAATAAAGTCTTGCCCATTACTTTTGAAATAGTAACCGACGAATGTGTTGAAAATAAATCATGTCGATTACCTTTGAAATAGTAACCGACGAATATGTTGAAAATAAAAATCTTACCGATTACTTTTGAAATAGTAACCAACGAATATGCTGAAAATAAAGTCTTGCCCATTACTTTTGAAATAGTAACCGACGAATATGTGCTGAAAATAAATTTTGCCGATTACTTTTGAAATAGTAACCGACGAATGTGCTGAAAATAAATCATGCCGATTACTTTTGAAATAGTAAGCGACGAATATGTTGAAAATAAAAATCTTACCGATTACTTTTGAAATAGTAACCAACGAATATGCTGAAAATAAAGTCTTGCCGATTACTTTTGAAATAGTAACCGACGAATATGTTGAAAATAAAAATCTTGTCGATTACTTTTAAAATAGTAACCGACAAATATGCTGAAAATAAAAATCTTGCCGATTACTTTTGAAATAGTAACAGACGAATGTGCAGAAAATAAATCATGCCGATTACTTTTGAAATAGTAACTGACGAACGTGTTGAAAATAAATCATGTCGATTACCTTTGAAATAGTAACCGACGAATATGTTGAAAATAAAAATCTTACCGATTACTTTTGAAATAGTAACCAACGAATATGCTGAAAATAAAGTCTTGCCCATTACTTTTGAAATAGTAACCGACGAATATGTGCTGAAAATAAATTTTGCCGATTACTTTTGAAATAGTAACTGACGAACGTGTTGAAAATAAATCATGTCGATTACCTTTGAAATAGTAACCGACGAATATGTTGAAAATAAAAATCTTACCGATTACTTTTGAAATAGTAACCAACGAATATGCTGAAAATAAAGTCTTGCCCATTACTTTTGAAATAGTAACCGACGAATATGTGCTGAAAATAAATTTTGCCGATTACTTTTGAAATAGTAACAGACGAATGTGCAGAAAATAAATCATGCCGATTACTTTTGAAATAGTAACTGACGAACGTGTTGAAAATAAATCATGTCGATTACCTTTGAAATAGTAACCGACAAATATGTTGAAAATAAAATCTTGCCGATTACTTTTGAAATAGTAACAGACGAATGTGCAGAAAATAAATCATGCCGATTACTTTTGAAATAGTAACCAACGAATATGCTGAAAATAAAGTCTTGCCCATTACTTTTGAAATAGTAACCGACGAATGTGTTGAAAATAAATCATGTCGATTACCTTTGAAATAGTAACCGACGAATATGTTGAAAATAAAAATCTTACCGATTACTTTTGAAATAGTAACCAACGAATATGCTGAAAATAAAGTCTTGCCCATTACTTTTGAAATAGTAACCGACGAATATGTGCTGAAAATAAATTTTGCCGATTACTTTTGAAATAGTAACCGACGAATGTGCTGAAAATAAATCATGCCGATTACTTTTGAAATAGTAAGCGACGAATATGTTGAAAATAAAAATCTTACCGATTACTTTTGAAATAGTAACCAACGAATATGCTGAAAATAAAGTCTTGCCGATTACTTTTGAAATAGTAACCGACGAATATGTTGAAAATAAAAATCTTGTCGATTACTTTTAAAATAGTAACCGACAAATATGCTGAAAATAAAAATCTTGCCGATTACTTTTGAAATAGTAACAGACGAATGTGCAGAAAATAAATCATGCCGATTACTTTTGAAATAGTAACTGACGAACGTGTTGAAAATAAATCATGTCGATTACCTTTGAAATAGTAACCGACGAATATGTTGAAAATAAAAATCTTACCGATTACTTTTGAAATAGTAACCAACGAATATGCTGAAAATAAAGTCTTGCCCATTACTTTTGAAATAGTAACCGACGAATATGTGCTGAAAATAAATTTTGCCGATTACTTTTGAAATAGTAACCGACGAATGTGCTGAAAATAAATCATGCCGATTACTTTTGAAATAGTAACTGACGAACGTGTTGAAAATAAATCATGTCGATTACCTTTGAAATAGTAACCGACGAATATGTTGAAAATAAAAATCTTACCGATTACTTTTGAAATAGTAACCAACGAATATGCTGAAAATAAAGTCTTGCCCATTACTTTTGAAATAGTAACCGACGAATATGTGCTGAAAATAAATTTTGCCGATTACTTTTGAAATAGTAACAGACGAATGTGCAGAAAATAAATCATGCCGATTACTTTTGAAATAGTAACTGACGAACGTGTTGAAAATAAATCATGTCGATTACCTTTGAAATAGTAACCGACGAATATGTTGAAAATAAAAATCTTACCGATTACTTTTGAAATAGTAACCAACGAATATGCTGAAAATAAAGTCTTGCCCATTACTTTTGAAATAGTAACCGACGAATATGTGCTGAAAATAAATTTTGCCGATTACTTTTGAAATAGTAACCGACGAATGTGCTGAAAATAAATCATGCCGATTACTTTTGAAATAGTAAGCGACGAATATGTTGAAAATCAAAATCTTACCGATTACTTTTGAAATAGTAACCAACGAATATGCTGAAAATAAAGTCTTGCCAATTACTTTTGAAATAGTAACCGACGAATATGTTGAAAATAAAAATCTTGTCGATTACTTTTAAAACAGTAACCGAAAAATATGCTAAAAATAAAAAGCTTGCCGATTACTTTTGAAATAGGAACCGACGAATATGTTGAAAATAAAAATCTTGGTGATAACTTTTAAAATAGTAACCGACAAATATGCTGAAAATAAAAATCTTGCCGATTACTTTTGAAATAGTAACAGACGAATGTGCAGAAAATAAATCATGCCGATTACTTTTGAAATAGTAACCGACGAATGTGTTGAAAATAAATCATGTCGATTTCCTTTGAAATAGTAACCGACGAATATGTTGAAAATAAAAATCTTACCGATTACTTTTGAAATAGTAACCAACGAATATGCTGAAAATAAAGTCTTGCCCATTACTTTTAAAATAGTAACCGACGAATATGTGCTGAAAATAAATTTTGCCGATTACTTTTGAAATAGTAACCGACGAATGTGCTGAAAATAAATCATGCCGATTACTTTTGAAATAGTAAGCGACAAATATGTTGAAAATAAAAATCTTACCGATTACTTTTGAAATAGTAACCAACGAATATGCTGAAAATAAAGTTATTGCCGATTACTTTCGAAATAGTCACCGACGAATATGCTGAAAATAAAAATCATGCCGATTACTTTTGAAATAGTAAGCGACGAATATGTTGAAAATAAAAATCTTACCGATTACTTTTGAAATAGTAACCAACGAATATGCTGAAAATAAAGTCTTGCCGATTACTTTTGAAATAGTAACCGACGAATATGTTGAAAATAAAAATCTTGTCGATTACTTTTAAAATAGTAACCGACAAATATGCTGAAAATAAAAATCTTGCCGATTACTTTTGAAATAGTAACAGACGAATGTGCAGAAATTAAATCATGCCGATTACTTTTGAAATAGTAACTGACGAACGTGTTGAAAATAAATCATGTCGATTACCTTTGAAATAGTAACCGACGAATATGTTGAAAATAAAAATCTTACCGATTACTTTTGAAATAGTAACCAACAAATATGCTGAAAATAAAGTCTTGCCCATTACTTTTGAAATAGTAACCGACGAATATGTGCTGAAAATAAATTTTGCCGATTACTTTTGAAATAGTAACCGACGAATGTGCTGAAAATAAATCATGCCGATTACTTTTGAAATAGTAACTGACGAACGTGTTGAAAATAAATCATGTCGATTACCTTTGAAATAGTAACCGACGAATATGTTGAAAATAAAAATCTTACCGATTACTTTTGAAATAGTAACCAACGAATATGCTGAAAATAAAGTCTTGCCAATTACTTTTGAAATAGTAACCGACGAATATGTTGAAAATAAAAATCTTGTCGATTACTTTTAAAATAGTAACCGACAAATATGCTAAAAATAAAAATCTTGCCGATTACTTTTGAAATAGGAACCGACGAATATGTTGAAAATAAAAATCTTGTCGATTACTTTTAAAATAGTAACCGACAAATATGATGAAAATAAAAATCTTGCCGATTACTTTTGAAATAGTAACCGACGAATGTGCTGAAAATAAAAATCTTGCCGATTACTTTTGAAATAGTAACCGACGAACATACTGAAAATAAAAATCTTGCCTATTACTTTTGAAATAGTAACCGACGAATGTGCAGAAAATAGATCATGCCGATTACTTTTGAAATAGTAACCGACGAATGTGTTGAAAATAAATCATGCCGATTACTTTTGAAATAGTAACCGACGAATGTGCTGAAAATAAATCATGCCGATTACTATTGAAATAGTAACCGACAAATGTGCTGAAAATAAAAGTCTTGCCAATTACTTTTGAAATAGGAACCGACGAATATGTTGAAAATAAAAATCTTGTCGATTACTTTTAAAATAGTAACCGACAAATATGCTGAAAATAAAATCTTGCCGATTACTTTTGAAATAGTAACAGACGAATGTGCAGAAAATAGATCATGCCGATTACTTTTGAAATAGTAACCGACGAATGTGTTGAAAATAAATCATGCCGATTACTTTTGAAATAGTAACCGACGAATGTGCTGAAAATAAATCATACCGATTACTATTGAAATAGTAACCGACAAATATGCTAAAAATAAAAATCTTGCCGATTACTTTTGAAATAGGAACCGACGAAGATGTTGAAAATAAAAATCTTGTCGATTACTTTTAAAACAGTAACCGACAAATATGCTAAAAATAAAAATCTTGCCGATTACTTTTGAAATAGGAACCGACGAATATGTTGAAAATAAAAATCTTGGTGATTACTTTTAAAATAGTAACCGACAAATATGCTGAAAATAAAAATCTTGCCGATTACTTTTGAAATAGTAACAGACGAATGTGCAGAAAATAAATCATGCCGATTACTTTTGAAATAGTAAGCGACGAATATGTTGAAAATAAAAATCTTACCGATTACTTTTGAAATAGTAACCAACGAATATGCTGAAAATAAAATCTTGCCCATTACTTTTAAAATAGTAACCGACGAATATGTGCTGAAAATAAATTTTGCCGATTACTTTTGAAATAGTAACCGACGAATGTGCTGAAAATAAATCATGCCGATTACTTTTGAAATAGTAAGCGACGAATATGTTGAAAATAAAAATCTTACCGATTACTTTTGAAATAGTAACCAACGAATATGCTGAAAATAAAGTTATTGCCGATTACTTTTGAAATAGTCACCGACGAATATGCTGAAAATAAAAATCATGCCGATTACTTTTGAAATAGTAAGCGACGAATATGTTGAAAATAAAAATCTTACCGATTACTTTTGAAATAGTAACCAACGAATATGCTGAAAATAAAGTCTTGCCGATTACTTTTGAAATAGTAACCGACGAATATGTTGAAAATAAAAATCTTGTCGATTACTTTTAAAATAGTAACCGACAAATATGCTGAAAATAAAATCTTGCCGATTACTTTTGAAATAGTAACAGACGAATGTGCAGAAAATAAATCATGCCGATTACTTTTGAAATAGTAACTGACGAACGTGTTGAAAATAAATCATGTCGATTACCTTTGAAATAGTAACCGACGAATATGTTGAAAATAAAAATCTTACCGATTACTTTTGAAATAGTAACCAACGAATATGCTGAAAATAAAGTCTTGCCCATTACTTTTGAAATAGTAACCGACGAATATGTGCTGAAAATAAATTTTGCCGATTACTTTTGAAATAGTAACCGACGAATGTGCTGAAAATAAATCATGCCGATTACTTTTGAAATAGTAACTGACGAACGTGTTGAAAATAAATCATGTCGATTACCTTTGAAATAGTAACCGACGAATATGTTGAAAATAAAAATCTTACCGATTACTTTTGAAATAGTAACCAACGAATATGCTGAAAATAAAGTCTTGCCCATTACTTTTGAAATAGTAACCGACGAATATGTGCTGAAAATAAATTTTGCCGATTACTTTTGAAATAGTAACAGACGAATGTGCAGAAAATAAATCATGCCGATTACTTTTGAAATAGTAACTGACGAACGTGTTGAAAATAAATCATGTCGATTACCTTTGAAATAGTAACCGACGAATATGTTGAAAATAAAAATCTTACCGATTACTTTTGAAATAGTAACCAACGAATATGCTGAAAATAAAGTCTTGCCCATTACTTTTGAAATAGTAACCGACGAATATGTGCTGAAAATAAATTTTGCCGATTACTTTTGAAATAGTAACCGACGAATGTGCTGAAAATAAATCATGCCGATTACTTTTGAAATAGTAAGCGACGAATATGTTGAAAATCAAAATCTTACCGATTACTTTTGAAATAGTAACCAACGAATATGCTGAAAATAAAGTCTTGCCAATTACTTTTGAAATAGTAACCGACGAATATGTTGAAAATAAAAATCTTGTCGATTACTTTTAAAACAGTAACCGAAAAATATGCTAAAAATAAAAATCTTGCCGATTACTTTTGAAATAGGAACCGACGAATATGTTGAAAATAAAAATCTTGGTGATAACTTTCAAAATAGTAACCGACAAATATGCTGAAAATAAAAATCTTGCCGATTACTTTTGAAATAGTAACAGACGAATGTGCAGAAAATAAATCATGCCGATTACTTTTGAAATAGTAACCGACGAATGTGTTGAAAATAAATCATGTCGATTTCCTTTGAAATAGTAACCGACGAATATGTTGAAAATAAAAATCTTACCGATTACTTTTGAAATAGTAACCAACGAATATGCTGAAAATAAAGTCTTGCCCATTACTTTTAAAATAGTAACCGACGAATATGTGCTGAAAATAAATTTTGCCGATTACTTTTGAAATAGTAACCGACGAATGTGCTGAAAATAAATCATGCCGATTACTTTTGAAATAGTAAGCGACGAATATGTTGAAAATAAAAATCTTACCGATTACTTTTGAAATAGTAACCAACGAATATGCTGAAAATAAAGTTATTGCCGATTACTTTCGAAATAGTCACCGACGAATATGCTGAAAATAAAAATCATGCCGATTACTTTTGAAATAGTAAGCGACGAATATGTTGAAAATAAAAATCTTACCGATTACTTTTGAAATAGTAACCAACGAATATGCTGAAAATAAAGTCTTGCCGATTACTTTTGAAATAGTAACCGACGAATATGTTGAAAATAAAAATCTTGTCGATTACTTTTAAAATAGTAACCGACAAATATGCTGAAAATAAAAATCTTGCCGATTACTTTTGAAATAGTAACAGACGAATGTGCAGAAATTAAATCATGCCGATTACTTTTGAAATAGTAACTGACGAACGTGTTGAAAATAAATCATGTCGATTACCTTTGAAATAGTAACCGACGAATATGTTGAAAATAAAAATCTTACCGATTACTTTTGAAATAGTAACCAACAAATATGCTGAAAATAAAGTCTTGCCCATTACTTTTGAAATAGTAACCGACGAATATGTGCTGAAAATAAATTTTGCCGATTACTTTTGAAATAGTAACCGACGAATGTGCTGAAAATAAATCATGCCGATTACTTTTGAAATAGTAACTGACGAACGTGTTGAAAATAAATCATGTCGATTACCTTTGAAATAGTAACCGACGAATATGTTGAAAATAAAAATCTTACCGATTACTTTTGAAATAGTAACCAACGAATATGCTGAAAATAAAGTCTTGCCAATTACTTTTGAAATAGTAACCGACGAATATGTTGAAAATAAAAATCTTGTCGATTACTTTTAAAATAGTAACCGACAAATATGCTAAAAATAAAAATCTTGCCGATTACTTTTGAAATAGGAACCGACGAATATGTTGAAAATAAAAATCTTGTCGATTACTTTTAAAATAGTAACCGACAAATATGATGAAAATAAAAATCTTGCCGATTACTTTTGAAATAGTAACCGACGAATGTGCTGAAAATAAAAATCTTGCCGATTACTTTTGAAATAGTAACCGACGAACATACTGAAAATAAAAATCTTGCCTATTACTTTTGAAATAGTAACCGACGAATGTGCAGAAAATAGATCATGCCGATTACTTTTGAAATAGTAACCGACGAATGTGTTGAAAATAAATCATGCCGATTACTTTTGAAATAGTAACCGACGAATGTGCTGAAAATAAATCATGCCGATTACTATTGAAATAGTAACCGACAAATGTGCTGAAAATAAAAGTCTTGCCAATTACTTTTGAAATAGGAACCGACGAATATGTTGAAAATAAAAATCTTGTCGATTACTTTTAAAATAGTAACCGACAAATATGCTGAAAATAAAATCTTGCCGATTACTTTTGAAATAGTAACAGACGAATGTGCAGAAAATAGATCATGCCGATTACTTTTGAAATAGTAACCGACGAATGTGTTGAAAATAAATCATGCCGATTACTTTTGAAATAGTAACCGACGAATGTGCTGAAAATAAATCATACCGATTACTATTGAAATAGTAACCGACAAATATGCTAAAAATAAAAATCTTGCCGATTACTTTTGAAATAGGAACCGACGAAGATGTTGAAAATAAAAATCTTGTCGATTACTTTTAAAACAGTAACCGACAAATATGCTAAAAATAAAAATCTTGCCGATTACTTTTGAAATAGGAACCGACGAATATGTTGAAAATAAAAATCTTGGTGATTACTTTTAAAATAGTAACCGACAAATATGCTGAAAATAAAAATCTTGCCGATTACTTTTGAAATAGTAACAGACGAATGTGCAGAAAATAAATCATGCCGATTACTTTTGAAATAGTAAGCGACGAATATGTTGAAAATAAAAATCTTACCGATTACTTTTGAAATAGTAACCAACGAATATGCTGAAAATAAAATCTTGCCCATTACTTTTAAAATAGTAACCGACGAATATGTGCTGAAAATAAATTTTGCCGATTACTTTTGAAATAGTAACCGACGAATGTGCTGAAAATAAATCATGCCGATTACTTTTGAAATAGTAAGCGACGAATATGTTGAAAATAAAAATCTTACCGATTACTTTTGAAATAGTAACCAACGAATATGCTGAAAATAAAGTTATTGCCGATTACTTTTGAAATAGTCACCGACGAATATGCTGAAAATAAAAATCATGCCGATTACTTTTGAAATAGTAAGCGACGAATATGTTGAAAATAAAAATCTTACCGATTACTTTTGAAATAGTAACCAACGAATATGCTGAAAATAAAGTCTTGCCGATTACTTTTGAAATAGTAACCGACGAATATGTTGAAAATAAAAATCTTGTCGATTACTTTTAAAATAGTAACCGACAAATATGCTGAAAATAAAAATCTTGCCGATTACTTTTGAAATAGTAACAGACGAATGTGCAGAAAATAAATCATGCCGATTACTTTTGAAATAGTAACTGACGAACGTGTTGAAAATAAATCATGTCGATTACCTTTGAAATAGTAACCGACGAATATGTTGAAAATAAAAATCTTACCGATTACTTTTGAAATAGTAACCAACGAATATGCTGAAAATAAAGTCTTGCCCATTACTTTTGAAATAGTAACCGACGAATATGTGCTGAAAATAAATTTTGCCGATTACTTTTGAAATAGTAACCGACGAATGTGCTGAAAATAAATCATGCCGATTACTTTTGAAATAGTAACTGACGAACGTGTTGAAAATAAATCATGTCGATTACCTTTGAAATAGTAACCGACGAATATGTTGAAAATAAAAATCTTACCGATTACTTTTGAAATAGTAACCAACGAATATGCTGAAAATAAAGTCTTGCCCATTACTTTTGAAATAGTAACCGACGAATATGTGCTGAAAATAAATTTTGCCGATTACTTTTGAAATAGTAACAGACGAATGTGCAGAAAATAAATCATGCCGATTACTTTTGAAATAGTAACTGACGAACGTGTTGAAAATAAATCATGTCGATTACCTTTGAAATAGTAACCGACGAATATGTTGAAAATAAAAATCTTACCGATTACTTTTGAAATAGTAACCAACGAATATGCTGAAAATAAAGTCTTGCCCATTACTTTTGAAATAGTAACCGACGAATATGTGCTGAAAATAAATTTTGCCGATTACTTTTGAAATAGTAACCGACGAATGTGCTGAAAATAAATCATGCCGATTACTTTTGAAATAGTAAGCGACGAATATGTTGAAAATCAAAATCTTACCGATTACTTTTGAAATAGTAACCAACGAATATGCTGAAAATAAAGTCTTGCCGATTACTTTTGAAATAGTAACCGACGAGTATATTGAAAATAAAAATCTTGTCGATTACTTTTAAAACAGTAACCGACAAATATGCTGAAAATAAAAATATTGCCGATTACTTTTGAAATAGTCACCGACGAATATGCTGAAAATAAAAATCTTGCCGATTACTTTTGAAATAGTAACCGACGAATGTGCTGAAAATAAAGTCTTGCCAATTACTTTTGAAATAGTAACCGACGAATATGTTGAAAATAAAAATCTTGTCGATTACTTTTAAAACAGTAACCGACAAATATGCTAAAAATAAAAATCTTGCCGATTACTTTTGAAATAGGAACCGACGAATATGTTGAAAATAAAAATCTTGGTGATTACTTTTAAAACAGTAACCGACAAATATGCTAAAAATAAAAATCTTGCCGATTACTTTTGAAATAGGAACCGACGAATATGTTGAAAATAAAAATCTTGTCGATTACTTTTAAAATAGTAACCGACAAATATGATGAAAATAAAAATCTTGCCGATTACTTTTGAAATAGTAACCGACGAAGGTGCTGAAAATAAAAATCTTGCCGATTACTTTTGAAATAGTAACCGACGAACATACTGAAAATAAAAATCTTGCCTATTACTTTTGAAATAGTAACCGACGAATGTGCAGAAAATAGATCATGCCGATTACTTTTGAAATAGTAACCGACGAATGTGTTGAAAATAAATCATGCCGATTACTTTTGAAATAGTAACCGACGAATGTGCTGAAAATAAATCATGCCGATTACTATTGAAATAGTAACCGACAAATGTGCTGAAAATAAAAGTCTTGCCAATTACTTTTGAAATAGGAACCGACGAATATGTTGAAAATAAAAATCTTGTCGATTACTTTTAAAATAGTAACCGACAAATATGCTGAAAATAAAATCTTGCCGATTACTTTTGAAATAGTAACAGACGAATGTGCAGAAAATAGATCATGCCGATTACTTTTGAAATAGTAACCGACGAATGTGTTGAAAATAAATCATGCCGATTACTTTTGAAATAGTAACCGACGAATGTGCTGAAAATAAATCATGCCGATTACTATTGAAATAGTAACCGACAAATATGCTAAAAATAAAAATCTTGCCGATTACTTTTGAAATAGGAACCGACGAATATGTTGAAAATAAAAATCTTGTCGATTACTTTTAAAACAGTAACCGACAAATATGCTAAAAATAAAAATCTTGCCGATTACTTTTGAAATAGGAACCGACGAATATGTTGAAAATAAAAATCTTGGTGATTACTTTTAAAACAGTAATCGACAAATATGCTGAAAATAAAAATATTGCCGATTACTTTTGAAATAGTCACCGACGAATATGCTGAAAATAAAAATCTTGCCGATTACTTTTGAAATAGTAACCGACGAATGTGCTGAAAATAAAGTCTTGTCGATTACTTTTGAAATAGTAACCGACGAATATGTTGAAAATAAAAATCTTGTCGATTACTATTAAAATAGTAACCGACAAATATGCTGAAAATAAAAATCTTGCCGATTACTTTTGAAATAGTAACAGACGAATGTGCAGAAAAAAAATCATGCCGATTACTTTTGAAATAGTAACTGACGAATGTGTTGAAAATAAATCATGTCGATTACCTTTGAAATAGTAACCGACGAATATGTTGAAAATAAAAATCTTACCGATTACTTTTGAAATAGTAACCAACGAATATGCTGAAAATAAAGTCTTGCCCATTACTTTTAAATTAGTAACCGACGAATATGTGCTGAAAATAAATTTTGCCGATTACTTTTGAAATAGTAACCGACGAATGTGCTGAAAATAAATCATGCCGATTACTTTTGAAATAGTAAGCGACGAATATGTTGAAAATAAAAATCTTACCGATTACTTTTGAAATAGTAACCAACGAATATGCTGAAAATAAAGTTATTGCCGATTACTTTTGAAATAGTCACCGACGAATATGCTGAAAATAAAAATCATGCCGATTACTTTTGAAATAGTAAGCGACGAATATGTTGAAAATAAAAATCTTACCGATTACTTTTGAAAGAGTAACCAACGAATATGCTGAAAATAAAGTCTTGCCGATTACTTTTGAAATAGTAACCGACGAATATGTTGAAAATAAAAATCTTGTCGATTACTTTTAAAATAGTAACCGACAAATATGCTGAAAATAAAAATCTTGCCGATTACTTTTGAAATAGTAACAGACGAATGTGCAGAAAATAAATCATGCCGATTACTTTTGAAATAGTAACTGACGAACGTGTTGAAAATAAATCATGTCGATTACCTTTGAAATAGTAACCGACGAATATGTTGAAAATAAAAATCTTACCGATTACTTTTGAAATAGTAACCAACGAATATGCTGAAAATAAAGTCTTGCCCATTACTTTTGAAATAGTAACCGACGAATATGTGCTGAAAATAAATTTTGCCGATTACTTTTGAAATAGTAACCGACGAATGTGCTGAAAATAAATCATGCCGATTACTTTTGAAATAGTAACTGACGAACGTGTTGAAAATAAATCATGTCGATTACCTTTGAAATAGTAACCGACGAATATGTTGAAAATAAAAATCTTACCGATTACTTTTGAAATAGTAACCAACGAATATGCTGAAAATAAAGTCTTGCCCATTACTTTTGAAATAGTAACCGACGAATATGTGCTGAAAATAAATTTTGCCGATTACTTTTGAAATAGTAACAGACGAATGTGCAGAAAATAAATCATGCCGATTACTTTTGAAATAGTAACTGACGAACGTGTTGAAAATAAATCATGTCGATTACCTTTGAAATAGTAACCGACGAATATGTTGAAAATAAAAATCTTACCGATTACTTTTGAAATAGTAACCAACGAATATGCTGAAAATAAAGTCTTGCCCATTACTTTTGAAATAGTAACCGACGAATATGTGCTGAAAATAAATTTTGCCGATTACTTTTGAAATAGTAACCGACGAATGTGCTGAAAATAAATCATGCCGATTACTTTTGAAATAGTAAGCGACGAATATGTTGAAAATCAAAATCTTACCGATTACTTTTGAAATAGTAACCAACGAATATGCTGAAAATAAAGTCTTGCCGATTACTTTTGAAATAGTAACCGACGAATATATTGAAAATAAAAATCTTGTCGATTACTTTTAAAACAGTAACCGACAAATATGCTGAAAATAAATATATTGCCGATTACTTTTGAAATAGTCACCGACGAATATGCTGAAAATAAAAATCTTGCCGATTACTTTTGAAATAGTAACCGACGAATGTGCTGAAAATAAAGTCTTGCCAATTACTTTTGAAATAGTAACCGACGAATATGTTGAAAATAAAAATCTTGTCGATTACTTTTAAAACAGTAACCGACAAATATGCTAAAAATAAAAATCTTGCCGATTACTTTTGAAATAGGAACCGACGAATATGTTGAAAATAAAAATCTTGGTGATTACTTTTAAAATAGTAACCGACAAATATGCTGAAAATAAAAATCTTGCCGATTACTTTTGAAATAGTAACAGACGAATGTGCAGAAAATAAATCATGCCGATTACTTTTGAAATAGTAACCGACGAATGTGTTGAAAATAAATCATGTCGATTACCTTTGAAATAGTAACCGACGAATATGTTGAAAATAAAAATTTTACCGATTACTTTTGAAATAGTAACCAACGAATATGCTGAAAATAAAGTCTTGCCCATTACTTTTGAAATAGTAACCGACGAATATGTGCTGAAAATAAATTTTGCCGATTACTTTTGAAATAGTAACCGACGAATGTGCTGAAAATAAATCATGCCGATTACTTTTGAAATAGTAAGCGACGAATATGTTGAAAATCAAAATCTTACCGATTACTTTTGAAATAGTAACCAACGAATATGCTGAAAATAAAGTCTTGCCGATTACTTTTGAAATAGTAACCGACGAATATGTTGAAAATAAAAATCTTGTCGATTACTTTTAAAACAGTAACCGACAAATATGCTAAAAATAAAAATCTTGCCGATTACTTTTGAAATAGGAACCGACGAATATGTTGAAAATAAAAATCTTGGTGATTACTTTTAAAATAGTAACCGACAAATATGCTGAAAATAAAAATCTTGCCGATTACTTTTGAAATAGTAACAGACGAATGTGCAGAAAATAAATCATGCCGATTACTTTTGAAATAGTAACCGACGAATGTGTTGAAAATAAATCATGTCGATTACCTTTGAAATAGTAACCGACGAATATGTTGAAAATAAAAATTTTACCGATTACTTTTGAAATAGTAACCAACGAATATGCTGAAAATAAAGTCTTGCCCATTACTTTTGAAATAGTAACCGACGAATATGTGCTGAAAATAAATTTTGCCGATTACTTTTGAAATAGTAACCGACGAATGTGCTGAAAATAAATCATGCCGATTACTTTTGAAATAGTAAGCGACGAATATGTTGAAAATCAAAATCTTACCGATTACTTTTGAAATAGTAACCAACGAATATGCTGAAAATAAAGTCTTGCCGATTACTTTTGAAATAGTAACCGACGAATATGTTGAAAATAAAAATCTTGTCGATTACTTTTAAAATAGTAACCGACAAATATGCTGAAAATAAAAATCTTGCCGATTACTTTTGAAATAGTAACAGACGAATGTGCAGAAAATAAATCATGCCGATTACTTTTGAAATAGTAACTGACGAACGTGTTGAAAATAAATCATGTCGATTACCTTTGAAATAGTAACCGACGAATATGTTGAAAATAAAAATCTTACCGATTACTTTTGAAATAGTAACCAACGAATATGCTGAAAATAAAGTCTTGCCCATTACTTTTGAAATAGTAACCGACGAATATGTGCTGAAAATAAATTTTGCCGATTACTTTTGAAATAGTAACCGACGAATGTGCTGAAAATAAATCATGCCGATTACTTTTGAAATAGTAACTGACGAACGTGTTGAAAATAAATCATGTCGATTACCTTTGAAATAGTAACCGACGAATATGTTGAAAATAAAAATCTTACCGATTACTTTTGAAATAGTAACCAACGAATATGCTGAAAATAAAGTCTTGCCCATTACTTTTGAAATAGTAACCGACGAATATGTGCTGAAAATAAATTTTGCCGATTACTTTTGAAATAGTAACAGACGAATGTGCAGAAAATAAATCATGCCGATTACTTTTGAAATAGTAACTGACGAACGTGTTGAAAATAAATCATGTCGATTACCTTTGAAATAGTAACCGACGAATATGTTGAAAATAAAAATCTTACCGATTACTTTTGAAATAGTAACCAACGAATATGCTGAAAATAAAGTCTTGCCCATTACTTTTGAAATAGTAACCGACGAATATGTGCTGAAAATAAATTTTGCCGATTACTTTTGAAATAGTAACCGACGAATGTGCTGAAAATAAATCATGCCGATTACTTTTGAAATAGTAAGCGACGAATATGTTGAAAATCAAAATCTTACCGATTACTTTTGAAATAGTAACCAACGAATATGCTGAAAATAAAGTCTTGCCGATTACTTTTGAAATAGTAACCGACGAATATATTGAAAATAAAAATCTTGTCGATTACTTTTAAAACAGTAACCGACAAATATGCTGAAAATAAATATATTGCCGATTACTTTTGAAATAGTCACCGACGAATATGCTGAAAATAAAAATCTTGCCGATTACTTTTGAAATAGTAACCGACGAATGTGCTGAAAATAAAGTCTTGCCAATTACTTTTGAAATAGTAACCGACGAATATGTTGAAAATAAAAATCTTGTCGATTACTTTTAAAACAGTAACCGACAAATATGCTAAAAATAAAAATCTTGCCGATTACTTTTGAAATAGGAACCGACGAATATGTTGAAAATAAAAATCTTGGTGATTACTTTTAAAATAGTAACCGACAAATATGCTGAAAATAAAAATCTTGCCGATTACTTTTGAAATAGTAACAGACGAATGTGCAGAAAATAAATCATGCCGATTACTTTTGAAATAGTAACCGACGAATGTGTTGAAAATAAATCATGTCGATTACCTTTGAAATAGTAACCGACGAATATGTTGAAAATAAAAATTTTACCGATTACTTTTGAAATAGTAACCAACGAATATGCTGAAAATAAAGTCTTGCCCATTACTTTTGAAATAGTAACCGACGAATATGTGCTGAAAATAAATTTTGCCGATTACTTTTGAAATAGTAACCGACGAATGTGCTGAAAATAAATCATGCCGATTACTTTTGAAATAGTAAGCGACGAATATGTTGAAAATAAAAATCTTACCGATTACTTTTGAAATAGTAACCAACGAATATGCTGAAAATAAAGTTATTGCCGATTACTTTTGAAATAGTCACCGACGAATATGCTGAAAATAAAAATCTTGCCGATTACTTTTGAAATAGTAACCGACGAATGTGCTGAAAATAAAGTCTTGCCAATTACTTTTGAAATAGTAACCGACGAATATGTTGAAAATAAAAATCTTGTCGATTACTTTTAAAATAGTAACCGACAAATATGCTAAAAATAAAAATCTTGCCGATTACTTTTGAAATAGGAACCGACGAATATGTTGAAAATAAAAATCTTGGTGATTACTTTTAAAATAGTAACCGACAAATATGCTGAAAATAAAAATCTTGCCGATTACTTTTGAAATAGTAACAGACGAATGTGCAGAAAATAAATCATGCCGATTACTTTTGAAATAGTAACCGACGAATGTGTTGAAAATAAATCATGTCGATTACCTTTGAAATAGTAACCGACGAATATGTTGAAAATAAAAATCTTACCGATTACTTTTGAAATAGTAACCAACGAATATGCTGAAAATAAAGTCTTGCCCATTACTTTTAAAATAGTAACCGACGAATATGTGCTGAAAATAAATTTTGCCGATTACTTTTGAAATAGTAACCGACGAATGTGCTGAAAATAAATCGTGCCGATTACTTTTGAAATAGTAAGCGACGAATAAGTTGAAAATAAAAATCTTACCGATACTTTTGAAATAGTAACCAACGAATATGCTGAAAATAAAGTTATTGCCGATTACTTTTGAAATAGTCACCGACGAATATGCTGAAAATAAAAATCTTGCCGATTACTTTTGAAATAGTAACCGACGAATGTGCTGAAAATAAAGTCTTGCCAATTACTTTTGAAATAGTAACCGACGAATATGTTGAAAATAAAAATCTTGTCGATTACTTTTAAAATAGTAACCGACAAATATGCTAAAAATAAAAATCTTGCCGATTACTTTTGAAATAGGAACCGACGAATATGTTGAAAATAAAAATCTTGTCGATTACTTTTGAAATAGTCACCGACGAATGTGCTGAAAATAAAAATCTTGCCGATTACTTTTGAAATAGTAACCGACGAACATACTGAAAATAAAAATCTTGCCTATTACTTTTGAAATAGTAACCGACGAATATGCTGAAAATAAATCATGCCGATTACTTTTGAAATAGTCATTGACGAATATGCTGAAAATAAATCTTGCCGATTACTTTTGAAATAGTAACCGACGAATATGTTGAAAATAAATCATGCCGATTACTTTTGAAATAGTAACCGACGAATGTGCTGAAAATAAATCATGCCGATTACTATTGAAATAGTAACCGACAAATGTGCTGAAAATAAAAGTCTTGCCAATTACTTTTGAAATAGGAACCGACGAATATGTTGAAAATAAAAATCTTGTCGATTACTTTTAAAATAGTAACCGACAAATATGCTGAAAATAAAATCTTGCCGATTACTTTTGAAATAGTAACAGACGAATGTGCAGAAAATAGATCATGCCGATTACTTTTGAAATAGTAACCGACAAATGTGTTGAAAATAAATCATGCCGATTACTTTTGAAATAGTTACCGACGAATGTGCTGAAAATAAATCATGCCGATTACTATTGAAATAGTAACCGACAAATATGCTAAAAATAAAAATCTTGCCGATTACTTTTGAAATAGGAACCGACAAATATGTTGAAAATAAAAATCTTGTCGATTACTTTTAAAACAGTAACCGACAAATATGCTAAAAATAAAAATCTTGCCGATTACTTTTGAAATAGGAACCGACGAATATGTTGAAAATAAAAATCTTGGTGATTACTTTTAAAATAGTAACCGACAAATATGCTGAAAATAAAAATCTTGCCGATTACTTTTGAAATAGTAACAGACGAATGTGCAGAAAATAAATCATGCCGATTACTTTTGAAATAGTAACCGACGAATGTGTTGAAAATAAATCATGTCGATTACCTTTGAAATAGTAACCGACGAATATGTTGAAAATAAAAATCTTACCGATTACTTTTGAAATAGTAACCAACGAATATGCTGAAAATAAAGTCTTGCCCATTACTTTTAAAATAGTAACCGACGAATATGTGCTGAAAATAAATTTTGCCGATTACTTTTGAAATAGTAACCGACGAATGTGCTGAAAATAAATCGTGCCGATTACTTTTGAAATAGTAAGCGACGAATAAGTTGAAAATAAAAATCTTACCGATACTTTTGAAATAGTAACCAACGAATATGCTGAAAATAAAGTTATTGCCGATTACTTTTGAAATAGTCACCGACGAATATGCTGAAAATAAAAATCTTGCCGATTACTTTTGAAATAGTAACCGACGAATGTGCTGAAAATAAAGTCTTGCCAATTACTTTTGAAATAGTAACCGACGAATATGTTGAAAATAAAAATCTTGTCGATTACTTTTAAAATAGTAACCGACAAATATGCTAAAAATAAAAATCTTGCCGATTACTTTTGAAATAGGAACCGACGAATATGTTGAAAATAAAAATCTTGTCGATTACTTTTGAAATAGTCACCGACGAATGTGCTGAAAATAAAAATCTTGCCGATTACTTTTGAAATAGTAACCGACGAACATACTGAAAATAAAAATCTTGCCTATTACTTTTGAAATAGTAACCGACGAATATGCTGAAAATAAATCATGCCGATTACTTTTGAAATAGTCATTGACGAATATGCTGAAAATAAATCTTGCCGATTACTTTTGAAATAGTAACCGACGAATATGTTGAAAATAAATCATGCCGATTACTTTTGAAATAGTAACCGACGAATGTGCTGAAAATAAATCATGCCGATTACTATTGAAATAGTAACCGACAAATGTGCTGAAAATAAAAGTCTTGCCAATTACTTTTGAAATAGGATCCGACGAATATGTTGAAAATAAAAATCTTGTCGATTACTTTTAAAATAGTAACCGACAAATATGCTGAAAATAAAATCTTGCCGATTACTTTTGAAATAGTAACAGACGAATGTGCAGAAAATAGATCATGCCGATTACTTTTGAAATAGTAACCGACAAATGTGTTGAAAATAAATCATGCCGATTACTTTTGAAATAGTTACCGACGAATGTGCTGAAAATAAATCATGCCGATTACTATTGAAATAGTAACCGACAAATATGCTAAAAATAAAAATCTTGCCGATTACTTTTGAAATAGGAACCGACAAATATGTTGAAAATAAAAATCTTGTCGATTACTTTTAAAACAGTAACCGACAAATATGCTAAAAATAAAAATCTTGCCGATTACTTTTGAAATAGGAACCGACGAATATGTTGAAAATAAAAATCTTGGTGATTACTTTTAAAATAGTAACCGACAAATATGCTGAAAATAAAAATCTTGCCGATTACTTTTGAAATAGTAACAGACGAATGTGCAGAAAATAAATCATGCCGATTACTTTTGAAATAGTAACCGACGAATGTGTTGAAAATAAATCATGTCGATTACCTTTGAAATAGTAACCGACGAATATGTTGAAAATAAAAATCTTACCGATTACTTTTGAAATAGTAACCAACGAATATGCTGAAAATAAAGTCTTGCCCATTACTTTTAAAATAGTAACCGACGAATATGTGCTGAAAATAAATTTTGCCGATTACTTTTGAAATAGTAACCGACGAATGTGCTGAAAATAAATCATGCCGATTACTTTTGAAATAGTAAGCGACGAATATGTTGAAAATAAAAATCTTACCGATTACTTTTGAAATAGTAACCAACGAATATGCTGAAAATAAAGTTATTGCCGATTACTTTTGAAATAGTCACCGACGAATATGCTGAAAATAAAAATCTTGCCGATTACTTTTGAAATAGTAACCGACGAATGTGCTGAAAATAAAGTCTTGCCAATTACTTTTGAAATAGTAACCGACGAATATGTTGAAAATAAAAATCTTGTCGATTACTTTTAAAATAGTAACCGACAAATATGCTAAAAATAAAAATCTTGCCGATTACTTTTGAAATAGGAACCGACGAATATGTTGAAAATAAAAATCTTGTCGATTACTTTTAAAATAGTAACCGACAAATATGATGAAAATAAAAATCTTGCCGATTACTTTTGAAATAGTAACCGACGAATGTGCTGAAAATAAAAATCTTGCCGATTACTTTTGAAATAGTAACCGACGAACATACTGAAAATAAAAATCTTGCCTATTACTTTTGAAATAGTAACCGACGAATATGCTGAAAATAAATCATGCCGATTACTTTTGAAATAGTCATTGACGAATATGCTGAAAATAAAAATCTTGCCGATTACTTTTGAAATAGTAACCGACGAATGTGCAGAAAATAGATCATGCCGATTACTTTTGAAATAGTAACCGACGAATGTGTTGAAAATAAATCATGCCGATTACTTTTGAAATAGTAACCGACGAATGTGCTGAAAATAAATCATGCCGATTACTATTGAAATAGTAACCGACAAATGTGCTGAAAATAAAAGTCTTGCCAATTACTTTTGAAATAGGAACCGACGAATATGTTGAAAATAAAAATCTTGTCGATTACTTTTAAAATAGTAACCGACAAATATGCTGAAAATAAAATCTTGCCGATTACTTTTGAAATAGTAACAGACGAATATGCAGAAAATAAATCATGCCGATTACTTTTGAAATAGTAACCAACGAATATGCTGAAAATAAAGTCTTGCCCATTACTTTTGAAATAGTAACCGACGAATGTGCAGAAAATAGATCATGCCGATTACTTTTGAAATAGTAACCGACGAATGTGTTGAAAATAAATCATGCCGATTACTTTGGAAATAGTAACCGACGAATGTGCTGAAAATAAATCATGCCGATTACTATTGAAATAGTAACCGACAAATATGCTAAAAATAAAAATCTTGCCGATTACTTTTGAAATAGTAACCGACGAATATGTTGAAAATAAAAATCTTGTCGATTACTTTTGAAATAGTAAGCGACGAATATGTTGAAAATAAAAATCTTACCGATTACTTTTGAAATAGTAACCAACGAATATGCTGAAAATAAAGTCTTGCCGATTACTTTTGAAATAGTAACCGACGAATATATTGAAAATAAAAATCTTGTCGATTACTTTTAAAACAGTAATCGACAAATATGCTGAAAATAAAAATATTGCCGATTACTTTTGAAATAGTCACCGACGAATATGCTGAAAATAAAAATCTTGCCGATTACTTTTGAAATAGTAACCGACGAATGTGCTGAAAATAAAGTCTTGTCGATTACTTTTGAAATAGTAACCGACGAATATGTTGAAAATAAAAATCTTGTCGATTACTATTAAAATAGTAACCGACAAATATGCTGAAAATAAAAATCTTGACGATTACTTTTGAAATAGTAACAGACGAATGTGCAGAAAAAAAATCATGCCGATTACTTTTGAAATAGTAACTGACGAATGTGTTGAAAATAAATCATGTCGATTACCTTTGAAATAGTAACCGACGAATATGTTGAAAATAAAAATCTTACCGATTACTTTTGAAATAGTAACCAACGAATATGCTGAAAATAAAGTCTTGCCCATTACTTTTGAAATAGTAACCGACGAATATGTGCTGAAAATAAATTTTGCCGATTACTTTTGAAATAGTAACCGACGAATGTGCTGAAAATAAATCATGCCGATTACTTTTGAAATAGTAAGCGACGAATATGTTGAAAATAAAAATCTTACCGATTACTTTTGAAACAGTAACCAACGAATATGCTGAAAATAAAGTCTTGCCGATTACTTTTGAAATAGTAACCGACGAATATATTGAAAATAAAAATCTTGTCGATTAATTTTAAAACAGTAACCGACAAATATGCTGAAAATAAAAATATTGCCGATTACTTTTGAAATAGTCACCGACGAATATGCTGAAAATAAAAATCTTGCCGATTACTTTTGAAATAGTAACCGACGAATGTGCTGAAAATAAAGTCTTGCCGATTACTTTTGAAATAGTAACCGACGAATATGTTGAAAATAAAAATCTTGTCGATTACTTTTAAAATAGTAACCGACAAATATGCTAAAAATAAAAATCTTGCCGATTACTTTTGAAATAGGAACCGACGAATATGTTGAAAATAAAAATCTTGTCGATTACTTTTAAAATAGTAACCGACAAATATGCTGAAAATAAAAATCTTGCCGATTACTTTTGAAATAGTAACAGACGAATGTGCAGAAAATAAATCATGCCGATTACTTTTGAAATAGTAACTGACGAATGTGTTGAAAATAAATCATGTCGATTACCTTTGAAATAGTAACCGACGAATATGTTGAAAATAAAAATCTTACCGATTACTTTTGAAATAGTAACCAACGAATATGCTGAAAATAAAGTCTTGCCCATTACTTTTGAAATAGTAACCGACGAATATGTGCTGAAAATAAATTTTGCCGATTACTTTTGAAATTGTAACCGACGAATGTGCTGAAAATAAATCATGCCGATTACTTTTGAAATAGTAAGCGACGAATATGTTGAAAATAAAAATCTTACCGATTACTTTTGAAATAGTAACCAACGAATATGCTGAAAATAAAGTCTTGCCGATTACTTTTGAAATAGTAACCGACGAATATATTGAAAATAAAAATCTTGTCGATTACTTTTAAAACAGTAACCGACAAATATGCTGAAAATAAAAATATTGCCGATTACTTTTGAAATAGTCACCGACGAATATGCTGAAAATAAAAATCTTGCCGATTACTTTTGAAATAGTAACCGACGAATGTGCTGAAAATAAAGTCTTGCCAATTACTTTTGAAATAGTAACCGACGAATATGTTGAAAATAAAAATCTTGTCGATTACTTTTAAAATAGTAACCGACAAATATGCTAAAAAGAAAAATCTTGCCGATTACTTTTGAAATAGGAACCGACGAATATGTTGAAAATAAAAATCTTGTCGATTACTTTTAAAATAGTAACCGACAAATATGATGAAAATAAAAATCTTGCCGATTACTTTTGAAATAGTATCCGACGAATGTGCTGAAAATAAAAATCTTGCCGATTACTTTTGAAATAGTAACCGACGAACATGCTGAAAATAAAAATCTTGCCTATTACTTTTGAAATAGTAACCGACGAATGTGCAGAAAATAGGCCATGCCGATTACTTTTGAAATAGTAACCGACGAATGTGTTGAAAATAAATGATGTCGATTACCTTTGAAATAGTAACCGACGAATATGTTGAAAATAAAAATCTTACCGATTACTTTTGAAATAGTAACCAACGAATATGCTGAAAATAAAGTCTTGCCCATTACTTTTAAAATAGTAACCGACGAATATGTGCTGAAAATAAATTTTGCCGATTACTTTTGAAATAGTAACCGACGAATGTGCTGAAAATAAATCATGCCGATTACTTTTGAAATAGTAAGCGACGAATATGTTGAAAATAAAAATCTTACCGATTACTTTTGAAATAGTAACCAACGAATATGCTGAAAATAAAGTTATTGCCGATTACTTTTGAAATAGTCACCGACGAATATGCTGAAAATAAAAATCTTGCCGATTACTTTTGAAATAGTAACCGACGAATGTGCTGAAAATAAAGTCTTGCCAATTACTTTTGAAATAGTAACCGACGAATATGTTGAAAATAAAAATCTTGTCGATTACTTTTAAAATAGTAACCGACAAATATGCTAAAAATAAAAATCTTGCCGATTACTTTTGAAATAGGAACCGACGAATATGTTGAAAATAAAAATCTTGTCGATTACTTTTGAAATAGTCACCGACGAATGTGCTGAAAATAAAAATCTTGCCGATTACTTTTGAAATAGTAACCGACGAACATACTGAAAATAAAAATCTTGCCTATTACTTTTGAAATAGTAACCGACGAATATGCTGAAAATAAATCATGCCGATTACTTTTGAAATAGTCATTGACGAATATGCTGAAAATAAATCTTGCCGATTACTTTTGAAATAGTAACCGACGAATATGTTGAAAATAAATCATGCCGATTACTTTTGAAATAGTAACCGACGAATGTGCTGAAAATAAATCATGCCGATTACTATTGAAATAGTAACCGACAAATGTGCTGAAAATAAAAGTCTTGCCAATTACTTTTGAAATAGGAACCGACGAATATGTTGAAAATAAAAATCTTGTCGATTACTTTTAAAATAGTAACCGACAAATATGCTGAAAATAAAATCTTGCCGATTACTTTTGAAATAGTAACAGACGAATGTGCAGAAAATAGATCATGCCGATTACTTTTGAAATAGTAACCGACAAATGTGTTGAAAATAAATCATGCCGATTACTTTTGAAATAGTTACCGACGAATGTGCTGAAAATAAATCATGCCGATTACTATTGAAATAGTAACCGACAAATATGCTAAAAATAAAAATCTTGCCGATTACTTTTGAAATAGGAACCGACAAATATGTTGAAAATAAAAATCTTGTCGATTACTTTTAAAACAGTAACCGACAAATATGCTAAAAATAAAAATCTTGCCGATTACTTTTGAAATAGGAACCGACGAATATGTTGAAAATAAAAATCTTGGTGATTACTTTTAAAATAGTAACCGACAAATATGCTGAAAATAAAAATCTTGCCGATTACTTTTGAAATAGTAACAGACGAATGTGCAGAAAATAAATCATGCCGATTACTTTTGAAATAGTAACCGACGAATGTGTTGAAAATAAATCATGTCGATTACCTTTGAAATAGTAACCGACGAATATGTTGAAAATAAAAATCTTACCGATTACTTTTGAAATAGTAACCAACGAATATGCTGAAAATAAAGTCTTGCCCATTACTTTTAAAATAGTAACCGACGAATATGTGCTGAAAATAAATTTTGCCGATTACTTTTGAAATAGTAACCGACGAATGTGCTGAAAATAAATCGTGCCGATTACTTTTGAAATAGTAAGCGACGAATAAGTTGAAAATAAAAATCTTACCGATACTTTTGAAATAGTAACCAACGAATATGCTGAAAATAAAGTTATTGCCGATTACTTTTGAAATAGTCACCGACGAATATGCTGAAAATAAAAATCTTGCCGATTACTTTTGAAATAGTAACCGACGAATGTGCTGAAAATAAAGTCTTGCCAATTACTTTTGAAATAGTAACCGACGAATATGTTGAAAATAAAAATCTTGTCGATTACTTTTAAAATAGTAACCGACAAATATGCTAAAAATAAAAATCTTGCCGATTACTTTTGAAATAGGAACCGACGAATATGTTGAAAATAAAAATCTTGTCGATTACTTTTGAAATAGTCACCGACGAATGTGCTGAAAATAAAAATCTTGCCGATTACTTTTGAAATAGTAACCGACGAACATACTGAAAATAAAAATCTTGCCTATTACTTTTGAAATAGTAACCGACGAATATGCTGAAAATAAATCATGCCGATTACTTTTGAAATAGTCATTGACGAATATGCTGAAAATAAATCTTGCCGATTACTTTTGAAATAGTAACCGACGAATATGTTGAAAATAAATCATGCCGATTACTTTTGAAATAGTAACCGACGAATGTGCTGAAAATAAATCATGCCGATTACTATTGAAATAGTAACCGACAAATGTGCTGAAAATAAAAGTCTTGCCAATTACTTTTGAAATAGGAACCGACGAATATGTTGAAAATAAAAATCTTGTCGATTACTTTTAAAATAGTAACCGACAAATATGCTGAAAATAAAATCTTGCCGATTACTTTTGAAATAGTAACAGACGAATGTGCAGAAAATAGATCATGCCGATTACTTTTGAAATAGTAACCGACAAATGTGTTGAAAATAAATCATGCCGATTACTTTTGAAATAGTTACCGACGAATGTGCTGAAAATAAATCATGCCGATTACTATTGAAATAGTAACCGACAAATATGCTAAAAATAAAAATCTTGCCGATTACTTTTGAAATAGGAACCGACAAATATGTTGAAAATAAAAATCTTGTCGATTACTTTTAAAACAGTAACCGACAAATATGCTAAAAATAAAAATCTTGCCGATTACTTTTGAAATAGGAACCGACGAATATGTTGAAAATAAAAATCTTGGTGATTACTTTTAAAATAGTAACCGACAAATATGCTGAAAATAAAAATCTTGCCGATTACTTTTGAAATAGTAACAGACGAATGTGCAGAAAATAAATCATGCCGATTACTTTTGAAATAGTAACCGACGAATGTGTTGAAAATAAATCATGTCGATTACCTTTGAAATAGTAACCGACGAATATGTTGAAAATAAAAATCTTACCGATTACTTTTGAAATAGTAACCAACGAATATGCTGAAAATAAAGTCTTGCCCATTACTTTTAAAATAGTAACCGACGAATATGTGCTGAAAATAAATTTTGCCGATTACTTTTGAAATAGTAACCGACGAATGTGCTGAAAATAAATCATGCCGATTACTTTTGAAATAGTAAGCGACGAATATGTTGAAAATAAAAATCTTACCGATTACTTTTGAAATAGTAACCAACGAATATGCTGAAAATAAAGTTATTGCCGATTACTTTTGAAATAGTCACCGACGAATATGCTGAAAATAAAAATCTTGCCGATTACTTTTGAAATAGTAACCGACGAATGTGCTGAAAATAAAGTCTTGCCAATTACTTTTGAAATAGTAACCGACGAATATGTTGAAAATAAAAATCTTGTCGATTACTTTTAAAATAGTAACCGACAAATATGCTAAAAATAAAAATCTTGCCGATTACTTTTGAAATAGTAACCGACGAACGTACTGAAAATAAAAATCTTGCCTATTACTTTTGAAATAGTAACCGACGAATATGCTGAAAATAAATCATGCCGATTACTTTTGAAATAGTCATTGACGAATATGCTGAAAATAAATCTTGCCGATTACTTTTGAAATAGTAACCGACGAATGTGCAGAAAATAGATCATGCCGATTACTTTTGAAATAGTAACCGACGAATGTGTTGAAAATAAATCATGCCGATTACTTTTGAAATAGTAACCGACGAATGTGCTGAAAATAAATCATGCCGATTACTATTGAAATAGTAACCGACAAATGTGCTGAAAATAAAAGTCTTGCCAATTACTTTTGAAATAGGAACCGACGAATATGTTGAAAATAAAAATCTTGTCGATTACTTTTAAAATAGTAACCGACAAATATGCTGAAAATAAAATCTTGCCGATTACTTTTGAAATAGTAACAGACGAATGTGCAGAAAATAAATCATGCCGATTACTTTTGAAATAGTAACCAACGAATATGCTGAAAATAAAGTCTTGCCCATTACTTTTGAAATAGTAACCGACGAATGTGCAGAAAATAGATCATGCCGATTACTTTTGAAATAGTAACCGACGAATGTGTTGAAAATAAATCATGCCGATTACTTTGGAAATAGTAACCGACGAATGTGCTGAAAATAAATCATGCCGATTACTATTGAAATAGTAACCGACAAATATGCTAAAAATAAAAATCTTGCCGATTACTTTTGAAATAGTAACCGACGAATATGTTGAAAATAAAAATCTTGTCGATTACTTTTGAAATAGTAAGCGACGAATATGTTGAAAATAAAAATCTTACCGATTACTTTTGAAATAGTAACCAACGAATATGCTGAAAATAAAGTCTTGCCGATTACTTTTGAAATAGTAACCGACGAATATATTGAAAATAAAAATCTTGTCGATTACTTTTAAAACAGTAATCGACAAATATGCTGAAAATAAAAATATTGCCGATTACTTTTGAAATAGTCACCGACGAATATGCTGAAAATAAAAATCTTGCCGATTACTTTTGAAATAGTAACCGACGAATGTGCTGAAAATAAAGTCTTGTCGATTACTTTTGAAATAGTAACCGACGAATATGTTGAAAATAAAAATCTTGTCGATTACTATTAAAATAGTAACCGACAAATATGCTGAAAATAAAAATCTTGACGATTACTTTTGAAATAGTAACAGACGAATGTGCAGAAAAAAAATCATGCCGATTACTTTTGAAATAGTAACTGACGAATGTGTTGAAAATAAATCATGTCGATTACCTTTGAAATAGTAACCGACGAATATGTTGAAAATAAAAATCTTACCGATTACTTTTGAAATAGTAACCAACGAATATGCTGAAAATAAAGTCTTGCCCATTACTTTTGAAATAGTAACCGA
Source organism: Medicago lupulina (assembly GCA_958299785.1). Taxonomy (NCBI): domain Eukaryota; kingdom Viridiplantae; phylum Streptophyta; class Magnoliopsida; order Fabales; family Fabaceae; genus Medicago; species Medicago lupulina. The sequence continues at coordinate 43,505,616 of OY283144.1, forward strand.
CGAATATGTGCTGAAAATAAATTTTGCCGATTACTTTTGAAATAGTAACCGACGAATGTGCTGAAAATAAATCATGCCGATTACTTTTGAAATAGTAAGCGACGAATATGTTGAAAATAAAAATCTTACCGATTACTTTTGAAACAGTAACCAACGAATATGCTGAAAATAAAGTCTTGCCGATTACTTTTGAAATAGTAACCGACGAATATATTGAAAATAAAAATCTTGTCGATTAATTTTAAAACAGTAACCGACAAATATGCTGAAATTAAAAATATTGCCGATTACTTTTGAAATAGTCACCGACGAATATGCTGAAAATAAAAATCTTGCCGATTACTTTTGAAATAGTAACCGACGAATGTGCTGAAAATAAAGTCTTGCCGATTACTTTTGAAATAGTAACCGACGAATATGTTGAAAATAAAAATCTTGTCGATTACTTTTAAAATAGTAACCGACAAATATGCTAAAAATAAAAATCTTGCCGATTACTTTTGAAATAGGAACCGACGAATATGTTGAAAATAAAAATCTTGTCGATTACTTTTAAAATAGTAACCGACAAATATGCTGAATATAAAAATCTTGCCGATTACTTTTGAAATAGTAACAGACGAATGTGCAGAAAATAAATCATGCCGATTACTTTTGAAATAGTAACTGACGAATGTGTTGAAAATAAATCATGTCGATTACCTTTGAAATAGTAACCGACGAATATGTTGAAAATAAAAATCTTACCGATTACTTTTGAAATAGTAACCAACGAATATGCTGAAAATAAAGTCTTGCCCATTACTTTTGAAATAGTAACCGACGAATATGTGCTGAAAATAAATTTTGCCGATTACTTTTGAAATTGTAACCGACGAATGTGCTGAAAATAAATCATGCCGATTACTTTTGAAATAGTAAGCGACGAATATGTTGAAAATAAAAATCTTACCGATTACTTTTGAAATAGTAACCAACGAATATGCTGAAAATAAAGTCTTGCCGATTACTTTTGAAATAGTAACCGACGAATATATTGAAAATAAAAATCTTGTCGATTACTTTTAAAACAGTAACCGACAAATATGCTGAAAATAAAAATATTGCCGATTACTTTTGAAATAGTCACCGACGAATATGCTGAAAATAAAAATCTTGCCGATTACTTTTGAAATAGTAACCGACGAATGTGCTGAAAATAAAGTCTTGCCAATTACTTTTGAAATAGTAACCGACGAATATGTTGAAAATAAAAATCTTGTCGATTACTTTTAAAATAGTAACCGACAAATATGCTAAAAAGAAAAATCTTGCCGATTACTTTTGAAATAGGAACCGACGAATATGTTGAAAATAAAAATCTTGTCGATTACTTTTAAAATAGCAACCGACAAATATGATGAAAATAAAAATCTTGCCGATTACTTTTGAAATAGTATCCGACGAATGTGCTGAAAATAAAAATCTTGCCGATTACTTTTGAAATAGTAACCGACGAACATGCTGAAAATAAAAATCTTGCCTATTACTTTTGAAATAGTAACCGACGAATGTGCAGAAAATAGGCCATGCCGATTACTTTTGAAATAGTAACCGACGAATGTGTTGAAAATAAATGATGTCGATTACCTTTGAAATAGTAACCGACGAATATGTTGAAAATAAAAATCTTACCGATTACTTTTGAAATAGTAACCAACGAATATGCTGAAAATAAAGTCTTGCCCATTACTTTTAAAATAGTAACCGACGAATATGTGCTGAAAATAAATTTTGCCGATTACTTTTGAAATAGTAACCGACGAATGTGCTGAAAATAAATCATGCCGATTACTTTTGAAATAGTAAGCGACGAATATGTTGAAAATAAAAATCTTACCGATTACTTTTGAAATAGTAACCAACGAATATGCTGAAAATAAAGTTATTGCCGATTACTTTTGAAATAGTCACCGACGAATATGCTGAAAATAAAAATCTTGCCGATTACTTTTGAAATAGTAACCGACGAATGTGCTGAAAATAAAGTCTTGCCAATTACTTTTGAAATAGTAACCGACGAATATGTTGAAAATAAAAATCTTGTCGATTACTTTTAAAATAGTAACCGACAAATATGCTAAAAATAAAAATCTTGCCGATTACTTTTGAAATAGGAACCGACGAATATGTTGAAAATAAAAATCTTGTCGATTACTTTTAAAATAGTAACCGACAAATATGATGAAAATAAAAATCTTGCCGATTACTTTTGCAATAGTAACCGACGAATGTGCTGAAAATAAAAATCTTGCCGATTACTTTTGAAATAGTAACCGACGAACATACTGAAAATAAAAATCTTGCCTATTACTTTTGAAATAGTAACCGACGAATATGCTGAAAATAAATCATGCCGATTACTTTTGAAATAGTCATTGACGAATATGCTGAAAATAAAAATCTTGCCGATTACTTTTGAAATAGTAACCGACGAATGTGCAGAAAATAGATCATGCCGATTACTTTTGAAATAGTAACCGACGAATGTGTTGAAAATAAATCATGCCGATTACTTTTGAAATAGTAACCGACGAATGTGCTGAAAATAAATCATGCCGATTACTATTGAAATAGTAACCGACAAATGTGCTGAAAATAAAAGTCTTGCCAATTACTTTTGAAATAGGAACCGACGAATATGTTGAAAATAAAAATCTTGTCGATTACTTTTAAAATAGTAACCGACAAATATGCTGAAAATAAAATCTTGCCGATTACTTTTGAAATAGTAACAGACGAATGTGCAGAAAATAAATCATGCCGATTACTTTTGAAATAGTAACCAACGAATATGCTGAAAATAAAGTCTTGCCCATTACTTTTGAAATAGTAACCGACGAATGTGCAGAAAATAGATCATGCCGATTACTTTTGAAATAGTAACCGACGAATGTGTTGAAAATAAATCATGCCGATTACTTTTGAAATAGTAACCGACGAATGTGCTGAAAATAAATCATGCCGATTACTATTGAAATAGTAACCGACAAATATGCTAAAAATAAAAATCTTGCCGATTACTTTTGAAATAGTAACCGACGAATATGCTGAAAATAAAAATCTTGTCGATTACTTTTGAAATAGTAAGCGACGAATATGTTGAAAATAAAAATCTTACCGATTACTTTTGAAATAGTAACCAACGAATATGCTGAAAATAAAGTCTTGCCGATTACTTTTGAAATAGTAACCGACGAATATATTGAAAATAAAAATCTTGTCGATTACTTTTAAAACAGTAATCGACAAATATGCTGAAAATAAAAATATTGCCGATTACTTTTGAAATAGTCACCGACGAATATGCTGAAAATAAAAATCTTGCCGATTACTTTTGAAATAGTAACCGACGAATGTGCTGAAAATAAAGTCTTGTCGATTACTTTTGAAATAGTAACCGACGAATATGTTGAAAATAAAAATCTTGTCGATTACTATTAAAATAGTAACCGACAAATATGCTGAAAATAAAAATCTTGCCGATTACTTTTGAAATAGTAACAGACGAATGTGCCGAAAAAAAATCATGCCGATTACTTTTGAAATAGTAACTGACGAATGTGTTGAAAATAAATCATGTCGATTACCTTTGAAATAGTAACCGACGAATATGTTGAAAATAAAAATCTTACCGATTACTTTTGAAATAGTAACCAACGAATATGCTGAAAATAAAGTCTTGCCCATTACTTTTGAAATAGTAACCGACGAATATGTGCTGAAAATAAATTTTGCCGATTACTTTTGAAATAGTAACCGACGAATGTGCTGAAAATAAATCATGCCGATTACTTTTGAAATAGTAAGCGACGAATATGTTGAAAATAAAAATCTTACCGATTACTTTTGAAACAGTAACCAACGAATATGCTGAAAATAAAGTCTTGCCGATTACTTTTGAAATAGTAACCGACGAATATATTGAAAATAAAAATCTTGTCGATTACTTTTAAAACAGTAACCGACAAATATGCTGAAAATAAAAATATTGCCGATTACTTTTGAAATAGTCACCGACGAATATGCTGAAAATAAAAATCTTGCCGATTACTTTTGAAATAGTAACCGACGAATGTGCTGAAAATAAAGTCTTGCCGATTACTTTTGAAATAGTAACCGACGAATATGTTGAAAATAAAAATCTTGTCGATTACTTTTAAAATAGTAACCGACAAATATGCTAAAAATAAAAATCTTGCCGATTACTTTTGAAATAGGAACCGACGAATATGTTGAAAATAAAAATCTTGTCGATTACTTTTAAAATAGTAACCGACAAATATGCTGAAAATAAAAATCTTGCCGATTACTTTTGAAATAGTAACAGACGAATGTGCAGAAAATAAATCATGCCGATTACTTTTGTAATAGTAACTGACGAATGTGTTGAAAATAAATCATGTCGATTACCTTTGAAATAGTAACCGACGAATATGTTGAAAATAAAAATCTTACCGATTACTTTTGAAATAGTAACCAACGAATATGCTGAAAATAAAGTCTTGCCCATTACTTTTGAAATAGTAACCGACGAATATGTGCTGAAAATAAATTTTGCCGATTACTTTTGAAATAGTAACCGACGAATGTGCTGAAAATAAATCATGCCGATTACTTTTGAAATAGTAAGCGACGAATATGTTGAAAATAAAAATCTTACCGATTACTTTTGAAACAGTAACCAACGAATATGCTGAAAATAAAGTCTTGCCGATTACTTTTGAAATAGTAACCGACGAATATATTGAAAATAAAAATCTTGTCGATTACTTTTAAAACAGTAACCGACAAATATGCTGAAAATAAAAATATTGCCGATTACTTTTGAAATAGTCACCGACGAATATGCTGAAAATAAAAATCTTGCCGATTACTTTTGAAATAGTAACCGACGAATGTGCTGAAAATAAAGTCTTGCCGATTACTTTTGAAATAGTAACCGACGAATATGTGCTGAAAATAAATTTTGCCGATTACTTTTGAAATTGTAACCGACGAATGTGCTGAAAATAAATCATGCCGATTACTTTTGAAATAGTAAGCGACGAATATGTTGAAAATAAAAATCTTACCGATTACTTTTGAAACAGTAACCAACGAATATGCTGAAAATAAAGTCTTGCCGATTACTTTTGAAATAGTAACCGACGAATATATTGAAAATAAAAATCTTGTCGATTACTTTTAAAACAGTAACCGACAAATATGCTGAAAATAAAAATATTGCCGATTACTTTTGAAATAGTCACCGACGAATATGCTGAAAATAAAAATCTTGCCGATTACTTTTGAAATAGTAACCAACGAATATGCTGAAAATAAAGTCTTGCCCATTACTTTTGAAATAGTAACCGACGAATATGTGCTGAAAATAAATTTTGCCGATTACTTTTGAAATTGTAACCGACGAATGTGCTGAAAATAAATCATGCCGATTACTTTTGAAATAGTAAGCGACGAATATGTTGAAAATAAAAATCTTACCGATTACTTTTGAAATAGTAACCGACGAATATGCTGAAAATAAAGTCTTGCCGATTACTTTTGAAATAGTAACCGACGAATATATTGAAAATAAAAATCTTGTCGATTACTTTTAAAACAGTAACCGACAAATATGCTGAAAATAAAAATATTGCCGATTACTTTTGAAATAGTCACCGACGAATATGCTGAAAATAAAAATCTTGCCGATTACTTTTGAAATAGTAACCGACGAATGTGCTGAAAATAAAGTCTTGCCAATTACTTTTGAAATAGTAACCGACGAATATGTTGAAAATAAAAATCTTGTCGATTACTTTTAAAATAGTAACCGACAAATATGCTAAAAAGAAAAATCTTGCCGATTACTTTTGAAATAGGAACCGACGAATATGTTGAAAATAAAAATCTTGTCGATTACTTTTAAAATAGTAACCGACAAATATGATGAAAATAAAAATCTTGCCGATTACTTTTGAAATAGTATCCGACGAATGTGCTGAAAATAAAAATCTTGCCGATTACTTTTGAAATAGTAACCGACGAACATGCTGAAAATAAATCATGCCGATTACTTTTGAAATAGTCATTGACGAATATGCTGAAAATAAAAATCTTGCCGATTACTTTTGAAATAGTAACCGACGAATGTGCAGAAAATAGATCATGCCGATTACTTTTGAAATAGTAACCCACGAATGTGTTGAAAATGAATCATGCCGATTACTTTTGAAATAGTAACCAACGAATGTGCTGAAAATAAATCATGCCGATTACTATTGAAATAGTAACCGACAAATGTGCTGAAAATAAAAGTCTTGCCCATTACTTTTGAAATAGTAACCGACGAATATGTGCTGAAAATAAATCTTGCCGATTTTTTTTGAAATAGTAACCGACGAATGTGCTGAAAATATATCATGCCGATTACTTTTGAAATAGTAAGCGACGAATATGTTGAAAATAAAAATCTTACCGATTACTTTTGAAATAGTAACCAACGAATATGCTGAAAATAAAGTCTTGCCGATTACTTTTGAAATAGTAACTAACGAATATGTTGAAAATAAAAATCTTGTCGATTACTTTTAAAATAGTAACCGACAAATATGCTGAAAATAAAATCTTGCCGATTACTTTTGAAATAGTAACAGACGAATGTGCAGAAAATAAATCATGCCGATTACTTTTGAAATAGTAACCAACGAATATGCTGTAAATAAAGTCTTGCCCATTACTTTTGAAATAGTAACCGACGAATGTGTTGAAAATAAATCATGTCGATTACCTTTGAAATAGTAACCGACGAATATGTTGAAAATAAAAATCTTACCGATTACTTTTGAAATAGTAACCAACGAATATGCTGAAAATAAAGTCTTGCCCATTACTTTTGAAATAGTAACCGACGAATATGTGCTGAAAATAAATTTTGCCGATTACTTTTGAAATAGTAACCGACGAATGTGCTGAAAATAAATCATGCCGATTACTTTTGAAATAGTAAGCGACGAATATGTTGAAAATAAAAATCTTACCGATTGCTTTTGAAATAGTAACCAACGAATATGCTGAAAATAAAGTCTTGCCGATTACTTTTGAAATTGTAACCGACGAATATATTGAAAATAAAAATCTTGTCGATTACTTTTAAAACAGTAACCGACAAATATGCTGAAAATAAAAATATTGCCGATTACTTTTGAAATAGTCACCGACGAATATGCTGAAAATAAAAATCTTGCCGATTACTTTTGAAATAGTAACCGACGAATGTGCTGAAAATAAAGTCTTGCCGATTACTTTTGAAATAGTAACCGACGAATATGTTGAAAATAAAAATCTTGTCGATTACTTTTAAAATAGTAACCGACAAATATGCTAAAAATAAAAATCTTGCCGATTACTTTTGAAATAGGAACCGACGAATATGTTGAAAATAAAAATCTTGTCGATTACTTTTAAAATAGTAACCGACAAATATGCTGAAAATAAAAATCTTGCCGATTACTTTTGAAATAGTAACAGACGAATGTGCAGAATATAAATCATGCCGATTACTTTTGAAATAGTAACTGACGAATGTGTTGAAAATAAATCATGTCGATTACCTTTGAAATAGTAACCGACGAATATGTTGAAAATAAAAATCTTACCGATTACTTTTGAAATAGTAACCAACGAATATGCTGAAAATAAAGTCTTGCCCATTACTTTTGAAATAGTAACCGACGAATATGTGCTGAAAATAAATTTTGCCGATTACTTTTGAAATTGTAACCGACGAATGTGCTGAAAATAAATCATGCCGATTACTTTTGAAATAGTAAGCGACGAATATGTTGAAAATAAAAATCTTACCGATTACTTTTGAAATAGTAACCAACGAATATGCTGAAAATAAAGTCTTGCCGATTACTTTTGAAATAGTAACCGACGAATATATTGAAAATAAAAATCTTGTCGATTACTTTTAAAACAGTAACCGACAAATATGCTGAAAATAAAAATATTGCCGATTACTTTTGAAATAGTCACCGACGAATATGCTGAAAATAAAAATCTTGCCGATTACTTTTGAAATAGTAACCGACGAATGTGCTGAAAATAAAGTCTTGCCAATTACTTTTGAAATAGTAACCGACGAATATGTTGAAAATAAAAATCTTGTCGATTACTTTTAAAATAGTAACCGACAAATATGCTAAAAATAAAAATTTTGCCGATTACTTTTGAAATAGGAACCGACGAATATGTTGAAAATAAAAATCTTGTCGATTACTTTTAAAATAGGAACCGACAAATATGATGAAAATAAAAATCTTGCCGATTACTTTTGAAATAGTAACCGACGAATGTGCTGAAAATAAAAATCTTGCCGATTACTTTTGAAATAGTAACCGACGAACATGCTGAAAATAAAAATCTTGCCTATTACTTTTGAAATAGTAACCGACGAATATGCTGAAAATAAATCATGCCGATTACTTTTGAAATAGTCATTGACGAATATGCTGAAAATAAAAATCTTGCCGATTACTTTTGAAATAGTAACCGACGAATGTGCAGAAAATAGATCATGCCGATTACTTTTGAAATAGTAACCCACGAATGTGTTGAAAATGAATCATGCCGATTACTTTTGAAATAGTAACCAACGAATGTGCTGAAAATAAATCATGCCGATTACTATTGAAATAGTAACCGACAAATGTGCTGAAAATAAAAGTCTTGCCCATTACTTTTGAAATAGTAACCGACGAATATGTGCTGAAAATAAATCTTGCCTATTTTTTTTTAAAATAGTAACCGACGAATGTGCTGAAAATAAATCTTGCCTATTTTTTTTGAAATAGTAACCGACGAATGTGCTGAAAATAAATCATGCCGATTACTTTTGAAATAGTAACCAACGAATATGCTGAAAATAAAGTCTTGCCGATTACTTTTGAAATAGTAACTGACGAATATGTTGAAAATAAAAATCTTGTCGATTACTTTTAAAATAGTAACCGACAAATATGCTAGAAATAAAAATCTTGCCGATTACTTTTGAAATAGGAACCGACAAATATGTTGAAAATAAAAATCTTGTCGATTACTTTTGAAATAGTAACCGACGAATGTGCTGAAAATAAAGTCTTGCCGATTACTTTTGAAATAGTAACCGACGAATATGTTGAAAATAAAAATCTTGTCGATTACTTTTAAAATAGTAACCGACAAATATGCTAAAAATAAAAATCTTGCCGATTACTTTTGAAATAGGAACCGACAAATATGCTGAAAATAAAAATCTTGCCGATTACTTTTGAAATAGTAACAGACGAATGTGCAGAAAATAAATCATGCCGATTACTTTTGAAATAGTAACTGACGAATGTGTTGAAAGTAAATCATGTCGATTACCTTTGAAATAGTAACCGACGAATATGTTGAAAATAAAAATCTTACCGATTACTTTTGAAATAGTAACCAACGAATATGCCGAAAATAAAGTCTTGCCCATTACTTTTGAAATAGTAACCGACGAATATGTGCTGAAAATAAATTTTGCCGATTACTTTTGAAATAGTAACCGACGAATGTGCTGAAAATAAATCATGCCGATTACTTTTGAAATAGTAAGCGACGAATATGTTGAAAATAAAAATCTTACCGATTACTTTTGAAATAGTAACCGACGAATATGCTGAAAATAAAGTCTTGCCGATTACTTTTGAAATAGTAACCGACGAATATATTGAAAATAAAAATCTTGTCGATTACTTTTAAAACAGTAACCGACAAATATGCTGAAAATAAAAATATTGCCGATTACTTTTGAAATAGTCACCGACGAATATGCTGAAAATAAAAATCTTGCCGATTACTTTTGAAATAGTAACCGACGAATGTGCTAAAAATAAAGTCTTGCCAATTACTTTTGAAATAGTAACCGACGAATATGTTGAAAATAAAAATCTTGTCGATTACTTTTAAAATAGTAACCGACAAATATGCTAAAAATAAAAATCTTGCCGATTACTTTTGAAATAGGAACCGACGAATATGTTGAAAATAAAAATCTTGTCGATTACTTTTAAAATAGTAACCGACAAATATGATGAAAATAAAAATCTTGCCGATTACTTTTGAAATAGTAACAGACGAATGTGCAGAAAATAAATCATGCCGATTACTTTTGAAATAGTAACCAACGAATATGCTGAAAATAAAGTCTTGCCCATTACTTTTGAAATAGTAACCGACGAATGTGTTGAAAATAAATCATGTCGATTACCTTTGAAATAGTAACCGACGAATATGTTGAAAATAAAAATCTCACCGATTACTTTTGAAATAGTAACCAACGAATATGCTGAAAATAAAGTCTTGCCCATTACTTTTGAAATAGTAACCGACGAATATGTGCTGAAAATAAATTTTGCCGATTACTTTTGAAATAGTAACCGACGAATGTGCTGAAAATAAATCATGCCGATTACTTTTGAAATAGTAAGCGACGAATATGTTGAAAATAAAAATCTTACCGATTACTTTTGAAATAGTAACCAACGAATATGCTGAAAATAAAGTCTTGCCGATTACTTTTGAAATAGTAACCGACGAATATATTGAAAATAAAAATCTTGTCGATTACTTTTAAAATAGTAACCGACAAATATGCTGAAAATAAAAATATTGCCGATTACTTTTGAAATAGTCACCGACGAATATGCTGAAAATAAAAATCTTGCCGATTACTTTTGAAATAGTAACAGACGAATGTGCAGAAAATAAATCATGCCGATTACTTTTGAAATAGTAACTGACGAATGTGTTGAAAATAAATCATGTCGATTACCTTTGAAATAGTAACCGACGAATATGTTGAAAATAAAAATCTTACCGATTACTTTTGAAATAGTAACCAACGAATATGCTGAAAATAAAGTCTTGCCCATTACTTTTGAAATAGTAACCGACGAATATGTGCTGAAAATAAATTTTGCCGATTACTTTTGAAATAGTAACCGACGAATGTGCTGAAAATAAATCATGCCGATTACTTTTGAAATAGTAAGCGACGAATATGTTGAAAATAAAAATCTTACCGATTACTTTTGAAATAGTAACCAACGAATATGCTGAAAATAAAGTCTTGCCGATTACTTTTGAAATAGTAACCGACGAATATATTGAAAATAAAAATCTTGTCGATTACTTTTAAAACAGTAACCGACAAATATGCTGAAAATAAAAATATTGCCGATTACTTTTGAAATAGTCACCGACGAATATGCTGAAAATAAAAATCTTGCCGATTACTTTTGAAATAGTAACCGACGAATGTGCTGAAAATAAAGTCTTGCCAATTACTTTTGAAATAGTAACCGACGAATATGTTGAAAATAAAAATCTTGTCGATTACTTTTAAAACAGTAACCGACGAATATGCTGAAAATAAAAATCTTGCCGATTACTTTTGAAATAGTCACCGACGAATATGCTGAAAATAAAAATCTTGCCGATTACTTTTGAAATAGTAACCGACGAATGTGCTGAAAATAAAGTCTTGCCAATTACTTTTGAAATAGTAACCGACGAATATGTTGAAAATAAAAATCTTGTCGATTACTTTTAAAACAGTAACCGACAAATATGCTGAAAATAAAAATATTGCCGATTACTTTTGAAATAGTCACCGACGAATATGCTGAAAATAAAAATCTTGCCGATTACTTTTGAAATAGTAACCGACGAATGTGCTGAAAATAAAGTCTTGCCAATTACTTTTGAAATAGTAACCGACGAATATATTGAAAATAAAAATCTTGTCGATTACTTTTAAAACAGTAACCGACAAATATGCTGAAAATAAAAATATTGCCGATTACTTTTGAAATAGTCACCGACGAATATGCTGAAAATAAAAATCTTGCCGATTACTTTTGAAATAGTAACCGACGAATGTCCTAAAAATAAAGTCTTGCCAATTACTTTTGAAATAGTAACCGACGAATATGTTGAAAATAAAAATCTTGTCGATTACTTTTAAAATAGTAACCGACAAATATGCTAAAAATAAAAATCTTGCCGATTACTTTTGAAATAGGAACCGACGAATATGTTGAAAATAAAAATCTTGTCGATTACTTTTAAAATAGTAACCGACAAATATGATGAAAATAAAAATCTTGCCGATTACTTTTGAAATAGTAACAGACGAATGTGCAGAAAATAAATCATGCCGATTACTTTTGAAATAGTAACCAACGAATATGCTGAAAATAAAGTCTTGCCCATTACTTTTGAAATAGTAACCGACGAATGTGTTGAAAATAAATCATGTCGATTACCTTTGAAATAGTAACCGACGAATATGTTGAAAATAAAAATCTCACCGATTACTTTTGAAATAGTAACCAACGAATATGCTGAAAATAAAGTCTTGCCCATTACTTTTGAAATAGTAACCGACGAATATGTGCTGAAAATAAATTTTGCCGATTACTTTTGAAATAGTAACCGACGAATGTGCTGAAAATAAATCATGCCGATTACTTTTGAAATAGTAAGCGACGAATATGTTGAAAATAAAATACTTACCGATTACTTTTGAAATAGTAACCAACGAATATGCTGAAAATAAAGTCTTGCCGATTACTTTTGAAATAGTAACCGACGAATATATTGAAAATAAAAATCTTGTCGATTACTTTTAAAATAGTAACCGACAAATATGCTGAAAATAAAAATATTGCCGATTACTTTTGAAATAGTCACCGACGAATATGCTGAAAATAAAAATCTTGCCGATTACTTTTGAAATAGTAACAGACGAATGTGCAGAAAATAAATCATGCCGATTACTTTTGAAATAGTAACTGACGAATGTGTTGAAAATAAATCATGTCGATTACCTTTGAAATAGTAACCGACGAATATGTTGAAAATAAAAATCTTACCGATTACTTTTGAAATAGTAACCAACGAATATGCTGAAAATAAAGTCTTGCCCATTACTTTTGAAATAGTAACCGACGAATATGTGCTGAAAATAAATTTTGCCGATTACTTTTGAAATAGTAACCGACGAATGTGCTGAAAATAAATCATGCCGATTACTTTTGAAATAGTAAGCGACGAATATGTTGAAAATAAAAATCTTACCGATTACTTTTGAAATAGTAACCAACGAATATGCTGAAAATAAAGTCTTGCCGATTACTTTTGAAATAGTAACCGACGAATATATTGAAAATAAAAATCTTGTCGATTACTTTTAAAACAGTAACCGACAAATATGCTGAAAATAAAAATATTGCCGATTACTTTTGAAATAGTCACCGACGAATATGCTGAAAATAAAAATCTTGCCGATTACTTTTGAAATAGTAACCGACGAATGTGCTGAAAATAAAGTCTTGCCAATTACTTTTGAAATAGTAACCGACGAATATGTTGAAAATAAAAATCTTGTCGATTACTTTTAAAACAGTAACCGACGAATATGCTGAAAATAAAAATCTTGCCGATTACTTTTGAAATAGTAACCGACGAATGTGCTAAAAATAAAGTCTTGCCAATTACTTTTGAAATAGTAACCGACGAATATGTTGAAAATAAAAATCTTGTCGATTACTTTTAAAATAGTAACCGACAAATATGCTAAAAATAAAAATCTTGCCGATTACTTTTGAAATAGGAACCGACGAATATGTTGAAAATAAAAATCTTGTCGATTACTTTTAAAATAGTAACCGACAAATATGATGAAAATAAAAATCTTGCCGATTACTTTTGAAATAGTAACAGACGAATGTGCAGAAAATAAATCATGCCGATTACTTTTGAAATAGTAACCAACGAATATGCTGAAAATAAAGTCTTGCCCATTACTTTTGAAATAGTAACCGACGAATGTGTTGAAAATAAATCATGTCGATTACCTTTGAAATAGTAACCGACGAATATGTTGAAAATAAAAATCTCACCGATTACTTTTGAAATAGTAACCAACGAATATGCTGAAAATAAAGTCTTGCCCATTACTTTTGAAATAGTAACCGACGAATATGTGCTGAAAATAAATTTTGCCGATTACTTTTGAAATAGTAACCGACGAATGTGCTGAAAATAAATCATGCCGATTACTTTTGAAATAGTAAGCGACGAATATGTTGAAAATAAAAATCTTACCGATTACTTTTGAAATAGTAACCAACGAATATGCTGAAAATAAAGTCTTGCCGATTACTTTTGAAATAGTAACCGACGAATATATTGAAAATAAAAATCTTGTCGATTACTTTTAAAATAGTAACCGACAAATATGCTGAAAATAGAAATATTGCCGATTACTTTTGAAATAGTCACCGACGAATATGCTGAAAATAAAAATCTTGCCGATTACTTTTGAAATAGTAACAGACGAATGTGCAGAAAATAAATCATGCCGATTACTTTTGAAATAGTAACTGACGAATGTGTTGAAAATAAATCATGTCGATTACCTTTGAAATAGTAACCGACGAATATGTTGAAAATAAAAATCTTACCGATTACTTTTGAAATAGTAACCAACGAATATGCTGAAAATAAAGTCTTGCCCATTACTTTTGAAATAGTAACCGACGAATATGTGCTGAAAATAAATTTTGCCGATTACTTTTAAAATAGTAACCGACGAATGTGCTGAAAATAAATCATGCCGATTACTTTTGAAATAGTAAGCGACGAATATGTTGAAAATAAAAATCTTACCGATTACTTTTGAAATAGTAACCAACGAATATGCTGAAAATAAAGTCTTGCCGATTACTTTTGAAATAGTAACCGACGAATATATTGAAAATAAAAATCTTGTCGATTACTTTTAAAACAGTAACCGACAAATATGCTGAAAATAAAAATATTGCCGATTACTTTTGAAATAGTCACCGACGAATATGCTGAAAATAAAAATCTTGCCGATTACTTTTGAAATAGTAACCGACGAATGTGCTGAAAATAAAGTCTTGCCAATTACTTTTGAAATAGTAACCGACGAATATGTTGAAAATAAAAATCTTGTCGATTACTTTTAAAATAGTAACCGACAAATATGCTAAAAATAAAAATCTTGCCGATTACTTTTGAAATAGGAACCGACGAATATGTTGAAAATAAAAATCTTGTCGATTACTTTTAAAATAGTAACCGACAAATATGATGAAAATAAAAATCTTGCCGATTACTTTTGAAATAGTAACCGACGAATGTGCTGAAAATAAAAATCTTGCCGATTACTTTTGAAATAGTAACCGACGAACATGCTGAAAATAAAAATCTTGCCTATTACTTTTGAAATAGTAACCGACGAATATGCTGAAAATAAATCATGCCGATTACTTTTGAAATAGTCATTGACGAATATGCTGAAAATAAAAATCTTGCCGATTACTTTTGAAATAGTAACCGACGAATGTGCAGAAAATAGATCATGCCGATTACTTTTGAAATAGTAACCCACGAATGTGTTGAAAATGAATCATGCCGATTACTTTTGAAATAGTAACCAACGAATGTGCTGAAAATAAATCATGCCGATTACTATTGAAATAGTAACCACCAAATGTGCTGAAAATAAAAGTCTTGCCCATTACTTTTGAAATAGTAACCGACGAATATGTGCTGAAAATAAATCTTGCCGATTTTTTTTGAAATAGTAACCGACGAATGTGCTGAAAATAAATCATGCCGATTACTTTTGAAATAGTAAGCGACGAATATGTTGAAAATAAAAATCTTACCGATTACTTTTGAAATAGTAACCAACGAATATGCTGAAAATAAAGTCTTGCCGATTACTTTTGAAATAGTAACTGACGAATATGTTGAAAATAAAAATCTTGTCGATTACTTTTAAAATAGTAACCGACAAATATGCTAAAAATAAAAATCTTGCCGATTACTTTTGAAATAGGAACCGACAAATATGTTGAAAATAAAAATCTTGTCGATTACTTTTGAAATAGTAACCGACGAATGTGCTGAAAATAAAGTCTTGCCGATTACTTTTGAAATAGTAACCGACGAATATGTTGAAAATAAAAATCTTGTCGATTACTTTTAAAATAGTAACCGACAAATATGCTAAAAATAAAAATCTTGCCGATTACTTTTGAAATAGGAACCGACAAATATGCTGAAAATAAAAATCTTGCCGATTACTTTTGAAATAGTAACAGACGAATGTGCAGAAAATAAATCATGCCGATTACTTTTGAAATAGTAACTGACGAATGTGTTGAAAGTAAATCATGTCGATTACCTTTGAAATAGTAACCGACGAATATGTTGAAAATAAAAATCTTACCGATTACTTTTGAAATAGTAACCAACGAATATGCTGAAAATAAAGTCTTGCCCATTACTTTTGAAATAGTAACCGACGAATATGTGCTGAAAATAAATTTTGCCGATTACTTTTGAAATAGTAACCGACGAATGTGCTGAAAATAAATCATGCCGATTACTTTTGAAATAGTAAGCGACGAATATGTTGAAAATAAAAATCTTACCGATTACTTTTGAAATAGTAACCGACGAATATGCTGAAAATAAAGTCTTGCCGATTACTTTTGAAATAGTAACCGACGAATATATTGAAAATAAAAATCTTGTCGATTACTTTTAAAACAGTAACCGACAAATATGCTGAAAATAAAAATATTGCCGATTACTTTTGAAATAGTCACCGACGAATATGCTGAAAATAAAAATCTTGCCGATTACTTTTGAAATAGTAACCGACGAATGTGCTAAAAATAAAGTCTTGCCAATTACTTTTGAAATAGTAACCGACGAATATGTTGAAAATAAAAATCTTGTCGATTACTTTTAAAATAGTAACCGACAAATATGCTAAAAATAAAAATCTTGCCGATTACTTTTGAAATAGGAACCGACGAATATGTTGAAAATAAAAATCTTGTCGATTACTTTTAAAATAGTAACCGACAAATATGATGAAAATAAAAATCTTGCCGATTACTTTTGAAATAGTAACCGACGAATGTGCTGAAAATAAAAATCTTGCCGATTACTTTTGAAATAGTAACCGACGAACATCCTGAAAATAAAAATCTTGCCTATTACTTTTGAAATAGTAACCGACGAATATGCTGAAAATAAATCATGCCGATTACTTTTGAAATAGTCATTGACGAATATGCTGAAAATAAAAATCTTGCCGATTACTTTTGAAATAGTAACCGACGAATGTGCAGAAAATAGATCATGCCGATTACTTTTGAAATAGTAACCCACGAATGTGTTGAAAATGAATCATGCCGATTACTTTTGAAATAGTAACCAACGAATGTGCTGAAAATAAATCATGCCGATTACTATTGAAATAGTAACCACCAAATGTGCTGAAAATAAAAGTCTTGCCCATTACTTTTGAAATAGTAACCGACGAATATGTGCTGAAAATAAATCTTGCCGATTTTTTTTGAAATAGTAACCGACGAATGTGCTGAAAATAAATCATGCCGATTACTTTTGAAATAGTAAGCGACGAATATGTTGAAAATAAAAATCTTACCGATTACTTTTGAAATAGTAACCAACGAATATGCTGAAAATAAAGTCTTGCCGATTACTTTTGAAATAGTAACTGACGAATATGTTGAAAATAAAAATCTTGTCGATTACTTTTAAAATAGTAACCGACAAATATGCTAAAAATAAAAATCTTGCCGATTACTTTTGAAATAGGAACCGACAAATATGTTGAAAATAAAAATCTTGTCGATTACTTTTGAAATAGTAACCGACGAATGTGCTGAAAATAAAGTCTTGCCGATTACTTTTGAAATAGTAACCGACGAATATGTTGAAAATAAAAATCTTGTCGATTACTTTTAAAATAGTAACCGACAAATATGCTAAAAATAAAAATCTTGCCGATTACTTTTGAAATAGGAACCGACAAATATGCTGAAAATAAAAATCTTGCCGATTACTTTTGAAATAGTAACAGACGAATGTGCAGAAAATAAATCATGCCGATTACTTTTGAAATAGTAACTGACGAATGTGTTGAAAGTAAATCATGTCGATTACCTTTGAAATAGTAACCGACGAATATGTTGAAAATAAAAATCTTACCGATTACTTTTGAAATAGTAACCAACGAATATGCTGAAAATAAAGTCTTGCCCATTACTTTTGAAATAGTAACCGACGAATATGTGCTGAAAATAAATTTTGCCGATTACTTTTGAAATAGTAACCGACGAATGTGCTGAAAATAAATCATGCCGATTACTTTTGAAATAGTAAGCGACGAATATGTTGAAAATAAAAATCTTACCGATTACTTTTGAAATAGTAACCGACGAATATGCTGAAAATAAAGTCTTGCCGATTACTTTTGAAATAGTAACCGACGAATATATTGAAAATAAAAATCTTGTCGATTACTTTTAAAACAGTAACCGACAAATATGCTGAAAATAAAAATATTGCCGATTACTTTTGAAATAGTCACCGACGAATATGCTGAAAATAAAAATCTTGCCGATTACTTTTGAAATAGTAACCGACGAATGTGCTAAAAATAAAGTCTTGCCAATTACTTTTGAAATAGTAACCGACGAATATGTTGAAAATAAAAATCTTGTCGATTACTTTTAAAATAGTAACCGACAAATATGCTAAAAATAAAAATCTTGCCGATTACTTTTGAAATAGGAACCGACGAATATGTTGAAAATAAAAATCTTGTCGATTACTTTTAAAATAGTAACCGACAAATATGATGAAAATAAAAATCTTGCCGATTACTTTTGAAATAGTAACCGACGAATGTGCTGAAAATAAAAATCTTGCCGATTACTTTTGAAATAGTAACCGACGAACATCCTGAAAATAAAAATCTTGCCTATTACTTTTGAAATAGTAACCGACGAATATGCTGAAAATAAATCATGCCGATTACTTTTGAAATAGTCATTGACGAATATGCTGAAAATAAAAATCTTGCCGATTACTTTTGAAATAGTAACCGACGAATGTGCAGAAAATAGATCATGCCGATTACTGTTGAAATAGTAACCAACGAATGTGCTGAAAATAAATCATGCCGATTACTATTGAAATAGTAACCGACAAATGTGCTGAAAATAAAAGTCTTGCCCATTACTTTTGAAATAGTAACCGACGAATATGTGCTGAAAATAAATCTTGCCGATTTTTTTTGAAATAGTAACCGACGAATGTGCTGAAAATAAATCATGCCGATTACTTTTGAAATAGTAAGCGACGAATATGTTGAAAATAAAAATCTTCCCGATTACTTTTGAAATAGTAACCAACGAATATGCTGAAAATAAAGTCTTGCCGATTACTTTTGAAATAGTAACTGACGAATATGTTGAAAATAAAAATCTTGTCGATTACTTTTAAAACAGTAACCGACAAATATGCTGAAAATAAAAATCTTGCCGATTACTTTTGAAATAGTAACCGACAAATGTGCGGAAAATAAAAATCTTGCCGATTACTTTTGCAATAGTAACCGACGAACATTTTGAAAATAAAAATCTTGTCGATTACTTTTAAAATAGTAACCGACAAATATGCTAAAAATAAAAATCTTGCCGATTACTTTTGATATAGTCACCGACGAATATGCTGAAAATAAAAATCTTGTCGATTACTTTTAAATAGTAACCGACAAATATGCTGAAAATAAAAATCTTGCCGATTACGTTTGAAATAGTAACCGACAAATGTGCGGAAAATAAAAATCTTGCCGATTACTTTTGCAATAGTAACCGACGAACATTTTGAAAATAAAAATCTTGTCGATTACTTTTAAAATAGTAACCGACAAATATGCTAAAAATAAAAATCTTGCCGATTACTTTTGAAATAGGAACCGACGAATGTGCTGAAAATAAAAATCTTCCCGATTACTTTTGAAATAGTAACCGACGAACATGCTGAAAATAAAAATCTTACCTATTACTTTTGAAATAGTAACCGACGAATGTGCAGAAAATACATCATGCCGATTACTTTTGAAATTGTAACCGACGAATGTGTTGAAAATAAATGATGTCGATTACCTTTGAAATAGTAACCGACGAATATGCTGAAAATAAATCATGCCGATTACTTTTGAAATAGTCACCGACGAATATGCTGAAAATAAAAATCTTGCCGATTAATTTTGAAATAGTAACCGACGGATGTGCAAAAAATAGATCATGCCGATTACTTTTGAAATAGTAACTGACGAATGTGTTGAAAATAAATCATGCCGATTACTTTTGAAATAGTAACCGACGAATGTGCTGAAAATAAATCATGCCGATTACTATTGAAATAGTAACCGACAAATGTGCTGAAAATAAAAGTCTTGCCAATTACTTTTGAAATAGGAACCGACGAATATGTTGAAAATAAAAATCTTGTCGATTACTTTTAAAATAGTAACCGACAAATATGCTGAAAATAAAATCTTGCCGATTACTTTTGAAATAGTAACAGACGAATGTGCAGAAAATAAATCATGCCGATTACTTTTGAAATAGTAACCAACGAATATGCTGAAAATAAAGTCTTGCCCATTACTTTTGAAATAGTAACCGACGAATATGTGCTGAAAATAAATCTTGCCGATTACTTTTGAAATAGTAACCGACGAATGTGCTGAAAATAAATCATGCCGATTACTTTTGAAATAGTAAGCGACGAATATGTTGAAAATAAAAATCTTACCGATTACTTTTGAAATAGTAACCAACGAATATGCTGAAAATAAAGTCTTGCCGATTACTTTTGAAATAGTAACTGACGAATATGTTGAAAATAAAAATCTTGTCGATTACTTTTAAAACAGTAACCGACAAATATGCTGAAAATAAAAATCTTGCCGATTACTTTTGATATAGTCACCGACGAATATGCTGAAAATAAAAATCTTGTCGATTACTTTTAAAATAGTAACCGACAAATATGCTGAAAATAAAAATCTTGCCGATTACTTTTGAAATAGTAACCGACAAATGTGCGGAAAATAAAAATCTTTCCGATTACTTTTGAAATAGTAACCGACGAACATTTTGAAAATAAAAATCTTGTCGATTACTTTTAAAATAGTAACCGACAAATATGCTAAAAATAAAAATCTTGTCGATTACTTTTGAAATAGGAACCGACGAATGTGCTGAAAATAAAAATCTTTCCGATTACTTTTGAAATAGTAACCGACGAACATTTTGAAAATAAAAATCTTGTCGATTACTTTTAAAATAGTAACCGACAAATATGCTAAAAATAAAAATCTTGTCGATTACTTTTGAAATAGGAACCGACGAATGTGCTGAAAATAAAAATCTTGCCTATTACTTTTGAAATAGTAACCGACGAATGTGCAGAAAATAGATCATGCCGATTACTTTTGAAATAGTAACCGACGAATGTGTTGAAAATAAATGATGTCGATTACCTTTGAAATAGTAACCGACGAATATGCTGAAAATAAATCATGCCGATTACTTTTGAAATAGTCACCGACGAATATGCTGAAAATAAAAATCTTGCCGATTAATTTTGAAATAGTAACCGACGAATGTGCAGAAAATAGATCATGCCGATTACTTTTGAAATAGTAACCGACGAATGTGTTGAAAATAAATAATGTCGATTACCTTTGAAATAGTAACCGACGAATATGCTAAAAATAAATCATGCCGATTACTTTTGATATAGTCACCGACGAATATGCTGAAAATAAAAATCTTGCCGATTAATTTTGAAATAGTAATCGACGAATGTGCAAAAAATAGATCATGCCGATTACTTTTGAAATAGTAACCGACGAATGTGTTGAAAATTAATCATGCCGATTACTTTTGAAATAGTAACCGACGAATGTGCTGAAAATAAATCATGCCGATTACTATTGAAATAGTAACCGACAAATGTGCTGAAAATAAAAGTCTTGCCAATTACTTTTGAAATAGGAACCGACGAATATGTTGAAAATAAAAATCTTGTCGATTACTTTTAAAATAGTAACCGACAAATATGCTGAAAATAAAAATCTTGCTGATTACTTTTGAAATAGTAACAGACGAATGTGCAGAAAATAAATCATGCCGATTGCTTTTGAAATAGTAACCGACGAATGTGTTGAAAATAAATCATGTCGATTACCTTTGAAATAGTAACCGACGAATATGTTGAAAATAAAAATCTTACCGATTACTTTTGAATTAGTAACCAACGAATATGCTGAAAATAAAGTCTTGCCCATTACTTTTGAAATAGTAACCGACGAATATGTGCTGAAAATAAATCTTGCCGATTACTTTTGAAATAGTAAGCGACGAATATGTTGAAAATAAAAATCTTACCGATTACTTTTGAAATAGTAACCAACGAATATGCTGAAAATAAAGTCTTGCCGATTACTTTTGATATAGTAACCGACGAATATATTGAAAATAAAAATCTTGTCGATTACTTTTAAAACAGTAACCGACAAATATGCTGAAAATAAAAATATTGCCGATTACTTTTGAAATAGTCACCGACGAATATGCTGAAAATAAAAATCTTGCCGATTACTTTTGAAATAGTAACCGACGAATGTGCTGAAAATAAAGTCTTGCCAATTACTTTTGAAATAGGAACCGACGAATATGTTGAAAATAAAAATCTTGTCGATTACTTTTAAAATAGTAACCGACAAATATGCTAAAAATAAAAATCTTGCCGATTACTTTTGAAATAGGAACCGACGAATATGTTGAAAATAAAAATCTTGTCGATTACTTTTAAAATAGTAACCGAGAAATATGATGAAAATAAAAATCTTGCCGATTACTTTTGAAATAGTAACCGTTGAATGTGCTGAAAATAAAAATCTTGCCGATTACTTTTGAAATAGTAACCGACGAACATGCTGAAAATAAAAATCTTGCCTATTACTTTTGAAATAGTAACCGACGAATGTGCAGAAAATAGATCATGCCGATTACTTTTGAAATAGTAACCGACGAATGTGTTGAAAATGAATCATGCCGATTACTTTTGAAATAGTAACAAACGAATGTGCTGAAAATAAATCATGCCGATTACTATTGAAATAGTAACCGACAAATGTGCTGAAAATAAAAGTCTTGCCCATTACTTTTGAAATAGTAACCGACGAATATGTGCTGAAAATAAATCTTGCCGATTTTTTTTGAAATAGTAACCGACGAATGTGCTGAAAATAAATCATGCCGATTACTTTTGAAATAGTAAGCGACGAATATGTTGAAAATAAAAATCTTACCGATTACTTTTGAAATAGTAACCAACGAATATGCTGAAAATAAAGTCTTCCCCATTACTTTTGAAATAGTAACTGACGAATATGTTGAAAATAAAAATCTTGTCGATTACTTTTAAAACAGTAACCGACAAATATGCTGAAAATAAAAATCTTGCCGATTACTTTTGATATAGTCACCGACGAATATGCTGAGAATAAAAATTTTGTCGATTACTTTTAAAATAGTAACCGACAAATATGCTGAAAATAAAAATCTTGCCGATTACTTTTGAAATAGTAACCGACAAATGTGCGGAAAATAAAAATCTTGCCGATTACTTTTGAAATAGTAACCGACGAACATTTTGAAAATAAAAATCGTGTCGATTACTTTTAAAATAGTAACCGACAAATATGCTAAAAATAAAAATCTTGTCGATTACTTTTGAAATAGGAACCGACGAATGTGCAGAAAATAGATCATGCCGATTACTTTTGAAATAGTAACCGACGAATGTGTTGAAAATAAATGATGTCGATTACCTTTGAAATAGTAACCGACGAATATGCTGAAAATAAATCATGCCGATTACTTTTGAAATAGTCACCGACGAATATGCTGAAAATAAAAATCTTGCCGATTAATTTTGAAATAGTAACCGACGGATGTGCAAAAAATAGATCATGCCGATTACTTTTGAAATAGTAACCGACGAATGTGTTGAAAATAAATCATGCCGATTACTTTTGAAATAGTAACCGACGAATGTGCTGAAAATAAATCATGCCGATTACTATTGAAATAGTAACCGACAAATGTGCTGAAAATAAAAATCTTGCCAATTACTTTTGAAATAGTAACCGTTGAATGTGCTGAAAATAAAAATCTTGCCGATTACTTTTGAAATAGTAACCGACAAATATGCTGAAAATAAAAATCTTGCCGATTACTTTTGAAATAGTAACCGACAAATGTACGGAAAATAAAAATCTTGCCGATTACTTTTGAAATAGTAACCGACGAACATTTTGAAAATAAAAATCTTGTCGATTACTTTTAAAATAGTAACCGACAAATATTCTAAAAATAAATATCTTGTCGATTACTTTTGAAATAGTAACCGACGAACATGCTGAAAATAAAAATCTTCCCTATTACTTTTGAAATAGTAACCGACGAATATGCTGAAAATAAATCATGCCGATTACTTTTGAAATAGTCATTGACGAATATGCTGAAAATAAAAATCTTGCCGATTACTTTTGGAATAGTAACCGACGAATGTGCAGAAAATAGATCATGCCGATTACTTTTGAAATAGTAACCGACGAATGTGTTGAAAATAAATAATGTCGATTACCTTTGAAATAGTAACCGACGAATATGCTAAAAATAAATCATGCCGATTACTTTTGATATAGTCACCGACGAATATGCTGAAAATAAAAATCTTGCCGATTAATTTTGAAATAGTAATCGACGAATGTGCAAAAAATAGATCATGCCGATTACTTTTGAAATAGTAACCGACGAATGTGTTGAAAATTAATCATGCCGATTACTTTTGAAATAGTCACCGACGAATGTGCTGAAAATAAATCATGCCGATTACTATTGAAATAGTAACCGACAAATGTGCTGAAAATAAAAGTCTTGCCAATTACTTTTGAAATAGGAACCGACGAATGTGCGGAAAATAAATCATGCCGATTGCTTTTGAAATAGTAACCGACGAATGTGTTGAAAATAAATCATGTCGATTACCTTTGAAATAGTAACCGACGAATATGTTGAAAATAAAAATCTTACCGATTACTTTTGAATTAGTAACCAACGAATATGCTGAAAATAAAGTCTTGCCCATTACTTTTGAAATAGTAACCGACGAATATGTGCTGAAAATAAATCTTGCCGATTACTTTTGAAATAGTAAGCGACGAATATGTTGAAAATAAAAATCTTACCGATTACTTTTGAAATAGTAACCAACGAATATGCTGAAAATAAAGTCTTGCCGATTACTTTTGATATAGTAACCGACGAATATATTGAAAATAAAAATCTTGTCGATTACTTTTAAAACAGTAACCGACAAATATGCTGAAAATAAAAATATTGCCGATTACTTTTGAAATAGTCACCGACGAATATGCTGAAAATAAAAATCTTGCCGATTACTTTTGAAATAGTAACCGACGAATGTGCTGAAAATAAAGTCTTGCCAATTACTTTTGAAATAGGAACCGACGAATATGTTGAAAATAAAAATCTTGTCGATTACTTTTAAAATAGTAACCGACAAATATGCTAAAAATAAAAATCTTGCCGATTACTTTTGAAATAGGAACCGACGAATATGTTGAAAATAAAAATCTTGTCGATTACTTTTAAAATAGTAACCGAGAAATATGATGAAAATAAAAATCTTGCCGATTACTTTTGAAATAGTAACCGTTGAATGTGCTGAAAATAAAAATCTTGCCGATTACTTTTGAAATAGTAACCGACGAACATGCTGAAAATAAAAATCTTGCCTATTACTTTTGAAATAGTAACCGACGAATGTGCAGAAAATAGATCATGCCGATTACTTTTGAAATAGTAACCGACGAATGTGTTGAAAATGAATCATGCCGATTACTTTTGAAATAGTAACAAACGAATGTGCTGAAAATAAATCATGCCGATTACTATTGAAATAGTAACCGACAAATGTGCTGAAAATAAAAGTCTTGCCCATTACTTTTGAAATAGTAACCGACGAATATGTGCTGAAAATAAATCTTGCCGATTTTTTTTGAAATAGTAACCGACGAATGTGCTGAAAATAAATCATGCCGATTACTTTTGAAATAGTAAGCGACGAATATGTTGAAAATAAAAATCTTACCGATTACTTTTGAAATAGTAACCAACGAATATGCTGAAAATAAAGTCTTCCCCATTACTTTTGAAATAGTAACTGACGAATATGTTGAAAATAAAAATCTTGTCGATTACTTTTAAAACAGTAACCGACAAATATGCTGAAAATAAAAATCTTGCCGATTACTTTTGATATAGTCACCGACGAATATGCTGAGAATAAAAATTTTGTCGATTACTTTTAAAATAGTAACCGACAAATATGCTGAAAATAAAAATCTTGCCGATTACTTTTGAAATAGTAACCGACAAATGTGCGGAAAATAAAAATCTTGCCGATTACTTTTGAAATAGTAACCAACGAACATTTTGAAAATAAAAATCTTGTCGATTACTTTTAAAATAGTAACCGACAAATATGCTAAAAATAAAAATCTTGTCGATTACTTTTGAAATAGGAACCGACGAATGTGCAGAAAATAGATCATGCCGATTACTTTTGAAATAGTAACCGACGAATGTGTTGAAAATAAATGATGTCGATTACCTTTGAAATAGTAACCGACGAATATGCTGAAAATAAATCATGCCGATTACTTTTGAAATAGTCACCGACGAATATGCTGAAAATAAAAATCTTGCCGATTAATTTTGAAATAGTAACCGACGGATGTGCAAAAAATAGATCATGCCGATTACTTTTGAAATAGTAACCGACGAATGTGTTGAAAATAAATCATGCCGATTACTTTTGAAATAGTAACCGACGAATGTGCTGAAAATAAATCATGCCGATTACTATTGAAATAGTAACCGACAAATGTGCTGAAAATAAAAATCTTGCCAATTACTTTTGAAATAGTAACCGTTGAATGTGCTGAAAATAAAAATCTTGCCGATTACTTTTGAAATAGTAACCGACAAATATGCTGAAAATAAAAATCTTGCCGATTACTTTTGAAATAGTAACCGACAAATGTGCGGAAAATAAAAATCTTGCCGATTACTTTTGAAATAGTAACCGACGAACATTTTGAAAATAAAAATCTTGTCGATTACTTTTAAAATAGTAACCGACAAATATTCTAAAAATAAAAATCTTGTCGATTACTTTTGAAATAGGAACCGACGAATGTGCTGAAAATAAAAATCTTGCCGATTACTTTTGAAATAGTAACCGACGAACATGCTGAAAATAAAAATCTTGCCTATTACTTTTGAAATAGTAACCGACGAATGTGCAGAAAATAGATCATGCCGATTACTTTTGAAATAGTAACCGACGAATGTGTTGAAAATAAATGATGTCGATTACCTTTGAAATAGTAACCGACGAATATGCTGAAAATAAATCATGCCGATTACTTTTGAAATAGTCACCGACGAATATGCTGAAAATAAAAATCTTGCCGATTAATTTTGAAATAGTAACCGACGGATGTGCAAAAAATAGATCATGCCGATTACTTTTGAAATAGTAACCGACGAATGTGTTGAAAATAAATCATGCCGATTACTTTTGAAATAGTAACCGACAAATGTGCTGAAAATAAATCATGCCGATTACTATTGAAATAGTAACCGACAAATGTGCTGAAAATAAAAGTCTTGCCAATTACTTTTGAAATAGGAACCGACGAATATGTTGAAAATAAAAATCTTGTCGATTACTTTTAAAATAGTAACCGACAAATATGCTGAAAATAAAATCTTGCCGATTACTTTTGAAATAGTAACAGACGAATGTGCAAAAAATAAATCATGCCGATTACTTTTGAAATAGTAACCAACGAATATGCTGAAAATAAAGTCTTGCCCATTACTTTTGAAATAGTAACCGACAAATGTGCTAAAAATAATCCATGTCGATTACCTTTGAAATGGTAACCGACGAATATGCTAAAAATAAAAATCTTGTCGATTACTTTTGAAATAGTAACCGACGAATGTGCAGAAAATAGATCATGCCGATTACTTTTGAAATAGTAACCGACGAATGTGCTGAAAATAAATCATGCCGATTACTTTTGAAATAGTAAGCGACGAATATGTTGAAAATAAAAATCTTACCGATTACTTTTGAAATAGTAACCAACGAATATGCTGAAAATAAAGTCTTCCCCATTACTTTTGAAATAGTAACTGACGAATATGTTGAAAATAAAAATCTTGTCGATTACTTTTAAAACAGTAACCGACAAATATGCTGAAAATAAAAATCTTGCCGATTACTTTTGATATAGTCACCGACGAATATGCTGAGAATAAAAATTTTGTCGATTACTTTTAAAATAGTAACCGACAAATATGCTGAAAATAAAAATCTTGCCGATTACTTTTGAAATAGTAACCGACAAATGTGCGGAAAATAAAAATCTTGCCGATTACTTTTGAAATAGTAACCGACGAACATTTTGAAAATAAAAATCTTGTCGATTACTTTTAAAATAGTAACCGACAAATATGCTAAAAATAAAAATCTTGTCGATTACTTTTGAAATAGGAACCGACGAATGTGCAGAAAATAGATCATGCCGATTACTTTTGAAATAGTAACCGACGAATGTGTTGAAAATAAATGATGTCGATTACCTTTGAAATAGTAACCGACGAATATGCTGAAAATAAATCATGCCGATTACTTTTGAAATAGTCACCGACGAATATGCTGAAAATAAAAATCTTGCCGATTAATTTTGAAATAGTAACCGACGGATGTGCAAAAAATAGATCATGCCGATTACTTTTGAAATAGTAACCGACGAATGTGTTGAAAATAAATCATGCCGATTACTTTTGAAATAGTTACCGACGAATGTGCTGAAAATAAATCATGCCGATTACTATTGAAATAGTGACCGACAAATGTGCTGAAAATAAAAATCTTGCCAATTACTTTTGAAATAGTAACCGTTGAATGTGCTGAAAATAAAAATCTTGTCGATTACTTTTAAAACAGTAACCGACAAATATGCTGAAAATAAAAATCTTGCCGATTACTTTTGATATAGTCACCGACGAATATGCTGAGAATAAAAATTTTGTCGATTACTTTTAAAATAGTAACCGACAAATATGCTGAAAATAAAAATCTTGCCGATTACTTTTGAAATAGTAACCGATGAATGTGCTGAAAATAAAGTCTTGCCGATTACTTTTGAAATAGTAACCGACGAATGTGTTGAAAATAAATCATGCAGATTACTTTTGAAATAGTAACCGACAAATGTGCTGAAAATAAAAATCTTGCCGATTAGTTTTGAAATAGTAACCGACGAATGTGCTTAAAATAAATCATGCCGATTACTTTTGAAATAGTAACCGACAAATGCGCTGAAAATAAAAATCTTGCCGATTACTTTTGAAATAGTAACCGACGAATGTGCTGAAAATAGATCATGCCGATTACTTTTGAAATAGTAACCGACAAATGTGCTGAAAATAAAAATCTTGCCGATTACTTTTGAAATAGTAACCGACAAATGTGCTGAAAATAAAAATCTTGCCGATTACTTTTGAAATAGTAACCGACGAATGTGCTGAAAATAAATCTTGCCGATTACTTTTGAAATAGTAACTGACGAATATGCTGAAAATAAAAATCTTGCCGATTACTTTTGAAATAGTAACCGACGAATGTGCTGAAAATAAAGTCTTGCCGATTACTTCTGAAATAGTAACCGACGAATATGTTGAAAATAAAAATCTTGTCGATTACTTTTTAAATAGTAACCGACGAATGTGCTGAAAATAAATCTTGCCGATTACTTTTAAAATAGTAACTGACGAATATGTTGAAAATAAATCCTGCCGATTACCTTTGAAATAGCAACCGACGAATATGCTGAAAATAAAAATCTTGCCGATTACTTTTGAAATAGTAACAGACAAATGTGCTGAAAATAAAAGTCTTGCCGATTACTTTTGAAATAGTAACCGACGAATGTGCAGAAAATAGATCATGCCGATTACTTTTGAAATAGTAACCGACGAATGTGTTGAAAATAAATGATGTCGATTACCTTTGAAATAGTAACCGACGAATATGCTGAAAATAAATCATGCCGATTACTTTTGAAATAGTCACCGACGAATATGCTGAAAATAAAAATCTTGCCGATTAATTTTGAAATAGTAACCGACGGATGTGCAAAAAATAGATCATGCCGATTACTTTTGAAATAGTAACCGACGAATGTGTTGAAAATAAATCATGCCGATTACTTTTGAAATAGTAACCGACGAATGTGCTGAAAATAAATCATGCCGATTACTATTGAAATAGTAACCGACAAATGTGCTGAAAAATAAAAGTCTTGCCAATTACTTTTGAAATAGGAACCGACGAATATGTTGAAAATAAAAATCTTGTCGATTACTTTTAAAATAGTAACCGACAAGTATGCTGAAAATAAAATCTTGCCGATTACTTTTGAAATAGTAACAGACGAATGTGCAAAAAATAAATCATGCCGATTACTTTTGAAATAGTAACCAACGAATATGCTGAAAATAAAGTCTTGCCCATTACTTTTGAAATAGTAACCGACAAATGTGCTAAAAATAATCCATGTCGATTACCTTTGAAATGGTAACCGACGAATATGCTAAAAATAAAAATCTTGTCGATTACTTTTGAAATAGTAACCGACGAATGTGCAGAAAATAGATCATGCCGATTACTTTTGAAATAGTAACCGACAAATGTGCTGAAAATAAAAATCTTGCCGATTACTTTTGAAATAGTAACCGATGAATGTGCTGAAAATAAAGTCTTGCCGATTACTTTTGAAATAGTAACCGACGAATGTGTTGAAAATAAATCATGCAGATTACTTTTGAAATAGTAACCGACAAATGTGCTGAAAATAAAAATCTTGCCGATTAGTTTAGAAATAGTAACCGACGAATGTGCTTAAAATAAATCATGCAGATTACTTTTGAAATAGTAACCGACAAATGTGCTGAAAATAAAAATCTTGCCGATTACTTTTGAAATAGTAACCGACGAATGTGCTGAAAATAAATCTTGCCGATTACTTTTTAAATAGTAACCTACGAATATGCTGAAAATAAAAATCTTGCCGATTACTTTTGAAATAGTAACCGACGAATGTGCTGAAAATAAATCTTGCCGATTACTTTTAAAGTTGTAACTGACGAATATGTTGAAAATAAAAATCTTGTCGATTACTTTTAAAATAGTAACCGACAAATACGCTAAAAATAAAAATCTTGCCGATTACTTTTGAAATAGCAACCGACGAATGTGCCGAAAATAAATCCTGCCGATTACCTTTGAAATAGCAACCGACGAATATGCTGAAAATAAAAATCTTGCCGATTACTTTTGAAATAGTAACAGACAAATGTGTTGAAAATAAAAGTCTTGCCGATTACTTTTGAAATAGTAACCGACGAATGTGTTGAAAACAAAGTCTTGCCGATTACTTTTGAAATAGTAACCGACGAATGTGCTGAAAATAAATCATGCCGATTACTTTTGAAATAGTAACCGACAAATGTGCTAAAAATAATCCATGTCGATTACCTTTGAAAAGGTAACCGACGAATATGCTAAAAATAAAAATCTTGTCGATTACTTTTGAAATAGTAACCGACGAATGTGCAGAAAATAGATCATGCCGATTACTTTTGAAATAGTAACCGACAAATGTGCTGAAAATAAAAATCTTGCCGATTACTTTTGAAATAGTAACCGACAAATGTGCTGAAAATAAAAATCTTGCCGATTACTTTTGAAATAGTAACCGACGAATGTGCTGAAAATAAATCTTGCCGATTACTTTTGAAATAGTAACTGACGAATATGCTGAAAATAAAAATCTTGCCGATTACTTTTGAAATAGTAACCGACGAATGTGCTGAAAATAAAGTCTTGCCGATAACTTCTGAAATAGTAACCGACGAATATGTTGAAAATAAAAATCTTGTCGATTACTTTTTAAATAGTAACCGACGAATGTGCTGAAAATAAATCTTGCCGATTACTTTTAAAATAGTAACTGACGAATATGTTGAAAATAAATCCTGCCGATTACCTTTGAAATAGCAACCGACGAATATGCTAAAAATAAAAATCTTGCCGATTACTTTTGAAATAGTAACAGACAAATGTGCTGAAAATAAAAGTCTTGCCGATTACTTTTGAAATAGTAACCGACGAATGTGCTGAAAATAAATCTTGCCGATTATTTTTGAAATAGTAACCGACGAATATGCTGAAGATAAAAATCTTTCCGATTACTTTTGAAATAGTAACCGACGAATGTGCTGAAAATAAAGTCTTGCCGATTACTTTTGAAATAGTAACCGACGAATATGTTGAAAATAAAAATCTTGTCGATTACTTTTGAAATAGTAACCGACGAATGTGCTGAAAATAAATCTTGCCGATTACTTTTAAAGTAGTAACTCACGAATATGTTGAAAATAAAAATCTTGTCGATTACTTTTAAAATAGCAACCGACAAATATGCTAAAAATAAAAATCTTGCCGATTACTTTTGAAATAGTAACCGACGAATGTGTAGAAAATAAATCCTGCCGATTACCTTTGAAATAGCAACCGACGAATATGCTGAAAATAAAAATCTTGCCGATTACTTTTGAAATAGTAACCGACGAATGTGTTGAAAACAAAGTCTTGCCGATTACTTTTGAAATAGTAACCGACGAATGTGCTGAAAATAAATCATGCCGATTACTTTTGAAATAGTAACCGACAAATGTGCTAAAAATAATCCATGTCGATTACCTTTGAAATGGTAACCGACGAATATGCTAAAAATAAAAATCTTGTCGATTACTTTTGAAATAGTAACCGACGAATGTGCAGAAAATAGATCATGCCGATTACTTTTGAAATAGTAACCGACAAATGTGCTGAAAATAAAAATCTTGCCGATTACTTTTGAAATAGTAACCGACAAATGTGCTGAAAATAAAAATCTTGCCGATTACTTTTGAAATAGTAACCGAAGAATGTGCTCAAAATAAAGTCTTGCCGATTACTTCTGAAATAGTAACCGACGAATATGTTGAAAATAAAAATCTTGTCGATTACTTTTTAAATAGTAACCGACGAATGTGCTGAAAATAAATCTTGCCGATTACTTTTAAAATAGTAACTGACGAATATGTTGAAAATAAATCCTGCCGATTACCTTTGAAATAGCAACCGACGAATATGCTGAAAATAAAAATCTTGCCGATTACTTTTGAAATAGTAACAGACAAATGTGCTGAAAATAAAAGTCTTGCCGATTACTTTTGAAATAGTAACCGACGAATGTGCAGAAAATAGATCATGCCGATTACTTTTGAAATAGTAACCGACGAATGTGTTGAAAATAAATGATGTCGATTACCTTTGAAATAGTAACCGACGAATATGCTGAAAATAAATCATGCCGATTACTTTTGAAATAGTCACCGACGAATATGCTGAAAATAAAAATCTTGCCGATTAATTTTGAAATAGTAACCGACGGATGTGCAAAAAATAGATCATGCCGATTACTTTTGAAATAGTAACCGACGAATGTGTTGAAAATAAATCATGCCGATTACTTTTGAAATAGTAACCGACGAATGTGCTGAAAATAAATCATGCCGATTACTATTGAAATAGTAACCGACAAATGTGCTGAAAAATAAAAGTCTTGCCAATTACTTTTGAAATAGGAACCGACGAATATGTTGAAAATAAAAATCTTGTCGATTACTTTTAAAATAGTAACCGACAAATATGCTGAAAATAAAATCTTGCCGATTACTTTTGAAATAGTAACAGACGAATGTGCAAAAAATAAATCATGCCGATTACTTTTGAAATAGTAACCAACGAATATGCTGAAAATAAAGTCTTGCCCATTACTTTTGAAATAGTAACCGACAAATGTGCTAAAAATAATCCATGTCGATTACCTTTGAAATGGTAACCGACGAATATGCTAAAAATAAAAATCTTGCCGATTACTTTTGAAATAGTAACAGACAAATGTGCTGAAAATAAAAGTCTTGCCGATTACTTTTGAAATAGTAACCGACGAATGTGCTGAAAATAAATCTTGCCGATTATTTTTGAAATAGTAACCGACGAATATGCTGAAGATAAAAATCTTTCCGATTACTTTTGAAATAGTAACCGACGAATGTGCTGAAAATAAAGTCTTGCCGATTACTTTTGAAATAGTAACCGACGAATATGTTGAAAATAAAAATCTTGTCGATTACTTTTGAAATAGTAACCGACGAATGTGCTGAAAATAAATCTTGCCGATTACTTTTAAAGTAGTAACTCACGAATATGTTGAAAATAAAAATCTTGTCGATTACTTTTAAAATAGCAACCGACAAATATGCTAAAAATAAAAATCTTGCCGATTACTTTTGAAATAGTAACCGACGAATGTGTAGAAAATAAATCCTGCCGATTACCTTTGAAATAGCAACCGACGAATATGCTGAAAATAAAAATCTTGCCGATTACTTTTGAAATAGTAACCGACGAATGTGTTGAAAACAAAGTCTTGCCGATTACTTTTGAAATAGTAACCGACGAATGTGCTGAAAATAAATCATGCCGATTACTTTTGAAATAGTAACCGACAAATGTGCTAAAAATAATCCATGTCGATTACCTTTGAAATGGTAACCGACGAATATGCTAAAAATAAAAATCTTGTCGATTACTTTTGAAATAGTAACCGACGAATGTGCAGAAAATAGATCATGCCGATTACTTTTGAAATAGTAACCGACAAATGTGCTGAAAATAAAAATCTTGCCGATTACTTTTGAAATAGTAACCGACAAATGTGCTGAAAATAAAAATCTTGCCGATTACTTTTGAAATAGTAACCGAAGAATGTGCTCAAAATAAAGTCTTGCCGATTACTTCTGAAATAGTAACCGACGAATATGTTGAAAATAAAAATCTTGTCGATTACTTTTTAAATAGTAACCGACGAATGTGCTGAAAATAAATCTTGCCGATTACTTTTAAAATAGTAACTGACGAATATGTTGAAAATAAATCCTGCCGATTACCTTTGAAATAGCAACCGACGAATATGCTGAAAATAAAAATCTTGCCGATTACTTTTGAAATAGTAACAGACAAATGTGCTGAAAATAAAAGTCTTGCCGATTACTTTTGAAATAGTAACCGACGAATGTGCAGAAAATAGATCATGCCGATTACTTTTGAAATAGTAACCGACGAATGTGTTGAAAATAAATGATGTCGATTACCTTTGAAATAGTAACCGACGAATATGCTGAAAATAAATCATGCCGATTACTTTTGAAATAGTCACCGACGAATATGCTGAAAATAAAAATCTTGCCGATTAATTTTGAAATAGTAACCGACGGATGTGCAAAAAATAGATCATGCCGATTACTTTTGAAATAGTAACCGACGAATGTGTTGAAAATAAATCATGCCGATTACTTTTGAAATAGTAACCGACGAATGTGCTGAAAATAAATCATGCCGATTACTATTGAAATAGTAACCGACAAATGTGCTGAAAAATAAAAGTCTTGCCAATTACTTTTGAAATAGGAACCGACGAATATGTTGAAAATAAAAATCTTGTCGATTACTTTTAAAATAGTAACCGACAAATATGCTGAAAATAAAATCTTGCCGATTACTTTTGAAATAGTAACAGACGAATGTGCAAAAAATAAATCATGCCGATTACTTTTGAAATAGTAACCAACGAATATGCTGAAAATAAAGTCTTGCCCATTACTTTTGAAATAGTAACCGACAAATGTGCTAAAAATAATCCATGTCGATTACCTTTGAAATGGTAACCGACGAATATGCTAAAAATAAAAATCTTGTCGATTACTTTTGAAATAGTAACCGACGAATGTGCAGAAAATAGATCATGCCGATTACTTTTGAAATAGTAACCGACAAATGTGCTGAAAATAAAAATCTTGCCGATTACTTTTGAAATAGTAACCGATGAATGTGCTGAAAATAAAGTCTTGCCGATTACTTTTGAAATAGTAACCGACGAATGTGTTGAAAATAAATCATGCAGATTACTTTTGAAATAGTAACCGACAAATGTGCTGAAAATAAAAATCTTGCCGATTAGTTTAGAAATAGTAACCGACGAATGTGCTTAAAATAAATCATGCAGATTACTTTTGAAATAGTAACCGACAAATGTGCTGAAAATAAAAATCTTGCCGATTACTTTTGAAATAGTAACCGACGAATGTGTTGAAAATAAATCTTGCCGATTACTTTTTAAATAGTAACCTACGAATATGCTGAAAATAAAAATCTTGCCGATTACTTTTGAAATAGTAACCGACGAATGTGCTGAAAATAAATCTTGCCGATTACTTTTAAAGTTGTAACTGACGAATATGTTGAAAATAAAAATCTTGTCGATTACTTTTAAAATAGTAACCGACAAATACGCTAAAAATAAAAATCTTGCCGATTACTTTTGAAATAGCAACCGACGAATGTGCCGAAAATAAATCCTGCCGATTACCTTTGAAATAGCAACCGACGAATATGCTGAAAATAAAAATCTTGCCGATTACTTTTGAAATAGTAACAGACAAATGTGTTGAAAATAAAAGTCTTGCCGATTACTTTTGAAATAGTAACCGACGAATGTGTTGAAAACAAAGTCTTGCCGATTACTTTTGAAATAGTAACCGACGAATGTGCTGAAAATAAATCATGCCGATTACTTTTGAAATAGTAACCGACAAATGTGCTAAAAATAATCCATGTCGATTACCTTTGAAAAGGTAACCGACGAATATGCTAAAAATAAAAATCTTGTCGATTACTTTTGAAATAGTAACCGACGAATGTGCAGAAAATAGATCATGCCGATTACTTTTGAAATAGTAACCGACAAATGTGCTGAAAATAAAAATCTTGCCGATTACTTTTGAAATAGTAACCGACAAATGTGCTGAAAATAAAAATCTTGCCGATTACTTTTGAAATAGTAACCGACGAATGTGCTGAAAATAAATCTTGCCGATTACTTTTGAAATAGTAACCGACGAATATGCTGAAAATAAAAATCTTGCCGATTACTTTTGAAATAGTAACCGACGAATATGTTGAAAATAAAAATCTTGTCGATTACTTTTTAAATAGTAACCGACGAATGTGCTGAAAATAAATCTTGCCGATTACTTTTAAAATAGTAACTGACGAATATGTTGAAAATAAATCCTGCCGATTACCTTTGAAATAGCAACCGACGAATATGCTAAAAATAAAAATCTTGCCGATTACTTTTGAAATAGTAACAGACAAATGTGCTGAAAATAAAAGTCTTGCCGATTACTTTTGAAATAGTAACCGACGAATGTGCTGAAAATAAATCTTGCCGATTATTTTTGAAATAGTAACCGACGAATATGCTGAAGATAAAAATCTTTCCGATTACTTTTGAAATAGTAACCGACGAATGTGCTGAAAATAAAGTCTTGCCGATTACTTTTGAAATAGTAACCGACGAATATGTTGAAAATAAAAATCTTGTCGATTACTTTTGAAATAGTAACCGACGAATGTGCTGAAAATAAATCTTGCCGATTACTTTTAAAGTAGTAACTCACGAATATGTTGAAAATAAAAATCTTGTCGATTACTTTTAAAATAGCAACCGACAAATATGCTAAAAATAAAAATCTTGCCGATTACTTTTGAAATAGTAACCGACGAATGTGTTGAAAATAAATCCTGCCGATTACCTTTGAAATAGCAACCGACGAATATGCTGAAAATAAAAATCTTGCCGATTACTTTTGAAATAGTAACCGACGAATGTGTTGAAAACAAAGTCTTGCCGATTACTTTTGAAATAGTAACCGACGAATGTGCTGAAAATAAATCATGCCGATTACTTTTGAAATAGTAACCGACAAATGTGCTAAAAATAATCCATGTCGATTACCTTTGAAATGGTAACCGACGAATATGCTAAAAATAAAAATCTTGTCGATTACTTTTGAAATAGTAACCGACGAATGTGCAGAAAATAGATCATGCCGATTACTTTTGAAATAGTAACCGACAAATGTGCTGAAAATAAAAATCTTGCCGATTACTTTTGAAATAGTAACCGACAAATGTGCTGAAAATAAAAATCTTGCCGATTACTTTTGATATAGTCACCGACGAATATGCTGAAAATAAAAATCTTGCCGATTAATTTTGAAATAGTAATCGACGAATGTGCAAAAAATAGATCATGCCGATTACTTTTGAAATAGTAACCGACGAATGTGTTGAAAATTAATCATGCCGATTACTTTTGAAATAGTAACCGACGAATGTGCTGAAAATAAATCATGCCGATTACTATTGAAATAGTAACCGACAAATGTGCTGAAAATAAAAGTCTTGCCAATTACTTTTGAAATAGGAACCGACGAATGTGCAGAAAATAAATCATGCCGATTGCTTTTGAAATAGTAACCGACGAATGTGTTGAAAATAAATCATGTCGATTACCTTTGAAATAGTAACCGACGAATATGTTGAAAATAAAAATCTTACCGATTACTTTTGAATTAGTAACCAACGAATATGCTGAAAATAAAGTCTTGCCCATTACTTTTGAAATAGTAACCGACGAATATGTGCTGAAAATAAATCTTGCCGATTACTTTTGAAATAGTAAGCGACGAATATGTTGAAAATAAAAATCTTACCGATTACTTTTGAAATAGTAACCAACGAATATGCTGAAAATAAAGTCTTGCCGATTACTTTTGATATAGTAACCGACGAATATATTGAAAATAAAAATCTTGTCGATTACTTTTAAAACAGTAACCGACAAATATGCTGAAAATAAAAATATTGCCGATTACTTTTGAAATAGTCACCGACGAATATGCTGAAAATAAAAATCTTGCCGATTACTTTTGAAATAGTAACCGACGAATGTGCTGAAAATAAAGTCTTGCCAATTACTTTTGAAATAGGAACCGACGAATATGTTGAAAATAAAAATCTTGTCGATTACTTTTAAAATAGTAACCGACAAATATGCTAAAAATAAAAATCTTGCCGATTACTTTTGAAATAGGAACCGACGAATATGTTGAAAATAAAAATCTTGTCGATTACTTTTAAAATAGTAACCGAGAAATATGATGAAAATAAAAATCTTGCCGATTACTTTTGAAATAGTAACCGTTGAATGTGCTGAAAATAAAAATCTTGCCGATTACTTTTGAAATAGTAACCGACGAACATGCTGAAAATAAAAATCTTGCCTATTACTTTTGAAATAGTAACCGACGAATGTGCAGAAAATAGATCATGCCGATTACTTTTGAAATAGTAACCGACGAATGTGTTGAAAATGAATCATGCCGATTACTTTTGAAATAGTAACAAACGAATGTGCTGAAAATAAATCATGCCGATTACTATTGAAATAGTAACCGACAAATGTGCTGAAAATAAAAGTCTTGCCCATTACTTTTGAAATAGTAACCGACGAATATGTGCTGAAAATAAATCTTGCCGATTTTTTTTGAAATAGTAACCGACGAATGTGCTGAAAATAAATCATGCCGATTACTTTTGAAATAGTAAGCGACGAATATGTTGAAAATAAAAATCTTACCGATTACTTTTGAAATAGTAACCAACGAATATGCTGAAAATAAAGTCTTCCCCATTACTTTTGAAATAGTAACTGACGAATATGTTGAAAATAAAAATCTTGTCGATTACTTTTAAAACAGTAACCGACAAATATGCTGAAAATAAAAATCTTGCCGATTACTTTTGATATAGTCACCGACGAATATGCTGAGAATAAAAATTTTGTCGATTACTTTTAAAATAGTAACCGACAAATATGCTGAAAATAAAAATCTTGCCGATTACTTTTGAAATAGTAACCGACAAATGTGCGGAAAATAAAAATCTTGCCGATTACTTTTGAAATAGTAACCAACGAACATTTTGAAAATAAAAATCTTGTCGATTACTTTTAAAATAGTAACCGACAAATATGCTAAAAATAAAAATCTTGTCGATTACTTTTGAAATAGGAACCGACGAATGTGCAGAAAATAGATCATGCCGATTACTTTTGAAATAGTAACCGACGAATGTGTTGAAAATAAATGATGTCGATTACCTTTGAAATAGTAACCGACGAATATGCTGAAAATAAATCATGCCGATTACTTTTGAAATAGTCACCGACGAATATGCTGAAAATAAAAATCTTGCCGATTAATTTTGAAATAGTAACCGACGGATGTGCAAAAAATGGATCATGCCGATTACTTTTGAAATAGTAACCGACGAATGTGTTGAAAATAAATCATGCCGAT
This sequence comes from Medicago lupulina, assembly GCA_958299785.1. Classification (NCBI taxonomy): domain Eukaryota; kingdom Viridiplantae; phylum Streptophyta; class Magnoliopsida; order Fabales; family Fabaceae; genus Medicago; species Medicago lupulina. The sequence continues at coordinate 43,546,205 of OY283144.1, forward strand.
TACTTTTGAAATAGTAACCGACGAATGTGCTGAAAATAAATCATGCCGATTACTATTGAAATAGTAACCGACAAATGTGCTGAAAATAAAAATCTTGCCAATTACTTTTGAAATAGTAACCGTTGAATGTGCTGAAAATAAAAATCTTGCCGATTACTTTTGAAATAGTAACCGACAAATATGCTGAAAATAAAAATCTTGCCGATTACTTTTGAAATAGTAACCGACAAATGTGCGGAAAATAAAAATCTTGCCGATTACTTTTGAAATAGTAACCGACGAACATTTTGAAAATAAAAATCTTGTCGATTACTTTTAAAATAGTAACCGACAAATATTCTAAAAATAAAAATCTTGCCGATTACTTTTGAAATAGTAACCGACAAATATGCTGAAAATAAAAGTCTTGCCGATTACTTTTGAAATAGTAACCGACGAATGTGCTGAAAATAAATCTTGCCGATTATTTTTGAAATAGTAACCGACGAATATGCTGAAGATAAAAATCTTTCCGATTACTTTTGAAATAGTAACCGACGAATGTGCTGAAAATAAAGTCTTGCCGATTACTTTTGAAATAGTAACCGACGAATATGTTGAAAATAAAAATCTTGTCGATTACTTTTGAAATAGTAACCGACGAATGTGCTGAAAATAAATCTTGCCGATTACTTTTAAAGTAGTAACTCACGAATATGTTGAAAATAAAAATCTTGTCGATTACTTTTAAAATAGCAACCGACAAATATGCTAAAAATAAAAATCTTGCCGATTACTTTTGAAATAGTAACCGACGAATGTGTTGAAAATAAATCCTGCCGATTACCTTTGAAATAGCAACCGACGAATATGCTGAAAATAAAAATCTTGCCGATTACTTTTGAAATAGTAACCGACGAATGTGTTGAAAACAAAGTCTTGCCGATTACTTTTGAAATAGTAACCGACGAATGTGCTGAAAATAAATCATGCCGATTACTTTTGAAATAGTAACCGACAAATGTGCTAAAAATAATCCATGTCGATTACCTTTGAAATGGTAACCGACGAATATGCTAAAAATAAAAATCTTGTCGATTACTTTTGAAATAGTAACCGACGAATGTGCAGAAAATAGATCATGCCGATTACTTTTGAAATAGTAACCGACAAATGTGCTGAAAATAAAAATCTTGCCGATTACTTTTGAAATAGTAACCGACAAATGTGCTGAAAATAAAAATCTTGCCGATTACTTTTGAAATAGTAACCGAAGAATGTGCTCAAAATAAAGTCTTGCCGATTACTTCTGAAATAGTAACCGACGAATATGTTGAAAATAAAAATCTTGTCGATTACTTTTTAAATAGTAACCGACGAATGTGCTGAAAATAAATCTTGCCGATTACTTTTGAAATAGTAACTGACGAATATGCTGAAAATAAAAATCTTGCCGATTACTTTTGAAATAGTAACCGATGAATGTGCTGAAAATAAAGTCTTGCCGATTACTTCTGAAATAGTAACCGACGAATATGTTGAAAATAAAAATCTTGTCGATTACTTTTTAAATAGTAACCGACGAATGTGCTGAAAATAAATCTTGCCGATTACTTTTAAAATAGTAACCGACGAATATGTTGAAAATAAAAATCTTGTCGATTACTTTTAAAATAGTAACCGACAAATATGCTAAAAATAAAAATCTTGCCGATTACTTTTGAAATAGTAACCGACGAATGTGCTGAAAATAAATCATGCAGATTACTTTTGAAATAGTAACCGAGAAATGTGCTGAAAATAAAAATCTTGTCGATTAGTTTTGAAATAGTAACCGACGAATGTGCTGAAAATAAATCATGCAGATTACTTTTGAAATAGTAACCGACAAATGTGCTGAAAATAAAAATCTTGCCGATTACTTTTGAAATAGTAACCGACGAATGTGTTGAAAATAAATCCTGCCGATTACCTTTGAAATAGCAACCGACGAATATGCTGAAAATAAAAATCTTGCCGATTACTTTTGAAATAGTAACCGACGAATGTGTTGAAAACAAAGTCTTGCCGATTACTTTTGAAATAGTAACCGACGAATGTGCTGAAAATAAATCATGCCGATTACTTTTGAAATAGTAACCGACAAATGTGCTAAAAATAATCCATGTCGATTACCTTTGAAATGGTAACCGACGAATATGCTAAAAATAAAAATCTTGTCGATTACTTTTGAAATAGTAACCGACGAATGTGCAGAAAATAGATCATGCCGATTACTTTTGAAATAGTAACCGACAAATGTGCTGAAAATAAAAATCTTGCCGATTACTTTTGAAATAGTAACCGACAAATGTGCTGAAAATAAAAATCTTGCCGATTACTTTTGAAATAGTAACCGAAGAATGTGCTCAAAATAAAGTCTTGCCGATTACTTCTGAAATAGTAACCGACGAATATGTTGAAAATAAAAATCTTGTCGATTACTTTTTAAATAGTAACCGACGAATGTGCTGAAAATAAATCTTGCCGATTACTTTTGAAATAGTAACTGACGAATATGCTGAAAATAAAAATCTTGCCGATTACTTTTGAAATAGTAACCGATGAATGTGCTGAAAATAAAGTCTTGCCGATTACTTCTGAAATAGTAACCGACGAATATGTTGAAAATAAAAATCTTGTCGATTACTTTTTAAATAGTAACCGACGAATGTGCTGAAAATAAATCTTGCCGATTACTTTTAAAATAGTAACCGACGAATATGTTGAAAATAAAAATCTTGTCGATTACTTTTAAAATAGTAACCGACAAATATGCTAAAAATAAAAATCTTGCCGATTACTTTTGAAATAGTAACCGACGAATGTGCTGAAAATAAATCATGCAGATTACTTTTGAAATAGTAACCGAGAAATGTGCTGAAAATAAAAATCTTGTCGATTAGTTTTGAAATAGTAACCGACGAATGTGCTGAAAATAAATCATGCAGATTACTTTTGAAATAGTAACCGACAAATGTGCTGAAAATAAAAATCTTGCCGATTACTTTTGAAATAGTAACCGACGAATATGCTGAAAATAAATCATGCCGATTACTTTTGAAATAGTCATTGACGAATATGCTGAAAATAAAAATCTTGCCGATTACTTTTGGAATAGTAACCGACGAATGTGCAGAAAATAGATCATGCCGATTACTTTTGAAATAGTAACCGACGAATGTGTTGAAAATAAATAATGTCGATTACCTTTGAAATAGTAACCGACGAATATGCTAAAAATAAATCATGCCGACTACTTTTGATATAGTCACCGACGAATATGCTGAAAATAAAAATCTTGCCGATTAATTTTGAAATAGTAATCGACGAATGTGCAAAAAATAGATCATGCCGATTACTTTTGAAATAGTAACCGACGAATGTGTTGAAAATTATTCATGCCGATTACTTTTGAAATAGTAACCGACGAATGTGCTGAAAATAAATCATGCCGATTACTATTGAAATAGTAACCGACAAATGTGCTGAATATAAAAGTCTTGCCAATTACTTTTGAAATAGGAACCGACGAATGTGCAGAAAATAAATCATGCCGATTGCTTTTGAAATAGTAACCGACGAATGTGTTGAAAATAAATCATGTCGATTACCTTTGAAATAGTAACCGACGAATATGTTGAAAATAAAAATCTTACCGATTACTTTTGAATTAGTAACCAACGAATATGCTGAAAATAAAGTCTTGCCCATTACTTTTGAAATAGTAACCGACGAATATGTGCTGAAAATAAATCTTGCCGATTACTTTTGAAATAGTAAGCGACGAATATGTTGAAAATAAAAATCTTACCGATTACTTTTGAAATAGTAACCAACGAATATGCTGAAAATAAAGTCTTGCCGATTACTTTTGATATAGTAACCGACGAATATATTGAAAATAAAAATCTTGTCGATTACTTTTAAAACAGTAACCGACAAATATGCTGAAAATAAAAATATTGCCGATTACTTTTGAAATAGTCACCGACGAATATGCTGAAAATAAAAATCTTGCCGATTACTTTTGAAATAGTAACCGACGAATGTGCTGAAAATAAAGTCTTGCCAATTACTTTTGAAATAGGAACCGACGAATATGTTGAAAATAAAAATCTTGTCGATTACTTTTAAAATAGTAACCGACAAATATGCTAAAAATAAAAATCTTGCCGATTACTTTTGAAATAGGAACCGACGAATATGTTGAAAATAAAAATCTTGTCGATTACTTTTAAAATAGTAACCTAGAAATATGATGAAAATAAAAATCTTGCCGATTACTTTTGAAATAGTAACCGTTGAATGTGCTGAAAATAAAAATCTTGCCGATTACTTTTGAAATAGTAACCGACGAACATGCTGAAAATAAAAATCTTGCCTATTACTTTTGAAATAGTAACCGACGAATGTGCAGAAAATAGATCATGCCGATTACTTTTGAAATAGTAACCGACGAATGTGTTGAAAATGAATCATGCCGATTACTTTTGAAATAGTAACAAACGAATGTGCTGAAAATAAATCATGCCGATTACTATTGAAATAGTAACCGACAAATGTGCTGAAAATAAAAGTCTTGCCCATTACTTTTGAAATAGTAACCGACGAATATGTGCTGAAAATAAATCTTGCCGATTTTTTTTGAAATAGTAACCGACGAATGTGCTGAAAATAAATCATGCCGATTACTTTTGAAATAGTAAGCGACGAATATGTTGAAAATAAAAATCTTACCGATTACTTTTGAAATAGTAACCAACGAATATGCTGAAAATAAAGTCTTCCCCATTACTTTTGAAATAGTAACTGACGAATATGTTGAAAATAAAAATCTTGTCGATTACTTTTAAAACAGTAACCGACAAATATGCTGAAAATAAAAATCTTGCCGATTACTTTTGATATAGTCACCGACGAATATGCTGAGAATAAAAATTTTGTCGATTACTTTTAAAATAGTAACCGACAAATATGCTGAAAATAAAAATCTTGCCGATTACTTTTGAAATAGTAACCGACAAATGTGCGGAAAATAAAAATCTTGCCGATTACTTTTGAAATAGTAACCAACGAACATTTTGAAAATAAAAATCTTGTCGATTACTTTTAAAATAGTAACCGACAAATATGCTAAAAATAAAAATCTTGTCGATTACTTTTGAAATAGGAACCGACGAATGTGCAGAAAATAGATCATGCCGATTACTTTTGAAATAGTAACCGACGAATGTGTTGAAAATAAATGATGTCGATTACCTTTGAAATAGTAACCGACGAATATGCTGAAAATAAATCATGCCGATTACTTTTGAAATAGTCACCGACGAATATGCTGAAAATAAAAATCTTGCCGATTAATTTTGAAATAGTAACCGACGGATGTGCAAAAAATAGATCATGCCGATTACTTTTGAAACAGTAACCGACGAATGTGTTGAAAATAAATCATGCCGATTACTTTTGAAATAGTAACCGACGAATGTGCTGAAAATAAATCATGCCGATTACTATTGAAATAGTAACCGACAAATGTGCTGAAAATAAAAATCTTGCCAATTACTTTTGAAATAGTAACCGTTGAATGTGCTGAAAATAAAAATCTTGCCGATTACTTTTGAAATAGTAACCGACAAATATGCTGAAAATAAAAATCTTGCCGATTACTTTTGAAATAGTAACCGACAAATGTGCGGAAAATAAAAATCTTGCCGATTACTTTTGAAATAGTAACCGACGAACATTTTGAAAATAAAAATCTTGTCGATTACTTTTAAAATAGTAACCGACAAATATTCTAAAAATAAAAATCTTGCCGATTACTTTTGAAATAGTAACCGACAAATATGCTGAAAATAAAAGTCTTGCCGATTACTTTTGAAATAGTAACCGACGAATGTGCTGAAAATAAATCTTGCCGATTATTTTTGAAATAGTAACCGACGAATATGCTGAAGATAAAAATCTTTCCGATTACTTTTGAAATAGGAACCGACGAATGTGCAGAAAATAAATCATGCCGATTGCTTTTGAAATAGTAACCGACGAATGTGTTGAAAATAAATCATGTCGATTACCTTTGAAATAGTAACCGACGAATATGTTGAAAATAAAAATCTTACCGATTACTTTTGAATTAGTAACCAACGAATATGCTGAAAATAAAGTCTTGCCCATTACTTTTGAAATAGTAACCGACGAATATGTGCTGAAAATAAATCTTGCCGATTACTTTTGAAATAGTAAGCGACGAATATGTTGAAAATAAAAATCTTACCGATTACTTTTGAAATAGTAACCAACGAATATGCTGAAAATAAAGTCTTGCCGATTACTTTTGATATAGTAACCGACGAATATATTGAAAATAAAAATCTTGTCGATTACTTTTAAAACAGTAACCGACAAATATGCTGAAAATAAAAATATTGCCGATTACTTTTGAAATAGTCACCGACGAATATGCTGAAAATAAAAATCTTGCCGATTACTTTTGAAATAGTAACCGACGAATGTGCTGAAAATAAAGTCTTGCCAATTACTTTTGAAATAGGAACCGACGAATATGTTGAAAATAAAAATCTTGTCGATTACTTTTAAAATAGTAACCGACAAATATGCTAAAAATAAAAATCTTGCCGATTACTTTTGAAATAGGAACCGACGAATATGTTGAAAATAAAAATCTTGTCGATTACTTTTAAAATAGTAACCGAGAAATATGATGAAAATAAAAATCTTGCCGATTACTTTTGAAATAGTAACCGTTGAATGTGCTGAAAATAAAAATCTTGCCGATTACTTTTGAAATAGTAACCGACGAACATGCTGAAAATAAAAATCTTGCCTATTACTTTTGAAATAGTAACCGACGAATGTGCAGAAAATAGATCATGCCGATTACTTTTGAAATAGTAACCGACGAATGTGTTGAAAATGAATCATGCCGATTACTTTTGAAATAGTAACAAACGAATGTGCTGAAAATAAATCATGCCGATTACTATTGAAATAGTAACCGACAAATGTGCTGAAAATAAAAGTCTTGCCCATTACTTTTGAAATAGTAACCGACGAATATGTGCTGAAAATAAATCTTGCCGATTTTTTTTGAAATAGTAACCGACGAATGTGCTGAAAATAAATCATGCCGATTACTTTTGAAATAGTAAGCGACGAATATGTTGAAAATAAAAATCTTACCGATTACTTTTGAAATAGTAACCAACGAATATGCTGAAAATAAAGTCTTCCCCATTACTTTTGAAATAGTAACTGACGAATATGTTGAAAATAAAAATCTTGTCGATTACTTTTAAAACAGTAACCGACAAATATGCTGAAAATAAAAATCTTGCCGATTACTTTTGATATAGTCACCGACGAATATGCTGAGAATAAAAATTTTGTCGATTACTTTTAAAATAGTAACCGACAAATATGCTGAAAATAAAAATCTTGCCGATTACTTTTGAAATAGTAACCGACAAATGTGCGGAAAATAAAAATCTTGCCGATTACTTTTGAAATAGTAACCAACGAACATTTTGAAAATAAAAATCTTGTCGATTACTTTTAAAATAGTAACCGACAAATATGCTAAAAATAAAAATCTTGTCGATTACTTTTGAAATAGGAACCGACGAATGTGCAGAAAATAGATCATGCCGATTACTTTTGAAATAGTAACCGACGAATGTGTTGAAAATAAATGATGTCGATTACCTTTGAAATAGTAACCGACGAATATGCTGAAAATAAATCATGCCGATTACTTTTGAAATAGTCACCGACGAATATGCTGAAAATAAAAATCTTGCCGATTAATTTTGAAATAGTAACCGACGGATGTGCAAAAAATAGATCATGCCGATTACTTTTGAAATAGTAACCGACGAATGTGTTGAAAATAAATCATGCCGATTACTTTTGAAATAGTAACCGACGAATGTGCTGAAAATAAATCATGCCGATTACTATTGAAATAGTAACCGACAAATGTGCTGAAAATAAAAATCTTGCCAATTACTTTTGAAATAGTAACCGTTGAATGTGCTGAAAATAAAAATCTTGCCGATTACTTTTGAAATAGTAACCGACAAATATGCTGAAAATAAAAATCTTGCCGATTACTTTTGAAATAGTAACCGACAAATGTGCGGAAAATAAAAATCTTGCCGATTACTTTTGAAATAGTAACCGACGAACATTTTGAAAATAAAAATCTTGTCGATTACTTTTAAAATAGTAACCGACAAATATTCTAAAAATAAAAATCTTGTCGATTACTTTTGAAATAGGAACCGACGAATGTGCTGAAAATAAAAATCTTGCCGATTACTTTTGAAATAGTAACCGACGAACATGCTGAAAATAAAAAAATCTTGCCTATTACTTTTGAAATAGTAACCGACGAATGTGCAGAAAATAGATCATGCCGATTACTTTTGAAATAGTAACCGACGAATGTGTTGAAAATAAATGATGTCGATTACCTTTGAAATAGTAACCGACGAATATGCTGAAAATAAATCATGCCGATTACTTTTGAAATAGTCACCGACGAATATGCTGAAAATAAAAATCTTGCCGATTAATTTTGAAATAGTAACCGACGGATGTGCAAAAAATAGATCATGCCGATTACTTTTGAAATAGTAACCGACGAATGTGTTGAAAATAAATCATGCCGATTACTTTTGAAATAGTAACCGACAAATGTGCTGAAAATAAATCATGCCGATTACTATTGAAATAGTAACCGACAAATGTGCTGAAAATAAAAGTCTTGCCAATTACTTTTGAAATAGGAACCGACGAATATGTTGAAAATAAAAATCTTGTCGATTACTTTTAAAATAGTAACCGACAAATATGCTGAAAATAAAATCTTGCCGATTACTTTTGAAATAGTAACAGACGAATGTGCAAAAAATAAATCATGCCGATTACTTTTGAAATAGTAACCAACGAATATGCTGAAAATAAAGTCTTGCCCATTACTTTTGAAATAGTAACCGACAAATGTGCTAAAAATAATCCATGTCGATTACCTTTGAAATGGTAACCGACGAATATGCTAAAAATAAAAATCTTGTCGATTACTTTTGAAATAGTAACCGACGAATGTGCAGAAAATAGATCATGCCGATTACTTTTGAAATAGTAACCGACGAATGTGCTGAAAATAAATCATGCCGATTACTTTTGAAATAGTAAGCGACGAATATGTTGAAAATAAAAATCTTACCGATTACTTTTGAAATAGTAACCAACGAATATGCTGAAAATAAAGTCTTCCCCATTACTTTTGAAATAGTAACTGACGAATATGTTGAAAATAAAAATCTTGTCGATTACTTTTAAAACAGCAACCGACAAATATGCTGAAAATAAAAATCTTGCCGATTACTTTTGATATAGTCACCGACGAATATGCTGAGAATAAAAATTTTGTCGATTACTTTTAAAATAGTAACCGACAAATATGCTGAAAATAAAAATCTTGCCGATTACTTTTGAAATAGTAACCGACAAATGTGCGGAAAATAAAAATCTTGCCGATTACTTTTGAAATAGTAACCGACGAACATTTTGAAAATAAAAATCTTGTCGATTACTTTTAAAATAGTAACCGACAAATATGCTAAAAATAAAAATCTTGTCGATTACTTTTGAAATAGGAACCGACGAATGTGCAGAAAATAGATCATGCCGATTACTTTTGAAATAGTAACCGACGAATGTGTTGAAAATAAATGATGTCGATTACCTTTGAAATAGTAACCGACGAATATGCTGAAAATAAATCATGCCGATTACTTTTGAAATAGTCACCGACGAATATGCTGAAAATAAAAATCTTGCCGATTAATTTTGAAATAGTAACCGACGGATGTGCAAAAAATAGATCATGCCGATTACTTTTGAAATAGTAACCGACGAATGTGTTGAAAATAAATCATGCCGATTACTTTTGAAATAGTAACCGACGAATGTGCTGAAAATAAATCATGCCGATTACTATTGAAATAGTAACCGACAAATGTGCTGAAAATAAAAATCTTGCCAATTACTTTTGAAATAGTAACCGTTGAATGTGCTGAAAATAAAAATCTTGTCGATTACTTTTAAAACAGTAACCGACAAATATGCTGAAAATAAAAATCTTGTCGATTACTTTTGATATAGTCACCGACGAATATGCTGAGAATAAAAATTTTGTCGATTACTTTTAAAATAGTAACCGACAAATATGCTGAAAATAAAAATCTTGCCGATTACTTTTGAAATAGTAACCGACAAATGTGCGGAAAATAAAAATCTTGCCGATTACTTTTGAAATAGTAACCGACGAACATTTTGAAAATAAAAATCTTGTCGATTACTTTTAAAATAGTAACCGACAAATATGCTAAAAATAAAAATCTTGTCGATTACTTTTGAAATAGGAACCGACGAATGTGCAGAAAATAGATCATGCCGATTACTTTTGAAATAGTAACCGACGAATGTGTTGAAAATAAATGATGTCGATTACCTTTGAAATAGTAACCGACGAATATGCTGAAAATAAATCATGCCGATTACTTTTGAAATAGTCACCGACGAATATGCTGAAAATAAAAATCTTGCCGATTAATTTTGAAATAGTAACCGACGGATGTGCAAAAAATAGATCATGCCGATTACTTTTGAAATAGTAACCGACGAATGTGTTGAAAATAAATCATGCCGATTACTTTTGAAATAGTAACCGACGAATGTGCTGAAAATAAATCATGCCGATTACTATTGAAATAGTAACCGACAAATGTGCTGAAAATAAAAATCTTGCCAATTACTTTTGAAATAGTAACCGTTGAATGTGCTGAAAATAAAAATCTTGTCGATTACTTTTAAAACAGTAACCGACAAATATGCTGAAAATAAAAATCTTGCCGATTACTTTTGATATAGTCACCGACGAATATGCTGAGAATAAAAATTTTGTCGATTACTTTTAAAATAGTAACCGACAAATATGCTGAAAATAAAAATCTTGCCGATTACTTTTGAAATAGTAACCGATGAATGTGCTGAAAATAAAGTCTTGCCGATTACTTTTGAAATAGTAACCGACGAATGTGTTGAAAATAAATCATGCAGATTACTTTTGAAATAGTAACCGACAAATGTGCTGAAAATAAAAATCTTGCCGATTAGTTTTGAAATAGTAACCGACGAATGTGCTTAAAATAAATCATGCCGATTACTTTTGAAATAGTAACCGACAAATGCGCTGAAAATAAAAATCTTGCCGATTACTTTTGAAATAGTAACCGACGAATGTGCTGAAAATAAATCTTGCCGATTACTTTTTAAATAGTAACCTACGAATATGCTGAAAATAAAAATCTTGCCGATTACTTTTGAAATAGTAACCGACGAATGTGCTGAAAATAAATCTTGCCGATTACTTTTAAAGTAGTAACTGACGAATATGTTGAAAATAAAAATCTTGTCGATTACTTTTAAAATAGTAACCAAATGGTAACCGACGAATATGCTAAAAATAAAAATCTTGTCGATTACTTTTGAAATAGTAACCGACGAATGTGCTGAAAATAGATCATGCCGATTACTTTTGAAATAGTAACCGACAAATGTGCTGAAAATAAAAATCTTGCCGATTACTTTTGAAATAGTAACCGACAAATGTGCTGAAAATAAAAATCTTGCCGATTACTTTTGAAATAGTAACCGACGAATGTGCTGAAAATAAATCTTGCCGATTACTTTTGAAATAGTAACTGACGAATATGCTGAAAATAAAAATCTTGCCGATTACTTTTGAAATAGTAACCGATGAATGTGCTGAAAATAAAGTCTTGCCGATTACTTTTGAAATAGTAACCGACGAATGTGTTGAAAATAAATCATGCAGATTACTTTTGAAATAGTAACCGACAAATGTGCTGAAAATAAAAATCTTGCCGATTAGTTTTGAAATAGTAACCGACGAATGTGCTTAAAATAAATCATGCCGATTACTTTTGAAATAGTAACCGACAAATGCGCTGAAAATAAAAATCTTGCCGATTACTTTTGAAATAGTAACCGACGAATGTGCTGAAAATAAATCTTGCCGATTACTTTTTAAATAGTAACCTACGAATATGCTGAAAATAAAAATCTTGCCGATTACTTTTGAAATAGTAACCGACGAATGTGCTGAAAATAAATCTTGCCGATTACTTTTAAAGTAGTAACTGACGAATATGTTGAAAATAAAAATCTTGTCGATTACTTTTAAAATAGTAACCAAATGGTAACCGACGAATATGCTAAAAATAAAAATCTTGTCGATTACTTTTGAAATAGTAACCGACGAATGTGCTGAAAATAGATCATGCCGATTACTTTTGAAATAGTAACCGACAAATGTGCTGAAAATAAAAATCTTGCCGATTACTTTTGAAATAGTAACCGACAAATGTGCTGAAAATAAAAATCATGCCGATTACTATTGAAATAGTAACCGACAAATGTGCTGAAAATAAAAGTCTTGCCAATTACTTTTGAAATAGGAACCGACGAATATGTTGAAAATAAAAATCTTGTCGATTACTTTTAAAATAGTAACCGACAAATATGCTGAAAATAAAATCTTGCCGATTACTTTTGAAATAGTAACAGACGAATGTGCAAAAAATAAATCATGCCGATTACTTTTGAAATAGTAACCAACGAATATGCTGAAAATAAAGTCTTGCCCATTACTTTTGAAATAGTAACCGACAAATGTGCTAAAAATAATCCATGTCGATTACCTTTGAAATGGTAACCGACGAATATGCTAAAAATAAAAATCTTGTCGATTACTTTTGAAATAGTAACCGACGAATGTGCAGAAAATAGATCATGCCGATTACTTTTGAAATAGTAACCGACGAATGTGCTGAAAATAAATCATGCCGATTACTTTTGAAATAGTAAGCGACGAATATGTTGAAAATAAAAATCTTACCGATTACTTTTGAAATAGTAACCAACGAATATGCTGAAAATAAAGTCTTCCCCATTACTTTTGAAATAGTAACTGACGAATATGTTGAAAATAAAAATCTTGTCGATTACTTTTAAAACAGCAACCGACAAATATGCTGAAAATAAAAATCTTGCCGATTACTTTTGATATAGTCACCGACGAATATGCTGAGAATAAAAATTTTGTCGATTACTTTTAAAATAGTAACCGACAAATATGCTGAAAATAAAAATCTTGCCGATTACTTTTGAAATAGTAACCGACAAATGTGCGGAAAATAAAAATCTTGCCGATTACTTTTGAAATAGTAACCGACGAACATTTTGAAAATAAAAATCTTGTCGATTACTTTTAAAATAGTAACCGACAAATATGCTAAAAATAAAAATCTTGTCGATTACTTTTGAAATAGGAACCGACGAATGTGCAGAAAATAGATCATGCCGATTACTTTTGAAATAGTAACCGACGAATGTGTTGAAAATAAATGATGTCGATTACCTTTGAAATAGTAACCGACGAATATGCTGAAAATAAATCATGCCGATTACTTTTGAAATAGTCACCGACGAATATGCTGAAAATAAAAATCTTGCCGATTAATTTTGAAATAGTAACCGACGGATGTGCAAAAAATAGATCATGCCGATTACTTTTGAAATAGTAACCGACGAATGTGTTGAAAATAAATCATGCCGATTACTTTTGAAATAGTAACCGACGAATGTGCTGAAAATAAATCATGCCGATTACTATTGAAATAGTAACCGACAAATGTGCTGAAAATAAAAATCTTGCCAATTACTTTTGAAATAGTAACCGTTGAATGTGCTGAAAATAAAAATCTTGTCGATTACTTTTAAAACAGTAACCGACAAATATGCTGAAAATAAAAATCTTGTCGATTACTTTTGATATAGTCACCGACGAATATGCTGAGAATAAAAATTTTGTCGATTACTTTTAAAATAGTAACCGACAAATATGCTGAAAATAAAAATCTTGCCGATTACTTTTGAAATAGTAACCGACAAATGTGCGGAAAATAAAAATCTTGCCGATTACTTTTGAAATAGTAACCGACGAACATTTTGAAAATAAAAATCTTGTCGATTACTTTTAAAATAGTAACCGACAAATATGCTAAAAATAAAAATCTTGTCGATTACTTTTGAAATAGGAACCGACGAATGTGCAGAAAATAGATCATGCCGATTACTTTTGAAATAGTAACCGACGAATGTGTTGAAAATAAATGATGTCGATTACCTTTGAAATAGTAACCGACGAATATGCTGAAAATAAATCATGCCGATTACTTTTGAAATAGTCACCGACGAATATGCTGAAAATAAAAATCTTGCCGATTAATTTTGAAATAGTAACCGACGGATGTGCAAAAAATAGATCATGCCGATTACTTTTGAAATAGTAACCGACGAATGTGTTGAAAATAAATCATGCCGATTACTTTTGAAATAGTAACCGACGAATGTGCTGAAAATAAATCATGCCGATTACTATTGAAATAGTAACCGACAAATGTGCTGAAAATAAAAATCTTGCCAATTACTTTTGAAATAGTAACCGTTGAATGTGCTGAAAATAAAAATCTTGTCGATTACTTTTAAAACAGTAACCGACAAATATGCTGAAAATAAAAATCTTGCCGATTACTTTTGATATAGTCACCGACGAATATGCTGAGAATAAAAATTTTGTCGATTACTTTTAAAATAGTAACCGACAAATATGCTGAAAATAAAAATCTTGCCGATTACTTTTGAAATAGTAACCGATGAATGTGCTGAAAATAAAGTCTTGCCGATTACTTTTGAAATAGTAACCGACGAATGTGTTGAAAATAAATCATGCAGATTACTTTTGAAATAGTAACCGACAAATGTGCTGAAAATAAAAATCTTGCCGATTAGTTTTGAAATAGTAACCGACGAATGTGCTTAAAATAAATCATGCCGATTACTTTTGAAATAGTAACCGACAAATGCGCTGAAAATAAAAATCTTGCCGATTACTTTTGAAATAGTAACCGACGAATGTGCTGAAAATAAATCTTGCCGATTACTTTTTAAATAGTAACCTACGAATATGCTGAAAATAAAAATCTTGCCGATTACTTTTGAAATAGTAACCGACGAATGTGCTGAAAATAAATCTTGCCGATTACTTTTAAAGTAGTAACTGACGAATATGTTGAAAATAAAAATCTTGTCGATTACTTTTAAAATAGTAACCAAATGGTAACCGACGAATATGCTAAAAATAAAAATCTTGTCGATTACTTTTGAAATAGTAACCGACGAATGTGCTGAAAATAGATCATGCCGATTACTTTTGAAATAGTAACCGACAAATGTGCTGAAAATAAAAATCTTGCCGATTACTTTTGAAATAGTAACCGACAAATGTGCTGAAAATAAAAATCTTGCCGATTACTTTTGAAATAGTAACCGACGAATGTGCTGAAAATAAATCTTGCCGATTACTTTTGAAATAGTAACTGACGAATATGCTGAAAATAAAAATCTTGCCGATTACTTTTGAAATAGTAACCGACGAATGTGCTGAAAATAAAGTCTTGCCGATTACTTCTGAAATAGTAACCGACGAATATGTTGAAAATAAAAATCTTGTCGATTACTTTTTAAATAGTAACCGACGAATGTGCTGAAAATAAATCTTGCCGATTACTTTTAAAATAGTAACTGACGAATATGTTGAAAATAAATCCTGCCGATTACCTTTGAAATAGCAACCGACGAATATGCTGAAAATAAAAATCTTGCCGATTACTTTTGAAATAGTAACAGACAAATGTGCTGAAAATAAAAGTCTTGCCGATTACTTTTGAAATAGTAACCGACGAATGTGCAGAAAATAGATCATGCCGATTACTTTTGAAATAGTAACCGACGAATGTGTTGAAAATAAATGATGTCGATTACCTATGAAATAGTAACCGACGAATATGCTGAAAATAAATCATGCCGATTACTTTTGAAATAGTCACCGACGAATATGCTGAAAATAAAAATCTTGCCGATTAATTTTGAAATAGTAACCGACGGATGTGCAAGAAATAGATCATGCCGATTACTTTTGAAATAGTAACCGACGAATGTGTTGAAAATAAATCATGCCGATTACTTTTGAAATAGTAACCGACGAATGTGCTGAAAATAAATCATGCCGATTACTATTGAAATAGTAACCGACAAATGTGCTGAAAAATAAAAGTCTTGCCAATTACTTTTGAAATAGGAACCGACGAATATGTTGAAAATAAAAATCTTGTCGATTACTTTTAAAATAGTAACCGACAAATATGCTGAAAATAAAATCTTGCCGATTACTTTTGAAATAGTAACAGACGAATGTGCAAAAAATAAATCATGCCGATTACTTTTGAAATAGTAACCAACGAATATGCTGAAAATAAAGTCTTGCCCATTACTTTTGAAATAGTAACCGACAAATGTGCTAAAAATAATCCATGTCGATTACCTTTGAAATGGTAACCGACGAATATGCTAAAAATAAAAATCTTGTCGATTACTTTTGAAATAGTAACCGAAGAATGTGCAGAAAATAGATCATGCCGATTACTTTTGAAATAGTAACCGACAAATGTGCTGAAAATAAAAATCTTGCCGATTACTTTTGAAATAGTAACCGATGAATGTGCTGAAAATAAAGTCTTGCCGATTACTTTTGAAATAGTAACCGACGAATGTGTTGAAAATAAATCATGCAGATTACTTTTGAAATAGTAACCGACAAATGTGCTGAAAATAAAAATCTTGCCGATTAGTTTAGAAATAGTAACCGACGAATGTGCTTAAAATAAATCATGCAGATTACTTTTGAAATAGTAACCGACAAATGTGCTGAAAATAAAAATCTTGCCGATTACTTTTGAAATAGTAACCGACGAATGTGCTGAAAATAAATCTTGCCGATTACTTTTTAAATAGTAACCTACGAATATGCTGAAAATAAAAATCTTGCCGATTACTTTTGAAATAGTAACCGACGAATGTGCTGAAAATAAATCTTGCCGATTACTTTTAAAGTTGTAACTGACGAATATGTTGAAAATAAAAATCTTGTCGATTACTTTTAAAATAGTAACCGACAAATACGCTAAAAATAAAAATCTTGCCGATTACTTTTGAAATAGCAACCGACGAATGTGCCGAAAATAAATCCTGCCGATTACCTTTGAAATAGCAACCGACGAATATGCTGAAAATAAAAATCTTGCCGATTACTTTTGAAATAGTAACAGACAAATGTGTTGAAAATAAAAGTCTTGCCGATTACTTTTGAAATAGTAACCGACGAATGTGTTGAAAACAAAGTCTTGCCGATTACTTTTGAAATAGTAACCGACGAATGTGCTGAAAATAAATCATGCCGATTACTTTTGAAATAGTAACCGACAAATGTGCTAAAAATAATCCATGTCGATTACCTTTGAAAAGGTAACCGACGAATATGCTAAAAATAAAAATCTTGTCGATTACTTTTGAAATAGTAACCGACGAATGTGCAGAAAATAGATCATGCCGATTACTTTTGAAATAGTAACCGACAAATGTGCTGAAAATAAAAATCTTGCCGATTACTTTTGAAATAGTAACCGACAAATGTGCTGAAAATAAAAATCTTGCCGATTACTTTTGAAATAGTAACCGACGAATGTGCTGAAAATAAATCTTGCCGATTACTTTTGAAATAGTAACTGACGAATATGCTGAAAATAAAAATCTTGCCGATTACTTTTGAAATAGTAACCGACGAATGTGCTGAAAATAAAGTCTTGCCGATAACTTCTGAAATAGTAACCGACGAATATGTTGAAAATAAAAATCTTGTCGATTACTTTTTAAATAGTAACCGACGAATGTGCTGAAAATAAATCTTGCCGATTACTTTTAAAATAGTAACTGACGAATATGTTGAAAATAAATCCTGCCGATTACCTTTGAAATAGCAACCGACGAATATGCTAAAAATAAAAATCTTGCCGATTACTTTTGAAATAGTAACAGACAAATGTGCTGAAAATAAAAGTCTTGCCGATTACTTTTGAAATAGTAACCGACGAATGTGCTGAAAATAAATCTTGCCGATTATTTTTGAAATAGTAACCGACGAATATGCTGAAGATAAAAATCTTTCCGATTACTTTTGAAATAGTAACCGACGAATGTGCTGAAAATAAAGTCTTGCCGATTACTTTTGAAATAGTAACCGACGAATATGTTGAAAATAAAAATCTTGTCGATTACTTTTGAAATAGTAACCGACGAATGTGCTGAAAATAAATCTTGCCGATTACTTTTAAAGTAGTAACTCACGAATATGTTGAAAATAAAAATCTTGTCGATTACTTTTAAAATAGCAACCGACAAATATGCTAAAAATAAAAATCTTGCCGATTACTTTTGAAATAGTAACCAACGAATGTGTTGAAAATAAATCCTGCCGATTACCTTTGAAATAGCAACCGACGAATATGCTGAAAATAAAAATCTTGCCGATTACTTTTGAAATAGTAACCGACGAATGTGTTGAAAACAAAGTCTTGCCGATTACTTTTGAAATAGTAACCGACGAATGTGCTGAAAATAAATCATGCCGATTACTTTTGAAATAGTAACCGACAAATGTGCTAAAAATAATCCATGTCGATTACCTTTGAAATGGTAACCGACGAATATGCTAAAAATAAAAATCTTGTCGATTACTTTTGAAATAGTAACCGACGAATGTGCAGAAAATAGATCATGCCGATTACTTTTGAAATAGTAACCGACAAATGTGCTGAAAATAAAAATCTTGCCGATTACTTTTGAAATAGTAACCGACAAATGTGCTGAAAATAAAAATCTTGCCGATTACTTTTGAAATAGTAACCGAAGAATGTGCTCAAAATAAAGTCTTGCCGATTACTTCTGAAATAGTAACCGACGAATATGTTGAAAATAAAAATCTTGTCGATTACTTTTTAAATAGTAACCGACGAATATGTTGAAAATAAAAATCTTGTCGATTACTTTTAAAATAGTAACCGACAAATATGCTAAAAATAAAAATCTTGCCGATTACTTTTGAAATAGTAACCGACGAATGTGCTGAAAATAAATCATGCAGATTACTTTTGAAATAGTAACCGAGAAATGTGCTGAAAATAAAAATCTTGTCGATTAGTTTTGAAATAGTAACCGACGAATGTGCTGAAAATAAATCATGCAGATTACTTTTGAAATAGTAACCGACAAATGTGCTGAAAATAAAAATCTTGCCGATTACTTTTGAAATAGTAACCGACGAATGTGTTGAAAATAAATCTTGCCGATTACTTTTTAAATAGTAACCTACAAATATGCTGAAAATAAAAATCTTGCCGATTACTTTTGAAATAGTAACCGATGAATGTGCTGAAAATAAAGTCTTGCCGATTACTTCTGAAATAGTAACCGACGAATATGTTGAAAATAAAAATCTTGTCGATTACTTTTTAAATAGTAACCGACGAATGTGCTGAAAATAAATCTTGCCGATTACTTTTAAAATAGTAACCGACGAATATGTTGAAAATAAAAATCTTGTCGATTACTTTTAAAATAGTAACCGACGAATGTGCTGAAAATAAATCTTGCCGATTACTTTTAAAATAGTAACTGACGAATATGTTGAAAATAAATCCAGCCGATTACCTTTGAAATAGCAACCGACGAATATGCTGAAAATAAAAATCTTGCCGATTACTTTTGAAATAGTAACAGACAAATGTGCTGAAAATAAAAGTCTTGCCGATTACTTTTGAAATAGTAACCGACAAATGTGCTGAAGATAAAAATCTTGCCGATTACTTTTGAAATAGTAACCGACGAATGTGCTGAAAATAAAGTCTTGCCGATTACTTCTGAAATAGTAACCGACGAATATGTTGAAAATAAAAATCTTGTCGATTACTTTTTAAATAGTAACCGACGAATGTGCTGAAAATAAATCTTGCCGATTACTTTTAAAATAGTAACCGACGAATATGTTGAAAATAAAAATCTTGTCGATTACTTTTAAAATAGTAACCGACAAATATGCTAAAAGTAAAAATCTTGCTGATTACTTTTGAAATAGTAACCGACGAATGTGCTGAAAATAAATCATGCAGATTACTTTTGAAATAGTAACCGACAAATGTGCTGAAAATAAAAATCTTGCCGATTAGTTTTGAAATAGTAACCGATGAATGTGCTGAAAATAAATCATGCAGATTACATTTGAAATAGTAACCGACAAATGTGCTGAAAATAAAAATCTTGCCGATTACTTTTGAAATAGTAACCGACGAATGTGCTCAAAATAAATCTTGCCGATTACTTTTTAGATAGTAACCTACGAATATGCTGAAAATAAAAATCTTGTCGATTACTTTTGAAATAGTAACCGACAAATGTGCTGAAAATAAAAATCTTGCCGATTACTTTTGAAATAGTAACCGACGAATGTGCTCAAAATAAATCTTGCCGATTACTTTTAAAATAGTAACCGACGAATATGTTGAAAATAAAAATCTTGTCGATTACTTTTAAAATAGTAACCGACAAATATGCTAAAAATAAAAATCTTGCCGATTACTTTTGAAATAGTAACCGACGAATGTGCTGAAAATAAATCATGCAGATTACTTTTGAAATAGTAACCGACGAATATGCTGAAAATAAAAATCTTGCCGATTACTTTTGAAATAGTAACCGACAAATGTGCTGAAAATAAAAATCTTGCCGATTACTTTTGAAATAGTAACCGACAAATGTGCTGAAAATAAAAATCTTGCCGATTACTTTTGAAATAGTAACCGATGAATGTGCTGAAAATAAAGTCTTGCCGATTACTTCTGAAATAGTAACCGACGAATATGTTGAAAATAAAAATCTTGTCGATTACTTTTTAAATAGTAACCGACGAATGTGCTGAAAATAAATCTTGCCGATTACTTTTAAAATAGTAACCGACGAATATGTTGAAAATAAAAATCTTGTCGTTTACTTTTAAAATAGTAACCGACAAATATGCTAAAAGTAAAAATCTTGCCGATTACTTTTGAAATAGTAACCGACGAATGTGCTGAAAATAAATCATGCAGATTACTTTTGAAATAGTAACCGACAAATGTGCTGAAAATAAAAATCTTGCCGATTAGTTTTGAAATAGTAACCGACGAATGTGCTGAAAATAAATCATGCAGATTACTTTTGAAATAGTAACCGACAAATGTGCTGAAGATAAAAATCTTGCCGATTACTTTTGAAATAGTAACCGACGAATGTGCTGAAAATAAAGTCTTGCCGATTACTTCTGAAATAGTAACCGACGAATATGTTGAAAATAAAAATCTTGTCGATTACTTTTTAAATAGTAACCGACGAATGTGCTGAAAATAAATCTTGCCGATTACTTTTAAAATAGTAACCGACGAATATGTTGAAAATAAAAATCTTGTCGATTACTTTTAAAATAGTAACCGACAAATATGCTAAAAGTAAAAATCTTGCTGATTACTTTTGAAATAGTAACCGACGAATGTGCTGAAAATAAATCATGCAGATTACTTTTGAAATAGTAACCGACAAATGTGCTGAAAATAAAAATCTTGCCGATTAGTTTTGAAATAGTAACCGACGAATGTGCTGAAAATAAATCATGCAGATTACATTTGAAATAGTAACCGACAAATGTGCTGAAAATAAAAATCTTGCCGATTACTTTTGAAATAGTAACCGACGAATGTGCTCAAAATAAATCTTGCCGATTACTTTTTAAATAGTAACCTACGAATATGCTGAAAATAAAAATCTTGCCGATTACTTTTGAAATAGTAACCGACAAATGTGCTGAAATTAAAAATCTTGCCGATTACTTTTGAAATAGTAACCGACGAATGTGCTCAAAATAAATCTTGCCGATTACTTTTAAAATAGTAACCGACGAATATGTTGAAAATAAAAATCTTGTCGATTACTTTTAAAATAGTAACCGACAAATATGCTAAAAATAAAAATCTTGCCGATTACTTTTGAAATAGTAACCGACGAATGTGCTGAAAATAAATCATGCAGATTACTTTTGAAATAGTAACCGAGAAATGTGCTGAAAATAAAAATCTTGTCGATTAGTTTTGAAATAGTAACCGACGAATGTGCTGAAAATAAATCATGCAGATTACTTTTGAAATAGTAACCGACAAATGTGCTGAAAATAAAAATCTTGCCGATTACTTTTGAAATAGTAACCGACGAATGTGTTGAAAATAAATCTTGCCGATTACTTTTTAAATAGTAACCTACAAATATGCTGAAAATAAAAATCTTGCCGATTACTTTTGAAATAGTAACCGATGAATGTGCTGAAAATAAAGTCTTGCCGATTACTTCTGAAATAGTAACCGACGAATATGTTGAAAATAAAAATCTTGTCGATTACTTTTTAAATAGTAACCGACGAATGTGCTGAAAATAAATCTTGCCGATTACTTTTAAAATAGTAACCGACGAATATGTTGAAAATAAAAATCTTGTCGATTACTTTTAAAATAGTAACCGACAAATATGCTAAAAGTAAAAATCTTGCCGATTACTTTTGAAATAGTAACCGACGAATGTGCTGAAAATAAATCATGCAAATTACTTTTGAAATAGTAACCGACAAATGTGCTGAAAATAAAAATCTTGCCGATTAGTTTTGAAATAGTAACCGACGAATGTGCTGAAAATAAATCATGCAGATTACTTTTGAAATAGTAACCGACAAATGTGCTGAAGATAAAAATCTTGCCGATTACTTTTGAAATAGTAACCGACGAATGTGCTGAAAATAAAGTCTTGCCGATTACTTCTGAAATAGTAACCGACGAATATGTTGAAAATAAAAATCTTGTCGATTACTTTTTAAATAGTAACCGACGAATGTGCTGAAAATAAATCTTGCCGATTACTTTTAAAATAGTAACCGACGAATATGTTGAAAATAAAAATCTTGTCGATTACTTTTAAAATAGTAACCGACAAATATGCTAAAAGTAAAAATCTTGCTGATTACTTTTGAAATAGTAACCGACGAATGTGCTGAAAATAAATCATGCAGATTACTTTTGAAATAGTAACCGACAAATGTGCTGAAAATAAAAATCTTGCCGATTAGTTTTGAAATAGTAACCGATGAATGTGCTGAAAATAAATCATGCAGATTACATTTGAAATAGTAACCGACAAATGTGCTGAAAATAAAAATCTTGCCGATTACTTTTGAAATAGTAACCGACGAATGTGCTCAAAATAAATCTTGCCGATTACTTTTTAGATAGTAACCTACGAATATGCTGAAAATAAAAATCTTGCCGATTACTTTTGAAATAGTAACCGACAAATGTGCTGAAAATAAAAATCTTGCCGATTACTTTTGAAATAGTAACCGACGAATGTGCTCAAAATAAATCTTGCCGATTACTTTTAAAATAGTAACCGACGAATATGTTGAAAATAAAAATCTTGTCGATTACTTTTAAAATAGTAACCGACAAATATGCTAAAAATAAAAATCTTGCCGATTACTTTTGAAATAGTAACCGACGAATGTGCTGAAAATAAATCATGCAGATTACTTTTGAAATAGTAACCGACGAATATGCTGAAAATAAAAATCTTGCCGATTACTTTTGAAATAGTAACCGACAAATGTGCTGAAAATAAAAATCTTGCCGATTACTTTTGAAATAGTAACCGACAAATGTGCTGAAAATAAAAATCTTGCCGATTACTTTTGAAATAGTAACCGATGAATGTGCTGAAAATAAAGTCTTGCCGATTACTTCTGAAATAGTAACCGACGAATATGTTGAAAATAAAAATCTTGTCGATTACTTTTTAAATAGTAACCGACGAATGTGCTGAAAATAAATCTTGCCGATTACTTTTAAAATAGTAACCGACGAATATGTTGAAAATAAAAATCTTGTCGATTACTTTTAAAATAGTAACCGACAAATATGCTAAAAGTAAAAATCTTGCCGATTACTTTTGAAATAGTAACCGACGAATGTGCTGAAAATAAATCATGCAGATTACTTTTGAAATAGTAACCGACAAATGTGCTGAAAATAAAAATCTTGCCGATTAGTTTTGAAATAGTAACCGACGAATGTGCTGAAAATAAATCATGCAGATTACTTTTGAAATAGTAACCGACAAATGTGCTGAAGATAAAAATCTTGCCGATTACTTTTGAAATAGTAACCGACGAATGTGCTGAAAATAAAGTCTTGCCGATTACTTCTGAAATAGTAACCGACGAATATGTTGAAAATAAAAATCTTGTCGATTACTTTTTAAATAGTAACCGACGAATGTGCTGAAAATAAATCTTGCCGATTACTTTTAAAATAGTAACCGACGAATATGTTGAAAATAAAAATCTTGTCGATTACTTTTAAAATAGTAACCGACAAATATGCTAAAAGTAAAAATCTTGCTGATTACTTTTGAAATAGTAACCGACGAATGTGCTGAAAATAAATCATGCAGATTACTTTTGAAATAGTAACCGACAAATGTGCTGAAAATAAAAATCTTGCCGATTAGTTTTGAAATAGTAACCGACGAATGTGCTGAAAATAAATCATGCAGATTACATTTGAAATAGTAACCGACAATTAAAATAGTAACCGACGAATATGTTGAAAATAAAAATCTTGTCGATTACTTTTAAAATAGTAACCGACAAATATGCTAAAAATAAAAATCTTGCCGATTACTTTTGAAATAGTAACCGACGAATGTGCTGAAAATAAATCATGCAGATTACTTTTGAAATAGTAACCGACGAATATGCTGAAAATAAAAATCTTGCCGATTACTTTTGAAATAGTAACCGACAAATGTGCTGAAAATAAAAATCTTGCCGATTACTTTTGAAATAGTAACCGACAAATGTGCTGAAAATAAAAATCTTGCCGATTACTTTTGAAATAGTAACCGATGAATGTGCTGAAAATAAAGTCTTGCCGATTACTTCTGAAATAGTAACCGACGAATATGTTGAAAATAAAAATCTTGTCGATTACTTTTTAAATAGTAACCGACGAATGTGCTGAAAATAAATCTTGCCGATTACTTTTAAAATAGTAACCGACGAATATGTTGAAAATAAAAATCTTGTCGATTACTTTTAAAATAGTAACCGACAAATATGCTAAAAGTAAAAATCTTGCCGATTACTTTTGAAATAGTAACCGACGAATGTGCTGAAAATAAATCATGCAGATTACTTTTGAAATAGTAACCGACAAATGTGCTGAAAATAAAAATCTTGCCGATTAGTTTTGAAATAGTAACCGACGAATGTGCTGAAAATAAATCATGCAGATTACTTTTGAAATAGTAACCGACAAATGTGCTGAAGATAAAAATCTTGCCGATTACTTTTGAAATAGTAACCGACGAATGTGCTGAAAATAAAGTCTTGCCGATTACTTCTGAAATAGTAACCGACGAATATGTTGAAAATAAAAATCTTGTCGATTACTTTTTAAATAGTAACCGACGAATGTGCTGAAAATAAATCTTGCCGATTACTTTTAAAATAGTAACCGACGAATATGTTGAAAATAAAAATCTTGTCGATTACTTTTAAAATAGTAACCGACAAATATGCTAAAAGTAAAAATCTTGCTGATTACTTTTGAAATAGTAACCGACGAATGTGCTGAAAATAAATCATGCAGATTACTTTTGAAATAGTAACCGACAAATGTGCTGAAAATAAAAATCTTGCCGATTAGTTTTGAAATAGTAACCGACGAATGTGCTGAAAATAAATCATGCAGATTACATTTGAAATAGTAACCGACAAATGTGCTGAAAATAAAAATCTTGCCGATTACTTTTGAAATAGTAACCGACGAATGTGCTCAAAATAAATCTTGCCGATTACTTTTTAAATAGTAACCTACGAATATGCTGAAAATAAAAATCTTGCCGATTACTTTTGAAATAGTAACCGACAAATGTGCTGAAATTAAAAATCTTGCCGATTACTTTTGAAATAGTAACCGACGAATGTGCTCAAAATAAATCTTGCCGATTACTTTTAAAATAGTAACCGACGAATATGTTGAAAATAAAAATCTTGTCGATTACTTTTAAAATAGTAACCGACAAATATGCTAAAAATAAAAATCTTGCCGATTACTTTTGAAATAGTAACCGACGAATGTGCTGAAAATAAATCATGCAGATTACTTTTGAAATAGTAACCGAGAAATGTGCTGAAAATAAAAATCTTGTCGATTAGTTTTGAAATAGTAACCGACGAATGTGCTGAAAATAAATCATGCAGATTACTTTTGAAATAGTAACCGACAAATGTGCTGAAAATAAAAATCTTGCCGATTACTTTTGAAATAGTAACCGACGAATGTGTTGAAAATAAATCTTGCCGATTACTTTTTAAATAGTAACCTACAAATATGCTGAAAATAAAAATCTTGCCGATTACTTTTGAAATAGTAACCGATGAATGTGCTGAAAATAAAGTCTTGCCGATTACTTCTGAAATAGTAACCGACGAATATGTTGAAAATAAAAATCTTGTCGATTACTTTTTAAATAGTAACCGACGAATGTGCTGAAAATAAATCTTGCCGATTACTTTTAAAATAGTAACCGACGAATATGTTGAAAATAAAAATCTTGTCGATTACTTTTAAAATAGTAACCGACAAATATGCTAAAAGTAAAAATCTTGCCGATTACTTTTGAAATAGTAACCGACGAATGTGCTGAAAATAAATCATGCAGATTACTTTTGAAATAGTAACCGACAAATGTGCTGAAAATAAAAATCTTGCCGATTAGTTTTGAAATAGTAACCGACGAATGTGCTGAAAATAAATCATGCAGATTACTTTTGAAATAGTAACCGACAAATGTGCTGAAGATAAAAATCTTGCCGATTACTTTTGAAATAGTAACCGACGAATGTGCTGAAAATAAAGTCTTGCCGATTACTTCTGAAATAGTAACCGACGAATATGTTGAAAATAAAAATCTTGTCGATTACTTTTTAAATAGTAACCGACGAATGTGCTGAAAATAAATCTTGCCGATTAGTTTTAAAATAGTAACCGACGAATATGTTGAAAATAAAAATCTTGTCGATTACTTTTAAAATAGTAACCGACAAATATGCTAAAAGTAAAAATCTTGCCGATTACTTTTGAAATAGTAACCGACGAATGTGCTGAAAATAAATCATGCAGATTACTTTTGAAATAGTAACCGACAAATGTGCTGAAAATAAAAATCTTGCCGATTAGTTTTGAAATAGTAACCGACGAATGTGCTGAAAATAAATCATGCAGATTACTTTTGAAATAGTAACCGACAAATGTGCTGAAAATAAAAATCTTGCCGATTACTTTTGAAATAGTAACCGACGAATGTGCTGAAAATAAAGTCTTGCCGATTACTTCTGAAATAGTAACCGACGAATATGTTGAAAATAAAAATCTTGTCGATTACTTTTTAAATAGTAACCGACGAATGTGCTGAAAATAAATCTTGCCGATTACTTTTAAAATAGTAACCGACGAATATGTTGAAAATAAATCATGCAGATTACTTTTGAAATAGTAACCGACAAATGTGCTGAAAATAAAAATCTTGCCGATTAGTTTTGAAATAGTAACCGACGAATGTGCTGAAAATAAATCATGCAGATTACTTTTGAAATAGTAACCGACAAATGTGCTGAAAATAAAAATCTTGCCGATTACTTTTGAAATAGTAACCGACGAATGTGCTGAAAATAAAGTCTTGCCGATTACTTCTGAAATAGTAACCGACGAATATGTTGAAAATAAAAATCTTGTCGATTACTTTTTAAATAGTAACCGACGAATGTGCTGAAAATAAATCTTGCCGATTACTTTTAAAATAGTAACCGACGAATATGTTGAAAATAAAAATCTTGTCGATTACTTTTAAAATAGTAACCGACAAATATGCTAAAAGTAAAAATCTTGCCGATTACTTTTGAAATAGTAACCGACGAATGTGCTGAAAATAAATCATGCAGATTACTTTTGAAATAGTAACCGACAAATGTGCTGAAAATAAAAATCTTGCCGATTAGTTTTGAAATAGTAACCGACGAATGTGCTGAAAATAAATCATGCAGATTACTTTTGAAATAGTAACCGACAAATGTGCTGAAAATAAAAATCTTGCCGATTACTTTTGAAATAGTAACCGACGAATGTGCTCAAAATAAATCTTGCCGATTACTTTTTAAATAGTAACCTACGAATATGCTGAAAATAAAAATCTTGCCGATTACTTTTGAAATAGTAACCGACGAATGTGCTGAAAATAAATCTTGCCGATTACTTTTTAAATAGTAACCGACGAATGTGATGAAAATAAAAGTCTTGCCGATTACTTTTGAAATAGTAACCGACGAATGTGTTGAAAACAAAGTCTTGCCGATTACTTTTGAAATAGTAACCGACGAATGTGCTGAAAATAAATCATGTCGATTACTTTTGAAATAGTAACCGACAAATGTGCTAAAAATAATCCATGTTGATTACCTTTGAAATGGTAACCGACGAATATGCTAAAAATAAAAATCTTGCCGATTACTTTTGAAATAGTAACCGACGAATGTGCAGAAAATAGATCATGCCGATTACTTTTGAAATAGTAACCGACAAATGTGCTGAAAATAAAAATCTTGCCGATTACTTTTGAAATAGTAACCGACAAATGTGCTGAAAATAAAAATCTTGCCGATTACTTTTGAAATAGTAACCGACGAATGTGCTGAAAATAAATCTTGCCGATTATTTTTGAAATAGTAACCGACGAATATGCTGAAGATAAAAATCTTGCCGATTACTTTTGAAATAGTAACCGACGAATGTGCTGAAAATAAAAATCTTGCCGATTACTTTTGAAATAGTAACCGACGAATGTGCTGAAAATAAATCTTGCCGATTATTTTTGAAATAGTAACCGACGAATATGCTGAAGATAAAAATCTTGCCGATTACTTTTAAAATAGTAACCGACGAATATGTTGAAAATAAAAATCTTGTCGATTACTTTTAAAATAGTAACCGACAAATATGCTAAAAGTAAAAATCTTGCCGATTACTTTTGAAATAGTAACCGACGAATGTGCTGAAAATAAATCATGCAGATTACTTTTGAAATAGTAACCGACAAATGTGCTGAAAATAAATCATGCAGATTACTTTTGAAATAGTAACCGACAAATGTGCTGAAAATAAAAATCTTGCCGATTAGTTTTGAAATAGTAACCGACGAATGTGCTGAAAATAAATCATGCAGATTACTTTTGAAATAGTAACCGACAAATGTGCTGAAAATAAAAATCTTGCCGATTACTTTTGAAATAGTAACCGACGAATGTGCTGAAAATAAAGTCTTGCCGATTACTTCTGAAATAGTAACCGACGAATATGTTGAAAATAAAAATCTTGTCGATTACTTTTTAAATAGTAACCGACGAATGTGCTGAAAATAAATCTTGCCGATTACTTTTAAAATAGTAACCGACGAATATGTTGAAAATAAATCATGCAGATTACTTTTGAAATAGTAACCGACAAATGTGCTGAAAATAAAAATCTTGCCGATTAGTTTTGAAATAGTAACCGACGAATGTGCTGAAAATAAATCATGCAGATTACTTTTGAAATAGTAACCGACAAATGTGCTGAAAATAAAAATCTTGCCGATTACTTTTGAAATAGTAACCGACGAATGTGCTGAAAATAAAGTCTTGCCGATTACTTCTGAAATAGTAACCGACGAATATGTTGAAAATAAAAATCTTGTCGATTACTTTTTAAATAGTAACCGACGAATGTGCTGAAAATAAATCTTGCCGATTACTTTTAAAATAGTAACCGACGAATATGTTGAAAATAAAAATCTTGTCGATTACTTTTAAAATAGTAACCGACAAATATGCTAAAAGTAAAAATCTTGCCGATTACTTTTGAAATAGTAACCGACGAATGTGCTGAAAATAAATCATGCAGATTACTTTTGAAATAGTAACCGACAAATGTGCTGAAAATAAAAATCTTGCCGATTAGTTTTGAAATAGTAACCGACGAATGTGCTGAAAATAAATCATGCAGATTACTTTTGAAATAGTAACCGACAAATGTGCTGAAAATAAAAATCTTGCCGATTACTTTTGAAATAGTAACCGACGAATGTGCTCAAAATAAATCTTGCCGATTACTTTTTAAATAGTAACCTACGAATATGCTGAAAATAAAAATCTTGCCGATTACTTTTGAAATAGTAACCGACGAATGTGCTGAAAATAAATCTTGCCGATTACTTTTTAAATAGTAACCGACGAATGTGATGAAAATAAAAGTCTTGCCGATTACTTTTGAAATAGTAACCGACGAATGTGTTGAAAACAAAGTCTTGCCGATTACTTTTGAAATAGTAACCGACGAATGTGCTGAAAATAAATCATGTCGATTACTTTTGAAATAGTAACCGACAAATGTGCTAAAAATAATCCATGTTGATTACCTTTGAAATGGTAACCGACGAATATGCTAAAAATAAAAATCTTGCCGATTACTTTTGAAATAGTAACCGACGAATGTGCAGAAAATAGATCATGCCGATTACTTTTGAAATAGTAACCGACAAATGTGCTGAAAATAAAAATCTTGCCGATTACTTTTGAAATAGTAACCGACAAATGTGCTGAAAATAAAAATCTTGCCGATTACTTTTGAAATAGTAACCGACGAATGTGCTGAAAATAAATCTTGCCGATTATTTTTGAAATAGTAACCGACGAATATGCTGAAGATAAAAATCTTGCCGATTACTTTTGAAATAGTAACCGACGAATGTGCTGAAAATAAAAATCTTGCCGATTACTTTTGAAATAGTAACCGACGAATGTGCTGAAAATAAATCTTGCCGATTATTTTTGAAATAGTAACCGACGAATATGCTGAAGATAAAAATCTTGCCGATTACTTTTAAAATAGTAACCGACGAATATGTTGAAAATAAAAATCTTGTCGATTACTTTTAAAATAGTAACCGACAAATATGCTAAAAGTAAAAATCTTGCCGATTACTTTTGAAATAGTAACCGACGAATGTGCTGAAAATAAATCATGCAGATTACTTTTGAAATAGTAACCGACAAATGTGCTGAAAATAAAAATCTTGCCGATTAGTTTTGAAATAGTAACCGACGAATGTGCTGAAAATAAATCATGCAGATTACTTTTGAAATAGTAACCGACAAATGTGCTGAAAATAAAAATCTTGCCGATTACTTTTGAAATAGTAACCGACGAATGTGCTGAAAATAAATCATGCAGATTACTTTTGAAATAGTAACCGACAAATGTGCTGAAAATAAAAATCTTGCCGATTACTTTTGAAATAGTAACCGACGAATGTGCTCAAAATAAATCTTGCCGATTACTTTTTAAATAGTAACCTACGAATATGCTGAAAATAAAAATCTTGCCGATTACTTTTGAAATAGTAACCGACGAATGTGCTGAAAATAAATCTTGCCGATTACTTTTTAAATAGTAACCGACGAATGTGCTGAAAATAAATCTTGCCGATTACTTTTAAAATAGTAACCGACGAATATGTTGAAAATAAAAATCTTGTCGATTACTTTTAAAATAGTAACCGACAAATATGCTAAAAGTAAAAATCTTGCCGATTACTTTTGAAATAGTAACCGACGAATGTGCTGAAAATAAATCATGCAGATTACTTTTGAAATAGTAACCGACAAATGTGCTGAAAATAAAAATCTTGCCGATTAGTTTTGAAATAGTAACCGACGAATGTGCTGAAAATAAATCATGCAGATTACTTTTGAAATAGTAACAGACAAATGTGCTGAAAATAAAAATCTTGCCGATTACTTTTGAAATAGTAACCGACGAATGTGCTGAAAAAAAATCTTGCCGATTACTTTTGAAATAGTAACCGACAAATATGCTAAAAATAAAAATCTTGCCGATTACTTTTGAAATAGTAACCGACGAATGTGCTGAAAATAAATCTTGCCGATTACTTTTAAAATAGTAACCGACGAATATGTTGAAAATAAAAATCTTGTCGATTACTTTTAAAATAGTAACCGACAAATATGCTAAAAGTAAAAATCTTGCCGATTACTTTTGAAATAGTAACCGACGAATGTGCTGAAAATAAATCATGCAGATTACTTTTGAAATAGTAACCGACAAATGTGCTGAAAATAAAAATCTTGCCGATTAGTTTTGAAATAGTAACCGACGAATGTGCTGAAAATAAATCATGCAGATTACTTTTGAAATAGTAACCGACAAATGTGCTGAAGATAAAAATCTTGCCGATTACTTTTGAAATAGTAACCGACGAATGTGCTGAAAATAAAGTCTTGCCGATTACTTCTGAAATAGTAACCGACGAATATGTTGAAAATAAAAATCTTGTCGATTACTTTTTAAATAGTAACCGACGAATGTGCTGAAAATAAATCTTGCCGATTACTTTTAAAATAGTAACCGACGAATATGTTGAAAATAAAAATCTTGTCGATTACTTTTAAAATAGTAACCGACAAATATGCTAAAAGTAAAAATCTTGCTGATTACTTTTGAAATAGTAACCGACGAATGTGCTGAAAATAAATCATGCAGATTACTTTTGAAATAGTAACCGACAAATGTGCTGAAAATAAAAATCTTGCCGATTAGTTTTGAAATAGTAACCGACGAATGTGCTGAAAATAAATCATGCAGATTACATTTGAAATAGTAACCGACAAATGTGCTGAAAATAAAAATCTTGCCGATTACTTTTGAAATAGTAACCGACGAATGTGCTCAAAATAAATCTTGCCGATTACTTTTTAAATAGTAACCTACGAATATGCTGAAAATAAAAATCTTGTCGATTACTTTTGAAATAGTAACCGACAAATGTGCTGAAAATAAAAATCTTGCCGATTAGTTTTGAAATAGTAACCGACGAATGTGCTGAAAATAAATCATGCAGATTACTTTTGAAATAGTAACCGACAAATGTGCTGAAAATAAAAATCTTGCCGATTACTTTTGAAATAGTAACCGACGAATGTGCTGAAAATAAATCATGCAGATTACTTTTGAAATAGTAACCGACAAATGTGCTGAAAATAAAAATCTTGCCGATTACTTTTGAAATAGTAACCGACGAATGTGCTCAAAATAAATCTTGCCGATTACTTTTTAAATAGTAACCTACGAATATGCTGAAAATAAAAATCTTGCCGATTACTTTTGAAATAGTAACCGACGAATGTGCTGAAAATAAATCTTGCCGATTACTTTTTAAATAGTAACCGACGAATGTGCTGAAAATAAATCTTGCCGATTACTTTTAAAATAGTAACCGACGAATATGTTGAAAATAAAAATCTTGTCGATTACTTTTAAAATAGTAACCGACAAATATGCTAAAAGTAAAAATCTTGCCGATTACTTTTGAAATAGTAACCGACGAATGTGCTGAAAATAAATCATGCAGATTACTTTTGAAATAGTAACCGACAAATGTGCTGAAAATAAAAATCTTGCCGATTAGTTTTGAAATAGTAACCGACGAATGTGCTGAAAATAAATCATGCAGATTACTTTTGAAATAGTAACAGACAAATGTGCTGAAAATAAAAATCTTGCCGATTACTTTTGAAATAGTAACCGACGAATGTGCTGAAAAAAAATCTTGCCGATTACTTTTGAAATAGTAACCTACGAATATGCTGAAAATAAAAATCTTGCCGATTACTTTTGAAATAGCAACCGACGAATATGTTGAAAATAAAAATCTTGTCGATTACTTTTAAAATAGTAACCGACAAATATGCTAAAAATAAAAATCTTGCCGATTACTTTTGAAATAGTAACCGACGAATGTGCTGAAAATAAATCTTGCCGATTACCTTTGAAATAGCAACCGACGAATATGCTGAAAATAAAAATCTTGCCGATTACTTTTGAAATAGTAACAGACAAATGTGCTGAAAATAAAAGTCTTGCCGATTACTTTTGAAATAGTAACCGACGAATGTGTTGAAAACAAAGTCTTGCCGATTACTTTTGAAATAGTAACCGACGAATGTGCTGAAAATAAAGTCTTGCCGATTACTTCTGAAATAGTAACCGACGAATATGTTGAAAATAAAAATCTTGTCGATCAATTTTTAAATAGTAACCGACGAATGTGCTGAAAATAAATCTTGCTGATTACTTTTAAAATAGTAACCGACGAATATGTTGAAAATAAAAATCTTGTCGATTACTTTTAAAATAGTAACCGACAAATATGCTAAAAATAAAAATCTTGCCCATTACTTTTGAAATAGTAACCGACGAATGTGTTGAAAATAAATCTTGCCGATTACTTTTTAAATAGTAACCTACAAATATGCTGAAAATAAAAATCTTGCCGATTACTTTTGAAATAGTAACCGATGAATGTGCTGAAAATAAAGTCTTGCCGATTACTTCTGAAATAGTAACCGACGAATATGTTGAAAATAAAAATCTTGTCGATTACTTTTTAAATAGTAACCGACGAATGTGCTGAAAATAAATCTTGCCGATTACTTTTAAAATAGTAACCGACGAATATGTTGAAAATAAAAATCTTGTCGATTACTTTTAAAATAGTAACCGACAAATATGCTGAAAATAAAAATCTTGCCGATTAGTTTTGAAATAGTAACCGACGAATGTGCTGAAAATAAATCATGCAGATTACTTTTGAAATAGTAACCGACAAATGTGCTGAAAATAAAAATCTTGCCGATTACTTTTGAAATAGTAACCGACGAATGTGCTGAAAATAAATCATGCAGATTACTTTTGAAATAGTAACCGACAAATGTGCTGAAGATAAAAATCTTGCCGATTACTTTTGAAATAGTAACCGACGAATGTGCTGAAAATAAAGTCTTGCCGATTACTTCTGAAATAGTAACCGACGAATATGTTGAAAATAAAAATCTTGTCGATTACTTTTTAAATAGTAACCGACGAATGTGCTGAAAATAAATCTTGCCGATTACTTTTAAAATAGTAACCGACGAATATGTTGAAAATAAAAATCTTGTCGATTACTTTTAAAATAGTAACCGACAAATATGCTAAAAGTAAAAATCTTGCTGATTACTTTTGAAATAGTAACCGACGAATGTGCTGAAAATAAATCATGCAGATTACTTTTGAAATAGTAACCGACAAATGTGCTGAAAATAAAAATCTTGCCGATTAGTTTTGAAATAGTAACCGACGAATGTGCTGAAAATAAATCATGCAGATTACATTTGAAATAGTAACCGACAAATGTGCTGAAAATAAAAATCTTGCCGATTACTTTTGAAATAGTAACCGACGAATGTGCTCAAAATAAATCTTGCCGATTACTTTTTAAATAGTAACCTACGAATATGCTGAAAATAAAAATCTTGCCGATTACTTTTGAAATAGTAACCGACAAATGTGCTGAAAATAAAAATCTTGCCGATTAGTTTTGAAATAGTAACCGACGAATGTGCTGAAAATAAATCATGCAGATTACTTTTGAAATAGTAACCGACAAATGTGCTGAAAATAAAAATCTTGCCGATTACTTTTGAAATAGTAACCGACGAATGTGCTGAAAATAAATCATGCAGATTACTTTTGAAATAGTAACCGACAAATGTGCTGAAAATAAAAATCTTGCCGATTACTTTTGAAATAGTAACCGACGAATGTGCTCAAAATAAATCTTGCCGATTACTTTTTAAATAGTAACCTACGAATATGCTGAAAATAAAAATCTTGCCGATTACTTTTGAAATAGTAACCGACGAATGTGCTGAAAATAAATCTTGCCGATTACTTTTTGAATAGTAACCGACGAATGTGCTGAAAATAAATCTTGCCGATTACTTTTAAAATAGTAACCGACGAATATGTT
The DNA here is from genome assembly GCA_958299785.1 of Medicago lupulina. Lineage (NCBI taxonomy): Eukaryota > Viridiplantae > Streptophyta > Magnoliopsida > Fabales > Fabaceae > Medicago > Medicago lupulina. The sequence continues at coordinate 43,582,379 of OY283144.1, forward strand.
GAAAATAAAAATCTTGTCGATTACTTTTAAAATAGTAACCGACAAATATGCTAAAAGTAAAAATCTTGCCGATTACTTTTGAAATAGTAACCGACGAATGTGCTGAAAATAAATCATGCAGATTACTTTTGAAATAGTAACCGACAAATGTGCTGAAAATAAAAATCTTGCCGATTAGTTTTGAAATAGTAACCGACGAATGTGCTGAAAATAAATCATGCAGATTACTTTTGAAATAGTAACAGACAAATGTGCTGAAAATAAAAATCTTGCCGATTACTTTTGAAATAGTAACCGACGAATGTGCTGAAAAAAAATCTTGCCGATTACTTTTGAAATAGTAACCTACGAATATGCTGAAAATAAAAATCTTGCCGATTACTTTTGAAATAGTAACCGACGAATATGTTGAAAATAAAAATCTTGTCGATTACTTTTAAAATAGTAACCGACAAATATGCTAAAAATAAAAATCTTGCCGATTACTTTTGAAATAGTAACCGACGAATGTGCTGAAAATAAATCTTGCCGATTACCTTTGAAATAGCAACCGACGAATATGCTGAAAATAAAAATCTTGCCGATTACTTTTGAAATAGTAACAGACAAATGTGCTGAAAATAAAAGTCTTGCCGATTACTTTTGAAATAGTAACCGACGAATGTGTTGAAAACAAAGTCTTGCCGATTACTTTTGAAATAGTAACCGACGAATGTGCTGAAAATAAAGTCTTGCCGATTACTTCTGAAATAGTAACCGACGAATATGTTGAAAATAAAAATCTTGTCGATCAATTTTTAAATAGTAACCGACGAATGTGCTGAAAATAAATCTTGCTGATTACTTTTAAAATAGTAACCGACGAATATGTTGAAAATAAAAATCTTGTCGATTACTTTTAAAATAGTAACCGACAAATATGCTAAAAATAAAAATCTTGCCGATTACTTTTGAAATAGTAACCGACGAATGTGTTGAAAATAAATCTTGCCGATCACTTTTTAAATAGTAACCTACAAATATGCTGAAAATAAAAATCTTGCCGATTACTTTTGAAATAGTAACCGATGAATGTGCTGAAAATAAAGTCTTGCCGATTACTTCTGAAATAGTAACCGACGAATATGTTGAAAATAAAAATCTTGTCGATTACTTTTTAAATAGTAACCGACGAATGTGCTGAAAATAAATCTTGCCGATTACTTTTAAAATAGTAACCGACGAATATGTTGAAAATAAAAATCTTGTCGATTACTTTTAAAATAGTAACCGACAAATATGCTAAAAGTAAAAATCTTGCCGATTACTTTTGAAATAGTAACCGACGAATGTGCTGAAAATAAATCATGCAGATTACTTTTGAAATAGTAACCGACAAATGTGCTGAAAATAAAAATCTTGCCGATTAGTTTTGAAATAGTAACCGACGAATGTGCTGAAAATAAATCATGCAGATTACTTTTGAAATAGTAACCGACAAATGTGCTGAAGATAAAAATCTTGCCGATTACTTTTGAAATAGTAACCGACGAATGTGCTGAAAATAAAGTCTTGCCGATTACTTCTGAAATAGTAACCGACGAATATGTTGAAAATAAAAATCTTGTCGATTACTTTTTAAATAGTAACCGACGAATGTGCTGAAAATAAATCTTGCCGATTACTTTTAAAATAGTAACCGACGAATATGTTGAAAATAAAAATCTTGTCGATTACTTTTAAAATAGTAACCGACAAATATGCTAAAAGTAAAAATCTTGCTGATTACTTTTGAAATAGTAACCGACGAATGTGCTGAAAATAAATCATGCAGATTACTTTTGAAATAGTAACCGACAAATGTGCTGAAAATAAAAATCTTGCCGATTAGTTTTGAAATAGTAACCGACGAATGTGCTGAAAATAAATCATGCAGATTACATTTGAAATAGTAACCGACAAATGTGCTGAAAATAAAAATCTTGCCGATTACTTTTGAAATAGTAACCGACGAATGTGCTCAAAATAAATCTTGCCGATTACTTTTTAAATAGTAACCTACGAATATGCTGAAAATAAAAATCTTGCCGATTACTTTTGAAATAGTAACCGACAAATGTGCTGAAAATAAAAATCTTGCCGATTAGTTTTGAAATAGTAACCGACGAATGTGCTGAAAATAAATCATGCAGATTACTTTTGAAATAGTAACCGACAAATGTGCTGAAAATAAAAATCTTGCCGATTACTTTTGAAATAGTAACCGACGAATGTGCTGAAAATAAATCATGCAGATTACTTTTGAAATAGTAACCGACAAATGTGCTGAAAATAAAAATCTTGCCGATTACTTTTGAAATAGTAACCGACGAATGTGCTCAAAATAAATCTTGCCGATTACTTTTTAAATAGTAACCTACGAATATGCTGAAAATAAAAATCTTGCCGATTACTTTTGAAATAGTAACCGACGAATGTGCTGAAAATAAATCTTGCCGATTACTTTTTGAATAGTAACCGACGAATGTGCTGAAAATAAATCTTGCCGATTACTTTTAAAATAGTAACCGACGAATATGTTGAAAATAAAAATCTTGTCGATTACTTTTAAAATAGTAACCGACAAATATGCTAAAAGTAAAAATCTTGCCGATTACTTTTGAAATAGTAACCGACGAATGTGCTGAAAATAAATCATGCAGATTACTTTTGAAATAGTAACCGACAAATGTGCTGAAAATAAAAATCTTGCCGATTAGTTTTGAAATAGTAACCGACGAATGTGCTGAAAATAAATCATGCAGATTACTTTTGAAATAGTAACAGACAAATGTGCTGAAAATAAAAATCTTGCCGATTACTTTTGAAATAGTAACCGACGAATGTGCTGAAAAAAAATCTTGCCGATTACTTTTGAAATAGTAACCTACGAATATGCTGAAAATAAAAATCTTGCCGATTACTTTTGAAATAGTAACCGACGAATATGTTGAAAATAAAAATCTTGTCGATTACTTTTAAAATAGTAACCGACAAATATGCTAAAAATAAAAATCTTGCCGATTACTTTTGAAATAGTAACCGACGAATGTGCTGAAAATAAATCTTGCCGATTACCTTTGAAATAGCAACCGACGAATATGCTGAAAATAAAAATCTTGCCGATTACTTTTGAAATAGTAACAGACAAATGTGCTGAAAATAAAAGTCTTGCCGATTAGTTTTGAAATAGTAACCGACGAATGTGTTGAAAACAAAGTCTTGCCGATTACTTTTGAAATAGTAACCGACGAATGTGCTGAAAATAAAGTCTTGCCGATTACTTCTGAAATAGTAACCGACGAATATGTTGAAAATAAAAATCTTGTCGATCAATTTTTAAATAGTAACCGACGAATGTGCTGAAAATAAATCTTGCTGATTACTTTTAAAATAGTAACCGACGAATATGTTGAAAATAAAAATCTTGTCGATTACTTTTAAAATAGTAACCGACAAATATGCTAAAAATAAAAATCTTGCCGATTACTTTTGAAATAGTAACCGACGAATGTGCTGAAAATAAATCATGCAGATTACTTTTGAAATAGTAACCGACAAATGTGCTGAAAATAAAAATCTTGCCGATTAGTTTTGAAATAGTAACCGACGAATGTGCTGAAAATAAATCATGCAGATTACTTTTGAAATAGTAACCGACAAATGTGCTGAAGATAAAAATCTTGCCGATTACTTTTGAAATAGTAACCGACGAATGTGCTGAAAATAAAGTCTTGCCGATTACTTCTGAAATAGTAACCGACGAATATGTTGAAAATAAAAATCTTGTCGATTACTTTTTAAATAGTAACCGACGAATGTGCTGAAAATAAATCTTGCCGATTACTTTTAAAATAGTAACCGACGAATATGTTGAAAATAAAAATCTTGTCGATTACTTTTAAAATAGTAACCGACAAATATGCTAAAAGTAAAAATCTTGCTGATTACTTTTGAAATAGTAACCGACGAATGTGCTGAAAATAAATCATGCAGATTACTTTTGAAATAGTAACCGACAAATGTGCTGAAAATAAAAATCTTGCCGATTAGTTTTGAAATAGTAACCGACGAATGTGCTGAAAATAAATCATGCAGATTACATTTGAAATAGTAACCGACAAATGTGCTGAAAATAAAAATCTTGCCGATTACTTTTGAAATAGTAACCGACGAATGTGCTCAAAATAAATCTTGCCGATTACTTTTTAAATAGTAACCTACGAATATGCTGAAAATAAAAATCTTGCCGATTACTTTTGAAATAGTAACCGACAAATGTGCTGAAAATAAAAATCTTGCCGATTAGTTTTGAAATAGTAACCGACGAATGTGCTGAAAATAAATCATGCAGATTACTTTTGAAATAGTAACCGACAAATGTGCTGAAAATAAAAATCTTGCCGATTACTTTTGAAATAGTAACCGACGAATGTGCTGAAAATAAATCATGCAGATTACTTTTGAAATAGTAACCGACAAATGTGCTGAAAATAAAAATCTTGCCGATTACTTTTGAAATAGTAACCGACGAATGTGCTCAAAATAAATCTTGCCGATTACTTTTTAAATAGTAACCTACGAATATGCTGAAAATAAAAATCTTGCCGATTACTTTTGAAATAGTAACCGACGAATGTGCTGAAAATAAATCTTGCCGATTACTTTTTGAATAGTAACCGACGAATGTGCTGAAAATAAATCTTGCCGATTACTTTTAAAATAGTAACCGACGAATATGTTGAAAATAAAAATCTTGTCGATTACTTTTAAAATAGTAACCGACAAATATGCTAAAAGTAAAAATCTTGCCGATTACTTTTGAAATAGTAACCGACGAATGTGCTGAAAATAAATCATGCAGATTACTTTTGAAATAGTAACCGACAAATGTGCTGAAAATAAAAATCTTGCCGATTAGTTTTGAAATAGTAACCGACGAATGTGCTGAAAATAAATCATGCAGATTACTTTTGAAATAGTAACAGACAAATGTGCTGAAAATAAAAATCTTGCCGATTACTTTTGAAATAGTAACCGACGAATGTGCTGAAAAAAAATCTTGCCGATTACTTTTGAAATAGTAACCTACGAATATGCTGAAAATAAAAATCTTGCCGATTACTTTTGAAATAGTAACCGACGAATATGTTGAAAATAAAAATCTTGTCGATTACTTTTAAAATAGTAACCGACAAATATGCTAAAAATAAAAATCTTGCCGATTACTTTTGAAATAGTAACCGACGAATGTGCTGAAAATAAATCTTGCCGATTACCTTTGAAATAGCAACCGACGAATATGCTGAAAATAAAAATCTTGCCGATTACTTTTGAAATAGTAACAGACAAATGTGCTGAAAATAAAAGTCTTGCCGATTAGTTTTGAAATAGTAACCGACGAATGTGTTGAAAACAAAGTCTTGCCGATTACTTTTGAAATAGTAACCGACGAATGTGCTGAAAATAAAGTCTTGCCGATTACTTCTGAAATAGTAACCGACGAATATGTTGAAAATAAAAATCTTGTCGATCAATTTTTAAATAGTAACCGACGAATGTGCTGAAAATAAATCTTGCTGATTACTTTTAAAATAGTAACCGACGAATATGTTGAAAATAAAAATCTTGTCGATTACTTTTAAAATAGTAACCGACAAATATGCTAAAAATAAAAATCTTGCCGATTACTTTTGAAATAGTAACCGACGAATGTGTTGAAAATAAATCTTGCCGATTACTTTTTAAATAGTAACCTACAAATATGCTGAAAATAAAAATCTTGCCGATTACTTTTGAAATAGTAACCGATGAATGTGCTGAAAATAAAGTCTTGCCGATTACTTCTGAAATAGTAACCGACGAATATGTTGAAAATAAAAATCTTGTCGATTACTTTTTAAATAGTAACCGACGAATGTGCTAAAAATAAAAATCTTGCCGATTACTTTTGAAATAGTAACCGACGAATGTGCTGAAAATAAATCATGCAGATTACTTTTGAAATAGTAACCGACAAATGTGCTGAAAATAAAAATCTTGCCGATTAGTTTTGAAATAGTAACCGACGAATGTGCTGAAAATAAATCATGCAGATTACTTTTGAAATAGTAACCGACAAATGTGCTGAAGATAAAAATCTTGCCGATTAGTTTTGAAATAGTAACCGACGAATGTGCTGAAAATAAATCATGCAGATTACTTTTGAAATAGTAACCGACAAATGTGCTGAAAATAAAAATCTTGCCGATTAGTTTTGAAATAGTAACCGACGAATGTGCTGAAAATAAATCATGCAGATTACTTTTGAAATAGTAACCGACAAATGTGCTGAAGATAAAAATCTTGCCGATTACTTTTGAAATAGTAACCGACGAATGTGCTGAAAATAAAGTCTTGCCGATTACTTCTGAAATAGTAACCGACGAATATGTTGAAAATAAAAATCTTGTCGATTACTTTTAAAATAGTAACCGACAAATATGCTAAAAGTAAAAATCTTGCCGATTACTTTTGAAATAGTAACCGACGAATGTGCTGAAAATAAATCATGCAGATTACTTTTGAAATAGTAACCGACAAATGTGCTGAAAATAAAAATCTTGCCGATTAGTTTTGAAATAGTAACCGACGAATGTGCTGAAAATAAATCATGCAGATTACTTTTGAAATAGTAACCGACAAATGTGCTGAAGATAAAAATCTTGCCGATTACTTTTGAAATAGTAACCGACGAATGTGCTGAAAATAAAGTCTTGCCGATTACTTCTGAAATAGTAACCGACGAATATGTTGAAAATAAAAATCTTGTCGATTACTTTTTAAATAGTAACCGACGAATGTGCTGAAAATAAATCTTGCCGATTACTTTTAAAATAGTAACCGACGAATATGTTGAAAATAAAAATCTTGTCGATTACTTTTAAAATAGTAACCGACAAATATGCTAAAAGTAAAAATCTTGCTGATTACTTTTGAAATAGTAACCGACGAATGTGCTGAAAATAAATCATGCAGATTACTTTTGAAATAGTAACCGACAAATGTGCTGAAAATAAAAATCTTGCCGATTAGTTTTGAAATAGTAACCGACGAATGTGCTGAAAATAAATCATGCAGATTACATTTGAAATAGTAACCGACAAATGTGCTGAAAATAAAAATCTTGCCGATTACTTTTGAAATAGTAACCGACGAATGTGCTCAAAATAAATCTTGCCGATTACTTTTTAAATAGTAACCTACGAATATGCTGAAAATAAAAATCTTGCCGATTACTTTTGAAATAGTAACCGACAAATGTGCTGAAAATAAAAATCTTGCCGATTAGTTTTGAAATAGTAACCGACGAATGTGCTGAAAATAAATCATGCAGATTACTTTTGAAATAGTAACCGACAAATGTGCTGAAAATAAAAATCTTGCCGATTACTTTTGAAATAGTAACCGACGAATGTGCTGAAAATAAATCATGCAGATTACTTTTGAAATAGTAACCGACAAATGTGCTGAAAATAAAAATCTTGCCGATTACTTTTGAAATAGTAACCGACGAATGTGCTCAAAATAAATCTTGCCGATTACTTTTTAAATAGTAACCTACGAATATGCTGAAAATAAAAATCTTGCCGATTACTTTTGAAATAGTAACCGACGAATGTGCTGAAAATAAATCTTGCCGATTACTTTTTAAATAGTAACCGACGAATGTGCTGAAAATAAATCTTGCCGATTACTTTTAAAATAGTAACCGACGAATATGTTGAAAATAAAAATCTTGTCGATTACTTTTAAAATAGTAACCGACAAATATGCTAAAAGTAAAAATCTTGCCGATTACTTTTGAAATAGTAACCGACGAATGTGCTGAAAATAAATCATGCAGATTACTTTTGAAATAGTAACCGACAAATGTGCTGAAAATAAAAATCTTGCCGATTAGTTTTGAAATAGTAACCGACGAATGTGCTGAAAATAAATCATGCAGATTACTTTTGAAATAGTAACAGACAAATGTGCTGAAAATAAAAATCTTGCCGATTACTTTTGAAATAGTAACCGACGAATGTGCTGAAAAAAAATCTTGCCGATTACTTTTGAAATAGTAACCTACGAATATGCTGAAAATAAAAATCTTGCCGATTACTTTTGAAATAGTAACCGACGAATATGTTGAAAATAAAAATCTTGTCGATTACTTTTAAAATAGTAACCGACAAATATGCTAAAAATAAAAAATCTTGCCGATTACTTTTGAAATAGTAACCGACGAATGTGCTGAAAATAAATCTTGTCGATTACCTTTGAAATAGCAACCGACGAATATGCTGAAAATAAAAATCTTGCCGATTACTTTTGAAATAGTAACAGACAAATGTGCTGAAAATAAAAGTCTTGCCGATTACTTTTGAAATAGTAACCGACGAATGTGTTGAAAACAAAGTCTTGCCGATTACTTTTGAAATAGTAACCGACGAATGTGCTGAAAATAAAGTCTTGCCGATTACTTCTGAAATAGTAACCGACGAATATGTTGAAAATAAAAATCTTGTCGATCAATTTTTAAATAGTAACCGACGAATGTGCTGAAAATAAATCTTGCTGATTACTTTTAAAATAGTAACCGACGAATATGTTGAAAATAAAAATCTTGTCGATTACTTTTAAAATAGTAACCGACAAATATGCTAAAAATAAAAATCTTGCCGATTACTTTTGAAATAGTAACCGACGAATGTGTTGAAAATAAATCTTGCCGATTACTTTTTAAATAGTAACCTACAAATATGCTGAAAATAAAAATCTTGCCGATTACTTTTGAAATAGTAACCGATGAATGTGCTGAAAATAAAGTCTTGCCGATTACTTCTGAAATAGTAACCGACGAATATGTTGAAAATAAAAATCTTGTCGATTACTTTTTAAATAGTAACCGACGAATGTGCTGAAAATAAATCTTGCCGATTACTTTTAAAATAGTAACCGACGAATATGTTGAAAATAAAAATCTTGTCGATTACTTTTAAAATAGTAACCGACAAATATGCTAAAAGTAAAAATCTTGCCGATTACTTTTGAAATAGTAACCGACGAATGTGCTGAAAATAAATCATGCAGATTACTTTTGAAATAGTAACCGACAAATGTGCTGAAAATAAAAATCTTGCCGATTAGTTTTGAAATAGTAACCGACGAATGTGCTGAAAATAAATCATGCAGATTACATTTGAAATAGTAACCGACAAATGTGCTGAAAATAAAAATCTTGCCGATTACTTTTGAAATAGTAACCGACGAATGTGCTCAAAATAAATCTTGCCGATTACTTTTTAAATAGTAACCTACGAATATGCTGAAAATAAAAATCTTGCCGATTACTTTTGAAATAGTAACCGACAAATGTGCTGAAAATAAAAATCTTGCCGATTAGTTTTGAAATAGTAACCGACGAATGTGCTGAAAATAAATCATGCAGATTACTTTTGAAATAGTAACCGACAAATGTGCTGAAAATAAAAATCTTGCCGATTACTTTTGAAATAGTAACCGACGAATGTGCTGAAAATAAATCATGCAGATTACTTTTGAAATAGTAACCGACAAATGTGCTGAAAATAAAAATCTTGCCGATTACTTTTGAAATAGTAACCGACGAATGTGCTCAAAATAAATCTTGCCGATTACTTTTTAAATAGTAACCTACGAATATGCTGAAAATAAAAATCTTGCCGATTACTTTTGAAATAGTAACCGACGAATGTGCTGAAAATAAATCTTGCCGATTACTTTTTAAATAGTAACCGACGAATGTGCTGAAAATAAATCTTGCCGATTACTTTTAAAATAGTAACCGACGAATATGTTGAAAATAAAAATCTTGTCGATTACTTTTAAAATAGTAACCGACAAATATGCTAAAAGTAAAAATCTTGCCGATTACTTTTGAAATAGTAACCGACGAATGTGGTGAAAATAAATCATGCAGATTACTTTTGAAATAGTAACCGACAAATGTGCTGAAAATAAAAATCTTGCCGATTAGTTTTGAAATAGTAACCGACGAATGTGCTGAAAATAAATCATGCAGATTACTTTTGAAATAGTAACAGACAAATGTGCTGAAAATAAAAATCTTGTCGATTACTTTTAAAATAGTAACCGACAAATATGCTAAAAATAAAAATCCTGCCGATTACTTTTGAAATAGTAACCGACGAATGTGCTGAAAATAAATCTTGCCGATTACCTTTGAAATAGCAACCGACGAATATGCTGAAAATAAAAATCTTGCCGATTACTTTTGAAATAGTAACAGACAAATGTGCTGAAAATAAAAGTCTTGCCGATTACTTTTGAAATAGTAACCGACGAATGTGTTGAAAACAAAGTCTTGCCGATTACTTTTGAAATAGTAACCGACGAATGTGCTGAAAATAAAGTCTTGCCGATTACTTCTGAAATAGTAACCGACGAATATGTTGAAAATAAAAATCTTGTCGATCAATTTTTAAATAGTAACCGACGAATGTGCTGAAAATAAATCTTGCTGATTACTTTTAAAATAGTAACCGACGAATATGTTGAAAATAAAAATCTTGTCGATTACTTTTAAAATAGTAACCGACAAATATGCTAAAAATAAAAATCTTGCCGATTACTTTTGAAATAGTAACCGACGAATGTGCTCAAAATAAATCTTGCCGATTACTTTTTAAATAGTAACCTACGAATATGCTGAAAATAAAAATCTTGCCGATTACTTTTGAAATAGTAACCGACAAATGTGCTGAAAATAAAAATCTTGCCGATTAGTTTTGAAATAGTAACCGACGAATGTGCTGAAAATAAATCATGCAGATTACTTTTGAAATAGTAACCGACAAATGTGCTGAAAATAAAAATCTTGCCGATTACTTTTGAAATAGTAACCGACGAATGTGCTGAAAATAAATCATGCAGATTACTTTTGAAATAGTAACCGACAAATGTGCTGAAAATAAAAATCTTGCCGATTACTTTTGAAATAGTAACCGACGAATGTGCTCAAAATAAATCTTGCCGATTACTTTTTAAATAGTAACCTACGAATATGCTGAAAATAAAAATCTTGCCGATTACTTTTGAAATAGTAACCGACGAATGTGCTGAAAATAAATCTTGCCGATTACTTTTTAAATAGTAACCGACGAATGTGCTGAAAATAAATCTTGCCGATTACTTTTAAAATAGTAACCGACGAATATGTTGAAAATAAAAATCTTGTCGATTACTTTTAAAATAGTAACCGACAAATATGCTAAAAGTAAAAATCTTGCCGATTACTTTTGAAATAGTAACCGACGAATGTGGTGAAAATAAATCATGCAGATTACTTTTGAAATAGTAACCGACAAATGTGCTGAAAATAAAAATCTTGCCGATTAGTTTTGAAATAGTAACCGACGAATGTGCTGAAAATAAATCATGCAGATTACTTTTGAAATAGTAACAGACAAATGTGCTGAAAATAAAAATCTTGTCGATTACTTTTAAAATAGTAACCGACAAATATGCTAAAAATAAAAATCTTGCCGATTACTTTTGAAATAGTAACCGACGAATGTGCTGAAAATAAATCTTGCCGATTACCTTTGAAATAGCAACCGACGAATATGCTGAAAATAAAAATCTTGCCGATTACTTTTGAAATAGTAACAGACAAATGTGCTGAAAATAAAAGTCTTGCCGATTACTTTTGAAATAGTAACCGACGAATGTGTTGAAAACAAAGTCTTGCCGATTACTTTTGAAATAGTAACCGACGAATGTGCTGAAAATAAAGTCTTGCCGATTACTTCTGAAATAGTAACCGACGAATATGTTGAAAATAAAAATCTTGTCGATCAATTTTTAAATAGTAACCGACGAATGTGCTGAAAATAAATCTTGCAGATTACTTTTAAAATAGTAACCGACGAATATGTTGAAAATAAAAATCTTGTCGATTACTTTTAAAATAGTAACCGACAAATATGCTAAAAATAAAAATCTTGCCGATTACTTTTGAAATAGTAACCGACGAATGTGTTGAAAATAAATCTTGCCGATTACTTTTTAAATAGTAACCTACAAATATGCTGAAAATAAAAATCTTGCCGATTACTTTTGAAATAGTAACCGATGAATGTGCTGAAAATAAAGTCTTGCCGATTACTTCTGAAATAGTAACCGACGAATATGTTGAAAATAAAAATCTTGTCGATTACTTTTTAAATAGTAACCGACGAATGTGCTGAAAATAAATCTTGCCGATTACTTTTAAAATAGTAACCGACGAATATGTTGAAAATAAAAATCTTGTCGATTACTTTTAAAATAGTAACCGACAAATATGCTAAAAGTAAAAATCTTGCCGATTACTTTTGAAATAGTAACCGACGAATGTGCTGAAAATAAATCATGCAGATTACTTTTGAAATAGTAACCGACAAATGTGCTGAAAATAAAAATCTTGCCGATTAGTTTTGAAATAGTAACCGACGAATGTGCTGAAAATAAATCATGCAGATTACTTTTGAAATAGTAACCGACAAATGTGCTGAAGATAAAAATCTTGCCGATTACTTTTGAAATAGTAACCGACGAATGTGCTGAAAATAAAGTCTTGCCGATTACTTCTGAAATAGTAACCGACGAATATGTTGAAAATAAAAATCTTGTCGATTACTTTTTAAATAGTAACCGACGAATGTGCTGAAAATAAATCTTGCCGATTACTTTTAAAATAGTAACCGACGAATATGTTGAAAATAAAAATCTTGTCGATTACTTTTAAAATAGTAACCGACAAATATGCTAAAAGTAAAAATCTTGCTGATTACTTTTGAAATAGTAACCGACGAATGTGCTGAAAATAAATCATGCAGATTACTTTTGAAATAGTAACCGACAAATGTGCTGAAAATAAAAATCTTGCCGATTAGTTTTGAAATAGTAACCGACGAATGTGCTGAAAATAAATCATGCAGATTACATTTGAAATAGTAACCGACAAATGTGCTGAAAATAAAAATCTTGCCGATTACTTTTGAAATAGTAACCGACGAATGTGCTCAAAATAAATCTTGCCGATTACTTTTTAAATAGTAACCTACGAATATGCTGAAAATAAAAATCTTGCCGATTACTTTTGAAATAGTAACCGACAAATGTGCTGAAAATAAAAATCTTGCCGATTAGTTTTGAAATAGTAACCGACGAATGTGCTGAAAATAAATCATGCAGATTACTTTTGAAATAGTAACCGACAAATGTGCTGAAAATAAAAATCTTGCCGATTACTTTTGAAATAGTAACCGACGAATGTGCTGAAAATAAATCATGCAGATTACTTTTGAAATAGTAACCGACAAATGTGCTGAAAATAAAAATCTTGCCGATTACTTTTGAAATAGTAACCGACGAATGTGCTCAAAATAAATCTTGCCGATTACTTTTTAAATAGTAACCTACGAATATGCTGAAAATAAAAATCTTGCCGATTACTTTTGAAATAGTAACCGACGAATGTGCTGAAAATAAATCTTGCCGATTACTTTTTAAATAGTAACCGACGAATGTGCTGAAAATAAATCTTGCCGATTACTTTTAAAATAGTAACCGACGAATATGTTGAAAATAAAAATCTTGTCGATTACTTTTAAAATAGTAACCGACAAATATGCTAAAAGTAAAAATCTTGCCGATTACTTTTGAAATAGTAACCGACGAATGTGGTGAAAATAAATCATGCAGATTACTTTTGAAATAGTAACCGACAAATGTGCTGAAAATAAAAATCTTGCCGATTAGTTTTGAAATAGTAACCGACGAATGTGCTGAAAATAAATCATGCAGATTACTTTTGAAATAGTAACAGACAAATGTGCTGAAAATAAAAATCTTGTCGATTACTTTTAAAATAGTAACCGACAAATATGCTAAAAATAAAAATCCTGCCGATTACTTTTGAAATAGTAACCGACGAATGTGCTGAAAATAAATCTTGCCGATTACCTTTGAAATAGCAACCGACGAATATGCTGAAAATAAAAATCTTGCCGATTACTTTTGAAATAGTAACAGACAAATGTGCTGAAAATAAAAGTCTTGCCGATTACTTTTGAAATAGTAACCGACGAATGTGTTGAAAACAAAGTCTTGCCGATTACTTTTGAAATAGTAACCGACGAATGTGCTGAAAATAAAGTCTTGCCGATTACTTCTGAAATAGTAACCGACGAATATGTTGAAAATAAAAATCTTGTCGATCAATTTTTAAATAGTAACCGACGAATGTGCTGAAAATAAATCTTGCTGATTACTTTTAAAATAGTAACCGACGAATATGTTGAAAATAAAAATCTTGTCGATTACTTTTAAAATAGTAACCGACAAATATGCTAAAAATAAAAATCTTGCCGATTACTTTTGAAATAGTAACCGACGAATGTGCTCAAAATAAATCTTGCCGATTACTTTTTAAATAGTAACCTACGAATATGCTGAAAATAAAAATCTTGCCGATTACTTTTGAAATAGTAACCGACAAATGTGCTGAAAATAAAAATCTTGCCGATTAGTTTTGAAATAGTAACCGACGAATGTGCTGAAAATAAATCATGCAGATTACTTTTGAAATAGTAACCGACAAATGTGCTGAAAATAAAAATCTTGCCGATTACTTTTGAAATAGTAACCGACGAATGTGCTGAAAATAAATCATGCAGATTACTTTTGAAATAGTAACCGACAAATGTGCTGAAAATAAAAATCTTGCCGATTACTTTTGAAATAGTAACCGACGAATGTGCTCAAAATAAATCTTGCCGATTACTTTTTAAATAGTAACCTACGAATATGCTGAAAATAAAAATCTTGCCGATTACTTTTGAAATAGTAACCGACGAATGTGCTGAAAATAAATCTTGCCGATTACTTTTTAAATAGTAACCGACGAATGTGCTGAAAATAAATCTTGCCGATTACTTTTAAAATAGTAACCGACGAATATGTTGAAAATAAAAATCTTGTCGATTACTTTTAAAATAGTAACCGACAAATATGCTAAAAGTAAAAATCTTGCCGATTACTTTTGAAATAGTAACCGACGAATGTGGTGAAAATAAATCATGCAGATTACTTTTGAAATAGTAACCGACAAATGTGCTGAAAATAAAAATCTTGCCGATTAGTTTTGAAATAGTAACCGACGAATGTGCTGAAAATAAATCATGCAGATTACTTTTGAAATAGTAACAGACAAATGTGCTGAAAATAAAAATCTTGTCGATTACTTTTAAAATAGTAACCGACAAATATGCTAAAAATAAAAATCTTGCCGATTACTTTTGAAATAGTAACCGACGAATGTGCTGAAAATAAATCTTGCCGATTACCTTTGAAATAGCAACCGACGAATATGCTGAAAATAAAAATCTTGCCGATTACTTTTGAAATAGTAACAGACAAATGTGCTGAAAATAAAAGTCTTGCCGATTACTTTTGAAATAGTAACCGACGAATGTGTTGAAAACAAAGTCTTGCCGATTACTTTTGAAATAGTAACCGACGAATGTGCTGAAAATAAAGTCTTGCCGATTACTTCTGAAATAGTAACCGACGAATATGTTGAAAATAAAAATCTTGTCGATCAATTTTTAAATAGTAACCGACGAATGTGCTGAAAATAAATCTTGCTGATTACTTTTAAAATAGTAACCGACGAATATGTTGAAAATAAAAATCTTGTCGATTACTTTCAAAATAGTAACCGACAAATATGCTAAAAATAAAAATCTTGCCGATTACTTTTGAAATAGTAACCGACGAATGTGTTGAAAATAAATCTTGCCGATTACTTTTTAAATAGTAACCTACAAATATGCTGAAAATAAAAATCTTGCCGATTACTTTTGAAATAGTAACCGATGAATGTGCTGAAAATAAAGTCTTGCCGATTACTTCTGAAATAGTAACCGACGAATATGTTGAAAATAAAAATCTTGTCGATTACTTTTTAAATAGTAACCGACGAATGTGCTGAAAATAAATCTTGCCGATTACTTTTAAAATAGTAACCGACGAATATGTTGAAAATAAAAATCTTGTCGATTACTTTTAAAATAGTAACCGACAAATATGCTAAAAGTAAAAATCTTGCCGATTACTTTTGAAATAGTAACCGACGAATGTGCTGAAAATAAATCATGCAGATTACTTTTGAAATAGTAACCGA
Organism: Medicago lupulina; assembly: GCA_958299785.1. Taxonomy (NCBI): domain Eukaryota; kingdom Viridiplantae; phylum Streptophyta; class Magnoliopsida; order Fabales; family Fabaceae; genus Medicago; species Medicago lupulina. The sequence continues at coordinate 43,598,652 of OY283144.1, forward strand.
CAAATGTGCTGAAAATAAAAATCTTGCCGATTAGTTTTGAAATAGTAACCGACGAATGTGCTGAAAATAAATCATGCAGATTACTTTTGAAATAGTAACCGACAAATGTGCTGAAGATAAAAATCTTGCCGATTACTTTTGAAATAGTAACCGACGAATGTGCTGAAAATAAAGTCTTGCCGATTACTTCTGAAATAGTAACCGACGAATATGTTGAAAATAAAAATCTTGTCGATTACTTTTTAAATAGTAACCGACGAATGTGCTGAAAATAAATCTTGCCGATTACTTTTAAAATAGTAACCGACGAATATGTTGAAAATAAAAATCTTGTCGATTACTTTTAAAATAGTAACCGACAAATATGCTAAAAGTAAAAATCTTGCTGATTACTTTTGAAATAGTAACCGACGAATGTGCTGAAAATAAATCATGCAGATTACTTTTGAAATAGTAACCGACAAATGTGCTGAAAATAAAAATCTTGCCGATTAGTTTTGAAATAGTAACCGACGAATGTGCTGAAAATAAATCATGCAGATTACATTTGAAATAGTAACCGACAAATGTGCTGAAAATAAAAATCTTGCCGATTACTTTTGAAATAGTAACCGACGAATGTGCTCAAAATAAATCTTGCCGATTACTTTTTAAATAGTAACCTACGAATATGCTGAAAATAAAAATCTTGCCGATTACTTTTGAAATAGTAACCGACAAATGTGCTGAAAATAAAAATCTTGCCGATTAGTTTTGAAATAGTAACCGACGAATGTGCTGAAAATAAATCATGCAGATTACTTTTGAAATAGTAACCGACAAATGTGCTGAAAATAAAAATCTTGCCGATTACTTTTGAAATAGTAACCGACGAATGTGCTGAAAATAAATCATGCAGATTACTTTTGAAATAGTAACCGACAAATGTGCTGAAAATAAAAATCTTGCCGATTACTTTTGAAATAGTAACCGACGAATGTGCTCAAAATAAATCTTGCCGATTACTTTTTAAATAGTAACCTACGAATATGCTGAAAATAAAAATCTTGCCGATTACTTTTGAAATAGTAACCGACGAATGTGCTGAAAATAAATCTTGCCGATTACTTTTTAAATAGTAACCGACGAATGTGCTGAAAATAAATCTTGCCGATTACTTTTAAAATAGTAACCGACGAATATGTTGAAAATAAAAATCTTGTCGATTACTTTTAAAATAGTAACCGACAAATATGCTAAAAGTAAAAATCTTGCCGATTACTTTTGAAATAGTAACCGACGAATGTGCTGAAAATAAATCATGCAGATTACTTTTGAAATAGTAACCGACAAATGTGCTGAAAATAAAAATCTTGCCGATTAGTTTTGAAATAGTAACCGACGAATGTGCTGAAAATAAATCATGCAGATTACTTTTGAAATAGTAACAGACAAATGTGCTGAAAATAAAAATCTTGCCGATTACTTTTGAAATAGTAACCGACGAATGTGCTGAAAAAAAATCTTGCCGATTACTTTTGAAATAGTAACCTACGAATATGCTGAAAATAAAAATCTTGCCGATTACTTTTGAAATAGTAACCGACGAATATGTTGAAAATAAAAATCTTGTCGATTACTTTTAAAATAGTAACCGACAAATATGCTAAAAATAAAAATCTTGCCGATTACTTTTGAAATAGTAACCGACGAATGTGCTGAAAATAAATCTTGTCGATTACCTTTGAAATAGCAACCGACGAATATGCTGAAAATAAAAATCTTGCCGATTACTTTTGAAATAGTAACAGACAAATGTGCTGAAAATAAAAGTCTTGCCGATTACTTTTGAAATAGTAACCGACGAATGTGTTGAAAACAAAGTCTTGCCGATTACTTTTGAAATAGTAACCGACGAATGTGCTGAAAATAAAGTCTTGCCGATTACTTCTGAAATAGTAACCGACGAATATGTTGAAAATAAAAATCTTGTCGATCAATTTTTAAATAGTAACCGACGAATGTGCTGAAAATAAATCTTGCTGATTACTTTTAAAATAGTAACCGACGAATATGTTGAAAATAAAAATCTTGTCGATTACTTTTAAAATAGTAACCGACAAATATGCTAAAAATAAAAATCTTGCCGATTACTTTTGAAATAGTAACCGACGAATGTGTTGAAAATAAATCTTGCCGATTACTTTTTAAATAGTAACCTACAAATATGCTGAAAATAAAAATCTTGCCGATTACTTTTGAAATAGTAACCGATGAATGTGCTGAAAATAAAGTCTTGCCGATTACTTCTGAAATAGTAACCGACGAATATGTTGAAAATAAAAATCTTGTCGATTACTTTTTAAATAGTAACCGACGAATGTGCTGAAAATAAATCTTGCCGATTACTTTTAAAATAGTAACCGACGAATATGTTGAAAATAAAAATCTTGTCGATTACTTTTAAAATAGTAACCGACAAATATGCTAAAAGTAAAAATCTTGCCGATTACTTTTGAAATAGTAACCGACGAATGTGCTGAAAATAAATCATGCAGATTACTTTTGAAATAGTAACCGACAAATGTGCTGAAAATAAAAATCTTGCCGATTAGTTTTGAAATAGTAACCGACGAATGTGCTGAAAATAAATCATGCAGATTACTTTTGAAATAGTAACCGACAAATGTGCTGAAGATAAAAATCTTGCCGATTACTTTTGAAATAGTAACCGACGAATGTGCTGAAAATAAAGTCTTGCCGATTACTTCTGAAATAGTAACCGACGAATATGTTGAAAATAAAAATCTTGTCGATTACTTTTTAAATAGTAACCGACGAATGTGCTGAAAATAAATCTTGCCGATTACTTTTAAAATAGTAACCGACGAATATGTTGAAAATAAAAATCTTGTCGATTACTTTTAAAATAGTAACCGACAAATATGCTAAAAGTAAAAATCTTGCTGATTACTTTTGAAATAGTAACCGACGAATGTGCTGAAAATAAATCATGCAGATTACTTTTGAAATAGTAACCGACAAATGTGCTGAAAATAAAAATCTTGCCGATTAGTTTTGAAATAGTAACCGACGAATGTGCTGAAAATAAATCATGCAGATTACATTTGAAATAGTAACCGACAAATGTGCTGAAAATAAAAATCTTGCCGATTACTTTTGAAATAGTAACCGACGAATGTGCTCAAAATAAATCTTGCCGATTACTTTTTAAATAGTAACCTACGAATATGCTGAAAATAAAAATCTTGCCGATTACTTTTGAAATAGTAACCGACAAATGTGCTGAAAATAAAAATCTTGCCGATTAGTTTTGAAATAGTAACCGACGAATGTGCTGAAAATAAATCATGCAGATTACTTTTGAAATAGTAACCGACAAATGTGCTGAAAATAAAAATCTTGCCGATTACTTTTGAAATAGTAACCGACGAATGTGCTGAAAATAAATCATGCAGATTACTTTTGAAATAGTAACCGACAAATGTGCTGAAAATAAAAATCTTGCCGATTACTTTTGAAATAGTAACCGACGAATGTGCTCAAAATAAATCTTGCCGATTACTTTTTAAATAGTAACCTACGAATATGCTGAAAATAAAAATCTTGCCGATTACTTTTGAAATAGTAACCGACGAATGTGCTGAAAATAAATCTTGCCGATTACTTTTTAAATAGTAACCGACGAATGTGCTGAAAATAAATCTTGCCGATTACTTTTAAAATAGTAACCGACGAATATGTTGAAAATAAAAATCTTGTCGATTACTTTTAAAATAGTAACCGACAAATATGCTAAAAGTAAAAATCTTGCCGATTACTTTTGAAATAGTAACCGACGAATGTGGTGAAAATAAATCATGCAGATTACTTTTGAAATAGTAACCGACAAATGTGCTGAAAATAAAAATCTTGCCGATTAGTTTTGAAATAGTAACCGACGAATGTGCTGAAAATAAATCATGCAGATTACTTTTGAAATAGTAACAGACAAATGTGCTGAAAATAAAAATCTTGTCGATTACTTTTAAAATAGTAACCGACAAATATGCTAAAAATAAAAATCTTGCCGATTACTTTTGAAATAGTAACCGACGAATGTGCTGAAAATAAATCTTGTCGATTACCTTTGAAATAGCAACCGACGAATATGCTGAAAATAAAAATCTTGCCGATTACTTTTGAAATAGTAACAGACAAATGTGCTGAAAATAAAAGTCTTGCCGATTACTTTTGAAATAGTAACCGACGAATGTGTTGAAAACAAAGTCTTGCCGATTACTTTTGAAATAGTAACCGACGAATGTGCTGAAAATAAAGTCTTGCCGATTACTTCTGAAATAGTAACCGACGAATATGTTGAAAATAAAAATCTTGTCGATCAATTTTTAAATAGTAACCGACGAATGTGCTGAAAATAAATCTTGCTGATTACTTTTAAAATAGTAACCGACGAATATGTTGAAAATAAAAATCTTGTCGATTACTTTTAAAATAGTAACCGACAAATATGCTAAAAATAAAAATCTTGCCGATTACTTTTGAAATAGTAACCGACGAATGTGTTGAAAATAAATCTTGCCGATTACTTTTTAAATAGTAACCTACAAATATGCTGAAAATAAAAATCTTGCCGATTACTTTTGAAATAGTAACCGATGAATGTGCTGAAAATAAAGTCTTGCCGATTACTTCTGAAATAGTAACCGACGAATATGTTGAAAATAAAAATCTTGTCGATTACTTTTTAAATAGTAACCGACGAATGTGCTGAAAATAAATCTTGCCGATTACTTTTAAAATAGTAACCGACGAATATGTTGAAAATAAAAATCTTGTCGATTACTTTTAAAATAGTAACCGACAAATATGCTAAAAGTAAAAATCTTGCCGATTACTTTTGAAATAGTAACCGACGAATGTGCTGAAAATAAATCATGCAGATTACTTTTGAAATAGTAACCGACAAATGTGCTGAAAATAAAAATCTTGCCGATTAGTTTTGAAATAGTAACCGACGAATGTGCTGAAAATAAATCATGCAGATTACTTTTGAAATAGTAACCGACAAATGTGCTGAAAATAAAAATCTTGCCGATTACTTTTGAAATAGTAACCGACGAATGTGCTGAAAATAAAGTCTTGCCGATTACTTCTGAAATAGTAACCGACGAATATGTTGAAAATAAAAATCTTGTCGATTACTTTTTAAATAGTAACCGACGAATGTGCTGAAAATAAATCTTGCCGATTACTTTTTAAATAGTAACCTACGAATATGCTGAAAATAAAAATCTTGCCGATTACTTTTGAAATAGTAACCGACGAATGTGGTGAAAATAAATCATGCAGATTACTTTTGAAATAGTAACCGACAAATGTGCTGAAAATAAAAATCTTGCCGATTAGTTTTGAAATAGTAACCGACGAATGTGCTGAAAATAAATCATGCAGATTACTTTTGAAATAGTAACAGACAAATGTGCTGAAAATAAAAATCTTGTCGATTACTTTTAAAATAGTAACCGACAAATATGCTAAAAATAAAAATCTTGCCGATTACTTTTGAAATAGTAACCGACGAATGTGCTGAAAATAAATCTTGTCGATTACCTTTGAAATAGCAACCGACGAATATGCTGAAAATAAAAATCTTGCCGATTACTTTTGAAATAGTAACAGACAAATGTGCTGAAAATAAAAGTCTTGCCGATTACTTTTGAAATAGTAACCGACGAATGTGTTGAAAACAAAGTCTTGCCGATTACTTTTGAAATAGTAACCGACGAATGTGCTGAAAATAAAGTCTTGCCGATTACTTCTGAAATAGTAACCGACGAATATGTTGAAAATAAAAATCTTGTCGATCAATTTTTAAATAGTAACCGACGAATGTGCTGAAAATAAATCTTGCTGATTACTTTTAAAATAGTAACCGACGAATATGTTGAAAATAAAAATCTTGTCGATTACTTTTAAAATAGTAACCGACAAATATGCTAAAAATAAAAATCTTGCCGATTACTTTTGAGATAGTAACCGACGAATGTGTTGAAAATAAATCTTGCCGATTACTTTTTAAATAGTAACCTACAAATATGCTGAAAATAAAAATCTTGCCGATTACTTTTGAAATAGTAACCGATGAATGTGCTGAAAATAAAGTCTTGCCGATTACTTCTGAAATAGTAACCGACGAATATGTTGAAAATAAAAATCTTGTCGATTACTTTTTAAATAGTAACCGACGAATGTGCTGAAAATAAATCTTGCCGATTACTTTTAAAATAGTAACCGACGAATATGTTGAAAATAAAAATCTTGTCGATTACTTTTAAAATAGTAACCGACAAATATGCTAAAAGTAAAAATCTTGCCGATTACTTTTGAAATAGTAACCGACGAATGTGCTGAAAATAAATCATGCAGATTACTTTTGAAATAGTAACCGACAAATGTGCTGAAAATAAAAATCTTGCCGATTAGTTTTGAAATAGTAACCGACGAATGTGCTGAAAATAAATCATGCAGATTACTTTTGAAATAGTAACCGACAAATGTGCTGAAAATAAAAATCTTGCCGATTACTTTTGAAATAGTAACCGACGAATGTGCTGAAAATAAAGTCTTGCCGATTACTTCTGAAATAGTAACCGACGAATATGTTGAAAATAAAAATCTTGTCGATTACTTTTTAAATAGTAACCGACGAATGTGCTGAAAATAAATCTTGCCGATTACTTTTAAAATAGTAACCGACGAATATGTTGAAAATAAAAATCTTGTCGATTACTTTTAAAATAGTAACCGACAAATATGCTAAAAGTAAAAATCTTGCCGATTACTTTTGAAATAGTAACCGACGAATGTGCTGAAAATAAATCATGCAGATTACTTTTGAAATAGTAACCGACAAATGTGCTGAAAATAAAAATCTTGCCGATTAGTTTTGAAATAGTAACCGACGAATGTGCTGAAAATAAATCATGCAGATTACTTTTGAAATAGTAACCGACAAATGTGCTGAAAATAAAAATCTTGCCGATTACTTTTGAAATAGTAACCGACGAATGTGCTCAAAATAAATCTTGCCGATTACTTTTTAAATAGTAACCTACGAATATGCTGAAAATAAAAATCTTGCCGATTACTTTTGAAATAGTAACCGACGAATATGCTGAAAATAAATCTTGCCGATTACTTTTTAAATAGTAACCGACGAATGTGCTGAAAATAAATCTTGCCGATTACTTTTAAAATAGTAACCGACGAATATGTTGAAAATAAAAATCTTGTCGATTACTTTTAAAATAGTAACCGACAAATATGCTAAAAGTAAAAATCTTGCCGATTACTTTTGAAATAGTAACCGACGAATGTGCTGAAAATAAATCATGCAGATTACTTTTGAAATAGTAACCGACAAATGTGCTGAAAATAAAAATCTTGCCGATTAGTTTTGAAATAGTAACCGACGAATGTGCTGAAAATAAATCATGCAGATTACTTTTGAAATAGTAACCGACAAATGTGCTGAAAATAAAAATCTTGCCGATTACTTTTGAAATAGTAACCGACGAATGTGCTGAAAAAAAATCTTGTCGATTACTTTTGAAATAGTAACCTACGAATATGCTGAAAATAAAAATCTTGCCGATTACTTTTGAAATAGTAACCGACGAATATGTTGAAAATAAAAATCTTGTCGATTACTTTTAAAATAGTAACCGACAAATATGCTAAAAATAAAAATCTTGCCGATTTCTTTTGAAATAGTAACCGACGAATGTGCTGAAAATAAATCTTGCCGTTTACCTTTGAAATAGCAACCGACGAATATGCTGAAAATAAAAATCTTGCCGATTACTTTTGAAATAGTAACAGACAAATGTGCTGAAAATAAAAGTCTTGCCGATTACTTTTGAAATAGTAACCGACGAATGTGTTGAAAACAAAGTCTTGCCGATTACTTTTGAAATAGTAACCGACGAATGTGCTGAAAATAAAGTCTTGCCGATTACTTCTGAAATAGTAACCGACAAATATGTTGAAAATAAAAATCTTGTCGATTACTTTTTAAATAGTAACCGACGAATGTGCTGAAAATAAATCTTGCCGATTACTTTTAAAATAGTAACCGACGAATATGTTGAAAATAAAAATCTTGTCGATTACTTTTAAAATAGTAACCGACAAATATGCTAAAAATAAAAATCTTGCCGATTACTTTTGAAATAGTAACCGACGAATGTGCTGAAAATAAATCATGGAGATTACTTTTGAAATAGTAACCGACAAATGTGCTGAAAATAAAAATCTTGCCGATTAGTTTTGAAATAGTAACGGACGAATGTGCTGAAAATAAATCATGCAAATTACTTTAGAAATAGTAACCGACAAATGTGCTGAAAATAAAAATCTTGCCGATTACTTTTGAAATAGTAACCGACGAATGTGTTGAAAATAAATCTTGCCGATTACTTTTTAAATAGTAACCTACAAATATGCTGAAAATAAAAATCTTGCCGATTACTTTTGAAATAGTAACCGACGAATGTGCTGAAAATAAATCTTGCCGATTACTTTTAAAATAGTAACCGACGAATATGTTGAAAATAAAAATCTTGTCGATTACTTTTAAAATAGTAACCGACAAATATGCTAAAAGTAAAAATCTTGCCGATTACTTTTGAAATAGTAACCGACGAATGTGCTGAAAATAAATCATGCAGATTACTTTTGAAATAGTAACCGACAAATGTGCTGAAAATAAAAATCTTGCCGATTAGTTTTGAAATAGTAACCGACGAATGTGCTGAAAATAAATCATGCAGATTACTTTTGAAATAGTAACCGACAAATGTGCTGAAAATAAAAATCTTGCCGATTACTTTTGAAATAGGAACCGACGAATGTGCTGAAAATAAAGTCTTGCCGATTACTTCTGAAATAGTAACCGACGAATATGTTGAAAATAAAAATCTTGTCGATTACTTTTTAAATTGTAACCGACGAATGTGCTGAAAATAAATCTTGCCGATTACTTTTAAAATAGTAACCGACGAATATGTTGAAAATAAAAATCTTGTCGATTACTTTTAAAATAGTAACCGACAAATATGCTAAAAGTAAAAATCTTGCCGATTACTTTTGAAATAGTAACCGACGAATGTGCTGAAAATAAATCATGCAGATTACTTTTGAAATAGTAACCGACAAATGTGCTGAAAATAAAAATCTTGCCGATTAGTTTTGAAATAGTAACCGACGAATGTGCTGAAAATAAATCATGCAGATTACTTTTGAAATAGTAACCGACAAATGTGCTGAAAATAAAAATCTTGCCGATTACTTTTGAAATAGTAACCGACGAATGTGCTGAAAAAAAATCTTGCCGATTACTTTTGAAATAGTAACCTACGAATATGCTGAAAATAAAAATCTTGCCGATTACTTTTGAAATAGTAACCGACGAATATGTTGAAAATAAAAATCTTGTCGATTACTTTTAAAATAGTAACCGACAAATATGCTAAAAATAAAAATCTTGCCGATTACTTTTGAAATAGTAACCGACGAATGTGCTGAAAATAAATCTTGCCGATTACCTTTGAAATAGCAACCGACGAATATGCTGAAAATAAAAATCTTGCCGATTACTTTTGAAATAGTAACAGACAAATGTGCTGAAAATAAAAGTCTTGCCGATTACTTTTGAAATAGTAACCGACGAATGTGTTGAAAACAAAGTCTTGCCGATTACTTTTGAAATAGTAACCGACGAATGTGCTGAAAATAAAGTCTTGCCGATTACTTCTGAAATAGTAACCGACAAATATGTTGAAAATAAAAATCTTGTCGATTACTTTTTAAATAGTAACCGACGAATGTGCTGAAAATAAATCTTGCCGATTACTTTTAAAATAGTAACCGACGAATATGTTGAAAATAAAAATCTTGTCGATTACTTTTAAAATAGTAACCGACAAATATGCTAAAAGTAAAAATCTTGCCGATTACTTTTGAAATAGTAACCGACGAATGTGCTGAAAATAAATCATGCAGATTACTTTTGAAATAGTAACCGACAAATGTGCTGAAAATAAAAATCTTGCCGATTAGTTTTGAAATAGTAACCGACGAATGTGCTGAAAATAAATCATGCAGATTACTTTTGAAATAGTAACCGACAAATGTGCTGAAAATAAAAATCTTGCCGATTACTTTTGAAATAGTAACCGACGAATGTGCTGAAAATAAAGTCTTGCCGATTACTTCTGAAATAGTAACCGACGAATATGTTGAAAATAAAAATCTTGTCGATTACTTTTTAAATAGTAACCGACGAATGTGCTGAAAATAAATCTTGCCGATTACTTTTAAAATAGTAACCGACGAATATGTTGAAAATAAAAATCTTGTCGATTACTTTTAAAATAGTAACCGACAAATATGCTAAAAGTAAAAATCTTGCCGATTACTTTTGAAATAGTAACCGACGAATGTGCTGAAAATAAATCATGCAGATTACTTTTGAAATAGTAACCGACAAATGTGCTGAAAATAAAAATCTTGCCGATTAGTTTTGAAATAGTAACCGACGAATGTGCTGAAAATAAATCATGCAGATTACTTTTGAAATAGTAACCGACAAATGTGCTGAAAATAAAAATCTTGCCGATTACTTTTGAAATAGTAACCGACGAATGTGCTGAAAAAAAATCTTGCCGATTACTTTTGAAATAGTAACCTACGAATATGCTGAAAATAAAAATCTTGCCGATTACTTTTGAAATAGTAACCGACGAATATGTTGAAAATAAAAATCTTGTCGATTACTTTTAAAATAGTAACCGACAAATATGCTAAAAATAAAAATCTTGCCGATTACTTTTGAAATAGTAACCGACGAATGTGCTGAAAATAAATCTTGCCGATTACCTTTGAAATAGCAACCGACGAATATGCTGAAAATAAAAATCTTGCCGATTACTTTTGAAATAGTAACAGACAAATGTGCTGAAAATAAAAGTCTTGCCGATTACTTTTGAAATAGTAACCGACGAATGTGTTGAAAACAAAGTCTTGCCGATTACTTTTGAAATAGTAACCGACGAATGTGCTGAAAATAAAGTCTTGCCGATTACTTCTGAAATAGTAACCGACAAATATGTTGAAAATAAAAATCTTGTCGATTACTTTTTAAATAGTAACCGACGAATGTGCTGAAAATAAATCTTGCCGATTACTTTTAAAATAGTAACCGACGAATATGTTGAAAATAAAAATCTTGTCGATTACTTTTAAAATAGTAACCGACAAATATGCTAAAAATAAAAATCTTGCCGATTACTTTTGAAATAGTAACCGACGAATGTGCTGAAAATAAATCATGGAGATTACTTTTGAAATAGTAACCGACAAATGTGCTGAAAATAAAAATCTTGCCGATTAGTTTTGAAATAGTAACGGACGAATGTGCTGAAAATAAATCATGCAAATTACTTTAGAAATAGTAACCGACAAATGTGCTGAAAATAAAAATCTTGCCGATTACTTTTGAAATAGTAACCGACGAATGTGTTGAAAATAAATCTTGCCGATTACTTTTTAAATAGTAACCTACAAATATGCTGAAAATAAAAATCTTGCCGATTACTTTTGAAATAGTAACCGACGAATGTGCTGAAAATAAATCTTGCCGATTACTTTTAAAATAGTAACCGACGAATATGTTGAAAATAAAAATCTTGTCGATTACTTTTAAAATAGTAACCGACAAATATGCTAAAAGTAAAAATCTTGCCGATTACTTTTGAAATAGTAACCGACGAATGTGCTTAAAATAAATCATGCAGATTACTTTTGAAATAGTAACCGACAAATGTGCTGAAAATAAAAATCTTGCCGATTAGTTTTGAAATAGTAACCGACGAATGTGCTGAAAATAAATCATGCAGATTACTTTTGAAATAGTAACCGACAAATGTGCTGAAAATAAAAATCTTGCCGATTACTTTTGAAATAGTAACCGACGAATGTGCTGAAAATAAATCTTCCCGATTACTTTTTCAATAGTAACCTACGAATATGCTGAAAATAAAAATCTTGCCGATTACTTTTGAAATAGTAACCGACGAATGTGCTGAAAATAAAGTCTTGCCGATTACTTTTGAAATAGTAACCGACGAATATGTTGAAAATAAAAATCTTGTCGATTACTTTTGAAATAGTAACCGACGAATGTGCTGAAAATAAAGCTTGCCGATTACTTTTAAAGTAGTAACTGACGAATATGTTGAAAATAAAAATCTTGTCGATTACTTTTAAAATAGTAACCGACAAATATGCTAAAAATAAAAATCTTGCCAATTACTTTTGAAATAGTAACCGACGAATGTGCTGAAAATAAATCCTGCCGATTACCTTTCAAATAGCAACCGACGAATATGCTGAAAATAAAAATCTTGCCGATTACTTTTGAAATAGTAACAGACAAATGTGCTGAAAATAAAAGTCTTGCCGATTACTTTTGAAATAGTAACCGACGAATGTGTTGAAAACAAAGTCTTGCCGATTACTTTTGAAATAGTAACCGACGAATGTGCTGAAAATAAATCATGCCGATTACTTTTGAAATAGTAACCGACAAATGTGCTAAAAATAATCCATGTCGATTACCTTTGAAATGGTAACCGACGAATATGCTAAAAATAAAAATCTTGTCGATTACTTTTGAAATAGTAACCGACGAATGTGCAGAAAATAGATCATGCCGGTTACTTTTGAAATAGTAACCGACAAATGTGCTGAAAATAAAAATCTTGTCGATTACTTTTGAAATAGTAACCGACGAATGTGTTGAAAACAAAGTCTTGCCGATTACTTTTGAAATAGTAACCGGCGAATGTGCTGAAAATAAATCATGCCGATTACTTTTGAAATAGTAACCGACAAATGTGCTAAAAATAATCCATGTCGATTACCTTTGAAATGGTAACCGACGAATATGCTAAAAATAAAAATCTTGTCGATTACTTTTGAAATAGTAACCGACGAATGTGCTGAAAATAAATCATGCCGATTACTTTCGAAATAGTAAGCGACGAATATGTTGAAAATAAAAATCTTACCGATTACTTTTAAAATAGTAACCAACGAATGTACTGAAAATAAATCTTGCCGATTACTTTTGAAATAGTAACCGACAAATGTGCTGAAAATAAAAATCTTGCCGATTACTTTTGAAATTGTAACCGACAAATGTGCTGAAAATAAAAATCTTGCCAATTACTTTTGAAATAATAACCGACGAATGTGCTGAAAATAAATCATGGAGATTACTTTTGAAATAGTAACCGACAAATGTGCTGAAAATAAAAATCTTGCCGATTAGTTTTGAAATAGTAACGGACGAATGTGCTGAAAATAAATCATGCACATTACTTTAGAAATAGTAACCGACAAATGTGCTGAAAATAAAAATCTTGCCGATTACTTTTGAAATAGTAACCGACGAATGTGTTGAAAATAAATCTTGCCGATTACTTTTTAAATAGTAACCTACAAATATGCTGAAAATAAAAATCTTGCCGATTACTTTTGAAATAGTAACCGACGAATGTGCTGAAAATAAATCTTGCCGATTACTTTTAAAATAGTAACCGACGAATATGTTGAAAATAAAAATCTTGTCGATTACTTTTAAAATAGTAACCGACAAATATGCTAAAAGTAAAAATCTTGCCGATTACTTTTGAAATAGTAACCGACGAATGTGCTTAAAATAAATCATGCAGATTACTTTTGAAATAGTAACCGACAAATGTGCTGAAAATAAAAATCTTGCCGATTAGTTTTGAAATAGTAACCGACGAATGTGCTGAAAATAAATCATGCAGATTACTTTTGAAATAGTAACCGACAAATGTGCTGAAAATAAAAATCTTGCCGATTACTTTTGAAATAGTAACCGACGAATGTGCTGAAAATAAATCTTGCCGATTACTTTTTAAATAGTAACCTACGAATATGCTGAAAATAAAAATCTTGCCGATTACTTTTGAAATAGTAACCGACGAATGTGCTGAAAATAAAGTCTTGCCGATTACTTTTGAAATAGTAACCGACGAATATGTTGAAAAATAAAAATCTTGTCGATTACTTTTGAAATAGTAACCGACGAATGTGCTGAAAATAAATCTTGCCGATTACTTTTAAAGTAGTAACTGACGAATATGTTGAAAATAAAAATCTTGTCGATTACTTTTAAAATAGTAACCGACAAATTTGCTAAAAATAAAAATCTTGCCGATTACTTTTGAAATAGTAACCGACGAATGTGCTGAAAATAAATCCTGCCGATTACCTTTCAAATAGCAACCGACGAATATGCTGAAAATAAAAATCTTGCCGATTACTTTTGAAATAGTAACAGACAAATGTGCTGAAAATAAAAGTCTTGCCGATTACTTTTGAAATAGTAACCGACGAATGTGTTGAAAACAAAGTCTTGCCGATTACTTTTGAAATAGTAACCGACGAATGTGCTGAAAATAAATCATGCCGATTACTTTTGAAATAGTAACCGACAAATGTGCTAAAAATAATCCATGTCGATTACCTTTGAAATGGTAACCGACGAATATGCTAAAAATAAAAATCTTGTCGATTACTTTTGAAATAGTAACCGACGAATGTGCAGAAAATAGATCATGCCGATTACTTTTGAAATAGTAACCGACAAATGTGCTGAAAATAAAAATCTTGTCGATTACTTTTGAAATAGTAACCGACGAATGTGTTGAAAACAAAGTCTTGCCGATTACTTTTGAAATAGTAACCGGCGAATGTGCTGAAAATAAATCATGCCGATTACTTTTGAAATAGTAACCGACAAATGTGCTAAAAATAATCCATGTCGATTACCTTTGAAATGGTAACCGACGAATATGCTAAAAATAAAAATCTTGTCGATTACTTTTGAAATAGTAACCGACGAATGTGCTGAAAATAAATCATGCCGATTACTTTCGAAATAGTAAGCGACGAATATGTTGAAAATAAAAATCTTACCGATTACTTTTAAAATAGTAACCAACGAATGTACTGAAAATAAATCTTGCCGATTACTTTTGAAATAGTAACCGACAAATGTGCTGAAAATAAAAATCTTGCCGATTACTTTTGAAATTGTAACCGACAAATGTGCTGAAAATAAAAATCTTGCCAATTACTTTTGAAATAGTAACCGACGAATATGCTGAAAATAAAAATCTTGCCGATTACTTTTGAAATAGTAACCGACGAATGTGCTGAAAATAAAGTCTTGCCGATTACTTCTGAAATAGTAACCGACGAATATGTTGAAAATAAAAATCTTATCGATTACTTTTTAAATAGTAACCGACGAATGTGCTGAAAATAAATCTTGCCGGTTACTTTTAAAATAGTAACCGACGAATATGTTGAAAATAAAAATCTTGTCGATTACTTTTAAAATAGTAACCGACAAATATGCTAAAAATAAAAATCTTGCCGATTACTTTTGAAATAGTAACCGACGAATGTGCTGAAAATAAATCATGCAAATTACTTTTGAAATAGTAACCGACAAATGTGCTGAAAATAAAAATCTTGCCGATTACTTTCGAAATAGTAACCGACGAATGTGCTGAAAATAAAGTCTTGCCGATTACTTTTGAAATAGTAACCGACAAATGTGCTGAAAATAAAAATCTTGCCGATTACTTTTGAAATAGTAACTGACGAATGTGCTGAAAATAAATCATGCAGATTACTTTTGAAATAGTAACCGACAAATGTGCTGAAAATAAAAATCTTGCCGATTACTTTTGAAATAGTAACCGACGAATGTGCTGAAAATAAATCTTGCCGATTACTTTTGAAATATTAACCGACGAATATGCTGAAAATTAAAATCTTGCCGATTACTTTTGAAATAGTAACCGACAAATATGTTGAAAATAAAGTCTTGCCGATTACTTCTGAAATAGTAACCGACGAATATGTTGAAAATAAAAACCTTGTCGATTACTTTTTAAATGTGGTGTGAAAGGCCACAAGAGTAATGCTTGCACCCGTGATGAGAAGAAGTGTTTCAGATGCGGAAAGAAGGGCCACATTGTCACCGAATGCAAGCGTGGGGACATTGTTTGTTTCAACTGTAATGAAGAAGGTCACATTGGTTCTCAGTGCACTCAGCCTAAGAAGGCGCAGACCAGTGGTAGAGTTTTTGCCTTGACCGGTACTCAGACTGATCAGGAGGATCGACTTATCAGAGGTACTTGTTTCTTTAGTGGTACTCCTTTAATTGCTATAATAGATACTGGTGCTACACATTGTTTCATTGCTATTGACTGTGCACAAAGATTGGGTTTGATTATGTCTGATATGAATGGGGAGATGGTTGTTGAAACTCCAGCTAAGGGTTCAGTAACTACTTCCCTTGTGTGTTTAAGTTGTCCGTTGTCTGTTTTTGGTAGAGATTTTGAAGTTGATCTCGTTTGTTTGCCATTGGTGGGAATGGATGTAATATTGGGAATGAATTGGTTGGAATACAATCATGTCCTGATCAATTGTTTTACGAAGACGGTGCGGTTTTCTTCTGCTGAAGAAGAGAGTGGAGCAGAATTCCTATCCACAAGAGAGATGAAGCGTTTAGAAAAGGATGGCGTGTTGATGTTTTCTTTGTTGGCATTCTTGTCGGTGGAGAACCAAGCTGTGATTGATGGGCTGCCTGTTGTGAAGGAATTTCCTGAAGTTTTCCCTGATGAGATTCCAGATGTGCCACCGGAGAGAGAAGTGGAATTTTCGATAGACCTTGTGCCGGGTACGAAGCCTGTGTCGATGGCTCCTTACCGTATGTCAGCTTCGGAGTTAGCTGAGTTAAAGAAGCAATTAGAAGACTTGCTTGACAAGAAGTTTGTGAGACCGAGTGTTTCACCGTGGGGAGCGCCGGTGTTGTTGGTAAAGAAGAAGGATGGTAGCATGCGGTTGTGTATTGATTACCGACAGCTGAATAAAGTGACGATTAAGAATAGGTATCCACTTCCGAGAATAGATGATTTGATGGATCAACTAGTGGGTGCCCGCGTTTTTAGCAAGATTGATTTGAGGTCAGGTTACCATCAGATAAAGGTGAAGGATGAGGATATGCAGAAGACGGCGTTTAGGACGCGTTATGGTCATTATGAGTATAAGGTGATGCCTTTCGGTGTTACCAATGCACCTGGTGTGTTTATGGAATATATGAACAGAATTTTCCATGAGTATCTGGATCAGTTTGTAGTAGTCTTTATTGATGATATATTGATTTATTCTAAGACTGAAGCCGAGCATGCAGAGCATTTGAAGATTGTACTGCAAGTGCTGAAGGAAAAGAAGCTGTATGCCAAGTTATCCAAGTGCGAGTTCTGGCTGAATGAAGTAAGTTTTCTTGGTCACATTATTTCTGGTAAAGGTATTGCTGTAGATCCTTCGAAGGTTGATGTTGTGTCGCAGTGGGAGGCACCAAAGTCAGTTACCGAGGTAAGAAGTTTTCTTGGGTTGGCTGGTTATTACCGCAGGTTTATTGAAGGATTTTCGAAGTTGGCACTTCCTTTGACGCAATTGACTTGTAAAGGGAAGGCATTTGTGTGGGATGCTCAATGTGAGAGTAGTTTCAATGAGTTGAAGCAAAGATTGACGACTGCTCCTATTTTAATTTTGCCAAAGCCAGAAGAGCCTTTTGTGGTTTATTGTGATGCATCTAAGCTGGGATTAGGTGGTGTTTTGATGCAAGATGACAAGGTGGTTGCGTATGCTTCTAGACAGCTGAGAGTGCATGAAAAGAATTATCCTACGCATGATTTAGAGTTGGCAGCCGTGGTGTTTGTGTTGAAAATTTGGAGGCATTATTTGTATGGTTCCAGATTCGAGGTGTTTAGTGACCATAAGAGTTTAAAGTACCTGTTTGACCAGAAGGAGTTGAACATGAGGCAGAGAAGGTGGCTTGAGTTGCTTAAGGACTACGATTTTGGCTTGAATTACCATCCCGGTAAAGCTAATGTTGTGGCTGATGCGTTGAGTAGAAAGACATTGCATATGTCTGCCATGATGGTGAAAGAGTTCGAGTTACTTGAACAGTTCAGAGATTTGAGTCTTGTTTGTGAAAGATCACCTCAGAGCGTGAAGTTGGGTATGTTAAAGATTAATAGTGATTTCTTGAGTAGTATCAAGGAGGCCCAGAAGATTGATGTTAAGTTTGTTGATTTGATGACTGCTAATGATCAGAATGTAGATGATGACTTCAAGGTCGATGAACAAGGTGTGTTGAGGTTTAGAGGAAGGATTTGTATTCCCGATGATGAGGGTTTGAAGAAGTTGATCTTAGAAGAAAGTCATAAGAGTAGTTTGAGTATTCATCCTGGAGCTACTAAAATGTATCATGACTTGAAGAAATTATTTTGGTGGTCCGGTTTGAAAAGAGATGTTGCTCAGTTTGTGTATGCTTGTTTGACTTGCCAGAAGTCTAAGGTTGAGCATCAGAAGCCTGCAGGGCTGTTGACTCCGTTAGATGTACCTGAGTGGAAGTGGGATAGCATTTCTATGGACTTTGTAACGAGTTTACCGAATACTCCAAGAGGGCATGATGCCATTTGGGTCGTGGTCGACAGGTTGACTAAGTCGGCGCACTTTATTCCGATCAACATTACTTATCCGGTAGCTCAGTTGGCGGAGATTTATATCCGTGACATTGTGAAATTGCATGGTGTTCCGTCAAGTATTGTGTCGGATAGAGATCCGAGGTTTACTTCAAGGTTTTGGAAAAGCTTACAAGATGCATTGGGTTCGAAGTTAAGATTGAGTTCGGCTTATCATCCGCAGACAGATGGTCAGTCGGAGAGGACTATCCAATCCTTGGAGGATTTGTTGAGGGTGTGTGTACTCGAGCAAGGTGGAGCTTGGGACAGCCACTTACCGTTGATAGAGTTCACCTATAACAATAGTTACCATTCGAGTATTGGTATGGCACCGTTCGAAGCTTTGTATGGTCGAAGGTGTAGAACTCCTCTATGTTGGTTTGAGTCGGGTGAAAGTATTGTGTTAGGACCTGAGTTAGTACAGCAGACTACGGAAAAGGTCAAGATGATAAGAGAAAAGATGAAAGCATCTCAAGATCGTCAGAAGAGTTACCATGACAAAAGGAGGAAAGCCCTTGAATTCCAGGAGGGTGATCATGTGTTCTTGAGGGTTACTCCGATGACAGGTGTAGGACGTGCATTGAAGTCGAAGAAGTTGACTCCAAAGTTCATTGGTCCTTATCAGATTTCCGAGAGAATTGGAACCGTGGCGTATCGGATCGGATTGCCACCACATCTATCGAACTTGCATGATGTGTTTCATGTCTCGCAGTTGAGAAAGTATGTAGCTGATCCTTCGCATGTTATTCCGAGAGATGATGTGCAAGTTAGAGATAATCTTACTGTTGAGACTTTGCCTTTGAGGATTGATGATCGCAAGGTGAAACAGTTGAGAGGCAAGGAAATACCTCTGGTTAGAGTTGTTTGGGGCGGTGTAACCGGTGAGAGTTTGACTTGGGAGTTAGAAAGCAAGATGCAAGAGTCCTACCCTGAGTTGTTTGTTGCTTAAGGTATTATTTCGAGGACGAAATTCTCTAAGTTGGGAAGAGTTGTAACGCCCCAGTTGTTATTTTATTATTTTTGGTTGATTTAATATGTTTTATGTATTTTATACAATTTATGTTGATTTATGTGAATGATTGGTAATTGTTATTTTGTGGTATTTTATTATATGAGAATTAGTAATGATTTTATTATTTAAGTGAAAATAGTAGAAATAATGGTTATTTAGATTAAAGGGATTTATTTAGAATAATTAGAATTAAGGAGGGGGGGGTTACACTTTAATTAGGAGATTAAGTGAGGAGTTAAGGAAAAGAAAAGGTTTTGAGTTTTGTGGAAAAGGAAAGAAAGAGTCAGACAAAACATTTTCACGTATCAGTAAGAAAACAAGAGTTTTGGGAGAAAAGAGCCAAGAACCAAGGGGGAGAGCTAGGAAGAGGGAGATTCATCCATTGTTGTAGAAATTTGCTGAATTAAGGTAAGGGTGGGTTTACTCTTCAATTGTCAATATATATGTATATGATTTCATGAATTTGGATTGAAAAATTGTAGTTTGAAACTAGGTTAAGAATATGTTGAATTGCTCATTTTCTTGATGAATTGTGTTGTAATGTTGTTGTTATGATATGTTCTGATGTTTTGTTGTGCCTTAAACCCATGAACATTGTTTCTAAACCAATTTGGGTGATTGGGGGATTAAAAATGGGATTTTTGGATGAAAATGGAGTTAGAAATCGTAGGTTAAATTCTGCCCAGATGAGCACTCGCTCAAGCGAAATGCCCTTCGCTCAAGCGAGCAACACTTTGCTACGCCCAGTCTGAATTTTTAGCCGCTCGCTTAAGCGAGCCACGAGCGAACCCCAAGCGAGCAAAATGCTAACCTTCGTCATTTGCGTCGCTTAAGCGAGATACGCCCAGAATAGTGTATTTGACCTGTTCGCTTAAGCGAACCAGAAGCGAGCTTCAAGCGAACAAAAACCCAACCTTCGTCATTTGACTCGCTCAAGCGAGATGCTGCTCGCTTAAGCGAGCTGGGTCCTGTGCGACCCAAAAATGTGATTTTTCTAAAGTGTTCCAAACCCAAACCTAAGCTTTCTAAGATGATTATTATATTTATTAAGAATTGTTTAGATGATAAAAACTATGTTATGATGATGTTTAAGATGAAATTACGTATGTTGATGTGCAAGTAATGATACCTTGTTATTTGAGTTGCCTTGTTGATGTTGAGTGGTCTTGTCCAGTTGGGGAGGGTATCCTAAGTTGTTGTGGTTGTTGGTTGCATGCTGATATGCTCCATTAAGATGTTGGGTTGTATGCAGATATACACCATAGAGTCATTTCATGCTCATGTGCATTTGTTGGGGGCTTATTGCCCTGGAATGTTTATCATTCACTGTTGGGGGCTTATTGCCCTGGAACGCTTTATCGTTCACCTGTTGGGGGCTTATTGCCCTGGGATGCTTTAACCATCCAAACTGTTGGGGGCTTATTGCCCTGGAATGCTTAGCATTCAACGCGCGTAGTTGGTACCACATGCATAATGCATTAGATGTTTATGGAGTCTTGCATTAGTTGTAAGTGTGAGTTGTCCTTTTGGGATTGTTGTTGGTGAGATGTCGCCACAATTGTTGTTGTTATTGCTGTTGTTATGAATCAAAGATGAATGTAAATGATAGTATTGAGATGATAATGTTAATAATGTTGCTGTCTGTTGTTGTTGTTTCAATTTACTTTGATGATTCATATATCTGTATATTTACTTTTGATTTGTGAACTCACCCCTTCTGCTGGAATTGCCGCCTTGTGGGCAAGTGCAGGTAGTGAAGGCTTGTAGGTTGATGGCTCCTGTGTCTAGGGCTCTGATGCGTAGAGGGATGGGAATATTGCATATTTAATTCTTCATTCCTTATGTATCACTTGTTGAACTATGTTGTTGATTTCATTATTGGAAAATATTGTTATGTTAATGGCCTTTGTGCCAAGATTATGATGTTGTGGTTGAATATGATTTCTAATTAAAGATTTTCCGCTGCAGAATTTTAATATGATGATATTGTATGTTGGTTTTAAATAGTTTTTATATTCTATTTAAATGAAATTTTGAAAAGTAGATGTAATATCTCGTTGTTTGTTGAACTCTGATAATTGTTGCATATTATTATGTCATATTTGGGAACGGGGTGTTACAGTGCTGAAAATAAATCATGCAGATTACTTTTGAAATAGTAACCGACAAATGTGCTGAAAATAAAAATCTTGCCGATTACTTTTGAAATAGTAACCGACAAATGTGTTGAAAATAAATCTTGCCGATTACTTTTTAAATAGTAACCTACAAATATGCTGAAAATAAAAATCTTGCCGATTACTTTTGAAATAGTAACCGATGAATGTGCTGAAAATAAAGTCTTGCCGATTACTTCAGAAATAGTAACCGACGAATATGTTGAAAATAAAAATCTTGTCGATTACTTTTTAAATAGTAACCGACGAATGTGCTGAAAATAAATCTTGCCGATTGCTTTTAAAATAGTAACCGACGAATATGTTGAAAATAAAAATCTTGTCGATTACTTTTAAAATAGTAACCGACAAATATGCTAAAAGTAAAAATCTTGCCGATTACTTTTGAAATAGTAACCGACGAATGTGCTGAAAATAAATCATGCAGATTACTTTTGAAATAGTAACCGACAAATGTGCTGAAAATAAAAATCTTGCCGATTAGTTTTGAAATAGTAACCGACGAATGTGCTGAAAATAAATCATGCAGATTACTTTTGAAATAGTAACCGACAAATGTGCTGAAAATAAAAATCTTGCCGATTACTTTTGAAATAGTAACCGACGAATGTGCTGAAAATAAAGTCTTGCCGATTACTTCTGAAATAGTAACCGACGAATATGTTGAAAATAAAAATCTTGTCGATTACTTTTTAAATAGTAACCGACGAATGTGCTGAAAATAAATCTTGCCGATTACTTTTAAAATAGTAACCGACGAATATGTTGAAAATAAAAATCTTGTCGATTACTTTTAAAATAGTAACCGACAAATATGCTAAAAGTAAAAATCTTGCCGATTACTTTTGAAATAGTAACCGACGAATGTGCTGAAAATAAATCATGCAGATTACTTTTGAAATAGTAACCGACAAATGTGCTGAAAATAAAAATCTTGCCGATTAGTTTTGAAATAGTAACCGACGAATGTGCTGAAAATAAATCATGCAGATTACTTTTGAAATAGTAACCGACAAATGTGCTGAAAATAAAAATCTTGCCGATTACTTTTGAAATAGTAACCGACGAATGTGCTGAAAATAAAGTCTTGCCGATTACTTCTGAAATAGTAACCGACGAATATGTTGAAAATAAAAATCTTGTCGATTACTTTTTAAATAGTAACCGACGAATGTGCTGAAAATAAATCTTGCCGATTACTTTTAAAATAGTAACCGACGAATATGTTGAAAATAAAAATCTTGTCGATTACTTTTAAAATAGTAACCGACAAATATGCTAAAAGTAAAAATCTTGCCGATTACTTTTGAAATAGTAACCGACGAATGTGCTGAAAATAAATCATGCAGATTACTTTTGAAATAGTAACCGACAAATGTGCTGAAAATAAAAATCTTGCCGATTAGTTTTGAAATAGTAACCGACGAATGTGCTGAAAATAAATCATGCAGATTACTTTTGAAATAGTAACCGACAAATGTGCTGAAAATAAAAATCTTGCCGATTACTTTTGAAATAGTAACCGACGAATGTGCTGAAAATAAAGTCTTGCCGATTACTTCTGAAATAGTAACCGACGAATATGTTGAAAATAAAAATCTTGTCGATTACTTTTTAAATAGTAACCGACGAATGTGCTGAAAATAAATCTTGCCGATTACTTTTAAAATAGTAACCGACGAATATGTTGAAAATAAAAATCTTGTCGATTACTTTTAAAATAGTAACCGACAAATATGCTAAAAGTAAAAATCTTGCCGATTACTTTTGAAATAGTAACCGACGAATGTGCTGAAAATAAATCATGCAGATTACTTTTGAAATAGTAACCGACAAATGTGCTGAAAATAAAAATCTTGCCGATTACTTTTGAAATAGTAACCGACGAATGTGCTCAAAATAAATCTTGCCGATTACTTTTTAAATAGTAACCTACGAATATGCTGAAAATAAAAATCTTGCCGATTACTTTTTAAATAGTAACCGACGAATGTGCTGAAAATAAATCTTGCCGATTACTTTTAAAATAGCAACCGACGAATATGTTGAAAATAAAAATCTTGTCGATTACTTTTAAAATAGTAACCGACAAATATGCTAAAAGTAAAAATCTTGCCGATTACTTTTGAAATAGTAACCGACGAATGTGCTGAAAATAAATCATGCAGATTACTTTTGAAATAGTAACCGACAAATGTGCTGAAAATAAAAATCTTGCCGATTAGTTTTGAAATAGTAACCGACGAATGTGCTGAAAATAAATCATGCAGATTACTTTTGAAATAGTAACCGACAAATGTGCTGAAAATAAAAATCTTGCCGATTACTTTTGAAATAGTAACCGACGAATGTGCTGAAAAAAAATCTTGCCGATTACTTTTGAAATAGTAACCTACGAATATGCTGAAAATAAAAATCTTGCCGATTACTTTTGAAATAGTAACCGACGAATATGTTGAAAATAAAAATCTTGTCGATTACTTTTAAAATAGTAACCGACAAATATGCTAAAAATAAAAATCTTGCCGATTACTTTTGAAATAGTAACCGACGAATGTGCTGAAAATAAATCTTGCCGATTACCTTTGAAATAGCAACCGACGAATATGCTGAAAATAAAAATCTTGCCGATTACTTTTGAAATAGTAACAGACAAATGTGCTGAAAATAAAAGTCTTGCCGATTACTTTTGAAATAGTAACCGACGAATGTGTTGAAAACAAAGTCTTGCCGATTACTTTTGAAATAGTAACCGACGAATGTGCTGAAAATAAAGTCTTGCCGATTACTTCTGAAATAGTAACCGACGAATATGTTGAAAATAAAAATCTTGTCGATCAATTTTTAAATAGTAACCGACGAATGTGCTGAAAATAAATCTTGCTGATTACTTTTAAAATAGTAACCGACGAATATGTTGAAAATAAAAATCTTGTCGATTACTTTTAAAATAGTAACCGACAAATATGCTAAAAATAAAAATCTTGCCGATTACTTTTGAAATAGTAACCGACGAATGTGCTGAAAATAAATCATGGAGATTACTTTTGAAATAGTAACCGACAAATGTGCTGAAAATAAAAATCTTGCCGATTAGTTTTGAAATAGTAACCGACGAATGTGCTGAAAATAAATCATGCAAATTACTTTAGAAATAGTAACCGACAAATGTGCTGAAAATAAAAATCTTGCGATTACTTTTGAAATAGTAACCGACGAATGTGTTGAAAATAAATCTTGCCGATTACTTTTTAAATAGTAACCTACAAATATGCTGAAAATAAAAATCTTGCCGATTACTTTTGAAATAGTAACCGACGAATGTGCTGAAAATAAATCTTGCCGATTACTTTTAAAATAGTAACCGACGAATATGTTGAAAATAAAAATCTTGTCGATTACTTTTAAAATAGTAACCGACAAATATGCTAAAAGTAAAAATCTTGCCGATTACTTTTGAAATAGTAACCGACGAATGTGCTAAAAATAAATCATGCAGATTACTTTTGAAATAGTAACCGACAAATGTGCTGAAAATAAAAATCTTGCCGATTAGTTTTGAAATAGTAACCGACGAATGTGCTGAAAATAAATCATGCAGATTACTTTTGAAATAGTAACCGACAAATGTGCTGAAAATAAAAATCTTGCCGATTACTTTTGAAATAGTAACCGACGAATGTGCTGAAAATAAATCTTGCCGATTACTTTTTAAATAGTAACCTACGAATATGCTGAAAATAAAAATCTTGCCGATTACTTTTGAAATAGTAACCGACGAATGTGCTGAAAATAAAGTCTTGCCGATTACTTTTGAAATAGTAACCGACGAATATGTTGAAAATAAAAATCTTGTCGATTACTTTTGAAATAGTAACCGACGAATGTGCTGAAAATAAATCTTGCCGATTACTTTTAAAGTAGTAACTGACGAATATGTTGAAAATAAAAATCTTGTCGATTACTTTTAAAATAGTAACCGACAAATATGCTAAAAATAAAAATCTTGCCGATTACTTTTGAAATAGTAACCGACGAATGTGCTGAAAATAAATCCTGCCGATTACCTTTCAAATAGCAACCGACGAATATGCTGAAAATAAAAATCTTGCCGATTACTTTTGAAATAGTAACAGACAAATGTGCTGAAAATAAAAGTCTTGCCGATTACTTTTGAAATAGTAACCGACGAATGTGTTGAAAACAAAGTCTTGCCGATTACTTTTGAAATAGTAACCGACGAATGTGCTGAAAATAAATCATGCCGATTACTTTTGAAATAGTAACCGACAAATGTGCTGAAAATAAAAATCTTGTCGATCAATTTTTAAATAGTAACCGACGAATGTGCTGAAAATAAATCTTGCTGATTACTTTTAAAATAGTAACCGACGAATATGTTGAAAATAAAAATCTTGTCGATTACTTTTAAAATAGTAACCGACAAATATGCTAAAAATAAAAATCTTGCCGATTACTTTTGAAATAGTAACCGACGAATGTGCTGAAATAAATCATGGAGATTACTTTTGAAATAGTAACCGACAAATGTGCTGAAAATAAAAATCTTGCCGATTAGTTTTGAAATAGTAACCGACGAATGTGTTGAAAATAAATCTTGCCGATTACTTTTTAAATAGTAACCTACAAATATGCTGAAAATAAAAATCTTGCCGATTACTTTTGAAATAGTAACCGACGAATGTGCTGAAAATAAATCTTGCCGATTACTTTTAAAATAGTAACCGACGAATATGTTGAAAATAAAAATCTTGTCGATTACTTTTAAAATAGTAACCGACAAATATGCTAAAAGTAAAAATCTTGCCGATTACTTTTGAAATAGTAACCGACGAATGTGCTTAAAATAAATCATGCAGATTACTTTTGAAATAGTAACCGACAAATGTGCTGAAAATAAAAATCTTGCCGATTAGTTTTGAAATAGTAACCGACGAATGTGCTGAAAATAAATCATGCAGATTACTTTTGAAATAGTAACCGACAAATGTGCTGAAAATAAAAATCTTGCCGATTACTTTTGAAATAGTAACCGACGAATGTGCTGAATATAAATCTTGCCGATTACTTTTTAAATAGTAACCTACGAATATGCTGAAAATAAAAATCTTGCCGATTACTTTTGAAATAGTAACCGACGAATGTGCTGAAAATAAAGTCTTGCCGATTACTTTTGAAATAGTAACCGACGAATATGTTGAAAATAAAAATCTTGTCGATTACTTTTGAAATAGTAACCGACGAATGTGCTGAAAATAAATCTTGCCGATTACTTTTAAAGTAGTAACTGACGAATATGTTGAAAATAAAAATCTTGTCGATTACTTTTAAAATAGTAACCGACAAATATGCTAAAAATAAAAATCTTGCCGATTACTTTTGAAATAGTAACCGACGAATGTGCTGAAAATAAATCCTGCCGATTACCTTTCAAATAGCAACCGACGAATATGCTGAAAATAAAAATCTTGCCGATTACTTTTGAAATAGTAACAGACAAATGTGCTGAAAATAAAAGTCTTGCCGATTACTTTTGAAATAGTAACCGACGAATGTGTTGAAAACAAAGTCTTGCCGATTACTTTTGAAATAGTAACCGGCGAATGTGCTGAAAATAAATCATGCCGATTACTTTTGAAATAGTAACCGACAAATGTGCTAAAAATAATCCATGTCGATTACCTTTGAAATGGTAACCGACGAATATGCTAAAAATAAAAATCTTGTCGATTACTTTTGAAATAGTAACCGACGAATGTGCTGAAAATAAATCATGCCGATTACTTTCGAAATAGTAAGCGACGAATATGTTGAAAATAAAAATCTTACCGATTACTTTTAAAATAGTAACCAACGAATGTACTGAAAATAAATCTTGCCGATTACTTTTGAAATAGTAACCGACAAATGTGCTGAAAATAAAAATCTTGCCGATTACTTTTGAAATTGTAACCGACAAATGTGCTGAAAATAAAAATCTTGCCAATTACTTTTGAAATAGTAACCGACGAATATGCTGAAAATAAAAATCTTGCCGATTACTTTTGAAATAGTAACCGACGAATGTGCTGAAAATAAAGTCTTGCCGATTACTTCTGAAATAGTAACCGACGAATATGTTGAAAATAAAAATCTTATCGATTACTTTTGAAATAGTAACCGACGAATGTGCTGAAAATAAATCTTGCCGATTACTTTTAAAATAGTAACCGACGAATATGTTGAAAATAAAAAACTTGTCGATTACTTTTAAAATAGTAACCGACAAATATGCTAAAAATAAAAATCTTGCCGATTACTTTTGAAATAGTAACCGACGAATGTGCTGAAAATAAATCATGCAAATTACTTTTGAAATAGTAACCGACAAATGTGCTGAAAATAAAAATCTTGCCGATTACTTTCGAAATAGTAACCGACGAATGTGCTGAAAATAAAGTCTTGCCGATTACTTTTGAAATAGTAACCGACGAATATGTTGAAAATAAAAATCTTGTCGATTACTTTTGAAATAGTAACCGACGAATGTGTTGAAAATAGATCATGCCGATTACTTTTGAAATAGTAACCGACAAATGTGCTGAAAATAAAAATCTTGCCGATTACTTTTGAAATAGTAACTGACGAATGTGCTGAAAATAAATCATGCAGATTACTTTTGAAATAGTAACCGACAAATGTGCTGAAAATAAAAATCTTGCCGATTACTTTTGAAATAGTAACCGACGAATGTGCTGAAAATAAATCTTGCCGATTACTTTTGAAATAGTAACCGACGAATATGCTGAAAATAAAAATCTTGCCGATTACTTTTGAAATAGTAACCGACGAATATGTTGAAAATAAAGTCTTGCCGATTACTTCTGAAATAGTAACCGACGAATATGTTGAAAATAAAAACCTTGTCGATTACTTTTTAAATAGTAACCGACGAATGTGCTGAAAATAAATCTTGCCGATTACTTTTAAAATAGTAACCGACGAATATGTTGAAAATAAAAATCTTGTCGATTACTTTTAAAATAGTAACCGACAAATATGCTAAAAATAAAAATCTTGCCGATTACTTTTGAAATAGTAACCGACGAATGTGCTGAAAATAAATCATGCAGATTACTTTTGAAATAGTAACCGACAAATGTGCTGAAAATAAAAATCTTGCCGATTAGTTTTGAAATAGTAACCGACGAATGTGCTGAAAATAAGTCATGCCGATTACTTTTAAAATAGTAACCGACGAATATGTTGAAAATAAAAATCTTGTCGATTACTTTTGAAATAGTAACCGACGAATGTGCTGAAAATAAATCTTGCCGATTACTTTTGAAATAGTAACCGACGAATATGCTGAAAATAAAAATCTTGCCGATTACTTTTGAAATAGTAACCGACGAATGTGCTGAAAATAAATCCTGCCGATTACCTTTCAAATAGCAACCGACGAATATGCTGAAAATAAAAATCTTGCCGATTACTTTTGAAATAGTAACAGACAAATGTGCTGAAAATAAAAGTCTTGCCGATTACTTTTGAAATAGTA
Source organism: Medicago lupulina (assembly GCA_958299785.1). Classification (NCBI taxonomy): domain Eukaryota; kingdom Viridiplantae; phylum Streptophyta; class Magnoliopsida; order Fabales; family Fabaceae; genus Medicago; species Medicago lupulina. The sequence goes on from OY283144.1 coordinate 43,628,106, forward strand.
ACCGACGAATGTGTTAAAAACAAAGTCTTGCCGATTACTTTTGAAATAGTAACCGACGAATGTGCTGAAAATAAATCTTGCCGATTACTTTTAAAGTAGTAACTGACGAATATGTTGAAAATAAAAATCTTGTCGATTACTTTTAAAATAGTAACCGACAAATATGCTAAAAATAAAAATCTTGCCGATTACTTTTGAAATAGTAACCGACGAATGTGCTGAAAATAAATCATGCCGATTACCTTTCAAATAGCAACCGACGAATATGCTGAAAATAAAAATCTTGCCGATTACTTTTGAAATAGTAACAGACAAATGTGCTGAAAATAAAAGTCTTGCCGATTACTTTTGAAATAGTAACCGACGAATGTGTTGAAAACAAAGTCTTGCCGATTACTTTTGAAATAGTAACCGGCGAATGTGCTGAAAATAAATCATGCCGATTACTTTTGAAATAGTAACCGACAAATGTGCTAAAAATAATCCATGTCGATTACCTTTGAAATGGTAACCGACGAATATGCTAAAAATAAAAATCTTGTCGATTACTTTTGAAATAGTAACCGACGAATGTGCTGAAAATAAATCATGCCGATTACTTTCGAAATAGTAAGCGACGAATATGTTGAAAATAAAAATCTTACCGATTACTTTTAAAATAGTAACCAACGAATGTACTGAAAATAAATCTTGCCGATTACTTTTGAAATAGTAACCGACAAATGTGCTGAAAATAAAAATCTTGCCGATTACTTTTGAAATTGTAACCGACAAATGTGCTGAAAATAAAAATCTTGCCAATTACTTTTGAAATAGTAACCGACGAATATGCTGAAAATAAAAATCTTGCCGATTACTTTTGAAATAGTAACCGACGAATGTGCTGAAAATAAAGTCTTGCCGATTACTTCTGAAATAGTAACCGACGAATATGTTGAAAATAAAAATCTTATCGATTACTTTTGAAATAGTAACCGACGAATGTGCTGAAAATAAATCTTGCCGATTACTTTTAAAATAGTAACCGACGAATATGTTGAAAATAAAAAACTTGTCGATTACTTTTAAAATAGTAACCGACAAATATGCTAAAAATAAAAATCTTGCCGATTACTTTTGAAATAGTAACCGACGAATGTGCTGAAAATAAATCATGCAAATTACTTTTGAAATAGTAACCGACAAATGTGCTGAAAATAAAAATCTTGCCGATTACTTTCGAAATAGTAACCGACGAATGTGCTGAAAATAAAGTCTTGCCGATTACTTTTGAAATAGTAACCGACGAATATGTTGAAAATAAAAATCTTGTCGATTACTTTTGAAATAGTAACCGACGAATGTGTTGAAAATAGATCATGCCGATTACTTTTGAAATAGTAACCGACAAATGTGCTGAAAATAAAAATCTTGCCGATTACTTTTGAAATAGTAACTGACGAATGTGCTGAAAATAAATCATGCAGATTACTTTTGAAATAGTAACCGACAAATGTGCTGAAAATAAAAATCTTGCCGATTACTTTTGAAATAGTAACCGACGAATGTGCTGAAAATAAATCTTGCCGATTACTTTTGAAATAGTAACCGACGAATATGCTGAAAATAAAAATCTTGCCGATTACTTTTGAAATAGTAACCGACGAATATGTTGAAAATAAAGTCTTGCCGATTACTTCTGAAATAGTAACCGACGAATATGTTGAAAATAAAAACCTTGTCGATTACTTTTTAAATAGTAACCGACGAATGTGCTGAAAATAAATCTTGCCGATTACTTTTAAAATAGTAACCGACGAATATGTTGAAAATAAAAATCTTGTCGATTACTTTTAAAATAGTAACCGACAAATATGCTAAAAATAAAAATCTTGCCGATTACTTTTGAAATAGTAACCGACGAATGTGCTGAAAATAAATCATGCAGATTACTTTTGAAATAGTAACCGACAAATGTGCTGAAAATAAAAATCTTGCCGATTAGTTTTGAAATAGTAACCGACGAATGTGCTGAAAATAAGTCATGCCGATTACTTTTAAAATAGTAACCGACGAATATGTTGAAAATAAAAATCTTGTCGATTACTTTTGAAATAGTAACCGACGAATGTGCTGAAAATAAATCTTGCCGATTACTTTTGAAATAGTAACCGACGAATATGCTGAAAATAAAAATCTTGCCGATTACTTTTGAAATAGTAACCGACGAATGTGCTGAAAATAAATCCTGCCGATTACCTTTCAAATAGCAACCGACGAATATGCTGAAAATAAAAATCTTGCCGATTACTTTTGAAATAGTAACAGACAAATGTGCTGAAAATAAAAGTCTTGCCGATTACTTTTGAAATAGTAACCGACGAATGTGTTAAAAACAAAGTCTTGCCGATTACTTTTGAAATAGTAACCGACGAATGTGCTGAAAATAAATCATGCCGATTACTTTTGAAATAGTAACCGACAAATGTGCTAAAAATAATCCATGTCGATTACCTTTGAAATGGTAACCGACGAATATGCTAAAAATAAAAATCTTGTCGATTACTTTTGAAATAGTAACCGACGAATGTGCAGAAAATAGATCATGCCGATTACTTTTGAAATAGTAACCGACAAATGTGCTGAAAATAAAAATCTTGTCGATTACTTTTGAAATAGTAACCGACGAATGTGTTGAAAACAAAGTCTTGCCGATTACTTTTGAAATAGTAACCGGCGAATGTGCTGAAAATAAATCATGCCGATTACTTTTGAAATAGTAACCGACAAATGTGCTAAAAATAATCCATGTCGATTACCTTTGAAATGGTAACCGACGAATATGCTAAAAATAAAAATCCTGTCGATTACTTTTGAAATAGTAACCGACGAATGTGCTGAAAATAAATCATGCCGATTACTTTCGAAATAGTAAGCGACGAATATGTTGAAAATAAAAATCTTACCGATTACTTTTAAAATAGTAACCAACGAATGTACTGAAAATAAATCTTGCCGATTACTTTTGAAATAGTAACCGACAAATGTGCTGAAAATAAAAATCTTGCCGATTACTTTTGAAATTGTAACCGACAAATGTGCTGAAAATAAAAATCTTGCCGATTACTTTTGAAATAGTAACCGACGAATATGCTGAAAATAAAAATCTTGCCGATTACTTTTGAAATAGTAACCGACGAATGTGCTGAAAATAAAGTCTTGCCGATTACTTCTGAAATAGTAACCGACGAATATGTTGAAAATAAAAATCTTATCAATTACTTTTTAAATAGTAACCGACGAATGTGCTGAAAATAAATCTTGCCGATTACTTTTAAAATAGTAACCGACGAATATGTTGAAAATAAAAATCTTGTCGATTACTTTTAAAATAGTAACCGACAAATATGCTAAAAATAAAAATCTTGCCGATTACTTTTGAAATAGTAACCGACGAATGTGCTGAAAATAAATCATGCAAATTACTTTTGAAATAGTAACCGACAAATGTGCTGAAAATAAAAATCTTGCCGATTACTTTCGAAATAGTAACCGACGAATGTGCTGAAAATAAAGTCTTGCCGATTACTTTTGAAATAGTAACCGACGAATATGTTGAAAATAAAAATCTTGTTGATTACTTTTGAAATAGTAACCGACGAATGTGCTGAAAATAGATCATGCCGATTACTTTTGAAATAGTAACCGACAAATGTGCTGAAAATAAAAATCTTGCCGATTACTTTTGAAATAGTAACTGACGAATGTGCTGAAAATAAATCATGCAGATTACTTTTGAAATAGTAACCGACAAATGTGCTGAAAATAAAAATCTTGCCGATTACTTTTGAAATAGTAACCGACGAATGTGCTGAAAATAAATCTTGCCGATTACTTTTGAAATAGTAACCGACGAATATGCTGAAAATAAAAATCTTGCCGATTACTTTTGAAATAGTAACCGACGAATATGTTGAAAATAAAGTCTTGCCGATTACTTCTGAAATAGTAACCGACGAATATGTTGAAAATAAAAACCTTGTCGATTACTTTTTAAATAGTAACCGACGAATGTGCTGAAAATAAATCTTGCCGATTACTTTTAAAATAGTAACCGACGAATATGTTGAAAATAAAAATCTTGGCGATTACTTTTAAAATAGTAACCGACAAATATGCTAAAAATAAAAATCTTGCCGATTACTTTTGAAATAGTAACCGACGAATGTGCTGAAAATAAATCATGCAGATTACTTTTGAAATAGTAACTGACAAATGTGCTGAAAATAAAAATCTTGCCGATTAGTTTTGAAATAGTAACCGACGAATGTGCTGAAAATAAATCATGCCGATTACTTTTAAAATAGTAACCGACGAATATGATGAAAATAAAAATCTTGTCGATTACTTTTGAAATAGTAACCGACGAATGTGCTGAAAATAAATCTTGCCGATTACTTTTGAAATAGTAACCGACGAATATGCTGAAAATAAAAATCTTGCCGATTACTTTTGAAATAGTAACCGACAAATGTGCTGAAAATAAATCATGCAGATTACTTTTGAAATAGTAACCGACAAATGTGCTGAAAATAAAAATCTTGCCGATTACTTTTGAAATAGTAACCGACGAATGTGCTGAAAATAAAAATCTTGTCGATTACTTTTGAAATAGTAACCGACGAATGTGCTGAAAATAAATCTTGCCGATTACTTTTGAAATAGTAACCGACGAATATGCTGAAAATAAAAATCTTGCCGATTACTTTTGAAATAGTAACTGACGAATGTGCTGAAAATAAATCATGCAGATTACTTTTGAAATAGTAACCGACAAATGTGCTGAAAATAAAAATCTTGCCGATTACTTTTGAAATAGTAACCGACGAATGTGCTGAAAATAAATCTTGCCGATTACTTTTGAAATAGTAACCGACGAATATGCTGAAAATAAAAATCTTGCCGATTACTTTTGAAATAGTAACCGACGAATATGTTGAAAATAAAGTCTTGCCGATTACTTCTGAAATAGTAACCGACGAATATGTTGAAAATAAAAACCTTGTCGATTACTTTTTAAATAGTAACCGACGAATGTGCTGAAAATAAATCTTGCCGATTACTTTTAAAATAGTAACCGACGAATATGTTGAAAATAAAAATCTTGGCGATTACTTTTAAAATAGTAACCGACAAATATGCTAAAAATAAAAATCTTGCCGATTACTTTTGAAATAGTAACCGACGAATGTGCTGAAAATAAATCATGCAGATTACTTTTGAAATAGTAACCGACAAATGTGCTGAAAATAAAAATCTTGCCGATTAGTTTTGAAATAGTAACCGACGAATGTGCTGAAAATAAATCATGCCGATTACTTTTAAAATAGTAACCGACGAATATGTTGAAAATAAAAATCTTGTCGATTACTTTTGAAATAGTAACCGACGAATGTGCTGAAAATAAATCTTGCCGATTACTTTTGAAATAGTAACCGACGAATATGCTGAAAATAAAAATCTTGCCGATTACTTTTGAAATAGTAACCGACAAATGTGCTGAAAATAAATCCTCCCGATTACCTTTCAAATAGCAACCGACGAATATGCTGAAAATAAAAATCTTGCCGATTACTTTTGAAATAGTAACAGACAAATGTGCTGAAAATAAAAGTCTTGCCGATTACTTTTGAAATAGTAACCGACGAATGTGTTGAAAACAAAGTCTTGTCGATTACTTTTGAAATAGTAACCGACGAATGTGCTGAAAATAAATCATGCCGATTACTTTCGAAATAGTAAGCGACGAATATGTTGAAAATAAAAATCTTACCGATTACTTTTAAAATAGTAACCAACGAATGTACTGAAAATAAATCTTGCCGATTACTTTTGAAATAGTAACCGACAAATGTGCTGAAAATAAAAATCTTGCCGATTACTTTTGAAATTGTAACCGACAAATGTGCTGAAAATAAAAATCTTGCCAATTACTTTTGAAATAGTAACCGACGAATATGCTAAAAATAAAAATCTTGCCGATTACTTTTGAAATAGTAACCGACGAATGTGCTGAAAATAAATCATGCAAATTACTTTTGAAATAGTAACCGACGAATGTGTTGAAAACAAAGTCTTGCCGATTACTTTTGATATAGGAACCGACGAATGTGCTGAAAATAAATCTTGCCGATTACTTTTGAAATAGTAACCGACGAATATGTTGAAAATAAAGTCTTGCCGATTACTTTTGAAATAGTAACCGACGAATATGTTGAAAATAAAGTCTTGCCGATTACTTTTGAAATAGTAACCGACGAATGTGCTGAAAATAAATCATGCAGATTACTTTTGAAATAGTAACCGACAAATGTGCTGAAAATAAAAATCTTGCCGATTAGTTTTGAAATAGTAACCGACGAATGTGCTGAAAATAAATCATGCCGATTACTTTTAAAATAGTAACCGACGAATATGTTGAAAATAAAAATCTTGTCGATTACTTTTGAAATAGTAACCGACGAATGTGCTGAAAATAAATCTTGCCGATTACTTTTGAAATAGTAACCGACGAATATGCTGAAAATAAAAATCTTGCCGATTACTTTTGAAATAGTAACCGACGAATGTGCTGAAAATAAAGTCTTGCCGATTACTTCTGAAATAGTAACCGACGAATATGTTGAAAATAAAAATCTTGTCGATTACTTTTGAAATAGTTACCGACGAATGTGCTGAAAATAAATCTTGCCGATTACTTTTAAAGTAGTAACTGACGAATATGTTGAAAATAAAAATCTTGTCGATTACTTTTGAAATAGTAACCGACGAATGTGCTGAAAATAAATCATGCCGATTACTTTTGAAATAGTAACCGACAAATGTGCAGAAAATAGATCATGCCGATTACTTTTGAAATAGTAACCGACAAATGTGCTGAAAATAAAAATCTTGCCGATTACTTTTGAAATAGTAACCGACAAATGTGCTGAAAATAAAAATCTTGCCGATTACTTTTGAAATAGTAACCGACAAATATGTTGAAAATAAAGTCTTGCCGATTACTTTTGAAATAGTAACCGACGAATGTGCTGAAAATAAATCATGCAGATTACTTTTGAAATAGTAACCGACAAATGTGCTGAAAATAAAAATCTTGCCGATTAGTTTTGAAATAGTAACCGACGAATGTGCTGAAAATAAATCATGCCGATTACTTTTAAAATAGTAACCGACGAATATGTTGAAAATAAAAATCTTGTCGATTACTTTTGAAATAGTAACCGACGAATGTGCTGAAAATAAATCTTGCCGATTACTTTTGAAATAGTAACCGACGAATATGCTGAAAATAAAAATCTTGCCGATTACTTTTGAAATAGTAACCGACGAATGTGCTGAAAATAAAGTCTTGCCGATTACTTCTGAAATAGTAACCGACGAATATGTTGAAAATAAAAATCTTGTCGATTACTTTTGAAATAGTTACCGACGAATGTGCTGAAAATAAATCTTGCCGATTACTTTTAAAGTAGTAACTGACGAATATGTTGAAAATAAAAATCTTGTCGATTACTTTTGAAATAGTAACCGACGAATGTGCTGAAAATAAATCATGCCGATTACTTTTGAAATAGTAACCGACAAATGTGCAGAAAATAGATCATGCCGATTACTTTTGAAATAGTAACCGACAAATGTGCTGAAAATAAAAATCTTGCCGATTACTTTTGAAATAGTAACCGACAAATGTGCTGAAAATAAAAATCTTGCCGATTACTTTTGAAATAGTAACAGACAAATGTGCTGAAAATAAAAGTCTTGCCGATTACTTATTAAATAGTAACCGACGAATGTGTTGAAAACAAAATCTTGCCGATTACTTTTGAAATAGTAACCGACGAATGTGCTGAAAATAAAGTCTTGCCGATTACTTCTGAAATAGTAACCGACGAATATGTTGAAAATAAAAATCTTGTCGATTACTTTTGAAATAGTTACCGACGAATGTGCTGAAAATAAATCTTGCCGATTACTTTTAAAGTAGTAACTGACGAATATGTTGAAAATAAAAATCTTGTCGATTACTTTTGAAATAGTAACCGACGAATGTGCTGAAAATAAATCATGCCGATTACTTTTGAAATAGTAACCGACAAATGTGCTAAAAATAATCCATGTCGATTACCTTTGAAATAGCAACCGACGAATATGCTGAAAATAAAAATCTTGCCGATTACTTTTGAAATAGTAACATACAAATGTACTGAAAATAAAAGTCTTGCCGATTACTTTTGAAATAGTAACCGACGAATGTGTTGAAAACAAAGTCTTGCCGATTACTTTTGATATAGGAACCGACGAATGTGCTGAAAATAAATCTTGCCGATTACTTTTGAAATAGTAACCGACGAATATGTTGAAAATAAAGTCTTGCCGATTACTTTTGAAATAGTAACCGACGAATATGTTGAAAATAAAGTCTTGCCGATTACTTTTGAAATAGTAACCGACGAATGTGCTGAAAATAAATCATGCAGATTACTTTTGAAATAGTAACCGACAAATGTGCTGAAAATAAAAATCTTGCCGATTAGTTTTGAAATAGTAACCGACGAATGTGCTGAAAATAAATCATGCCGATTACTTTTAAAATAGTAACCGACGAATATGTTGAAAATAAAAATCTTGTCGATTACTTTTGAAATAGTAACCGACGAATGTGCTGAAAATAAATCTTGCCGATTACTTTTGAAATAGTAACCGACGAATATGCTGAAAATAAAAATCTTGCCGATTACTTTTGAAATAGTAACCGACGAATGTGCTGAAAATAAAGTCTTGCCGATTACTTCTGAAATAGTAACCGACGAATATGTTGAAAATAAAAATCTTGTCGATTACTTTTGAAATAGTTACCGACGAATGTGCTGAAAATAAATCTTGCCGATTACTTTTAAAGTAGTAACTGACGAATATGTTGAAAATAAAAATCTTGTCGATTACTTTTGAAATAGTAACCGACGAATGTGCTGAAAATAAATCATGCCGATTACTTTTGAAATAGTAACCGACAAATGTGCAGAAAATAGATCATGCCGATTACTTTTGAAATAGTAACCGACAAATGTGCTGAAAATAAAAATCTTGCCGATTACTTTTGAAATAGTAACCGACAAATGTGCTGAAAATAAAAATCTTGCCGATTACTTTTGAAATAGTAACAGACAAATGTGCTGAAAATAAAAGTCTTGCCGATTACTTATTAAATAGTAACCGACGAATGTGTTGAAAACAAAATCTTGCCGATTACTTTTGAAATAGTAACCGACGAATGTGCTGAAAATAAATCATGCCGATTACTTTTGAAATTGTAACCGACGAATGTGCTGAAAATAAATCTTGCCGATTACTTTAAAAGTAGTAACTGACGAATATGTTGAAAATAAAAATCTTGTCGATTACTTTTAAAATAGTAACCGACAAATATGCTAAAAATAAAAATCTTGCCGATTACTTTTGAAATAGTAACCGACGAATGTGCTGAAAATAAATCTTGCCGATTACTTTTGAAATAGTAACCGACGAATATGCTGAAAATAAAAATCTTGCCGATTACTTTTGAAATAGTAACCGACGAATGTGCTGAAAATAAAGTCTTGCCGATTACTTCTGAAATAGTAACCGACGAATATGTTGAAAATAAAAATCTTGTCGATTACTTTTGAAATAGTAACCGACGAATGTGCTGAAAATAAATCATGTTGATTACTTTTGAAATAGTAACCGACAAATGTGCAGAAAATAGATCATGCCGATTACTTTTGAAATAATAACCGACAAATGTGCTGAAAATAAAAATCTTGCCGATTACTTTTGAAATAGTAACCGACAAATGTGCTGAAAAAAAAATCTTGCCGATTACTTTTGAAATAGTAACCGACGAATGTGCTGAAAATAAATCTTGCTGATTACTTTTGAAATAGTAACCGACGAATATGCTGAAAATAAAAATCTTGCCGATTACTTTTGAAATAGTAACCGACGAATGTGCTGAAAATAAAGTCTTGCCGATTACTTCTGAAATAGTAACCGACGAATATGTTGAAAATAAAAATCTTGTCGATTACTTTTGAAATAGTAACCGACGAATGTGCTGAAAATAAATCATGCCGATTACTTTTGAAATAGTAACCGACAAATGTGCAGAAAATAGATCATGCCGATTACTTTTGAAATAGTAACCGACAAATGTGCTGAAAATAAAAATCTTGCCGATTACTTTTGAAATAGTAACCGACAAATGTGCTGAAAATAAAAATCTTGCCGATTACTTTTGAAATAGTAACAGACAAATGTGCTGAAAATAAAAGTCTTGCCGATTACTTATTAAATAGTAACCGACGAATGTGTTGAAAACAAAATCTTGCCGATTACTTTTGAAATAGTAACCGACGAATGTGCTGAAAATAAATCATGCCGATTACTTTTGAAATTGTAACCGACGAATGTGCTGAAAATAAATCTTGCCGATTACTTTAAAAGTAGTAACTGACGAATATGTTGAAAATAAAAATCTTGTCGATTACTTTTAAAATAGTAACCGACAAATATGCTAAAAATAAAAATCTTGCCGATTACTTTTGAAATAGTAACCGACGAATGTGCTGAAAATAAATCTTGCCGATTACTTTTGAAATAGTAACCGACGAATATGCTGAAAATAAAAATCTTGCCGATTACTTTTGAAATAGTAACCGACGAATGTGCTGAAAATAAAGTCTTGCCGATTACTTCTGAAATAGTAACCGACGAATATGTTGAAAATAAAAATCTTGTCGATTACTTTTGAAATAGTAACCGACGAATGTGCTGAAAATAAATCATGTTGATTACTTTTGAAATAGTAACCGACAAATGTGCAGAAAATAGATCATGCCGATTACTTTTGAAATAATAACCGACAAATGTGCTGAAAATAAAAATCTTGCCGATTACTTTTGAAATAGTAACCGACAAATGTGCTGAAAAAAAAATCTTGCCGATTACTTTTGAAATAGTAACCGACGAATGTGCTGAAAATAAATCTTGCTGATTACTTTTGAAATAGTAACCGACGAATATGCTGAAAATAAAAATCTTGCCGATTACTTTTGAAATAGTAACCGACGAATGTGCTGAAAATAAAGTCTTGCCGATTACTTCTGAAATAGTAACCGACGAATATGTTGAAAATAAAAATCTTGTCGATTACTTTTGAAATAGTAACCGACGAATGTGCTGAAAATAAATCTTGCCGATTACTTTTGAAATAGTAACCGACGAATATGCTGAAAATAAAAATCTTGCCGATTACTTTTGAAATAGTAACTGACGAATGTGCTGAAAATAAAGTCTTGCCGATTAGTTCTGAAATAGTAACCGACGAATATGTTGAAAATAAAAATCTTGTCGATTACTTTTGAAATAGTACCCGACGAATGTGCTGAAAATAAATCTTGCCGATTACTTTTAAAATAGTAACCGATGAATATGTTGAAAATAAAAATCTTGTCAATTACTTTTAAAATAGTAACCGATAAATATGCTAAAAATAAAAATCTTGCCGATTACTTTTGTAATAGTAACCGACGAATGTGCTGAAAATAAATCCTGCCGATTACCTTTGAAATAGCAACCGACGAATATGCTGAAAATAAAAATCTTGCCGATTACTTTTGAAATAGTAACATACAAATGTGCTGAAAATAAAAGTCTTGCCGATTACTTTTGATATAGTAACCGACGAATGTGCTGAAAATAAATCATGCCGATTACTTTTGAAATAGTAACCGACAAATGTGCTAAAAATAATCCATGTCGATTACCTTTGAAATGGTAACCGACGAATATGCTAAAAATAAAAATCATGCCGATTACTTTTGAAATAGTAACCGACGAATGTGCAGAAAATAGATCATGCCGATTACTTTTGAAATAGTAACCGACAAATGTGCTGAAAATAAAAATCTTGCCGATTACTTTTGAAATAGTAACCGACGAATGTGCTGAAAATAAATCCTGCCGATTACCTTTGAAATAGCAACCGACGAATATGCTGAAAATAAAAATCTTGCCGATTACTTTTGAAATAGTAACTGACGAATGTGCTGAAAATAAAGTCTTGCCGATTAGTTCTGAAATAGTAACCGACGAATATGTTGAAAATAAAAATCTTGTCGATTACTTTTGAAATAGTAACCGACGAATGTGCTGAAAATAAATCTTGCCGATTACTTTTAAAATAGTAACCGACGAATATGTTGAAAATAAAAATCTTGTCAATTACTTTTAAAATAGTAACCGATAAATATGCTAAAAATAAAAATCTTGCCGATTACTTTTGTAATAGTAACCGACGAATGTGCTGAAAATAAATCCTGCCGATTACCTTTGAAATAGCAACCGACGAATATGCTGAAAATAAAAATCTTGCCGATTACTTTTGAAATAGTAACATACAAATGTGCTGAAAATAAAAGTCTTGCCGATTACTTTTGATATAGTAACCGACGAATGTGCTGAAAATAAATCATGCCGATTACTTTTGAAATAGTAACCGACAAATGTGCTAAAAATAATCCATGTCGATTACCTTTGAAATGGTAACCGACGAATATGCTAAAAATAAAAATCATGCCGATTACTTTTGAAATAGTAACCGACGAATGTGCAGAAAATAGATCATGCCGATTACTTTTGAAATAGTAACCGACAAATGTGCTGAAAATAAAAATCTTGCCGATTACTTTTGAAATAGTAACCGACGAATGTGCTGAAAATAAATCCTGCCGATTACCTTTGAAATAGCAACCGACGAATATGCTGAAAATAAAAATCTTGCCGATTACTTTTGAAATAGTAACAGACAAATGTGCTGAAAATAAAAGTCTTGCCGATTACTTATGAAATAGTAACCGACGAATGTGTTGAAAACAAAGTCTTGCCGATTACTTTTGAAATAGTAACCGACGAATGTGCGGAAAATAAATCATGCCGATTACTTTTGAAATAGTAACCGACAAATGTGCAGAAAATAGATCATGCCGATTACTTTTGAAATAGTAACCGACAAATATGCTAAAAATAAAAATCTTGCCGATTACTTTTGTAATAGGAACCGACGAATGTGCTGAAAATAAATCCTGCCGATTACCTTTGAAATAGCAACCGACGAATATGCTGAAAATAAAAATCTTGCCGATTACTTTTGAAATAGTAACATACAAATGTACTGAAAATAAAAGTCTTGCCGATTACTTTTCAAATAGTAACCGACGAATGTGTTGAAAACAAAGTCTTGCCGATTACTTTTGATATAGGAACCGACGAATGTGCTGAAAATAAATCATGCCGATTACTTTTGAAATAGTAACAGACAAATGTGCTGATAGTAAAAGTCTTGCCGATTACTTATGAAATAGTAACCGACGAATGTGTTGAAAACAAAGTCTTGCCGATTACTTTTGAAATAGTAACCGACGAATGTGCTGAAAATAAATCATGCCGATTACTTTTGAAATAGTAACCGACAAATGTGCTGAAAATAAAAATCTTGCCGATTACTTTTGAAATAGTAACCGACAAATGTGCTGAAAATAAAAATCTTGCCGATTACTTTTGAAATAGTAACCGACGAATGTGCTGAAAATAAATCTTGCCGATTACTTTTGAAATAGTAACCGACGAATATGCTGAAAATAAATCTTGCCGATTACTTTTGAAATAGTAACCGACGAATATGCTGAAAATAAAAATCTTGCCGATTACTTTTGAAATAGTAACCGACGAATGTGCTGAAAATAAAGTCTTGCCGATTACTTCTGAAATAGTAACCGACGAATATGTTGAAAATAAAAATCTTGTCGATTACTTTTGAAATAGTAACCGACGAATGTGCTGAAAATAAATCTTGCCGATTACTTTTGAAATAGTAACCGACGAATATGCTGAAAATAAAAATCTTGCCGATTACTTTTGAAATAGTAACCGACGAATGTGCTGAAAATAAAGTCTTGCCGATTACTTCTGAAATAGTAACCGACGAATATGTTGAAAATAAAAATCTTGTCGATTACTTTTGAAATAGTAACCGACGAATGTGCTGAAAATAAATCTTGTTGATTACTTTTAAAATAGTAACCGACGAATATGTTGAAAATAAAAATCTTGTCAATTACTTTTAAAATAGTAACCGATAAATATGCTAAAAATAAAAATCTTGCCGATTACTTTTGTAATAGTAACCGACGAATGTGCTGAAAATAAATCTTGCCGATTACTTTTGAAATAGTAACCGACGAATATGCTGAAAATAAATCTTGCCGATTACTTTTGAAATAGTAACCGACGAATATGCTGAAAATAAAAATCTTGCCGATTACTTTTGAAATAGTAACCGACGAATGTGCTGAAAATAAATCTTGCCGATTACTTTTGAAATAGTAACCGACGAATATGCTGAAAATAAATCTTGCCGATTACTTTTGAAATAGTAACCGACGAATATGCTGAAAATAAAAATCTTGCCGATTACTTTTGAAATAGTAACCGACGAATGTGCTGAAAATAAAGTCTTGCCGATTACTTCTGAAATAGTAACCGACGAATATGTTGAAAATAAAAATCTTGTCGATTACTTTTGAAATAGTAACCGACGAATGTGCTGAAAATAAATCTTGCCGATTACTTTTGAAATAGTAACCGACGAATATGCTGAAAATAAAAATCTTGCCGATTACTTTTGAAATAGTAACCGACGAATGTGCTGAAAATAAAGTCTTGCCGATTACTTCTGAAATAGTAACCGACGAATATGTTGAAAATAAAAATCTTGTCGATTACTTTTGAAATAGTAACCGACGAATGTGCTGAAAATAAATCTTGTTGATTACTTTTAAAATAGTAACCGACGAATATGTTGAAAATAAAAATCTTGTCAATTACTTTTAAAATAGTAACCGATAAATATGCTAAAAATAAAAATCTTGCCGATTACTTTTGTAATAGTAACCGACGAATGTGCTGAAAATAAATCCTGCCGATTACCTTTGAAATAGCAACCGACGAATATGCTGAAAATAAAAATCTTGCCGATTACTTTTGAAATAGTAACATACAAATGTGCTGAAAATAAAAGTCTTGCCGATTACTTTTGAAATAGTAACCGACGAATGTGTTGAAAACAAAGTCTTGCCGATTACTTTTGATATAGTAACCGACGAATGTGCTGAAAATAAATCATGCCGATTACTTTTGAAATAGTAACCGACAAATGTGCTAAAAATAATCCATGTCGATTACCTTTGAAATAGCAACCGACGAATATGCTGAAAATAAAAATCTTGCCGATTACTTTTGAAATAGTAACATACAAATGTACTGAAAATAAAAGTCTTGCCGATTACTTTTGAAATAGTAACCGACGAATGTGTTGAAAACAAAGTCTTGCCGATTACTTTTGATATAGGAACCGACGAATGTGCTGAAAATAAATCTTGCCGATTACTTTTGAAATAGTAACCGACGAATATGTTGAAAATAAAGTCTTGCCGATTACTTTTGAAATAGTAACCGACGAATATGTTGAAAATAAAGTCTTGCCGATTACTTTTGAAATAGTAACCGACGAATGTGCTGAAAATAAATCATGCAGATTACTTTTGAAATAGTAACCGACAAATGTGCTGAAAATAACAATCTTGCCGATTAGTTTTGAAATAGTAACCGACGAATGTGCTGAAAATAAATCATGCCGATTACTTTTAAAATAGTAACCGACGAATATGTTGAAAATAAAAATCTTGTCGATTACTTTTGAAATAGTAACCGACGAATGTGCTGAAAATAAATCTTGCCGATTACTTTTGAAATAGTAACCGACGAATATGCTGAAAATAAAAATCTTGCCGATTACTTTTGAAATAGTAACCGACGAATGTGCTGAAAATAAAGTCTTGCCGATTACTTCTGAAATAGTAACCGACGAATATGTTGAAAATAAAAATCTTGTCGATTACTTTTGAAATAGTTACCGACGAATGTGCTGAAAATAAATCTTGCCGATTACTTTTAAAGTAGTAACTGACGAATATGTTGAAAATAAAAATCTTGTCGATTACTTTTGAAATAGTAACCGACGAATGTGCTGAAAATAAATCATGCCGATTACTTTTGAAATAGTAACCGACAAATGTGCAGAAAATAGATCATGCCGATTACTTTTGAAATAGTAACCGACAAATGTGCTGAAAATAAAAATCTTGCCGATTACTTTTGAAATAGTAACCGACAAATGTGCTGAAAATAAAAATCTTGCCGATTACTTTTGAAATAGTAACAGACAAATGTGCTGAAAATAAAAGTCTTGCCGATTACTTATTAAATAGTAACCGACGAATGTGTTGAAAACAAAATCTTGCCGATTACTTTTGAAATAGTAACCGACGAATGTGCTGAAAATAAATCATGCCGATTACTTTTGAAATTGTAACCGACGAATGTGCTGAAAATAAATCTTGCCGATTACTTTTAAAGTAGTAACTGACGAATATGTTGAAAATAAAAATCTTGTCGATTACTTTTAAAATAGTAACCGACAAATATGCTAAAAATAAAAATCTTGCCGATTACTTTTGAAATAGTAACCGACGAATGTGCTGAAAATAAATCTTGCCGATTACTTTTGAAATAGTAACCGACGAATATGCTGAAAATAAAAATCTTGCCGATTACTTTTGAAATAGTAACCGACGAATGTGCTGAAAATAAAGTCTTGCCGATTACTTCTGAAATAGTAACCGACGAATATGTTGAAAATAAAAATCTTGTCGATTACTTTTGAAATAGTAACCGACGAATGTGCTGAAAATAAATCATGCCGATTACTTTTGAAATAGTAACCGACAAATGTGCAGAAAATAGATCATGCCGATTACTTTTGAAATAGTAACCGACAAATGTGCTGAAAATAAAAATCTTGCCGATTACTTTTGAAATAGTAACCGACAAATGTGCTGAAAAAAAAATCTTGCCGATTACTTTTGAAATAGTAACCGACGAATGTGCTGAAAATAAATCTTGCTGATTACTTTTGAAATAGTAACCGACGAATATGCTGAAAATAAAAATCTTGCCGATTACTTTTGAAATAGTAACCGACGAATGTGCTGAAAATAAAGTCTTGCCGATTACTTCTGAAATAGTAACCGACGAATATGTTGAAAATAAAAATCTTGTCAATTACTTTTGAAATAGTAACCGACGAATGTGCTGAAAATAAATCTTGCCGATTACTTTTGAAATAGTAACCGACGAATATGCTGAAAATAAAAATCTTGCCGATTACTTTTGAAATAGTAACTGACGAATGTGCTGAAAATAAAGTCTTGCCGATTAGTTCTGAAATAGTAACCGACGAATATGTTGAAAATAAAAATCTTGTCGATTACTTTTGAAATAGTAACCGACGAATGTGCTGAAAATAAATCTTGCCGATTACTTTTAAAATAGTAACCGACGAATATGTTGAAAATAAAAATCTTGTCAATTACTTTTAAAATAGTAACCGATAAATATGCTAAAAATAAAAATCTTGCCGATTACTTTTGTAATAGTAACCGACGAATGTGCTGAAAATAAATCCTGCCGATTACCTTTGAAATAGCAACCGACGAATATGCTGAAAATAAAAATCTTGCCGATTACTTTTGAAATAGTAACATACAAATGTGCTGAAAATAAAAGTCTTGCCGATTACTTTTGATATAGTAACCGACGAATGTGCTGAAAATAAATCATGCCGATTACTTTTGAAATAGTAACCGACAAATGTGCTAAAAATAATCCATGTCGATTACCTTTGAAATGGTAACCGACGAATATGCTAAAAATAAAAATCATGCCGATTACTTTTGAAATAGTAACCGACGAATGTGCAGAAAATAGATCATGCCGATTACTTTTGAAATAGTAACCGACAAATGTGCTGAAAATAAAAATCTTGCCGATTACTTTTGAAATAGTAACCGACGAATGTGCTGAAAATAAATCCTGCCGATTACCTTTGAAATAGCAACCGACGAATATGCTGAAAATAAAAATCTTGCCGATTACTTTTGAAATAGTAACAGACAAATGTGCTGAAAATAAAAGTCTTGCCGATTACTTATGAAATAGTAACCGACGAATGTGTTGAAAACAAAGTCTTGCCGATTACTTTTGAAATAGTAACCGACGAATGTGCTGAAAATAAATCATGCCGATTACTTTTGAAATAGTAACCGACAAATGTGCAGAAAATAGATCATGCCGATTACTTTTGAAATAGTAACCGACAAATGTGCTGAAAATAAAAATCTTGCCGATTACTTTTGAAATAGTAACCGACAAATGTGCTGAAAATAAAAGTCTTGCCGATTACTTCTGAAATAGTAACCGACGAATATGTTGAAAATAAAAATCTTGTCAATTACTTTTGAAATAGTAACCGACGAATGTGCTGAAAATAAATCTTGCCGATTACTTTTGAAATAGTAACCGACGAATATGCTGAAAATAAAAATCTTGCCGATTACTTTTGAAATAGTAACTGACGAATGTGCTGAAAATAAAGTCTTGCCGATTAGTTCTGAAATAGTAACCGACGAATATGTTGAAAATAAAAATCTTGTCGATTACTTTTGAAATAGTAACCGACGAATGTGCTGAAAATAAATCTTGCCGATTACTTTTAAAATAGTAACCGACGAATATGTTGAAAATAAAAATCTTGTCAATTACTTTTAAAATAGTAACCGATAAATATGCTAAAAATAAAAATCTTGCCGATTACTTTTGTAATAGTAACCGACGAATGTGCTGAAAATAAATCCTGCCGATTACCTTTGAAATAGCAACCGACGAATATGCTGAAAATAAAAATCTTGCCGATTACTTTTGAAATAGTAACATACAAATGTGCTGAAAATAAAAGTCTTGCCGATTACTTTTGATATAGTAACCGACGAATGTGCTGAAAATAAATCATGCCGATTACTTTTGAAATAGTAACCGACAAATGTGCTAAAAATAATCCATGTCGATTACCTTTGAAATGGTAACCGACGAATATGCTAAAAATAAAACTCATGCCGATTACTTTTGAAATAGTAACCGACGAATGTGCAGAAAATAGATCATGCCGATTACTTTTGAAATAGTAACCGACAAATGTGCTGAAAATAAAAATCTTGCCGATTACTTTTGAAATAGTAACCGACGAATGTGCTGAAAATAAATCCTGCCGATTACCTTTGAAATAGCAACCGACGAATATGCTGAAAATAAAAATCTTGCCGATTACTTTTGAAATAGTAACAGACAAATGTGCTGAAAATAAAAGTCTTGCCGATTACTTATGAAATAGTAACCGACGAATGTGTTGAAAACAAAGTCTTGCCGATTACTTTTGAAATAGTAACCGACGAATGTGCTGAAAATAAATCATGCCGATTACTTTTGAAATAGTAACCGACAAATGTGCAGAAAATAGATCATGCCGATTACTTTTGAAATAGTAACCGACAAATGTGCTGAAAATAAAAATCTTGCCGATTACTTTTGAAATAGTAACCGACAAATGTGCTGAAAATAAAAATCTTGCCGATTACTTTTGAAATAGTAACCGACGAATGTGCTGAAAATAAATCTTGCCGATTACTTTTGAAATAGTAACCGACGAATATGCTGAAAATAAAAATCTTGCCGATTACTTTTGAAATAGTAACTGACGAATGTGCTGAAAATAAAGTCTTGCCGATTAGTTCTGAAATAGTAACCGACGAATATGTTGAAAATAAAAATCTTGTCGATTACTTTTGAAATAGTAACCGACGAATGTGCTGAAAATAAATCTTGCCGATTACTTTTAAAATAGTAACCGACGAATATGTTGAAAATAAAAATCTTGTCAATTACTTTTAAAATAGTAACCGATAAATATGCTAAAAATAAAAATCTTGCTGATTACTTTTGTAATAGTAACCGACGAATGTGCTGAAAATAAATCCTGCCGATTACCTTTGAAATAGCAACCGACGAATATGCTGAAAATAAAAATCTTGCCGATTACTTTTGAAATAGTAACATACAAATGTACTGAAAATAAAAGTCTTGCCGATTACTTTTCAAATAGTAACCGACGAATGTGTTGAAAACAAAGTCTTGCCGATTACTTTTGATATAGGAACCGACGAATGTGCTGAAAATAAATCATGCCGATTACTTTTGAAATAGTAACAGACAAATGTGCTGAAAGTAAAAGTCTTGCCGATTACTTATGAAATAGTAACCGACGAATGTGTTGAAAACAAAGTCTTGCCGATTACTTTTGAAATAGTAACCGACGAATGTGCTGAAAATAAATCATGCCGATTACTTTTGAAATAGTAACCGACAAATGTGCTGAAAATAAAAATCTTGCCGATTACTTTTGAAATAGTAACCGACAAATGTGCTGAAAATAAAAATCTTGCCGATTACTTTTGAAATAGTAACCGACGAATGTGCTGAAAATAAATCTTGCCGATTACTTTTGAAATAGTAACCGACGAATATGCTGAAAATAAAAATCTTGCCGATTACTTTTGAAATAGTAACCGACGAATGTGCTGAAAATAAAGTCTTGCCGATTACTTCTGAAATAGTAACCGACGAATATGTTGAAAATAAAAATCTTGTCGATTACTTTTGAAATAGTAACCGACGAATGTGCTGAAAATAAATCTTGCCGATTACTTTTAAAATGGTAACCGACGAATATGTTGAAAATAAAAATCTTGTCAATTACTTTTAAAATAGTAACCGATAAATATGCTAAAAATAAAAATCTTGCCGATTACTTTTGTAATAGTAACCGACGAATGTGCTGCAAAAATAAATCCTGTCGATTACCTTTGAAATAGCAACCGACGAATATGCTGAAAATAAAAATCTTGCCGATTACTTTTGAAATAGTAACATACAAATGTGCTGAAAATAAAAGTCTTGCCGATTACTTTTGAAATAGTAACCGACGAATGTGTTGAAAACAAAGTCTTGCCGATTACTTTTGATATAGTAACCGACGAATGTGCTGAAAATAAATCATGCCGATTACTTTTGAAATAGTAACCGACAAATGTGCTAAAAATAATCCATGTCGATTACCTTTGAAATAGCAACCGACGAATATGCTGAAAATAAAAATCTTGCCGATTACTTTTGAAATAGTAACATACAAATGTACTGAAAATAAAAGTCTTGCCGATTACTTTTGAAATAGTAACCGACGAATGTGTTGAAAACAAAGTCTTGCAGATTACTTTTGATATAGGAACCGACGAATGTGCTGAAAATAAATCTTGCCGATTACTTTTGAAATAGTAACCGACGAATATGTTGAAATAAAGTCTTGCCGATTACTTTTGAAATAGTAACCGACGAATATGTTGAAAATAAAGTCTTGCCGATTACTTTTGAAATAGTAACCGACGAATGTGCTGAAAATAAATCATGCAGATTACTTTTGAAATAGTAACCGACAAATGTGCTGAAAATAAAAATCTTGCCGATTACTTTTGAAATAGTAACCGACGAATGTGCTGAAAATAAATCTTGCCGATTACTTTTGAAATAGTAACCGACGAATATGCTGAAAATAAAAATCTTGCCGATTACTTTTGAAATAGTAACTGACGAATGTGCTGAAAATAAAGTCTTGCCGATTAGTTCTGAAATAGTAACCGACGAATATGTTGAAAATAAAAATCTTGTCGATTACTTTTGAAATAGTAACCGACGAATGTGCTGAAAATAAATCTTGCCGATTACTTTTAAAATAGTAACCGACGAATATGTTGAAAATAAAAATCTTGTCAATTACTTTTAAAATAGTAACCGATAAATATGCTAAAAATAAAAATCTTGCTGATTACTTTTGTAATAGTAACCGACGAATGTGCTGAAAATAAATCCTGCCGATTACCTTTGAAATAGCAACCGACGAATATGCTGAAAATAAAAATCTTGCCGATTACTTTTGAAATAGTAACATACAAATGTACTGAAAATAAAAGTCTTGCCGATTACTTTTCAAATAGTAACCGACGAATGTGTTGAAAACAAAGTCTTGCCGATTACTTTTGATATAGGAACCGACGAATGTGCTGAAAATAAATCATGCCGATTACTTTTGAAATAGTAACAGACAAATGTGCTGAAAGTAAAAGTCTTGCCGATTACTTATGAAATAGTAACCGACGAATGTGTTGAAAACAAAGTCTTGCCGATTACTTTTGAAATAGTAACCGACGAATGTGCTGAAAATAAATCATGCCGATTACTTTTGAAATAGTAACCGACAAATGTGCTGAAAATAAAAATCTTGCCGATTACTTTTGAAATAGTAACCGACAAATGTGCTGAAAATAAAAATCTTGCCGATTACTTTTGAAATAGTAACCGACGAATGTGCTGAAAATAAATCTTGCCGATTACTTTTGAAATAGTAACCGACGAATATGCTGAAAATAAATCTTGCCGATTACTTTTGAAATAGTAACCGACGAATGTGCTGAAAATAAAGTCTTGCCGATTACTTCTGAAATAGTAACCGACGAATATGTTGAAAATAAAAATCTTGTCGATTACTTTTGAAATAGTAACCGACGAATGTGCTGAAAATAAATCTTGCCGATTACTTTTAAAATAGTAACCGACGAATATGTTGAAAATAAAAATCTTGTCAATTACTTTTAAAATAGTAACCGATAAATATGCTAAAAATAAAAATCTTGCCGATTACTTTTGTTATAGTAACCGACGAATGTGCTGAAAATAAATCCTGTCGATTACCTTTGAAATAGCAACCGACGAATATGCTGAAAATAAAAATCTTGCCGATTACTTTTGAAATAGTAACATACAAATGTGCTGAAAATAAAAGTCTTGCCGATTACTTTTGAAATAGTAACCGACGAATGTGTTGAAAACAAAGTCTTGCCGATTACTTTTGATATAGTAACCGACGAATGTGCTGAAAATAAATCATGCCGATTACTTTTGAAATAGTAACCGACAAATGTGCTAAAAATAATCCATGTCGATTACCTTTGAAATAGCAACCGACGAATATGCTGAAAATAAAAATCTTGCCGATTACTTTTGAAATAGTAACATACAAATGTACTGAAAATAAAAGTCTTGCCGATTACTTTTGAAATAGTAACCGACGAATGTGTTGAAAACAAAGTCTTGCAGATTACTTTTGATATAGGAACCGACGAATGTGCTGAAAATAAATCTTGCCGATTACTTTTGAAATAGTAACCGACGAATATGTTGAAATAAAGTCTTGCCGATTACTTTTGAAATAGTAACCGACGAATATGTTGAAAATAAAGTCTTGCCGATTACTTTTGAAATAGTAACCGACGAATGTGCTGAAAATAAATCATGCTGATTACTTTTGAAATAGTAACCGACAAATGTGCTGAAAATAAAAATCTTGCCGATTACTTTTGAAATAGTAACCGACGAATGTGCTGAAAATAAATCTTGCCGATTACTTTTGAAATAGTAACCGACGAATATGCTGAAAATAAAAATCTTGCCGATTACTTTTGAAATAGTAACTGACGAATGTGCTGAAAATAAAGTCTTGCCGATTAGTTCTGAAATAGTAACCGACGAATATGTTGAAAATAAAAATCTTGTCGATTACTTTTGAAATAGTAACCGACGAATGTGCTGAAAATAAATCTTGCCGATTACTTTTAAAATAGTAACCGACGAATATGTTGAAAATAAAAATCTTGTCAATTACTTTTAAAATAGTAACCGATAAATATGCTAAAAATAAAAATCTTGCTGATTACTTTTGTAATAGTAACCGACGAATGTGCTGAAAATAAATCCTGCCGATTACCTTTGAAATAGCAACCGACGAATATGCTGAAAATAAAAATCTTGCCGATTACTTTTGAAATAGTAACATACAAATGTACTGAAAATAAAAGTCTTGCCGATTACTTTTCAAATAGTAACCGACGAATGTGTTGAAAACAAAGTCTTGCCGATTACTTTTGATATAGGAACCGACGAATGTGCTGAAAATAAATCATGCCGATTACTTTTGAAATAGTAACAGACAAATGTGCTGAAAGTAAAAGTCTTGCCGATTACTTATGAAATAGTAACCGACGAATGTGTTGAAAACAAAGTCTTGCCGATTACTTTTGAAATAGTAACCGACGAATGTGCTGAAAATAAATCATGCCGATTACTTTTAAAATAGTAACCGACGAATATGTTGAAAATAAAAATCTTGCCGATTACTTTTGAAATAGTAACCGACGAATATGCTGAAAATAAAAATCTTGCCGATTACTTTTGAAATAGTAACCGACGAATGTGCTGAAAATAAAGTCTTGCCGATTACTTCTGAAATAGTAACCGACGAATATGTTGAAAATAAAAATCTTGTCGATTACTTTTGAAATAGTAACCGACGAATGTGCTGAAAATAAATCTTGCCGATTACTTTTAAAGTAGTAACTGACGAATATGTTGAAAATAAAAATCTTGTCGATTACTTTTGAAATAGTAACCGACGAATGTGCTGAAAATAAATCATGCCGATTACTTTTGAAATAGTAACCGACAAATGTGCAGAAAATAGATCATGCCGATTACTTTTGAAATAGTAACCGACAAATGTGCTGAAAATAAAAATCTTGCCGATTACTTTTGAAATAGTAACCGACAAATGTGCTGAAAATAAAAATCTTGCCGATTACTTTTGAAATAGTAACAGACAAATGTGCTGAAAATAAAAGTCTTGCCGATTACTTATTAAATAGTAACCGACGAATGTGTTGAAAACAAAATCTTGCCGATTACTTTTGAAATAGTAACCGACGAATGTGCTGAAAATAAATCATGCCGATTACTTTTGAAATAGTAACCGACGAATGTGCTGAAAATAAATCTTGCCGATTACTTTTAAAGTAGTAACTGACGAATATGTTGAAAATAAAAATCTTGTCGATTACTTTTAAAATAGTAACCGACAAATATGCTAAAAATAAAAATCTTGCCGATTACTTTTGAAATAGTAACCGACGAATGTGCTGAAAATAAATCTTGCCGATTACTTTTGAAATAGTAACCGACGAATATGCTGAAAATAAAAATCTTGCCGATTACTTTTGAAATAGTAACCGACGAATGTGCTGAAAATAAAGTCTTGCCGATTACTTCTGAAATAGTAACCGACGAATATGTTGAAAATAAAAATCTTGTCGATTACTTTTGAAATAGTAACCGACGAATGTGCTGAAAATAAATCATGCCGATTACTTTTGAAATAGTAACCGACAAATGTGCAGAAAATAGATCATGCCGATTACTTTTGAAATAGTAACCGACAAATGTGCTGAAAATAAAAATCTTGCCGATTACTTTTGAAATAGTAACCGACAAATGTGCTGAAAAAAAAAATCTTGCCGATTACTTTTGAAATAGTAACCGACGAATGTGCTGAAAATAAATCTTGCTGATTACTTTTGAAATAGTAACCGTCGAATATGCTGAAAATAAAAATCTTGCCGATTACTTTTGAAATAGTAACCGACGAATGTGCTGAAAATAAAGTCTTGCCGATTACTTCTGAAATAGTAACCGACGAATATGTTGAAAATAAAAATCTTGTCGATTACTTTTGAAATAGTAACCGACGAATGTGCTGAAAATAAATCTTGCCGATTACTTTTGAAATAGTAACCGACGAATATGCTGAAAATAAAAATCTTGCCGATTACTTTTGAAATAGTAACTGACGAATGTGCTGAAAATAAAGTCTTGCCGATTAGTTCTGAAATAGTAACCGACGAATATGTTGAAAATAAAAATCTTGTCGATTACTTTTGAAATAGTAACCGACGAATGTGCTGAAAATAAATCTTGCCGATTACTTTTAAAATAGTAACCGACGAATATGTTGAAAATAAAAATCTTGTCAATTACTTTTAAAATAGTAACCGATAAATATGCTAAAAATAAAAATCTTGCCGATTACTTTTGTAATAGTAACCGACGAATGTGCTGAAAATAAATCCTGCCGATTACCTTTGAAATAGCAACCGACGAATATGCTGAAAATAAAAATCTTGCCGATTACTTTTGAAATAGTAACATACAAATGTACTGAAAATAAAAGTCTTGCCGATTACTTTTGAAATAGTAACCGACGAATGTGTTGAAAACAAAGTCTTGCAGATTACTTTTGATATAGGAACCGACGAATGTGCTGAAAATAAATCTTGCCGATTACTTTTGAAATAGTAACCGACGAATGTGCTGAAAATAAATCTTGCCGATTACTTTTAAAGTAGTAACTGACGAATATGTTGAAAATAAAAATCTTGTCGATTACTTTTAAAATAGTAACCGACAAATATGCTAAAAATAAAAATCTTGCCGATTACTTTTGAAATAGTAACCGACGAATGTGCTGAAAATAAATCTTGCCGATTACTTTTGAAATAGTAACCGACGAATATGCTGAAAATAAAAATCTTGCCGATTACTTTTGAAATAGTAACCGACGAATGTGCTGAAAATAAAGTCTTGCCGATTACTTCTGAAATAGTAACCGACGAATATGTTGAAAATAAAAATCTTGTCGATTACTTTTGAAATAGTAACCGACGAATGTGCTGAAAATAAATCATGCCGATTACTTTTGAAATAGTAACCGACAAATGTGCAGAAAATAGATCATGCCGATTACTTTTGAAATAGTAACCGACAAATGTGCTGAAAATAAAAATCTTGCCGATTACTTTTGAAATAGTAACCGACAAATGTGCTGAAAAAAAAAATCTTGCCGATTACTTTTGAAATAGTAACCGACGAATGTGCTGAAAATAAATCTTGCTGATTACTTTTGAAATAGTAACCGTCGAATATGCTGAAAATAAAAATCTTGCCGATTACTTTTGAAATAGTAACCGACGAATGTGCTGAAAATAAAGTCTTGCCGATTACTTCTGAAATAGTAACCGACGAATATGTTGAAAATAAAAATCTTGTCGATTACTTTTGAAATAGTAACCGACGAATGTGCTGAAAATAAATCTTGCCGATTACTTTTGAAATAGTAACCGACGAATATGCTGAAAATAAAAATCTTGCCGATTACTTTTGAAATAGTAACTGACGAATGTGCTGAAAATAAAGTCTTGCCGATTACTTCTGAAATAGTAACCGACGAATATGTTGAAAATAAAAATCTTGTCGATTACTTTTGAAATAGTAACCGACGAATGTGCTGAAAATAAATCATGCCGATTACTTTTGAAATAGTAACCGACAAATGTGCAGAAAATAGATCATGCCGATTACTTTTGAAATAGTAACCGACAAATGTGCTGAAAATAAAAATCTTGCCGATTACTTTTGAAATAGTAACCGACAAATGTGCTGAAAATAAAAATCTTGCCGATTACTTTTGAAATAATAACCGACGAATGTGCTGAAAATAAATCTTGCCGATTACTTTTGAAATAGTAACCGACGAATATGCTGAAAATAAAAATCTTGCCAATTACTTTTGAAATAGTAACCGACGAATGTGCTGAAAATAAAGTCTTGCCGATTACTTCTGAAATAGTAACCGACGAATATGTTGAAAATAAAAATCTTGTCGATTACTTTTGAAATAGTAACCGACGAATGTGCTGAAAATAAATCTTGCTGATTACTTTTAAAATAGTAACCGACGAATATGTTGAAAATAAAAATCTTGTCAATTACTTTTAAAATAGTAACCGATAAATATGCTAAAAATAAAAATCTTGCCGATTACTTTTGTAATAGTAACCGACGAATGTGCTGAAAATAAATCCTGCCGATTACCTTTGAAATAGCAACCGACGAATATGCTGAAAATAAAAATCTTGTCGATTACTTTTGAAATAGTAACATACAAATGTGCTGAAAATAAAAGTCTTGCCGATTACTTTTGAAATAGTAACCGACGAATGTGTTGAAAACAAAGTCTTGCCGATTACTTTTGATATAGTAACCGACGAATGTGCTGAAAATAAATCATGCCGATTACTTTTGAAATAGTAACCGACAAATGTGCTAAAAATAATCCATGTCGATTACCTTTGAAATAGCAACCGACGAATATGCTGAAAATAAAAATCTTGCCGATTACTTTTGAAATAGTAACATACAAATGTACTGAAAATAAAAGTCTTGCCGATTACTTTTGAAATAGTAACCGACGAATGTGTTGAAAACAAAGTCTTGCCGATTACTTTTGATATAGGAACCGACGAATGTGCTGAAAATAAATCTTGCCGATTACTTTTGAAATAGTAACCGACGAATATGTTGAAAATAAAGTCTTGCCGATTACTTTTGAAATAGTAACCGACGAATATGTTGAAAATAAAGTCTTGCCGATTACTTTTGAAATAGTAACCGACGAATGTGCTGAAAATAAATCATGCAGATTACTTTTGAAATAGTAACCGACAAATGTGCTGAAAATAAAAATCTTGCCGATTAGTTTTGAAATAGTAACCGACGAATGTGCTGAAAATAAATCATGCCGATTACTTTTAAAATAGTAACCGACGAATATGTTGAAAATAAAAATCTTGTCGATTACTTTTGAAATAGTAACCGACGAATGTGCTGAAAATAAATCTTGCCGATTACTTTTGAAATAGTAACCGACGAATATGCTGAAAATTAAAATCTTGCCGATTACTTTTGAAATAGTAACCGACGAATGTGCTGAAAATAAAGTCTTGCCGATTACTTCTGAAATAGTAACCGACGAATATGTTGAAAATAAAAATCTTGTCGATTACTTTTGAAATAGTAACCGACGAATGTGCTGAAAATAAATCTTGCTGATTACTTTTAAAATAGTAACCGACGAATATGTTGAAAATAAAAATCTTGTCAATTACTTTTAAAATAGTAACCGATAAATATGCTAAAAATAAAAATCTTGCCGATTACTTTTGTAATAGTAACCGACGAATGTGCTGAAAATAAATCCTGCCGATTACCTTTGAAATAGCAACCGACGAATATGCTGAAAATAAAAATCTTGCCGATTACTTTTGAAATAGTAACCAACGAATATGCTGAAAATAAATTCTTGCCGATTACTTTTGAAATAGTAACATACAAATGTACTGAAAATAAAAGTCTTGCCGATTACTTTTGAAATAGTAACCGACGAATGTGTTGAAAACAAAGTCTTGCCGATTACTTTTGATATAGGAACCGACGAATGTGCTGAAAATAAATCTTGCCGATTACTTTTGAAATAGTAACCGACGAATATGTTGAAAATAAAGTCTTGCCGATTACTTTTGAAATAGTAACCGACGAATATGTTGAAAATAAAGTCTTGCCGATTACTTTTGAAATAGTAACCGACGAATGTGCTGAAAATAAATCATGCAGATTACTTTTGAAATAGTAACCGACAAATGTGCTGAAAATAAAAATCTTGTCGATTACTTTTGAAATAGTAACCGACGAATGTGCTGAAAATAAATCTTGCCGATTACTTTTGAAATAGTAACCGACGAATATGCTGAAAATAAAAATCTTGCCGATTACTTTTGAAATAGTAACCGACGAATGTGCTGAAACTAAAGTCTTGCCGATTACTTCTGAAATAGTAACCGACGAATATGTTGAAAATAAAAATCTTGTCGATTACTTTTGAAATAGTAACCGACGAATGTGCTGAAAATAAATCTTGCCGATTACTTTTAAAGTAGTAACTGACGAATATGTTGAAAATAAAAATCTTGTCGATTACTTTTGAAATAGTAACCGACGAATGTGCTGAAAATAAATCATGCCGATTACTTTTGAAATAGTAACCGACAAATGTGCAGAAAATAGATCATGCCGATTACTTTTGAAATAGTAACCGACAAATGTGCTGAAAATAAAAATCTTGCCGATTACTTTTGAAATAGTAACCGACAAATGTGCTGAAAATAAAAATCTTGCCGATTACTTTTGAAATAGTAACAGACAAATGTGCTGAAAATAAAAGTCTTGCCGATTACTTATTAAATAGTAACCGACGAATGTGTTGAAAACAAAATCTTGCCGATTACTTTTGAAATAGTAACCGACGAATGTGCTGAAAATAAAAATCTCGCCGATTACTTTTGAAATAGTAACCGACAAATGTGCTGAAAATAAAAATCTTGCCGATTACTTTTGAAATAGTAACAGACAAATGTGCTGAAAATAAAAGTCTTGCCGATTACTTATTAAATAGTAACCGACGAATGTGTTGAAAACAAAATCTTGCCGATTACTTTTGAAATAGTAACCGACGAATGTGCTGAAAATAAATCATGCCGATTACTTTTGAAATAGTAACCGACGAATGTGCTGAAAATAAATCTTGCCGATTACTTTTAAAGTAGTAACTGACGAATATGTTGAAAATAAAAATCTTGTCGATTACTTTTAAAATAGTAACCGACAAATATGCTAAAAATAAAAATCTTGCCGATTACTTTTGAAATAGTAACCGACGAATGTGCTGAAAATAAATCTTGCCGATTACTTTTGAAATAGTAAGCGACGAATATGCTGAAAATAAAAATCTTGCCGATTACTTTTGAAATAGTAACCGACGAATGTGCTGAAAATAAAGTCTTGCCGATTACTTCTGAAATAGTAACCGACGAATATGTTGAAAATAAAAATCTTGTCGATTACTTTTGAAATAGTAACCGACGAATGTGCTGAAAATAAATCATGCCGATTACTTTTGAAATAGTAACCGACAAATGTGCAGAAAATAGATCATGCCGATTACTTTTGAAATAGTAACCGACAAATGTGCTGAAAATAAAAATCTTGCCGATTACTTTTGAAATAGTAACCGACAAATGTGCTGAAAATAAAAATCTTGCCGATTACTTTTGAAGTAGTAACTGACGAATGTGCTGAAAATAAATCTTGCTGATTACTTTTGAAATAGTAACCGACGAATATGCTGAAAATAAAAATCTTGCCGATTACTTTTGAAATAGTAACCGACGAATGTGCTGAAAATAAAGTCTTGCCGATTACTTCTGAAATAGTAACCGACGAATATGTTGAAAATAAAAATCTTGTCGATTACTTTTGAAATAGTAACCGACGAATGTGCTGAAAATAAATCTTGCCGATTACTTTTAAAATAGTAACCGACGAATATGTTGAAAATAAAAATCTTGTCAATTACTTTTAAAATAGTAACCGATAAATATGCTAAAAATAAAAATCTTGCCGATTACTTTTGTAATAGTAACCGACGAATGTGCTGAAAATAAATCCTGCCGATTACCTTTGAAATAGCAACCGACGAATATGCTGAAAATAAAAATCTTGCCGATTACTTTTGAAATAGTAACATACAAATGTGCTGAAAATAAAAGTCTTGCCGATTACTTTTGAAATAGTAACCGACGAATGTGTTGAAAACAAAGTCTTGCCGATTACTTTTGATATAGTAACCGACGAATGTGCTGAAAATAAATCATGCCGATTACTTTTGAAATAGTAACCGACAAATGTGCTAAAAATAATCCATGTCGATTACCTTTGAAATGGTAACCGACGAATATGCTAAAAATAAAAATCTTGCGATTACTTTTGAAATAGTAACCGACGAATGTGCAGAAAATAGATCATGCCGATTACTTTTGAAATAGTAACAGACAAATGTGCTGAAAATAAAAGTCTTGCCGATTACTTATGAAATAGTAACCGACGAATGTGTTGAAAACAAAGTCTTGCCGATTACTTTTGAAATAGTAACCGACGAATGTGCTGAAAATAAATCTTGTCGATTACTTTTGAAATAGTAACCGACGAATATGCTGAAAATAAAAATCTTGCCGATTACTTTTGAAATAGTAACCGACGAATGTGCTGAAAATAAATCTTGCCGATTACTTTTAAAATAGTAACCGACGAATATGTTGAAAATAAAAATCTTGTCGATTACTTTTAAAATAGTAACCGACAAATATGCTAAAAGTAAAAATCTTGCCGATTACTTTTGAAATAGTAACCGACGAATGTGCTTAAAATAAATCATGCAGATTACTTTTGAAATAGTAACCGACAAATGTGCTGAAAATAAAAATCTAACCGATTAGTTTTGAAATAGTAACCGACGAATGTGCTGAAAATAAATCATGCAGATTACTTTTGAAATAGTAACAGACAAATGTGCTGAAAATAAAAATCTTGCCGATTACTTTTGAAATAGTAACCGACGAATGTGCTGAAAATAAAGTCTTGCCGATTACTTTTTAAATAGTAACCTACGAATATGCTGAAAATAAAAATCTTGCCGATTACTTTTGAAATAGTAACAGACAAATGTGCTGAAAATAAAAGTCTTGCCGATTACTTTTGAAATAGTAACCGACGAATGTGTTGAAAACAAAGTCTTGCCGATTACTTTTGAAATAGTAACCGACGAATGTGCTGAAAATAAATCATGCCGATTACTTTTGAAATAGTAACCGACAAATGTGCTGAAAATAAAAATCTTGTCGACTACTTTTGAAATAGTAACCGACGAATGTGTTGAAAACAAAGTCTTGCCGATTACTTTTGAAATAGTAACCGGCGAATGTGCTGAAAATAAATCATGCCGATTACTTTTGAAATAGTAACCGACAAATGTGCTAAAAATAATCCATGTTGATTACCTTTGAAATGGTAACCGACGAATATGCTAAAAATAAAAATCTTGTCGATTACTTTTGAAATAGTAACCGACGAATGTGCTGAAAATAAATCATGCCGATTACTTTCGAAATAGTAAGCGACGAATATGTTGAAAATAAAAATCTTACCGATTACTTTTAAAATAGTAACCAACGAATGTACTGAAAATAAATCTTGCCGATTACTTTTGAAATAGTAACCGACAAATGTGCTGAAAATAAAAATCTTGCCGATTACTTTTGAAATTGTAACCGACAAATGTGCTGAAAATAAATCTTGCTGATTACTTTTGAAATAGTAACCGACGAATATGCTGAAAATAAAAATCTTGCCGATTACTTTTGAAATAGTAACCGACGAATGTGCTGAAAATAAAGTCTTGCCGATTACTTCTGAAATAGTAACCGACGAATATGTTGAAAATAAAAATCTTGTCGATTACTTTTGAAATAGTAACCGACGAATGTGCTGAAAATAAATCTTGCCGATTACTTTTAAAATAGTAACCGACGAATATGTTGAAAATAAAAATCTTGTCAATTACTTTTAAAATAGTAACCGATAAATATGCTAAAAATAAAAATCTTGCCGATTACTTTTGTAATAGTAACCGACGAATGTGCTGAAAATAAATCCTGCCGATTACCTTTGAAATAGCAACCGACGAATATGCTGAAAATAAAAATCTTGCCGATTACTTTTGAAATAGTAACATACAAATGTGCTGAAAATAAAAGTCTTGCCGATTACTTTTGAAATAGTAACCGACGAATGTGTTGAAAACAAAGTCTTGCCGATTACTTTTGATATAGTAACCGACGAATGTGCTGAAAATAAATCATGCCGATTACTTTTGAAATAGTAACCGACGAATATGCTGAAAATAAAAATCATGCCGATTACTTTTGAAATAGTAACCGACAAATGTGCTGAAAATAAAAATCTTGCCGATTACTTTTGAAATAGTAACCGACAAATGTGCTGAAAATAAAAATCTTGCCGATTACTTTTGAAGTAGTAACTGACGAATGTGCTGAAAATAAATCTTGCTGATTACTTTTGAAATAGTAACCGACGAATATGCTGAAAATAAAAATCTTGCCGATTACTTTTGAAATAGTAACCGACGAATGTGCTGAAAATAAAGTCTTGCCGATTACTTCTGAAATAGTAACCGACGAATATGTTGAAAATAAAAATCTTGTCGATTACTTTTGAAATAGTAACCGACGAATGTGCTGAAAATAAATCTTGCCGATTACTTTTAAAATAGTAACCGACGAATATGTTGAAAATAAAAATCTTGTCAATTACTTTTAAAATAGTAACCGATAAATATGCTAAAAATAAAAATCTTGCCGATTACTTTTGTAATAGTAACCGACGAATGTGCTGAAAATAAATCCTGCCGATTACCTTTGAAATAGCAACCGACGAATATGCTGAAAATAAAAATCTTGCCGATTACTTTTGAAATAGTAACATACAAATGTGCTGAAAATAAAAGTCTTGCCGATTACTTTTGAAATAGTAACCGACGAATGTGTTGAAAACAAAGTCTTGCCGATTACTTTTGATATAGTAACCGACGAATGTGCTGAAAATAAATCATGCCGATTACTTTTGAAATAGTAACCGACAAATGTGCTAAAAATAATCCATGTCGATTACCTTTGAAATGGTAACCGACGAATATGCTAAAAATAAAAATCTTGCGATTACTTTTGAAATAGTAACCGACGAATGTGCAGAAAA
This sequence comes from Medicago lupulina, assembly GCA_958299785.1. NCBI lineage: Eukaryota > Viridiplantae > Streptophyta > Magnoliopsida > Fabales > Fabaceae > Medicago > Medicago lupulina. The sequence continues at coordinate 43,662,690 of OY283144.1, forward strand.
TAGATCATGCCGATTACTTTTGAAATAGTAACAGACAAATGTGCTGAAAATAAAAGTCTTGCCGATTACTTATGAAATAGTAACCGACGAATGTGTTGAAAACAAAGTCTTGCCGATTACTTTTGAAATAGTAACCGACGAATGTGCTGAAAATAAATCTTGTCGATTACTTTTGAAATAGTAACCGACGAATATGCTGAAAATAAAAATCTTGCCGATTACTTTTGAAATAGTAACCGACGAATGTGCTGAAAATAAATCTTGCCGATTACTTTTAAAATAGTAACCGACGAATATGTTGAAAATAAAAATCTTGTCGATTACTTTTAAAATAGTAACCGACAAATATGCTAAAAGTAAAAATCTTGCCGATTACTTTTGAAATAGTAACCGACGAATGTGCTTAAAATAAATCATGCAGATTACTTTTGAAATAGTAACCGACAAATGTGCTGAAAATAAAAATCTAACCGATTAGTTTTGAAATAGTAACCGACGAATGTGCTGAAAATAAATCATGCAGATTACTTTTGAAATAGTAACAGACAAATGTGCTGAAAATAAAAATCTTGCCGATTACTTTTGAAATAGTAACCGACGAATGTGCTGAAAATAAAGTCTTGCCGATTACTTTTTAAATAGTAACCTACGAATATGCTGAAAATAAAAATCTTGCCGATTACTTTTGAAATAGTAACAGACAAATGTGCTGAAAATAAAAGTCTTGCCGATTACTTTTGAAATAGTAACCGACGAATGTGTTGAAAACAAAGTCTTGCCGATTACTTTTGAAATAGTAACCGACGAATGTGCTGAAAATAAATCATGCCGATTACTTTTGAAATAGTAACCGACAAATGTGCTGAAAATAAAAATCTTGTCGACTACTTTTGAAATAGTAACCGACGAATGTGTTGAAAACAAAGTCTTGCCGATTACTTTTGAAATAGTAACCGGCGAATGTGCTGAAAATAAATCATGCCGATTACTTTTGAAATAGTAACCGACAAATGTGCTAAAAATAATCCATGTTGATTACCTTTGAAATGGTAACCGACGAATATGCTAAAAATAAAAATCTTGTCGATTACTTTTGAAATAGTAACCGACGAATGTGCTGAAAATAAATCATGCCGATTACTTTCGAAATAGTAAGCGACGAATATGTTGAAAATAAAAATCTTACCGATTACTTTTAAAATAGTAACCAACGAATGTACTGAAAATAAATCTTGCCGATTACTTTTGAAATAGTAACCGACAAATGTGCTGAAAATAAAAATCTTGCCGATTACTTTTGAAATTGTAACCGACAAATGTGCTGAAAATAAATCTTGCTGATTACTTTTGAAATAGTAACCGACGAATATGCTGAAAATAAAAATCTTGCCGATTACTTTTGAAATAGTAACCGACGAATGTGCTGAAAATAAAGTCTTGCCGATTACTTCTGAAATAGTAACCGACGAATATGTTGAAAATAAAAATCTTGTCGATTACTTTTGAAATAGTAACCGACGAATGTGCTGAAAATAAATCTTGCCGATTACTTTTAAAATAGTAACCGACGAATATGTTGAAAATAAAAATCTTGTCAATTACTTTTAAAATAGTAACCGATAAATATGCTAAAAATAAAAATCTTGCCGATTACTTTTGTAATAGTAACCGACGAATGTGCTGAAAATAAATCCTGCCGATTACCTTTGAAATAGCAACCGACGAATATGCTGAAAATAAAAATCTTGCCGATTACTTTTGAAATAGTAACATACAAATGTGCTGAAAATAAAAGTCTTGCCGATTACTTTTGAAATAGTAACCGACGAATGTGTTGAAAACAAAGTCTTGCCGATTACTTTTGATATAGTAACCGACGAATGTGCTGAAAATAAATCATGCCGATTACTTTTGAAATAGTAACCGACAAATGTGCTAAAAATAATCCATGTCGATTACCTTTGAAATGGTAACCGACGAATATGCTAAAAATAAAAATCTTGCCGATTACTTTTGAAATAGTAACCGACGAATGTGCAGAAAATAGATCATGCCGATTACTTTTGAAATAGTAACAGACAAATGTGCTGAAAATAAAAGTCTTGCCGATTACTTATGAAATAGTAACCGACGAATGTGTTGAAAACAAAGTCTTGCCGATTACTTTTGAAATAGTAACCGACGAATGTGCTGAAAATAAATCTTGTCGATTACTTTTGAAATAGTAACCGACGAATATGCTGAAAATAAAAATCTTGCCGATTACTTTTGAAATAGTAACCGACGAATGTGCTGAAAATAAATCTTGCCGATTACTTTTAAAATAGTAACCGACGAATATGTTGAAAATAAAAATCTTGTCGATTACTTTTAAAATAGTAACCGACAAATATGCTAAAAGTAAAAATCTTGCCGATTACTTTTGAAATAGTAACCGACGAATGTGCTTAAAATAAATCATGCAGATTACTTTTAAAATAGTAACCGACAAATGTGCTGAAAATAAAAATCTAACCGATTAGTTTTGAAATAGTAACCGACGAATGTGCTGAAAATAAATCATGCAGATTACTTTTGAAATAGTAACAGACAAATGTGCTGAAAATAAAAATCTTGCCGATTACTTTTGAAATAGTAACCGACGAATGTGCTGAAAATAAAGTCTTGCCGATTACTTTTTAAATAGTAACCTACGAATATGCTGAAAATAAAAATCTTGCCGATTACTTTTGAAATAGTAACAGACAAATGTGCTGAAAATAAAAGTCTTGCCGATTACTTTTGAAATAGTAACCGACGAATGTGTTGAAAACAAAGTCTTGCCGATTACTTTTGAAATAGTAACCGACGAATGTGCTGAAAATAAATCATGCCGATTACTTTTGAAATAGTAACCGACAAATGTGCTGAAAATAAAAATCTTGTCGACTACTTTTGAAATAGTAACCGACGAATGTGTTGAAAACAAAGTCTTGCCGATTACTTTTGAAATAGTAACCGGCGAATGTGCTGAAAATAAATCATGCCGATTACTTTTGAAATAGTAACCGACAAATGTGCTAAAAATAATCCATGTTGATTACCTTTGAAATGGTAACCGACGAATATGCTAAAAATAAAAATCTTGTCGATTACTTTTGAAATAGTAACCGACGAATGTGCTGAAAATAAATCATGCCGATTACTTTCGAAATAGTAAGCGACGAATATGTTGAAAATAAAAATCTTACCGATTACTTTTAAAATAGTAACCAACGAATGTACTGAAAATAAATCTTGCCGATTACTTTTGAAATAGTAACCGACAAATGTGCTGAAAATAAAAATCTTGCCGATTACTTTTGAAATTGTAACCGACAAATGTGCTGAAAATAAAAATCTTGCCGATTACTTTTGAAATAGTAACCGACGAATATGCTGAAAATAAAAATCTTGCCGATTACTTTTGAAATAGTAACCGACGAATGTGCTGAAAATAAAGTCTTGCCGATTACTTTTGAAATAGTAACCGACGAATATGTTGAAAATAAAAATCTTGTCGATTACTTTTGAAATAGTAACCGACGAATGTGCTGAAAATAAATCTTGCCGATTACTTTTAAAGTAGTAACTGACGAATATGTTGAAAATAAAAATCTTGTCGATTACTTTTAAAATAGTAACCGACAAATATGCTAAAAATAAAAATCCTGCCGATTACTTTTGAAATAGTAACCGACGAATGTGCTGAAAATAAATCTTGCCGATTACTTTTGAAATAGTAACCGACGAATATGCTGAAAATAAAAATCTTGTCGATTACTTTTGAAATAGTAACCGACGAATGTGCTGAAAATAAATCTTGCCGATTACTTTTAAAATAGTAACCGACGAATATGTTGAAAATAAAAATCTTGTCGATTACTTTTAAAATAGTAACCGACAAATATGCTAAAAGTAAAAATCTTGCCGATTACTTTTGAAATAGTAACCGACGAATGTGCTTAAAATAAATCATGCAGATTACTTTTGAAATAGTAACCGACAAATGTGCTGAAAATAAAAATCTAACCGATTAGTTTTGAAATAGTAACCGACGAATGTGCTGAAAATAAATCATGCAGATTACTTTTGAAATAGTAACCGACGAATGTGCAGAAAATAGATCATGCCGATTACTTTTGAAATAGTAACAGACAAATGTGCTGAAAATAAAAGTCTTGCCGATTACTTATGAAATAGTAACCGACGAATGTGTTGAAAACAAAGTCTTGCCGATTACTTTTGAAATAGTAACCGACAAATGTGCTGAAAATAAATCTTGCCGATTACTTTTGAAATAGTAACCGACGAATATGCTGAAAATAAAAATCTTGCCGATTACTTTTGAAATAGTAACCGACGAATGTGCTGAAAATAAATCTTGCCGATTACTTTTAAAATAGTAACCGACGAATATGTTGAAAATAAAATTCTTGTCGATTACTTTTAAAATAGTAACCGACAAATATGCTAAAAGTAAAAATCTTGCGGATTACTTTTGAAATAGTAACCGACGAATGTGCTTAAAATAAATCATGCCGATTACTTTTGAAATAGTAACCGAAAAATGTGCAGAAAATAGATCATGCCGATTACTTTTGAAATAGTAACCGACCAATGTGCTGAAAATAAAAATCTTGCCGATTACTTTTGAAATAGTAACCGACAAATGTGCTGAAAATAAAAATCTTGCCGATTACTTTTGAAATAGTAACAGACAAATGTGCTGAAAATAAAAGTCTTGCCGATTACTTATTAAATAGTAACCGACGAATGTGTTGAAAACAAAATCTTGCCGATTACTTTTGAAATAGTAACCGACGAATGTGCTGAAAATAAATCATGCCGATTACTTTTGAAATAGTAACCGACGAATGTGCTGAAAATAAATCTTGCCGATTACTTTTAAAGTAGTAACTGACGAATATGTTGAAAATAAAAATCTTGTCGATTACTTTTAAAATAGTAACCGACAAATATGCTAAAAATAAAAATCTTGCCGATTACTTTTGAAATAGTAACCGACGAATGTGCTGAAAATAAATCTTGCCGATTACTTTTGAAATAGTAAGCGACGAATATGCTGAAAATAAAAATCTTGCCGATTACTTTTGAAATAGTAACCGACGAATGTGCTGAAAATAAAGTCTTGCCGATTACTTCTGAAATAGTAACCGACGAATATGTTGAAAATAAAAATCTTGTCGATTACTTTTGAAATAGTAACCGACGAATGTGCTGAAAATAAATCTTGCCGATTACTTTTAAAGTAGTAACTGACGAATATGTTGAAAATAAAAATCTTGTCGATTACTTTTGAAATAGTAACCGACGAATGTGCTGAAAATAAATCATGCAGATTACTTTTGAAATAGTAACCGACAAATGTGCTAAAAATAATCCATGTTGATTACCTTTGAAATGGTAACCGACGAATATGCTAAAAATAAAAATCTTGTCGATTACTTTTGAAATAGTAACCGACGAATGTGCTGAAAATAAATCATGCCGATTACTTTCGAAATAGTAAGCGACGAATATGTTGAAAATAAAAATCTTACCGATTACTTTTAAAATAGTAACCAACGAATGTACTGAAAATAAATCTTGCCGATTACTTTTGAAATAGTAACCGACAAATGTGCTGAAAATAAAAATCTTGCCGATTACTTTTGAAATTGTAACCGACAAATGTGCTGAAAATAAAAATCTTGCCGATTACTTTTGAAATAGTAACCGACGAATATGCTGAAAATAAAAATCTTGCCGATTACTTTTGAAATAGTAACCGACGAATGTGCTGAAAATAAAGTCTTGCCGATTACTTTTGAAATAGTAACCGACGAATATGTTGAAAATAAAAATCTTGTCGATTACTTTTGAAATAGTAACCGACGAATGTGCTGAAAATAAATCTTGCCGATTACTTTTAAAGTAGTAACTGACGAATATGTTGAAAATAAAAATCTTGTCGATTACTTTTAAAATAGTAACCGACAAATATGCTAAAAATAAAAATCTTGCCGATTACTTTTGAAATAGTAACCGACGAATGTGCTGAAAATAAATCTTGCCGATTACTTTTGAAATAGTAACCGACGAATATGCTGAAAATAAAAATCTTGTCGATTACTTTTGAAATAGTAACCGACGAATGTGCTGAAAATAAATCTTGCCGATTACTTTTAAAATAGTAACCGACGAATATGTTGAAAATAAAAATCTTGTCGATTACTTTTAAAATAGTAACCGACAAATATGCTAAAAGTAAAAATCTTGCCGATTACTTTTGAAATAGTAACCGACGAATGTGCTTAAAATAAATCATGCAGATTACTTTTGAAATAGTAACCGACAAATGTGCTGAAAATAAAAATCTAACCGATTAGTTTTGAAATAGTAACCGACGAATGTGCTGAAAATAAATCATGCAGATTACTTTTGAAATAGTAACCGACGAATGTGCAGAAAATAGATCATGCCGATTACTTTTGAAATAGTAACAGACAAATGTGCTGAAAATAAAAGTCTTGCCGATTACTTATGAAATAGTAACCGACGAATGTGTTGAAAACAAAGTCTTGCCGATTACTTTTGAAATAGTAACCGACAAATGTGCTGAAAATAAATCTTGCCGATTACTTTTGAAATAGTAACCGACGAATATGCTGAAAATAAAAATCTTGCCGATTACTTTTGAAATAGTAACCGACGAATGTGCTGAAAATAAATCTTGCCGATTACTTTTAAAATAGTAACCGACGAATATGTTGAAAATAAAATTCTTGTCGATTACTTTTAAAATAGTAACCGACAAATATGCTAAAAGTAAAAATCTTGCGGATTACTTTTGAAATAGTAACCGACGAATGTGCTTAAAATAAATCATGCCGATTACTTTTGAAATAGTAACCGACAAATGTGCAGAAAATAGATCATGCCGATTACTTTTGAAATAGTAACCGACCAATGTGCTGAAAATAAAAATCTTGCCGATTACTTTTGAAATAGTAACCGACAAATGTGCTGAAAATAAAAATCTTGCCGATTACTTTTGAAATAGTAACAGACAAATGTGCTGAAAATAAAAGTCTTGCCGATTACTTATTAAATAGTAACCGACGAATGTGTTGAAAACAAAATCTTGCCGATTACTTTTGAAATAGTAACCGACGAATGTGCTGAAAATAAATCATGCCGATTACTTTTGAAATAGTAACCGACGAATGTGCTGAAAATAAATCTTGCCGATTACTTTTAAAGTAGTAACTGACGAATATGTTGAAAATAAAAATCTTGTCGATTACTTTTAAAATAGTAACCGACAAATATGCTAAAAATAAAAATCTTGCCGATTACTTTTGAAATAGTAACCGACGAATGTGCTGAAAATAAATCTTGCCGATTACTTTTGAAATAGTAAGCGACGAATATGCTGAAAATAAAAATCTTGCCGATTACTTTTGAAATAGTAACCGACGAATGTGCTGAAAATAAAGTCTTGCCGATTACTTCTGAAATAGTAACCGACGAATATGTTGAAAATAAAAATCTTGTCGATTACTTTTGAAATAGTAACCGACGAATGTGCTGAAAATAAATCTTGCCGATTACTTTTAAAGTAGTAACTGACGAATATGTTGAAAATAAAAATCTTGTCGATTACTTTTGAAATAGTAACCGACGAATGTGCTGAAAATAAATCATGCAGATTACTTTTGAAATAGTAACCGACAAATGTGCTGAAAATAAAAATCTAACCGATTAGTTTTGAAATAGTAACCGACGAATGTGCTGAAAATAAATCATGCAGATTACTTTTGAAATAGTAACAGACAAATGTGCTGAAAATAAAAATCTTGCCAATTACTTTTGAAATAGTAACCGACGAATGTGCTGAAAATAAATCTTGCCGATTACTTTTTAAATAGTAACCTACGAATATGCTGAAAATAAAAATCTTGCCGATTACTTTTGAAATAGTAACCGACGAATGTGCTGAAAATAAAGTCTTGCCGATTACTTTTGAAATAGTAACCGACGAATATGTTGAAAATAAAAATCTTGTCGATTACTTTTGAAATAGTAACCGACGAATGTGCTGAAAATAAATCTTGCCGATTACTTTTAAAGTAGTAACTGACGAATATGTTGAAAATAAAAATCTTGTCGATTACTTTTAAAATAGTAACCGACAAATATGCTAAAAATAAAAATCTTGCCGATTACTTTTGAAATAGTAACCGACGAATGTGCTGAAAATAAATCCTGCCGATTACTTTTGAAATAGCAACCGACAAATGTGCTGAAAATAAAAATCTTGCCGATTACTTTTGAAATAGTAACAGACAAATGTGCTGAAAATAAAAATCTTGCCGATTACTTTTGAAATAGTAACCGACGAATGTTCTGAAAATAAAAGTCTTGCCGATTACTTATTAAATAGTAACCGACGAATGTGTTGAAAACAAAATCTTGCCGATTACTTTTGAAATAGTAACCGACGAATGTGCTGAAAATAAATCATGCCGATTACTTTTGAAATAGTAACCGACGAATGTGCTGAAAATAAATCTTGCCGATTACTTTTAAAGTAGTAACTGACGAATATGTTGAAAATAAAAATCTTGTCGATTACTTTTAAAATAGTAACCGACAAATATGCTAAAAATAAAAATCTTGCCGATTACTTTTGAAATAGTAACCGACGAATGTGCTGAAAATAAATCCTGCCGATTACTTTTGAAATAGCAACCGACAAATGTGCTGAAAATAAAAATCTTGCCGATTACTTTTGAAATAGTAACAGACAAATGTGCTGAAAATAAAAATCTTGCCGATTACTTTTGAAATAGTAACCGACGAATGTGCTGAAAATAAAGTCTTGCCGATTACTTCTGAAATAGTAACCGACAAATGTGTTGAAAATAAAAATCTTGTCGATTACTTTTGAAATAGTAACCGACGAATATGCTAAAAATAAAAATCTTGTCGATTACTTTTGAAATAGTAACCGACGAATGTGCTGAAAATAAATCATGCAGATTACTTTTGAAATAGTAACCGACGAATGTGCAGAAAATAGATCATGCCGATTACTTTTGAAATAGTAACAGACAAATGTGCTGAAAATAAAAGTCTTGCCGATTACTTATGAAATAGTAACCGACGAATGTGTTGAAAACAAAGTCTTGCCGATTACTTTTGAAATAGTAACCGACAAATGTGCTGAAAATAAATCTTGCCGATTACTTTTGAAATAGTAACCGACGAATATGCTGAAAATAAAAATCTTGCCGATTACTTTTGAAATAGTAACCGACGAATGTGCTGAAAATAAATCTTGCCGATTACTTTTAAAATAGTAACCGACGAATATGTTGAAAATAAAATTCTTGTCGATTACTTTTAAAATAGTAACCGACAAATATGCTAAAAGTAAAAATCTTGCGGATTACTTTTGAAATAGTAACCGACGAATGTGCTTAAAATAAATCATGCCGATTACTTTTGAAATAGTAACCGACAAATGTGCAGAAAATAGATCATGCCGATTACTTTTGAAATAGTAACCGACCAATGTGCTGAAAATAAAAATCTTGCCGATTACTTTTGAAATAGTAACCGACAAATGTGCTGAAAATAAAAATCTTGCCGATTACTTTTGAAATAGTAACAGACAAATGTGCTGAAAATAAAAGTCTTGCCGATTACTTATTAAATAGTAACCGACGAATGTGTTGAAAACAAAATCTTGCCGATTACTTTTGAAATAGTAACCGACGAATGTGCTGAAAATAAATCATGCCGATTACTTTTGAAATAGTAACCGACGAATGTGCTGAAAATAAATCTTGCCGATTACTTTTAAAGTAGTAACTGACGAATATGTTGAAAATAAAAATCTTGTCGATTACTTTTAAAATAGTAACCGACAAATATGCTAAAAATAAAAATCTTGCCGATTACTTTTGAAATAGTAACCGACGAATGTGCTGAAAATAAATCTTGCCGATTACTTTTGAAATAGTAAGCGACGAATATGCTGAAAATAAAAATCTTGCCGATTACTTTTGAAATAGTAACCGACGAATGTGCTGAAAATAAAGTCTTGCCGATTACTTCTGAAATAGTAACCGACGAATATGTTGAAAATAAAAATCTTGTCGATTACTTTTGAAATAGTAACCGACGAATGTGCTGAAAATAAATCTTGCCGATTACTTTTAAAGTAGTAACTGACGAATATGTTGAAAATAAAAATCTTGTCGATTACTTTTGAAATAGTAACCGACGAATGTGCTGAAAATAAATCATGCAGATTACTTTTGAAATAGTAACCGACAAATGTGCTGAAAATAAAAATCTAACCGATTAGTTTTGAAATAGTAACCGACGAATGTGCTGAAAATAAATCATGCAGATTACTTTTGAAATAGTAACAGACAAATGTGCTGAAAATAAAAATCTTGCCAATTACTTTTGAAATAGTAACCGACGAATGTGCTGAAAATAAATCTTGCCGATTACTTTTTAAATAGTAACCTACGAATATGCTGAAAATAAAAATCTTGCCGATTACTTTTGAAATAGTAACCGACGAATGTGCTGAAAATAAAGTCTTGCCGATTACTTTTGAAATAGTAACCGACGAATATGTTGAAAATAAAAATCTTGTCGATTACTTTTGAAATAGTAACCGACGAATGTGCTGAAAATAAATCTTGCCGATTACTTTTAAAGTAGTAACTGACGAATATGTTGAAAATAAAAATCTTGTCGATTACTTTTAAAATAGTAACCGACAAATATGCTAAAAATAAAAATCTTGCCGATTACTTTTGAAATAGTAACCGACGAATGTGCTGAAAATAAATCCTGCCGATTACTTTTGAAATAGCAACCGACAAATGTGCTGAAAATAAAAATCTTGCCGATTACTTTTGAAATAGTAACAGACAAATGTGCTGAAAATAAAAATCTTGCCGATTACTTTTGAAATAGTAACCGACGAATGTTCTGAAAATAAAAGTCTTGCCGATTACTTATTAAATAGTAACCGACGAATGTGTTGAAAACAAAATCTTGCCGATTACTTTTGAAATAGTAACCGACGAATGTGCTGAAAATAAATCATGTCGATTACTTTTGAAATAGTAACCGACGAATGTGCTGAAAATAAATCTTGCCGATTACTTTTAAATTAGTAACTGACGAATATGTTGAAAATAAAAATCTTGTCGATTACTTTTAAAATAGTAACCGACAAATATGCTAAAAATAAAAATCTTGCCGATTACTTTTGAAATAGTAACCGACGAATGTGCTGAAAATAAATCATGCCGATTACTTTCGAAATAGTAAGCGACGAATATGTTGAAAATAAAAATCTTACTGATTACTTTTAAAATAGTAACCGACGAATGTACTGAAAATAAATCTTGCCGATTACTTTTGAAATAGTAACCGACAAATGTGCTGAAAATAAAAATCTTGCCGATTACTTTTGAAATTGTAACCGACAAATGTGCTGAAAATAAAAATCTTGCCGATTACTTTTGAAATAGTAACCGACGAATATGCTGAAAATAAAAATCTTGCCGATTACTTTTGAAATAGTAACCGACGAATGTGCTGAAAATAAAGTCTTGCCGATTACTTTTGAAATAGTAACCGACGAATATGTTGAAAATAAAAATCTTGTCGATTACTTTTGAAATAGTAACCGACGAATGTGCTGAAAATAAATCTTGCCGATTACTTTTAAAGTAGTAACTGACGAATATGTTGAAAATAAAAATCTTGTCGATTACTTTTAAAATAGTAACCGATAAATATGCTAAAAATAAAAATCTTGCCTATTACTTTTGAAATAGTAACCGACGAATGTGCTGAAAATAAATCTTGCCGATTACCTTTGAAATAGCAACCGATGAATATGCTGAAAATAAAAATCTTGCCGATTACTTTTGAAATAGTAACAGACAAATGTGCTGAAAATAAAAGTCTTGCCGATTACTTTTGAAATAGTAACCGACGAATGTGTTGAAAACAAAGTCTTGCCGATTACTTTTGAAATAGTAACCGACGAATGTGCTGAAAATAAATCATGCCGATTACTTTTGAAATAGTAACCGACAAATGTGCTAAAAATAATCCATGTCGATTACCTTTGAAATGGTAACCGACGAATATGCTAAAAATAAAAATCTTGTCGATTACTTTTGAAATAGTAACCGACGAATGTGCAGAAAATAGATCATGCCGATTACTTTTGAAATAGTAACCGACAAATGTGCTGAAAATAAAAATCTTGCCGATTACTTTTGAAATAGTAACCGACAAATGTGCTGAAAATAAAAGTCTTGCCGATTACTTTTGAAATAGTAACCGACGAATGTGTTGAAAACAAAGTCTTGCCGATTACTTTTGAAATAGTAACCGACGAATGTGCTGAAAATAAATCATGCCGATTACTTTTGAAATAGTAACCGACAAATGTGCTAAAAATAATCCATGTCGATTACCTTTGAAATGGTAACCGACGAATATACTAAAAATAAAAATCTTGTCGATTACTTTTGAAATAGTAACCGACGAATGTGCAGAAAATAGATCATGCCGATTACTTTTGAAATAGTAACCGACGAATATGCTGAAAATAAAAATCTTGCCGATTACTTTTGAAATAGTAACCGACGAATGTGCTGAAAATAAAGTCTTGCCGATTACTTTTGAAATAGTAACCGACGAATATGTTGAAAATAAAAATCTTGTCGATTACTTTTGAAATAGTAACCGACGAATGTGCTGAAAATAAATCTTGCCGATTACTTTTAAAGTAGTAACTGACGAATATGTTGAAAATAAAAATCTTGTCGATTACTTTTAAAATAGTAACCGACAAATATGCTAAAAATAAAAATCTTGCCGATTACTTTTGAAATAGTAACCGACGAATGTGCTGAAAATAAATCCTGCCGATTACTTTTGAAATAGCAACCGACAAATGTGCTGAAAATAAAAATCTTGCCGATTACTTTTGAAATAGTAACAGACAAATGTGCTGAAAATAAAAATCTTGCCGATTACTTTTGAAATAGTAACCGACGAATGTGCTGAAAATAAAAGTCTTGCCGATTACTTATTAAATAGTAACCGACGAATGTGTTGAAAACAAAATCTTGCCGATTACTTTTGAAATAGTAACCGACGAATGTGCTGAAAATAAATCATGCCGATTACTTTTGAAATAGTAACCGACGAATGTGCTGAAAATAAATCTTGCCGATTACTTTTAAAGTAGTAACTGACGAATATGTTGAAAATAAAAATCTTGTCGATTACTTTTAAAATAGTAACCGACAAATATGCTAAAAATAAAAATCTTGCCGATTACTTTTGAAATAGTAACCGACGAATGTGCTGAAAATAAATCTTGCCGATTACTTTTGAAATAGTAAGCGACGAGTATGCTGAAAATAAAAATCTTGCCGATTACTTTTGAAATAGTAACCGACGAATGTGCTGAAAATAAAGTCTTGCCGATTACTTCTGAAATAGTAACCGACAAATGTGTTGAAAATAAAAATCTTGTCGATTACTTTTGAAATAGTAACCGACGAATATGCTAAAAATAAAAATCTTGTCGATTACTTTTGAAATAGTAACCGACGAATGTGCTGAAAATAAATCATGCCGATTACTTTCGAAATAGTAAGCGACGAATATGTTGAAAATAAAAATCTTACCGATTACTTTTAAAATAGTAACCGACGAATGTACTGAAAATAAATCTTGTCGATTACTTTTGAAATAGTAACCGACAAATGTGCTGAAAATAAAAATCTTGCCGATTACTTTTGAAATTGTAACCGACAAATGTGCTGAAAATAAAAATCTTGCCGATTACTTTTGAAATAGTAACCGACGAATATGCTGAAAATAAAAATCTTGCCGATTACTTTTGAAATAGTAACCGACGAATGTGCTGAAAATAAAGTCTTGCCGATTACTTTTGAAATAGTAACCGACGAATATGTTGAAAATAAAAATCTTGTCGATTACTTTTGAAATAGTAACCGACGAATGTGCTGAAAATAAATCTTGCCGATTACTTTTAAAGTAGTAACTGACGAATATGTTGAAAATAAAAATCTTGTCGATTACTTTTAAAATAGTAACCGACAAATATGCTAAAAATAAAAATCTTGCCGATTACTTTTGAAATAGTAACCGACGAATGTGCTGAAAATAAATCCTGCCGATTACCTTTGAAATAGCAACCGATGAATATGCTGAAAATAAAAATCTTGCCGATTACTTTTGAAATAGTAACAGACAAATGTGCTGAAAATAAAAGTCTTGCCGATTACTTTTGAAATAGTAACCGACGAATGTGTTGAAAACAAAGTCTTGCCGATTACTTTTGAAATAGTAACCGACGAATGTGCTGAAAATAAATCATGCCGATTACTTTTGAAATAGTAACCGACAAATGTGCTAAAAATAATCCATGTCGATTACCTTTGAAATGGTAACCGACGAATATGCTAAAAATAAAAATCTTGTCGATTACTTTTGAAATAGTAACCGACGAATGTGCAGAAAATAGATCATGCCGATTACTTTTGAAATAGTAACCGACAAATGTGCTGAAAATAAAAATCTTGCCGATTACTTTTGAAATAGTAACCGACAAATGTGCTGAAAATAAAAGTCTTGCCGATTACTTTTGAAATAGTAACCGACGAATGTGTTGAAAACAAAGTCTTGCCGATTACTTTTGAAATAGTAACCGACGAATGTGCTGAAAATAAATCATGCCGATTACTTTTGAAATAGTAACCGACAAATGTGCTAAAAATAATCCATGTCGATTACCTTTGAAATGGTAACCGACGAATATACTAAAAATAAAAATCTTGTCGATTACTTTTGAAATAGTAACCGACGAATGTGCAGAAAATAGATCATGCCGATTACTTTTGAAATAGTAACCGATGAATATGCTGAAAATAAAAATCTTGCCGATTACTTTTGAAATAGTAACCGACGAATGTGCTGAAAATAAAGTCTTGCCGATTACTTTTGAAATAGTAACCGACGAATATGTTGAAAATAAAAATCTTGTCGATTACTTTTGAAATAGTAACCGACGAATGTGCTGAAAATAAATCTTGCCGATTACTTTTAAAGTAGTAACTGACGAATATGTTGAAAATAAAAATCTTGTCGATTACTTTTAAAATAGTAACCGACAAATATGCTAAAAATAAAAATCTTGCCGATTACTTTTGAAATAGTAACCGACGAATGTGCTGAAAATAAATCCTGCCGATTACCTTTGAAATAGCAACCGATGAATATGCTGAAAATAAAAATCTTGCCGATTACTTTTGAAATAGTAACAGACAAATGTGCTGAAAATAAAAGTCTTGCCGATTACTTTTGAAATAGTAACCGACGAATGTGTTGAAAACAATGTCTTGCCGATTACTTTTGAAATAGTAACCGACGAATGTGCTGAAAATAAATCATGCCGATTACTTTTGAAATAGTAACCGACAAATGTGCTAAAAATAATCCATGTCGATTACCTTTGAAATGGTAACCGACGAATATGCTAAAAATAAAAATCTTGTCGATTACTTTTGAAATAGTAACCGACGAATGTGCAGAAAATAGATCATGCCGATTACTTTTGAAATAGTAACCGACAAATGTGCTGAAAATAAAAATCTTGCCGATTACTTTTGAAATACTAACCGACAAATGTGCTGAAAATAAAAATCTTGTCGATTACTTTTGAAATAGTAACCGACGAATGTGCTGAAAATAAATCCTGCCGATTACCTTTGAAATAGCAACCGATGAATATGCTGAAAATAAAAATCTTGCCGATTACTTTTGAAATAGTAACAGACAAATGTGCTGAAAATAAAAGTCTTGCCGATTACTTTTGAAATAGTAACCGACGAATGTGTTGAAAACAATGTCTTGCCGATTACTTTTGAAATAGTAACCGACGAATGTGCTGAAAATAAATCATGCCGATTACTTTTGAAATAGTAACCGACGAATGTGCTGAAAATAAATCCTGCCATTTACCTTTGAAATAGCAACCGATGAATATGCTGAAAATAAAAATCTTGCCGATTACTTTTGAAATAGTAACAGACAAATGTGCTGAAAATAAAAGTCTTGCCGATTACTTTTGAAATAGTAACCGACGAATGTGTTGAAAACAATGTCTTGCCGATTACTTTTGAAATAGTAACCGACGAATGTGCTGAAAATAAATCATGCCGATTACTTTTGAAATAGTAACCGACGAATGTGCTGAAAATAAATCCTGCCGATTACCTTTGAAATAGCAACCGATGAATATGCTGAAAATAAAAATCTTGCCGATTACTTTTGAAATAGTAACAGACAAATGTGCTGAAAATAAAAGTCTTGCCGATTACTTTTGAAATAGTAACCGACGAATGTGTTGAAAACAATGTCTTGCCGATTACTTTTGAAATAGTAACCGACGAATGTGCTGAAAATAAATCATGCCGATTACTTTTGAAATAGTAACCGACAAATGTGCTAAAAATAATCCATGTCGATTACCTTTGAAATGGTAACCGACGAATATGCTAAAAATAAAAATCTTGTCGATTACTTTTGAAATAGTAACCGACGAATGTGCTGAAAATAAATCATGCCGATTACTTTCGAAATAGTAAGCGACGAATATGTTGAAAATAAAAATCTTACCGATTACTTTTAAAATAGTAACCAACGAATGTACTGAAAATAAATCTTGCCGATTACTTTTGAAATAGTAACCGACAAATGTGCTGAAAATAAAAATCTTGCCGATTACTTTTGAAATTGTAACCGACAAATGTGCTGAAAATAAATCTTGCCGATTACTTTTAAAGTAGTAACTGACGAATATGTTGAAAATAAAAATCTTGTCGATTACTTTTAAAATAGTAACCGACAAATATGCTAAAAATAAAAATCTTGCCGATTACTTTTGAAATAGTAACCGACGAATGTGCTGAAAATAAATCTTGCCGATTACTTTTGAAATAGTAAGCGACGAGTATGCTGAAAATAAAAATCTTGCCGATTACTTTTGAAATAGTAACCGACGAATGTGCTGAAAATAAAGTCTTGCCGATTACTTCTGAAATAGTAACCGACAAATGTGTTGAAAATAAAAATCTTGGCGATTACTTTTGAAATAGTAACCGACGAATATGCTAAAAATAAAAATCTTGTCGATTACTTTTGAAATAGTAACCGACGAATGTGCTGAAAATAAATCATGCCGATTACTTTCGAAATAGTAAGCGACGAATATGTTGAAAATAAAAATCTTACCGATTACTTTTAAAATAGTAACCGACGAATGTACTGAAAATAAATCTTGCCGATTACTTTTGAAATAGTAACCGACAAATGTGCTGAAAATAAAAATCTTGCCGATTACTTTTGAAATTGTAACCGACAAATGTGCTGAAAATAAAAATCTTGCCGATTACTTTTGAAATAGTAACCGACGAATATGCTGAAAATAAAAATCTTGCCGATTACTTTTGAAATAGTAACCGACGAATGTGCTGAAAATAAAGTCTTGCCGATTACTTTTGAAATAGTAACCGACGAATATGTTGAAAATAAAAATCTTGTCGATTACTTTTGAAATAGTAACCGACGAATGTGCTGAAAATAAATCTTGCCGATTACTTTTAAAGTAGTAACTGACGAATATGTTGAAAATAAAAATCTTGTCGATTACTTTTAAAATAGTAACCGACAAATATGCTAAAAATAAAAATCTTGCCGATTACTTTTGAAATAGTAACCGACGAATGTGCTGAAAATAAATCCTGCCGATTACCTTTGAAATAGCAACCGATGAATATGCTGAAAATAAAAATCTTGCCGATTACTTTTGAAATAGTAACAGACAAATGTGCTGAAAATAAAAGTCTTGCCGATTACTTTTGAAATAGTAACCGACGAATGTGTTGAAAACAAAGTCTTGCCGATTACTTTTGAAATAGTAACCGACGAATGTGCTGAAAATAAATCATGCCGATTACTTTTGAAATAGTAACCGACAAATGTGCTAAAAATAATCCATGTCGATTACCTTTGAAATGGTAACCGACGAATATGCTAAAAATAAAAATCTTGTCGATTACTTTTGAAATAGTAACCGACGAATGTGCAGAAAATAGATCATGCCGATTACTTTTGAAATAGTAACCGACAAATGTGCTGAAAATAAAAATCTTGCCGATTACTTTTGAAATAGTAACCGACAAATGTGCTGAAAATAAAAGTCTTGCCGATTACTTTTGAAATAGTAACCGACGAATGTGTTGAAAACAAAGTCTTGCCGATTACTTTTGAAATAGTAACCGACGAATGTGCTGAAAATAAATCATGCCGATTACTTTTGAAATAGTAACCGACAAATGTGCTAAAAATAATCCATGTCGATTACCTTTGAAATAGCAACCGATGAATATGCTGAAAATAAAAATCTTGCCGATTACTTTTGAAATAGTAACAGACAAATGTGCTGAAAATAAAAGTCTTGCCGATTACTTTTGAAATAGTAACCGACGAATGTGTTGAAAACAATGTCTTGCCGATTACTTTTGAAATAGTAACCGACGAATGTGCTGAAAATAAATCATGCCGATTACTTTTGAAATAGTAACCGACGAATGTGCTGAAAATAAATCCTGCCGATTACCTTTGAAATAGCAACCGATGAATATGCTGAAAATAAAAATCTTGCCGATTACTTTTGAAATAGTAACAGACAAATGTGCTGAAAATTAAAGTCTTGCCGATTACTTTTGAAATAGTAACCGACGAATGTGTTGAAAACAATGTCTTGCCGATTACTTTTGAAATAGTAACCGACGAATGTGCTGAAAATAAATCATGCCGATTACTTTTGAAATAGTAACCGACGAATGTGCTGAAAATAAATCCTGCCGATTACCTTTGAAATAGCAACCGATGAATATGCTGAAAATAAAAATCTTGCCGATTACTTTTGAAATAGTAACAGACAAATGTGCTGAAAATAAAAGTCTTGCCGATTACTTTTGAAATAGTAACCGACGAATGTGTTGAAAACAATGTCTTGCCGATTACTTTTGAAATAGTAACCGACGAATGTGCTGAAAATAAATCATGCCGATTACTTTTGAAATAGTAACCGACAAATGTGCTAAAAATAATCCATGTCGATTACCTTTGAAATGGTAACCGACGAATATGCTAAAAATAAAAATCTTGTCGATTACTTTTGAAATAGTAACCGACGAATGTGCTGAAAATAAATCATGCCGATTACTTTCGAAATAGTAAGCGACGAATATGTGGAAAATAAAAATCTTACCGATTACTTTTAAAATAGTAACCAACGAATGTACTGAAAATAAATCTTGCCGATTACTTTTGAAATAGTAACCGACAAATGTGCTGAAAATAAAAATCTTGCCGATTACTTTTGAAATTGTAACCGACAAATGTGCTGAAAATAAAAATCTTGCCGATTACTTTTGAAATAGTAACCGACGAATATGCTGAAAATAAAAATCTTGCCGATTACTTTTGAAATAGTAACCGACGAATGTGCTGAAAATAAAGTCTTGCCGATTACTTTTGAAATAGTAACCGACGAATATGTTGAAAATAAAAATCTTGTCGATTACTTTTGAAATAGTAACCGACGAATGTGCTGAAAATAAATCTTGCCGATTACTTTTAAAGTAGTAACTGACGAATATGTTGAAAATAAAAATCTTGTCGATTACTTTTAAAATAGTAACCGACAAATATGCTAAAAATAAAAATCTTGCCGATTACTTTTGAAATAGTAACCGACGAATGTGCTGAAAATAAATCCTCCCGATTACCTTTGAAATAGCAACCGATGAATATGCTGAAAATAAAAATCTTGCCGATTACTTTTGAAATAGTAACAGACAAATGTGCTGAAAATAAAAGTCTTGCCGATTACTTTTGAAATAGTAACCGACGAATGTGTTGAAAACAAAGTCTTGCCGATTACTTTTGAAATAGTAACCGACGAATGTGCTGAAAATAAATCATGCCGATTACTTTTGAAATAGTAACCGACAAATGTGCTAAAAATAATCCATGTCGATTACCTTTGAAATGGTAACCGACGAATATGCTAAAAATAAAAATCTTGTCGATTACTTTTGAAATAGTAACCGACGAATGTGCAGAAAATAGATCATGCCGATTACTTTTGAAATAGTAACCGACAAATGTGCTGAAAATAAAAATCTTGCCGATTACTTTTGAAATAGTAACCGACAAATGTGCTGAAAATAAAAGTCTTGCCGATTACTTTTGAAATAGTAACCGACGAATGTGTTGAAAACAAAGTCTTGCCGATTACTTTTGAAATAGTAACCGACGAATGTGCTGAAAATAAATCATGCCGATTACTTTTGAAATAGTAACCGACAAATGTGCTAAAAATAATCCATGTCGATTACCTTTGAAATGGTAACCGACGAATATACTAAAAATAAAAATCTTGTCGATTACTTTTGAAATAGTAACCGACGAATGTGCAGAAAATAGATCATGCCGATTACTTTTGAAATAGTAACCGACGAATATGCTGAAAATAAAAATCTTGCCGATTACTTTTGAAATAGTAACCGACGAATGTGCTGAAAATAAAGTCTTGCCGATTACTTTTGAAATAGTAACCGACGAATATGTTGAAAATAAAAATCTTGTCGATTACTTTTGAAATAGTAACCGACGAATGTGCTGAAAATAAATCTTGCCGATTACTTTTAAAGTAGTAACTGACGAATATGTTGAAAATAAAAATCTTGTCGATTACTTTTAAAATAGTAACCGACAAATATGCTAAAAATAAAAATCTTGCCGATTACTTTTGAAATAGTAACCGACGAATGTGCTGAAAATAAATCCTGCCGATTACCTTTGAAATAGCAACCGATGAATATGCTGAAAATAAAAATCTTGCCGATTACTTTTGAAATAGTAACAGACAAATGTGCTGAAAATTAAAGTCTTGCCGATTACTTTTGAAATAGTAACCAACGAATGTGTTGAAAACAATGTCTTGCCGATTACTTTTGAAATAGTAACCGACGAATGTGCTGAAAATAAATCATGCCGATTACTTTTGAAATAGTAACCGACGAATGTGCTGAAAATAAATCCTGCCGATTACCTTTGAAATAGCAACCGATGAATATGCTGAAAATAAAAATCTTGCCGATTACTTTTGAAATAGTAACAGACAAATGTGCTGAAAATAAAAGTCTTGCCGATTACTTTTGAAATAGTAACCGACGAATGTGTTGAAAACAATGTCTTGCCGATTACTTTTGAAATAGTAACCGACGAATGTGCTGAAAATAAATCATGCCGATTACTTTTGAAATAGTAACCGACAAATGTGCTAAAAATAATCCATGTCGATTACCTTTGAAATGGTAACCGACGAATATGCTAAAAATAAAAATCTTGTCGATTACTTTTGAAATAGTAACCGACGAATGTGCTGAAAATAAATCATGCCGATTACTTTCGAAATAGTAAGCGACGAATATGTGGAAAATAAAAATCTTACCGATTACTTTTAAAATAGTAACCAACGAATGTACTGAAAATAAATCTTGCCGATTACTTTTGAAATAGTAACCGACAAATGTGCTGAAAATAAAAATCTTGCCGATTACTTTTGAAATTGTAACCGACAAATGTGCTGAAAATAAAAATCTTGCCGATTACTTTTGAAATAGTAACCGACGAATATGCTGAAAATAAAAATCTTGCCGATTACTTTTGAAATAGTAACCGACGAATGTGCTGAAAATAAAGTCTTGCCGATTACTTTTGAAATAGTAACCGACGAATATGTTGAAAATAAAAATCTTGTCGATTACTTTTGAAATAGTAACCGACGAATGTGCTGAAAATAAATCTTGCCGATTACTTTTAAAGTAGTAACTGACGAATATGTTGAAAATAAAAATCTTGTCGATTACTTTTAAAATAGTAACCGACAAATATGCTAAAAATAAAAATCTTGCCGATTACTTTTGAAATAGTAACCGACGAATGTGCTGAAAATAAATCCTCCCGATTACCTTTGAAATAGCAACCGATGAATATGCTGAAAATAAAAATCTTGCCGATTACTTTTGAAATAGTAACAGACAAATGTGCTGAAAATAAAAGTCTTGCCGATTACTTTTGAAATAGTAACCGACGAATGTGTTGAAAACAAAGTCTTGCCGATTACTTTTGAAATAGTAACCGACGAATGTGCTGAAAATAAATCATGCCGATTACTTTTGAAATAGTAACCGACAAATGTGCTAAAAATAATCCATGTCGATTACCTTTGAAATGGTAACCGACGAATATGCTAAAAATAAAAATCTTGTCGATTACTTTTGAAATAGTAACCGACGAATGTGCAGAAAATAGATCATGCCGATTACTTTTGAAATAGTAACCGACAAATGTGCTGAAAATAAAAATCTTGCCGATTACTTTTGAAATAGTAACCGACAAATGTGCTGAAAATAAAAGTCTTGCCGATTACTTTTGAAATAGTAACCGACGAATGTGTTGAAAACAAAGTCTTGCCGATTACTTTTGAAATAGTAACCGACGAATGTGCTGAAAATAAATCATGCCGATTACTTTTGAAATAGTAACCGACAAATGTGCTAAAAATAATCCATGTCGATTACCTTTGAAATGGTAACCGACGAATATACTAAAAATAAAAATCTTGTCGATTACTTTTGAAATAGTAACCGACGAATGTGCAGAAAATAGATCATGCCGATTACTTTTGAAATAGTAACCGACGAATATGCTGAAAATAAAAATCTTGCCGATTACTTTTGAAATAGTAACCGACGAATGTGCTGAAAATAAAGTCTTGCCGATTACTTTTGAAATAGTAACCGACGAATATGTTGAAAATAAAAATCTTGTCGATTACTTTTGAAATAGTAACCGACGAATGTGCTGAAAATAAATCTTGCCGATTACTTTTAAAGTAGTAACTGACGAATATGTTGAAAATAAAAATCTTGTCGATTACTTTTAAAATAGTAACCGACAAATATGCTAAAAATAAAAATCTTGCCGATTACTTTTGAAATAGTAACCGACGAATGTGCTGAAAATAAATCCTGCCGATTACCTTTGAAATAGCAACCGATGAATATGCTGAAAATAAAAATCTTGCCGATTACTTTTGAAATAGTAACAGACAAATGTGCTGAAAATTAAAGTCTTGCCGATTACTTTTGAAATAGTAACCGACGAATGTGTTGAAAACAATGTCTTGCCGATTACTTTTGAAATAGTAACCGACGAATGTGCTGAAAATAAATCATGCCGATTACTTTTGAAATAGTAACCGACGAATGTGCTGAAAATAAATCCTGCCGATTACCTTTGAAATAGCAACCGATGAATATGCTGAAAATAAAAATCTTGCCGATTACTTTTGAAATAGTAACAGACAAATGTGCTGAAAATAAAAGTCTTGCCGATTACTTTTGAAATAGTAACCGACGAATGTGTTGAAAACAATGTCTTGCCGATTACTTTTGAAATAGTAACCGACGAATGTGCTGAAAATAAATCATGCCGATTACTTTTGAAATAGTAACCGACAAATGTGCTAAAAATAATCCATGTCGATTACCTTTGAAATGGTAACCGACGAATATGCTAAAAATAAAAATCTTGTCGATTACTTTTGAAATAGTAACCGACGAATGTGCTGAAAATAAATCATGCCGATTACTTTCGAAATAGTAAGCGACGAATATGTGGAAAATAAAAATCTTACCGATTACTTTTAAAATAGTAACCAACGAATGTACTGAAAATAAATCTTGCCGATTACTTTTGAAATAGTAACCGACAAATGTGCTGAAAATAAAAATCTTGCCGATTACTTTTGAAATTGTAACCGACAAATGTGCTGAAAATAAAAATCTTGCCGATTACTTTTGAAATAGTAACCGACGAATATGCTGAAAATAAAAATCTTGCCGATTACTTTTGAAATAGTAACCGACGAATGTGCTGAAAATAAAGTCTTGCCGATTACTTTTGAAATAGTAACCGACGAATATGTTGAAAATAAAAATCTTGTCGATTACTTTTGAAATAGTAACCGACGAATGTGCTGAAAATAAATCTTGCCGATTACTTTTAAAGTAGTAACTGACGAATATGTTGAAAATAAAAATCTTGTCGATTACTTTTAAAATAGTAACCGACAAATATGCTAAAAATAAAAATCTTGCCGATTACTTTTGAAATAGTAACCGACGAATGTGCTGAAAATAAATCCTCCCGATTACCTTTGAAATAGCAACCGATGAATATGCTGAAAATAAAAATCTTGCCGATTACTTTTGAAATAGTAACAGACAAATGTGCTGAAAATAAAAGTCTTGCCGATTACTTTTGAAATAGTAACCGACGAATGTGTTGAAAACAAAGTCTTGCCGATTACTTTTGAAATAGTAACCGACGAATGTGCTGAAAATAAATCATGCCGATTACTTTTGAAATAGTAACCGACAAATGTGCTAAAAATAATCCATGTCGATTACCTTTGAAATGGTAACCGACGAATATGCTAAAAATAAAAATCTTGTCGATTACTTTTGAAATAGTAACCGACGAATGTGCAGAAAATAGATCATGCCGATTACTTTTGAAATAGTAACCGACAAATGTGCTGAAAATAAAAATCTTGCCGATTACTTTTGAAATAGTAACCGACAAATGTGCTGAAAATAAAAGTCTTGCCGATTACTTTTGAAATAGTAACCGACGAATGTGTTGAAAACAAAGTCTTGCCGATTACTTTTGAAATAGTAACCGACGAATGTGCTGAAAATAAATCATGCCGATTACTTTTGAAATAGTAACCGACAAATGTGCTAAAAATAATCCATGTCGATTACCTTTGAAATGGTAACCGACGAATATACTAAAAATAAAAATCTTGTCGATTACTTTTGAAATAGTAACCGACGAATGTGCAGAAAATAGATCATGCCGATTACTTTTGAAATAGTAACCGACGAATATGCTGAAAATAAAAATCTTGCCGATTACTTTTGAAATAGTAACCGACGAATGTGCTGAAAATAAAGTCTTGCCGATTACTTTTGAAATAGTAACCGACGAATATGTTGAAAATAAAAATCTTGTCGATTACTTTTGAAATAGTAACCGACGAATGTGCTGAAAATAAATCTTGCCGATTACTTTTAAAGTAGTAACTGACGAATATGTTGAAAATAAAAATCTTGTCGATTACTTTTAAAATAGTAACCGACAAATATGCTAAAAATAAAAATCTTGCCGATTACTTTTGAAATAGTAACCGACGAATGTGCTGAAAATAAATCCTGCCGATTACCTTTGAAATAGCAACCGATGAATATGCTGAAAATAAAAATCTTGCCGATTACTTTTGAAATAGTAACAGACAAATGTGCTGAAAATAAAAGTCTTGCCGATTACTTTTGAAATAGTAACCGACGAATGTGTTGAAAACAAAGTCTTGCCGATTACTTTTGAAATAGTAACCGACGAATGTGCTGAAAATAAATCTTGCCGATTACTTTTGAAATAGTAACCGACAAATGTGCTAAAAATAATCCATGTCGATTACCTTTGAAATGGTAACCGACGAATATGCTAAAAATAAAAATCTTGTCGATTACTTTTGAAATAGTAACCGACGAATGTGCAGAAAATAGATCATGCCGATTACTTTTGAAATAGTAACCGACAAATGTGCTGAAAATAAAAATCTTGCCGATTACTTTTGAAATAGTAACCGACAAATGTGCTGAAAATAAAAGTCTTGCCGATTACTTTTGAAATAGTAACCGACGAATGTGTTGAAAACAAAGTCTTGCCGATTACTTTTGAAATAGTAACCGACGAATGTGCTGAAAATAAATCATGCCGATTACTTTTGAAATAGTAACCGACAAATGTGCTAAAAATAATCCATGTCGATTACCTTTGAAATGGTAACCGACGAATATACTAAAAATAAAAATCTTGTCGATTACTTTTGAAATAGTAACCGACGAATGTGCAGAAAATAGATCATGCCGATTACTTTTGAAATAGTAACCGACGAATATGCTGAAAATAAAAATCTTGCCGATTACTTTTGAAATAGTAACCGACGAATGTGCTGAAAATAAAGTCTTGCCGATTACTTTTGAAATAGTAACCGACGAATATGTTGAAAATAAAAATCTTGTCGATTACTTTTGAAATAGTAACCGACGAATGTGCTGAAAATAAATCTTGCCGATTACTTTTAAAGTAGTAACTGACGAATATGTTGAAAATAAAAATCTTGTCGATTACTTTTAAAATAGTAACCGACAAATATGCTAAAAATAAAAATCTTGCCGATTACTTTTGAAATAGTAACCGACGAATGTGCTGAAAATAAATCCTGCCGATTACCTTTGAAATAGCAACCAATGAATATGCTGAAAATAAAAATCTTGCCGATTACTTTTGAAATAGTAACAGACAAATGTGCTGAAAATAAAAGTCTTGCCGATTACTTTTGAAATAGTAACCGACGAATGTGTTGAAAACAAAGTCTTGCCGATTACTTTTGAAATAGTAACCGACGAATGTGCTGAAAATAAATCATGCCGATTACTTTTGAAATAGTAACCGACAAATGTGCTAAAAATAATCCATGTCGATTACCTTTGAAATGGTAACCGACGAATATGCTAAAAATAAAAATCTTGTCGATTACTTTTGAAATAGTAACCGACGAATGTGCAGAAAATAGATCATGCCGATTACTTTTGAAATAGTAACCGACAAATGTGCTGAAAATAAAAATCTTGCCGATTACTTTTGAAATAGTAACCGACAAATGAGCTGAAAATAAAAATCTTGTCGATTACTTTTGAAATAGTAACCGACGAATGTGTTGAAAACAAAGTCTTGCCGATTACTTTTGAAATAGTAACCGGCGAATGTGCTGAAAATAAATCATGCCGATTACTTTTGAAATAGTAACCGACAAATGTGCTAAAAATAATCCATGTCGATTACCTTTGAAATGGTAACCGACGAATATGCTAAAAATAAAAATCTTGTCGATTACTTTTGAAATAGTAACCGACGAATGTGCTGAAAATAAATCATGCCGATTACTTTCGAAATAGTAAGCGACGAATATGTTGAAAATAAAAATCTTACCGATTACTTTTAAAATAGTAACCAACGAATGTACTGAAAATAAATCTTGCCGATTACTTTTGAAATAGTAACCGACAAATGTGCTGAAAATAAAAATCTTGCGGATTACTTTTGAAATTGTAACCGACAAATGTGCTGAAAATAAAAATCTTGCCGATTACTTTTGAAATAGTAACCGACGAATATGCTGAAAATAAAAATCTTGCCGATTACTTTTGAAATAGTAACCGACGAATGTGCTGAAAATAAAGTCTTGCCGATTACTTCTGAAATAGTAACCGACGAATATGTTGAAAATAAAAATCTTATCGATTACTTTTTAAATAGTAACCGACGAATGTGCTGAAAATAAATCTTGCCGATTACTTTTAAAATAGTAACCGACGAATATGTTGAAAATAAAAATCTTGTCGATTACTTTTAAAATAGTAACCGACAAATATGCTAAAAATAAAAATCTTGCCGATTACTTTTGAAATAGTAACCGACGAATGTGCTGAAAATAAAGTCTTGCCGATTACTTTTGAAATAGTAACCGACGAATATGTTGAAAATAAAAATCTTGTCGATTACTTTTGAAATAGTAACCGACGAATGTGCTGAAAATAAATCTTGCCGATTACTTTTAAAGTAGTAACTGACGAATATGTTGAAAATAAAAATCTTGTCGATTACTTTTAAAATAGTAACCGACAAATATGCTAAAAATAAAAATCTTGCCGATTACTTTTGAAATAGTAACCGACGAATGTGCTGAAAATAAATCCTGCCGATTACCTTTGAAATAGCAACCGATGAATATGCTGAAAATAAAAATCTTGCCGATTACTTTTGAAATAGTAACAGACAAATGTGCTGAAAATAAAAGTCTTGCCGATTACTTTTGAAATAGTAACCGACGAATGTGTTGAAAACAAAGCCTTGCCGATTACTTTTGAAATAGTAACCGACGAATGTGCTGAAAATAAATCATGCCGATTACTTTTGAAATAGTAACCGACAAATGTGCTAAAAATAATCCATGTCGATTACCTTTGAAATGGTAACCGACGAATATGCTAAAAATAAAAATCTTGTCGATTACTTTTGAAATAGTAACCGACGAATGTGCAGAAAATAGATCATGCCGATTACTTTTGAAATAGTAACCGACAAATGTGCTGAAAATAAAAATCTTGCCGATTACTTTTGAAATAGTAACCGACAAATTTGCTGAAAATAAAAGTCTTGCCGATTACTTTTGAAATAGTAACCGACGAATGTGTTGAAAACAAAGTCTTGCCGATTACTTTTGAAATAGTAACCGACGAATGTGCTGAAAATAAATCATGCCGATTACTTTTGAAATAGTAACCGACAAATGTGCTAAAAATAATCCATGTCGATTACCTTTGAAATGGTAACCGACGAATATGCTAAAAATAAAAATCTTGTCGATTACTTTTGAAATAGTAACCGACGAATGTGCAGAAAATAGATCATGCCGATTACTTTTGAAATAGTAACCGACAAATGTGCTGAAAATAAAAATCTTGCCGATTACTTTTGAAATAGTAACCGACAAATTTGCTGAAAATAAAAGTCTTGCCGATTACTTTTGAAATAGTAACCGACGAATGTGTTGAAAACAAAGTCTTGCCGATTACTTTTGAAATAGTAACCGACGAATGTGCTGAAAATAAATCATGCCGATTACTTTTGAAATAGTAACCGACAAATGTGCTAAAAATAATCCATGTCGATTACCTTTGAAATGGTAACCGACGAATATACTAAAAATAAAAATCTTGTCGATTACTTTTGAAATAGTAACCGACGAATGTGCAGAAAATAGATCATGCCGATTACTTTTGAAATAGTAACCGACGAATATGCTGAAAATAAAAATCTTGCCAATTACTTTTGAAATAGTAACCGACGAATGTGCTGAAAATAAAGTCTTGCCGATTACTTTTGAAATAGTAACCGACGAATATGTTGAAAATAAAAATCTTGTCGATTACTTTTGAAATAGTAACCGACGAATGTGCTGAAAATAAATCTTGCCGATTACTTTTAAAGTAGTAACTGACGAATATGTTGAAAATAAAAATCTTGTCGATTACTTTTAAAATAGTAACCGACAAATATGCTAAAAATAAAAATCTTGCCGATTACTTTTGAAATAGTAACCGACGAATGTGCTGAAAATAAATCCTGCCGATTACCTTTGAAATAGCAACCGATGAATATGCTGAAAATAAAAATCTTGCCGATTACTTTTGAAATAGTAACAGACAAATGTGCTGAAAATAAAAGTCTTGCCGATTACTTTTGAAATAGTAACCGACGAATGTGTTGAAAACAATGTCTTGCCGATTACTTTTGAAATAGTAACCGACGAATGTGCTGAAAATAAATCATGCCGATTACTTTTGAAATAGTAACCGACAAATGTGCTAAAAATAATCCATGTCGATTACCTTTGAAATGGTAACCGACGAATATGCTAAAAATAAAAATCTTGTCGATTACTTTTGAAATAGTAACCGACGAATGTGCAGAAAATAGATCATGCCGATTACTTTTGAAATAGTAACCGACAAATGTGCTGAAAATAAAAATCTTGCCGATTACTTTTGAAATAGTAACCGACAAATGTGCTGAAAATAAAAATCTTGCCGATTACTTTTAAAATAGTAACCAACGAATGTACTGAAAATAAATCTTGCCGATTACTTTTGAAATAGTAACCGACAAATGTGCTGAAAATAAAAATCTTGCCGATTACTTTTGAAATTGTAACCGACAAATGTGCTGAAAATAAAAATCTTGCCGATTACTTTTGAAATAGTAACCGACGAATATGCTGAAAATAAAAATCTTGCCGATTACTTTTGAAATAGTAACCGACGAATGTGCTGAAAATAAAGTCTTGCCGATTACTTTTGAAATAGTAACCGACGAATATGTTGAAAATAAAAATCTTGTCGATTACTTTTGAAATAGTAACCGACGAATGTGCTGAAAATAAATCTTGCCGATTACTTTTAAAGTAGTAACTGACGAATATGTTGAAAATAAAAATCTTGTCGATTACTTTTAAAATAGTAACCGACAAATATGCTAAAAATAAAAATCTTGCCGATTACTTTTGAAATAGTAACCGACGAATGTGCTGAAAATAAATCCTGCCGATTACCTTTGAAATAGCAACCGATGAATATGCTGAAAATAAAAATCTTGCCGATTACTTTTGAAATAGTAACAGACAAATGTGCTGAAAATAAAAGTCTTGCCGATTACTTTTGAAATAGTAACCGACGAATGTGTTGAAAACAAAGTCTTGCCGATTACTTTTGAAATAGTAACCGACGAATGTGCTGAAAATAAATCATGCCGATTACTTTTGAAATAGTAACCGACAAATGTGCTAAAAATAATCCATGTCGATTACCTTTGAAATGGTAACCGACGAATATGCTAAAAATAAAAATCTTGTCGATTACTTTTGAAATAGTAACCGACGAATGTGCAGAAAATAGAACATGCCGATTACTTTTGAAATAGTAACCGACAAATGTGCTGAAAATAAAAATCTTGCCGATTACTTTTGAAATAGTAACCGACAAATGTGCTGAAAATAAAAGTCTTGCCGATTACTTTTGAAATAGTAACCGACGAATGTGTTGAAAACAAAGTCTTGCCGATTACTTTTGAAATAGTAACCGACGAATGTGCTGAAAATAAATCATGCCGATTACTTTTGAAATAGTAACCGACAAATGTGCTAAAAATAATCCATGTCGATTACCTTTGAAATGGTAACCGACGAATATACTAAAAATAAAAATCTTGTCGATTACTTTTGAAATAGTAACCGACGAATGTGCAGAAAATAGATCATGCCGATTACTTTTGAAATAGTAACCGACGAATATGCTGAAAATAAAAATCTTGCCGATTACTTTTGAAATAGTAACCGACGAATGTGCTGAAAATAAATCTTGCCGATTACTTTTAAAGTAGTAACTGACGAATATGTTGAAAATAAAAATCTTGTCGATTACTTTTAAAATAGTAACCGACAAATATGCTAAAAATAAAAATCTTGCCGATTACTTTTGAAATAGTAACCGACGAATGTGCTGAAAATAAATCCTGCCGATTACCTTTGAAATAGCAACCGATGAATATGCTGAAAATAAAAATCTTGCCGATTACTTTTGAAATAGTAACCGACGAATGTGTTGAAAACAAAGTCTTGCCGATTACTTTTGAAATAGTAACCGACGAATGTGCTGAAAATAAATCATGCCGATTACTTTTGAAATAGTAACCGACAAATGTGCTAAAAATAATCCATGTCGATTACCTTTGAAATGGTAACCGACGAATATGCTAAAAATAAAAATCTTGTCGATTACTTTTGAAATAGTAACCGACGAATGTGCAGAAAATAGATCATGCCGATTACTTTTGAAATAGTAACCGACAAATGTGCTGAAAATAAAAATCTTGCCGATTACTTTTGAAATAGTAACCGACAAATGTGCTGAAAATAAAAGTCTTGCCGATTACTTTTGAAATAGTAACCGACGAATGTGTTGAAAACAAAGTCTT
This sequence comes from Medicago lupulina, assembly GCA_958299785.1. Lineage (NCBI taxonomy): Eukaryota > Viridiplantae > Streptophyta > Magnoliopsida > Fabales > Fabaceae > Medicago > Medicago lupulina. Next base: position 43,694,664 of record OY283144.1, read on the forward strand.
GCCGATTACTTTTGAAATAGTAACCGACGAATGTGCTGAAAATAAATCATGCCGATTACTTTTGAAATAGTAACCGACAAATGTGCTAAAAATAATCCATGTCGATTACCTTTGAAATGGTAACCGACGAATATACTAAAAATAAAAATCTTGTCGATTACTTTTGAAATAGTAACCGACGAATGTGCAGAAAATAGATCATGCCGATTACTTTTGAAATAGTAACCGACGAATATGCTGAAAATAAAAATCTTGCCGATTACTTTTGAAATAGTAACCGACGAATGTGCTGAAAATAAAGTCTTGCCGATTACTTTTGAAATAGTAACCGACGAATATGTTGAAAATAAAAATCTTGTCGATTACTTTTGAAATAGTAACCGACGAATGTGCTGAAAATAAATCTTGCCGATTACTTTTAAAGTAGTAACTGACGAATATGTTGAAAATAAAAATCTTGTCGATTACTTTTAAAATAGTAACCGACAAATATGCTAAAAATAAAAATCTTGCCGATTACTTTTGAAATAGTAACCGACGAATGTGCTGAAAATAAATCCTGCCGATTACCTTTGAAATAGCAACCAATGAATATGCTGAAAATAAAAATCTTGCCGATTACTTTTGAAATAGTAACAGACAAATGTGCTGAAAATAAAAGTCTTGCCGATTACTTTTGAAATAGTAACTGACGAATGTGTTGAAAACAAAGTCTTGCCGATTACTTTTGAAATAGTAACCGACGAATGTGCTGAAAATAAATCATGCCGATTACTTTTGAAATAGTAACCGACAAATGTGCTAAAAATAATCCATGTCGATTACCTTTGAAATGGTAACCGACGAATATGCTAAAAATAAAAATCTTGTCGATTACTTTTGAAATAGTAACCGACGAATGTGCAGAAAATAGATCATGCCGATTACTTTTGAAATAGTAACCGACAAATGTGCTGAAAATAAAAATCTTGCCGATTACTTTTGAAATAGTAACCGACAAATGTGCTGAAAATAAAAATCTTGTCGATTACTTTTGAAATAGTAACCGACGAATGTGTTGAAAACAAAGTCTTGCCGATTACTTTTGAAATAGTAACCGGCGAATGTGCTGAAAATAAATCATGCCGATTACTTTTGAAATAGTAACCGACAAATGTGCTAAAAATAATCCATGTCGATTACCTTTGAAATGGTAACCGACGAATATGCTAAAAATAAAAATCTTGTCGATTACTTTTGAAATAGTAACCGACGAATGTGCTGAAAATAAATCATGCCGATTACTTTCGAAATAGTAAGCGACGAATATGTTGAAAATAAAAATCTTACCGATTAGTTTTAAAATAGTAACCAACGAATGTACTGAAAATAAATCTTGCCGATTACTTTTGAAATAGTAACCGACAAATGTGCTGAAAATAAAAATCTTGCGCATTACTTTTGAAATTGTAACCGACAAATGTGCTGAAAATAAAAATCTTGCCGATTACTTTTGAAATAGTAACCGACGAATATGCTGAAAATAAAAATCTTGCCGATTACTTTTGAAATAGTAACCGACGAATGTGCTGAAAATAAAGTCTTGCCGATTACTTCTGAAATAGTAACCGACGAATATGTTGAAAATAAAAATCTTATCGATTACTTTTTAAATAGTAACCGACGAATGTGCTGAAAATAAATCTTGCCGATTACTTTTAAAATAGTAACCGACGAATATGTTGAAAATAAAAATCTTGTCGATTACTTTTAAAATAGTAACCGACAAATATGCTAAAAATAAAAATCTTGCCGATTACTTTTGAAATAGTAACCGACGAATGTGCTGAAAATAAATCATGCAGATTACTTTTGAAATAGTAACCGACAAATGTGCTGAAAATAAAAATCTTGCCGATTACTTTAGAAATAGTAACCGACGAATGTGCTGAAAATAAAGTCTTGCCGATTACTTCTGAAATAGTAACCGACGAATATGTTGAAAATAAAAATCTTGTCGATTACTTTTGAAATAGTAACCGACGAATGTGCTGAAAATAAATCATGCCGATTACTTTTGAAATAGTAACCGACAAATGTGCAGAAAATAGATCATGCCGATTACTTTTGAAATAGTAACCGACAAATGTGTTGAAAATAAAAATCTTGCCGATTACTTTTGAAATAGTAACCGACAAATGTGCTGAAAATAAAAATCTTGCCGATTACTTTTGAAATAGTAACCGACGAATGTGCTGAAAATAAATCTTGCTGATTACTTTTGAAATAGTAACCGACGAATATGCTGAAAATAAAAATCTTGCCGATTACTTTTGAAATAGTAACCGACAAATGTGCAGAAAATAGATCATGCCGATTACTTTTGAAATAGTAACAGACAAATGTGCTGAAAATAAAAGTCTTGCCGATTACTTATGAAATAGTAACCGACGAATGTGTTGAAAACAAAGTCTTGCCGATTACTTTTGAAATAGTAACCGACGAATGTGCTGAAAATAAATCTTGCCGATTACTTTTGAAATAGTAACCGACGAATATGCTGAAAATAAAAATCTTGCCGATTACTTTTGAAATAGTAACCGACGAATGTGCTGAAAATAAATCTTGCCGATTACTTTTAAAATAGTAACCGACGAATATGTTGAAAATAAAAATCTTGTCGATTACTTTTAAAATAGTAACCGACAAATATGCTAAAAGTAAAAATCTTGCCGATTACTTTTGAAATAGTAACCGACGAATGTGCTTAAAATAAATCATGCAGATTACTTTTGAAATAGTAACCGACAAATGTGCTGAAAATAAAAATCTAACCGATTAGTTTTGAAATAGTAACCGACGAATGTGCTGAAAATAAATCATGCAGATTACTTTTGAAATAGTAACAGACAAATGTGCTGAAAATAAAAATCTTGCCGATTACTTTTGAAATAGTAACCGACGAATGTGCTGAAAATAAATCTTGCCGATTACTTTTTAAATAGTAACCTACGAATATGCTGAAAATAAAAATCTTGCCGATTACTTTTGAAATAGTAACCGAAGAATGTGCTGAAAATAAAGTCTTGCCGATTACTTTTGAAATAGTAACCGACGAATATGTTGAAAATAAAAATCTTGTCGATTACTTTTGAAATAGTAACCGACGAATGTGCTGAAAATAAATCTTGCCGATTACTTTTAAAGTAGTAACTGACGAATATTTTGAAAATAAAAATCTTGTCGATTACTTTTAAAATAGTAACCGACAAATATGCTAAAAATAAAAATCTTGCCGATTACTTTTGAAATAGTAACCGACGAATGTGCTGAAAATAAATCCTGCCGATTACCTTTGAAATAGCAACCGACGAATATGCTGAAAATAAAAATCTTGCCGATTACTTTTGAAATAGTAACAGACAAATGTGCTCAAAATAAAAGTCTTGCCGATTACTTTTGAAATAGTAACCGACGAATGTGTTGAAAACAAAGTCTTGCCGATTACTTTTGAAATAGTAACCGACGAATGTGCTGAAAATAAATCATGCCGATTACTTTTGAAATAGTAACCGACAAATGTGCTAAAAATAATCCATGTCGATTACCTTTGAAATGGTAACCGACGAATATACTAAAAATAAAAATCTTGTCGATTACTTTTGAAATAGTAACCGACGAATGTGCAGAAAATAGATCATGCCGATTACTTTTGAAATAGTAACCGACAAATGTGCTGAAAATAAAAATCTTGCCGATTACTTTTGAAATAGTAACCGACAAATGTGCTGAAAATAAAAATCTTGTCGATTACTTTTGAAATAGTAACCGACGAATGTGTTGAAAACAAAGTCTTGCCGATTACTTTTGAAATAGTAACCGGCGAATGTGCTGAAAATAAATCATGCCGATTACTTTTGAAATAGTAACCGACAAATGTGCTAAAAATAATCCATGTCGATTACCTTTGAAATGGTAACCGACGAATATGCTAAAAATAAAAATCTTGTCGATTACTTTTGAAATAGTAACCGACGAATGTGCTGAAAATAAATCATGCCGATTACTTTCGAAATAGTAAGCGACGAATATGTTGAAAATAAAAATCTTACCGATTACTTTTAAAATAGTAACCAACGAATGTACTGAAAATAAATCTTGCCGATTACATTTGAAATAGTAACCGACAAATGTGCTGAAAATAAAAATCTTGCCGATTACTTTTGAAATTGTAACCGACAAATGTGCTGAAAATAAAAATCTTGCCGATTACTTTTGAAATAGTAACCGACGAATATGCTGAAAATAAAAATCTTGTTGATTACTTTTGAAATAGTAACCGACGAATGTGCTGAAAATAAAGTCTTGCCGATTACTTTTGAAATAGTAACCGACGAATATGTTGAAAATAAAAATCTTGTCGATTACTTTTGAAATAGTAACCGACGAATGTGCTGAAAATAAATCTTGCCGATTACTTTTAAAGTAGTAACTGACGAATATGTTGAAAATAAAAATCTTGTCGATTACTTTTAAAATAGTAACCGACAAATATGCTAAAAATAAAAATCTTGCCGATTACTTTTGAAATAGTAACCGACGAATGTGCTGAAAATAAATCCTGCCGATTACCTTTGAAATAGCAACCGATGAATATGCTGAAAATAAAAATCTTGCCGATTACTTTTGAAATAGTAACAGACAAATGTGCTGAAAATAAAAGTCTTGCCGATTACTTTTGAAATAGTAACCGACGAATGTGTTGAAAACAAAGTCTTGCCGATTACTTTTGAAATAGTAACCGACGAATGTGCTGAAAATAAATCATGCCGATTACTTTTGAAATAGTAACCGACAAATGTGCTAAAAATAATCCATGTCGATTACCTTTGAAATGGTAACCGACGAATATGCTAAAAATAAAAATCTTGTCGATTACTTTTGAAATAGTAACCGACGAATGTGCAGAAAATAGATCATGCCGATTACTTTTGAAATAGTAACCGACAAATGTGCTGAAAATAAAAGTCTTGCCGATTACTTATGAAATAGTAACCGACGAATGTGTTGAAAACAAAGTCTTGCCGATTACTTTTGAAATAGTAACCGACGAATGTGCTGAAAATAAATCTTGCCGATTACTTTTGAAATAGTAACCGACGAATATGCTGAAAATAAAAATCTTGCCGATTACTTTTGAAATAGTAACCGACGAATGTGCAGAAAATAGATCATGCCGATTACTTTTGAAATAGTAACAGACAAATGTGCTGAAAATAAAAGTCTTGCCGATTACTTATGAAATAGTAACCGACGAATGTGTTGAAAACAAAGTCTTGCCGATTACTTTTGAAATAGTAACCGACGAATGTGCTGAAAATAAATCTTGCCGATTACTTTTGAAATAGTAACCGACGAATATGCTGAAAATAAAAATCTTGCCGATTACTTTTGAAATAGTAACCGACGAATGTGCTGAAAATAAATCTTGCCGATTACTTTTAAAATAGTAACCGACGAATATGTTGAAAATAAAAATCTTGTCGATTACTTTTAAAATAGTAACCGACAAATATGCTAAAAGTAAAAATCTTGCCGATTACTTTTGAAATAGTAACCGACGAATGTGCTTAAAATAAATCATGCAGATTACTTTTGAAATAGTAACCGACAAATGTGCTGAAAATAAAAATCTAACCGATTAGTTTTGAAATAGTAACCGACGAATGTGCTGAAAATAAATCATGCAGATTACTTTTGAAATAGTAACAGACAAATGTGCTGAAAATAAAAATCTTGCCGATTACTTTTGAAATAGTAACCGACGAATGTGCTGAAAATAAATCTTGCCGATTACTTTTTAAATAGTAACCTACGAATATGCTGAAAATAAAAATCTTGCCGATTACTTTTGAAATAGTAACCGAAGAATGTGCTGAAAATAAAGTCTTGCCGATTACTTTTGAAATAGTAACCGACGAATATGTTGAAAATAAAAATCTTGTCGATTACTTTTGAAATAGTAACCGACGAATGTGCTGAAAATAAATCTTGCCGATTACTTTTAAAGTAGTAACTGACGAATATTTTGAAAATAAAAATCTTGTCGATTACTTTTAAAATAGTAACCGACAAATATGCTAAAAATAAAAATCTTGCCGATTACTTTTGAAATAGTAACCGACGAATGTGCTGAAAATAAATCCTGCCGATTACCTTTGAAATAGCAACCGACGAATATGCTGAAAATAAAAATCTTGCCGATTACTTTTGAAATAGTAACAGACAAATGTGCTGAAAATAAAAGTCTTGCCGATTACTTTTGAAATAGTAACCGACGAATGTGTTGAAAACAAAGTCTTGCCGATTACTTTTGAAATAGTAACCGACGAATGTGCTGAAAATAAATCATGCCGATTACTTTTGAAATAGTAACCGACAAATGTGCTAAAAATAATCCATGTCGATTACCTTTGAAATGGTAACCGACGAATATACTAAAAATAAAAATCTTGTCGATTACTTTTGAAATAGTAACCGACGAATGTGCAGAAAATAGATCATGCCGATTACTTTTGAAATAGTAACCGACAAATGTGCTGAAAATAAAAATCTTGCCGATTACTTTTGAAATAGTAACCGACAAATGTGCTGAAAATAAAAATCTTGTCGATTACTTTTGAAATAGTAACCGACGAATGTGTTGAAAACAAAGTCTTGCCGATTACTTTTGAAATAGTAACCGGCGAATGTGCTGAAAATAAATCATGCCGATTACTTTTGAAATAGTAACCGACAAATGTGCTAAAAATAATCCATGTCGATTACCTTTGAAATGGTAACCGACGAATATGCTAAAAATAAAAATCTTGTCGATTACTTTTGAAATAGTAACCGACGAATGTGCTGAAAATAAATCATGCCGATTACTTTCGAAATAGTAAGCGACGAATATGTTGAAAATAAAAATCTTACCGATTACTTTTAAAATAGTAACCAACGAATGTACTGAAAATAAATCTTGCCGATTACATTTGAAATAGTAACCGACAAATGTGCTGAAAATAAAAATCTTGCCGATTACTTTTGAAATTGTAACCGACAAATGTGCTGAAAATAAAAATCTTGCCGATTACTTTTGAAATAGTAACCGACGAATATGCTGAAAATAAAAATCTTGTTGATTACTTTTGAAATAGTAACCGACGAATGTGCTGAAAATAAAGTCTTGCCGATTACTTTTGAAATAGTAACCGACGAATATGTTGAAAATAAAAATCTTGTCGATTACTTTTGAAATAGTAACCGACGAATGTGCTGAAAATAAATCTTGCCGATTACTTTTAAAGTAGTAACTGACGAATATGTTGAAAATAAAAATCTTGTCGATTACTTTTAAAATAGTAACCGACAAATATGCTAAAAATAAAAATCTTGCCGATTACTTTTGAAATAGTAACCGACGAATGTGCTGAAAATAAATCCTGCCGATTACCTTTGAAATAGCAACCGATGAATATGCTGAAAATAAAAATCTTGCCGATTACTTTTGAAATAGTAACAGACAAATGTGCTGAAAATAAAAGTCTTGCCGATTACTTTTGAAATAGTAACCGACGAATGTGTTGAAAACAAAGTCTTGCCGATTACTTTTGAAATAGTAACCGACGAATGTGCTGAAAATAAATCTTGCCGATTACTTTTGAAATAGTAACCGACGAATATGCTGAAAATAAAAATCTTGCCGATTACTTTTGAAATAGTAACCGACGAATGTGCTGAAAATAAATCTTGCCGATTACTTTTAAAATAGTAACCGACGAATATGTTGAAAATAAAAATCTTGTCGATTACTTTTAAAATAGTAACCGACAAATATGCTAAAAGTAAAATTCTTGCCGATTACTTTTGAAATAGTAACCGACGAATGTGCTTAAAATAAATCATTCAGATTACTTTTGAAATAGTAACCGACAAATGTGCTGAAAATAAAAATCTAACCGATTAGTTTTGAAATAGTAACCGACGAATGTGCTGAAAATAAATCATGCAGATTACTTTTGAAATAGTAACCGACGAATGTGCAGAAAATAGATCATGCCGATTACTTTTGAAATAGTAACAGATAAATGTGCTGAAAATAAAAGTCTTGCCGATTACTTATGAAATAGTAACCGACGAATGTGTTGAAAACAAAGTCTTGCCGATTACTTTTGAAATAGTAACCGACGAATGTGCTGAAAATAAATCTTGCCGATTACTTTTGAAATAGTAACCGACGAATATGCTGAAAATAAAAATCTTGCCGATTACTTTTGAAATAGTAACCGACGAATGTGCTGAAAATAAATCTTGCCGATTACTTTTAAAATAGTAACCGACGAATATGTTGAAAATAAAAATCTTGTCGATTACTTTTAAAACAGTAACCGACAAATATGCTAAAAGTAAAAATCTTGCCGATTACTTTTGAAATAGTAACCGACGAATGTGCTTAAAATAAATCATGCAGATTACTTTTGAAATAGTAACCGACAAATGTGCTGAAAATAAAAATCTAACCGATTAGTTTTGAAATAGTAACCGACGAATGTGCTGAAAATAAATCATGCAGATTACTTTTGAAATAGTAACAGACAAATGTGCTGAAAATAAAAATCTTGCCAATTACTTTTGAAATAGTAACCGACGAATGTGCTGAAAATAAATCTTGCCGATTACTTTTTAAATAGTAACCTACGAATATGCTGAAAATAAAAATCTTGCCGATTACTTTTGAAATAGTAACCGACGAATGTGCTGAAAATAAAGTCTTGCCGATTACTTTTGAAATAGTAACCGACGAATATGTTGAAAATAAAAATCTTGTCGATTACTTTTAAAATAGTAACCGACAAATATGCTAAAAGTAAAAATCTTGCCGATTACTTTTGAAATAGTAACCGACGAATGTGCTTAAAATAAATCATGCAGATTACTTTTGAAATAGTAACCGACAAATGTGCTGAAAATAAAAATCTAACCGATTAGTTTTGAAATAGTAACCGACGAATGTGCTGAAAATAAATCATGCAGATTACTTTTGAAATAGTAACAGACAAATGTGCTGAAAATAAAAATCTTGCCGATTACTTTTGAAATAGTAACCGACGAATGTGCTGAAAATAAATCTTGCCGATTACTTTTTAAATAGTAACCTACGAATATGCTGAAAATAAAAATCTTGTCGATTACTTTTGAAATAGTAACCGACGAATGTGCTGAAAATAAAGTCTTGCCGATTACTTTTGAAATAGTAACCGACGAATATGTTGACAATAAAAATCTTGTCGATTACTTTTGAAATAGTAACCGACGAATGTGCTGAAAATAAATCTTGCCGATTACTTTTAAAGTAGTAACTGACGAATATGTTGAAAATAAAAATCTTGTCGATTACTTTTAAAATAGTAACCGACAAATATGCTAAAAATAAAAATCTTGCCGATTACTTTTGAAATAGTAACCGACGAATGTGCTGAAAATAAATCCTGCCGATTACCTTTGAAATAGCAACCGACGAATATGCTGAAAATAAAAATCTTGCCGATTACTTTTGAAATAGTAACAGACAAATGTGCTGAAAATAAAAGTCTTGCCGATTACTTTTGAAATAGTAACCGACGAATGTGTTGAAAACAATGTCTTGCCGATTACTTTTGAAATAGTAACCGACGAATGTGCTGAAAATAAATCATGCCGATTACTTTTGAAATAGTAACCGACAAATGTGCTAAAAATAATCCATGTCGATTACCTTTGAAATGGTAACCGACGAATATACTAAAAATAAAAATCTTGTCGATTACTTTTGAAATAGTAACCGACGAATGTGCAGAAAATAGATCATGCCGATTACTTTTGAAATAGTAACCGACAAATGTGCTGAAAATAAAAATCTTGCCGATTACTTTTGAAATAGTAACCGACAAATGTGCTGAAAATAAAAATCTTGTCGATTACTTTTGAAATAGTAACCGACGAATGTGTTGAAAACAAAGTCTTGCCGATTACTTTTGAAATAGTAACCGGCGAATGTGCTGAAAATAAATCATGCCGATTACTTTTGAAATAGTAACCGACAAATGTGCTAAAAATAATCCATGTCGATTACCTTTGAAATGGTAACCGACGAATATGCTAAAAATAAAAATCTTGTCGATTACTTTTGAAATAGTAACCGACGAATGTGCTGAAAATAAATCATGCCGATTACTTTCGAAATAGTAAGCGACGAATATGTTGAAAATAAAAATCTTACCGATTACTTTTAAAATAGTAACCAACGAATGTACTGAAAATAAATCTTGCCGATTACTTTTGAAATAGTAACCGACAAATGTGCTGAAAATAAAAATCTTGCCGATTACTTTTGAAATTGTAACCGACAAATGTGCTGAAAATAAAAATCTTGCCGATTACTTTTGAAATAGTAACCGACGAATATGCTGAAAATAAAAATCTTGCCGATTACTTTTGAAATAGTAACCGACGAATGTGCTGAAAATAAAGTCTTGCCGATTACTTTTGAAATAGTAACCGACGAATATGCTGAAAATAAAAATCTTGCCGATTACTTTTGAAATAGTAACCGACGAATGTGCTGAAAATAAATCTTGCCGATTACTTTTAAAATAGTAACCGACGAATATGTTGAAAATAAAAATCTTGTCGATTACTTTTAAAATAGTAACCGACAAATATGCTAAAAGTAAAAATCTTGCCGATTACTTTTGAAATAGTAACCGACGAATGTGCTTAAAATAAATCATTCAGATTACTTTTGAAATAGTAACCGACAAATGTGCTGAAAATAAAAATCTAACCGATTAGTTTTGAAATAGTAACCGACGAATGTGCTGAAAATAAATCATGCAGATTACTTTTGAAATAGTAACCGACGAATGTGCAGAAAATAGATCATGCCGATTACTTTTGAAATAGTAACAGATAAATGTGCTGAAAATAAAAGTCTTGCCGATTACTTATGAAATAGTAACCGACGAATGTGTTGAAAACAAAGTCTTGCCGATTACTTTTGAAATAGTAACCGACGAATGTGCTGAAAATAAATCTTGCCGATTACTTTTGAAATAGTAACCGACGAATATGCTGAAAATAAAAATCTTGCCGATTACTTTTGAAATAGTAAGCGACGAATGTGCTGAAAATAAATCTTGCCGATTACTTTTAAAATAGTAACCGACGAATATGTTGAAAATAAAAATCTTGTCGATTACTTTTAAAACAGTAACCGACAAATATGCTAAAAGTAAAAATCTTGCCGATTACTTTTGAAATAGTAACCAACGAATGTGCTTAAAATAAATCATGCAGATTACTTTTGAAATAGTAACCGACAAATGTGCTGAAAATAAAAATCTAACCGATTAGTTTTGAAATAGTAACCGACGAATGTGCTGAAAATAAATCATGCAGATTACTTTTGAAATAGTAACAGACAAATGTGCTGAAAATAAAAATCTTGCCAATTACTTTTGAAATAGTAACCGACGAATGTGCTGAAAATAAATCTTGCCGATTACTTTTTAAATAGTAACCTACGAATATGCTGAAAATAAAAATCTTGCCGATTACTTTTGAAATAGTAACCGACGAATGTGCTGAAAATAAAGTCTTGCCGATTACTTTTGAAATAGTAACCGACGAATATGTTGAAAATAAAAATCTTGTCGATTACTTTTGAAATAGTAACCGACGAATGTGCTGAAAATAAATCTTGCCGATTACTTTTAAAGTAGTAACTGACGAATATGTTGAAAATAAAAATCTTGTCGATTACTTTTAAAATAGTAACCGACAAATATGCTAAAAATAAAAATCTTGCCGATTACTTTTGAAATAGTAACCGACGAATGTGCTGAAAATAAATCCTGCCGATTACCTTTGAAATAGCAACCGACGAATATGCTGAAAATAAAAATCTTGCCGATTACTTTTGAAATAGTAACAGACAAATGTGCTGAAAATAAAAGTCTTGCCGATTACTTTTGAAATAGTAACCGACGAATGTGTTGAAAACAAAGTCTTGCCGATTACTTTTGAAATAGTAACCGACAAATGTGCTAAAAATAATCCATGTCGATTACCTTTGAAATGGTAACCGACGAATATACTAAAAATAAAAATCTTGTCGATTACTTTTGAAATAGTAACCGACGAATGTGCAGAAAATAGATCATGCCGATTACTTTTGAAATAGTAACCGACAAATGTGCTGAAAATAAAAATCTTGCCAATTACTTTTGAAATAGTAACCGACGAATGTGCTGAAAATAAATCTTGCCGATTACTTTTTAAATAGTAACCTACGAATATGCTGAAAATAAAAATCTTGCCGATTACTTTTGAAATAGTAACCGACGAATGTGCTGAAAATAAAGTCTTGCCGATTACTTTTGAAATAGTAACCGACGAATATGTTGAAAATAAAAATCTTGTCGATTACTTTTGAAATAGTAACCGACGAATGTGCTGAAAATAAATCTTGCCGATTACTTTTAAAGTAGTAACTGACGAATATGTTGTAAATAAAAATCTTGTCGATTACTTTTAAAATAGTAACCGACAAATATGCTAAAAATAAAAATCTTGCCGATTACTTTTGAAATAGTAACCGACGAATGTGCTGAAAATAAATCCTGCCGATTACCTTTGAAATAGCAACCGACGAATATGCTGAAAATAAAAATCTTGCCGATTACTTTTGAAATAGTAACAGACAAATGTGCTGAAAATAAAAGTCTTGCCGATTACTTTTGAAATAGTAACCGACGAATGTGTTGAAAACAAAGTCTTGCCGATTACTTTTGAAATAGTAACCGACAAATGTGCTAAAAATAATCCATGTCGATTACCTTTGAAATGGTAACCGACGAATATACTAAAAATAAAAATCTTGTCGATTACTTTTGAAATAGTAACCGACGAATGTGCAGAAAATAGATCATGCCGATTACTTTTGAAATAGTAACCGACAAATGTGCTGAAAATAAAAATCTTGCCGATTACTTTTGAAATAGTAACCGACAAATGTGCTGAAAATAAAAATCTTGTCGATTACTTTTGAAATAGTAACCGACGAATGTGTTGAAAACAAAGTCTTGCCGATTACTTTTGAAATAGTAACCGGCGAATGTGCTGAAAATAAATCATGCCGATTACTTTTGAAATAGTAACCGACAAATGTGCTAAAAATAATCCATGTCGATTACCTTTGAAATGGTAACCGACGAATATGCTAAAAATAAAAATCTTGTCGATTACTTTTGAAATAGTAACCGACGAATGTGCTGAAAATAAATCATGCCGATTACTTTCGAAATAGTAAGCGACGAATATGTTGAAAATAAAAATCTTACCGATTACTTTTAAAATAGTAACCAACGAATGTACTGAAAATAAATCTTGCCGATTACTTTTGAAATAGTAACCGACAAATGTGCTGAAAATAAAAATCTTGCCGATTACTTTTGAAATTGTAACCGACAAATGTGCTGAAAATAAAAATCTTGCCGATTACTTTTGAAATAGTAACCGACGAATATGCTGAAAATAAAAATCTTGCCGATTACTTTTGAAATAGTAACCGACGAATGTGCTGAAAATAAAGTCTTGCCGATTACTTTTGAAATAGTAACCGACGAATATGTTGAAAATAAAAATCTTGTCGATTACTATTGAAATAGTAACCGACGAATGTGCTGAAAATAAATCTTGCCGATTACTTTTAAAGTAGTAACTGACGAATATGTTGAAAATAAAAATCTTGTCGATTACTTTTAAAATAGTAACCGACAAATATGCTAAAAATAAAAATCTTGCCGATTACTTTTGAAATAGTAACCGACGAATGTGCTGAAAATAAATCCTGCCGATTACCTTTGAAATAGCAACCGATGAATATGCTGAAAATAAAAATCTTGCCGATTACTTTTGAAATAGTAACAGACAAATGTGCTGAAAATAAAAGTCTTGCCGATTACTTTTGAAATAGTAACCGACGAATGTGTTGAAAACAAAGTCTTGCCGATTACTTTTGAAATAGTAACCGACGAATGTGCTGAAAATAAATCATGCCGATTACTTTTGAAATAGTAACCGACAAATGTGCTAAAAATAATCCATGTCGATTACCTTTGAAATGGTAACCGACGAATATGCTAAAAATAAAAATCTTGTCGATTACTTTTGAAATAGGAACCGACAAATGTGCAGAAAATAGATCATGCCGATTACTTTTGAAATAGTAACCGACAAATGTGCTGAAAATAAAAATCTTGCCGATTACTTTTGAAATTGTAACCGACAAATGTGCTGAAAATAAAAATCTTGCCGATTACTTTTGAAATAGTAACCGACGAATATGCTGAAAATAAAAATCTTGCCGATTACTTTTGAAATAGTAACCGACGAATGTGCTGAAAATAAAGTCTTGCCGATTACTTCTGAAATAGTAACCGACGAATATGTTGAAAATAAAAATCTTATCGATTACTTTTTAAATAGTAACCGACGAATGTGCTGAAAATAAAGTCTTGCCGATTACTTTTGAAATAGTAACCGACGAATATGTTGAAAATAAAAATCTTGTCGATTACTTTTAAAATAGTAACCGACAAATGTGCTGAAAATAAAAATCTTGCCGATTACTTTTGAAATAGTAACCGACGAATGTGCTGAAAATAAAGTCTTGCCGATTACTTTTGAAATAGTAACCGACGAATATGTTGAAAATAAAAATCTTGTCGATTACTTTTGAAATAGTAACCGACGAATGTGCTGAAAATAGATCATGCCGATTACTTTTGAAATAGTAACCGACGAATGTGCTGAAAATAAATCATGCAGATTACTTTTGAAATAGTAACCGACAAATGTGCTGAAAATAAAAATCTTGCCGATTACTTTTGAAATAGTAACCGACGAATGTGCTGAAAATAAATCTTGCCGATTACTTTTGAAATAGTAACCGACGAATATGCTGAAAATTAAAATCTTGCCGATTACTTTTGAAATAGTAACCGACGAATATGTTGAAAATAAAGTCTTGCCGATTACTTCTGAAATAGTAACCGACGAATATGTTGAAAATAAAAACCTTGTCGATTACTTTTTAAATAGTAACCGACGAATGTGCTGAAAATAAATCTTGCCGATTACTTTTAAAATAGTAACCGACGAATATGTTGAAAATAAAAATCTTGTCGATTACTTTTAAAATAGTAACCGACGAATGTGCTGAAAATAAATCATGCAGATTACTTTTGAAATAGTAACCGACCAATGTGCTGAAAATAAAAATCTTGCCGATTAGTTTTGAAATAGTAACCGACGAATGTGCTGAAAATAAATCATGCCGATTACTTTTAAAATAGTAACCGACGAATATGTTGAAAATTAAAATCTTGTCGATTACTTTTGAAATAGTAACCGACGAATGTGCTGAAAATAAATCTTGCCGATTACATTTGAAATAGTAACCGACGAATATGCTGAAAATAAAAATCTTGCTGATTACTTTTGAAATAGTAACCGACGAATGTGCTGAAAATAAAGTCTTGCCGATTACTTCTGAAATAGTAACCGACGAATATGTTGAAAATAAAAATCTTGTCGATTACTTTTGAAATAGTAACCGACGAATGTGCTGAAAATAAATCTTGCCGATTACTTTTAAAATAGTAACCGACGAATATGTTGAAAATAAAAATCTTGTCAATTACTTTTAAAATAGTAACCGATAAATATGCTAAAAATAAAAATCTTGCCGATTACTTTTGTAATAGTAACCGACGAATGTGCTGAAAATAAATCCTGCCGATTACCTTTGAAATAGCAACCGACGAATATGCTGAAAATAAAAATCTTGCCGATTACTTTTGAAATAGTAACATACAAATGTGCTGAAAATAAAAGTCTTGCCGATTACTTTTGAAATAGTAACCGACGAATGTGTTGAAAACAAACTCTTGCCGATTACTTTTGAAATAGTAACCGACGAATGTGCTGAAAATAAATCATGCCGATTACTTTTGAAATAGTAACCGACAAATGTGCGAAAAATAATCCATGTCGATTACCTTTGAAATGGTAACCGACGAATATGCTAAAAATAAAAATCTTGTCGACTACTTTTGAAATAGTAACCGACGAATGTGCAGAAAATAGATCATGCCGATTACTTTTGAAATAGTAACCGACAAATGTGCTGAAAATAAAAATCTTGCCGATTACTTTTGAAATAGTAACCGACAAATGTGCTGAAAATAAAAATCTTGTCGATTACTTTTGAAATAGTAACCGACGAATGTGTTGAAAACAAAGTCTTGCCGATTACTTTTGAAATAGTAACCGGCGAATGTGCTTAAAATAAATCATGCCGATTACTTTTGAAACAGTAACCGACAAATGTGCTAAAAATAATCCATGTCGATTACCTTTGAAATGGTAACCGACGAATATGCTAAAAATAAAAATCTTGTCGATTACTTTTGAAATAGTAACCGACGAATGTGCTGAAAATAAATCATGCCGATTACTTTCGAAATAGTAAGCGACGAATATGTTGAAAATAAAAATCTTACCGATTACTTTTAAAATAGTAACCAACGAATGTACTGAAAATAAATCTTGCCGATTACTTTTGAAATAGTAACCGACAAATGTGCTGAAAATAAAAATCTTGCCGATTACTTTTGAAATTGTAACCAACAAATGTGCTGAAAATAAAAATCTTGCCGATTACTTTTGAAATAGTAACCGACGAATATGCTGAAAATAAAAATCTTGCCGATTACTTTTGAAATAGTAACCGACGAATGTGCTGAAAATAAAGTCTTGCCGATTACTTCTGAAATAGTAACCGACGAATATGTTGAAAATAAAAATCTTATCGATTACTTTTTAAATAGTAACCGACGAATGTGCTGAAAATAAATCTTGCCGATTACTTTTAAAATGGTAACCGACGAATATGTTGAAAATAAAAATCTTGTCGATTACTTTTAAAATAGTAACCGACAAATGTGCTGAAAATAAAAATCTTGCCGATTACTTTTGAAATAGTAACCGACGAATGTGCTGAAAATAAAGTCTTGCCGATTACTTTTGAAATAGTAACCGACGAATATGTTGAAAATAAAAATCTTGTCGATTACTTTTGAAATAGTAACCGACGAATGTGCTGAAAATAGATCATGCCGATTACTTTTGAAATAGTAACCGACGAATGTGCTGAAAATAAATCATGCAGATTACTTTTGAAATAGTAACCGACAAATGTGCTGAAAATAAAAATCTTGCCGATTACTTTTGAAATAGTAACCGACGAATGTGCTGAAAATAAATCTTGCCGATTACTTTTGAAATAGTAACCGACGAATATGCTGAAAATTAAAATCTTGCCGATTACTTTTGAAATAGTAACCGACGAATATGTTGAAAATAAAGTCTTGCCGATTACTTCTGAAATAGTAACCGACGAATATGTTGAAAATAAAAACCTTGTCGATTACTTTTTAAATAGTAACCGACGAATGTGCTGAAAATAAATCTTGCCGATTACTTTTAAAATAGTAACCGACGAATATGTTGAAAATAAAAATCTTGTCGATTACTTTTAAAATAGTAACCGACGAATGTGCTGAAAATAGATCATGCCGATTACTTTTGAAATAGTAACCGACGAATGTGCTGAAAATAAATCATGCAGATTACTTTTGAAATAGTAACCGACAAATGTGCTGAAAATAAAAATCATGCAGATTACTTTTGAAATAGTAACCGACAAATGTGCTGAAAATAAAAATCTTGCCGATTACTTTTGAAATAGTAACCGACGAATGTGTAGAAAATAGATCATGCCGATTACTTTTGAAATAGTAACCGACAAATGTGCTGAAAATAAAAATCTTGCCGATTACTTTTGAAATAGTAACCGACAAATGTGCTGAAAATAAAAATCTTGTCGATTAC
Organism: Medicago lupulina; assembly: GCA_958299785.1. Taxonomy (NCBI): domain Eukaryota; kingdom Viridiplantae; phylum Streptophyta; class Magnoliopsida; order Fabales; family Fabaceae; genus Medicago; species Medicago lupulina. The sequence continues at coordinate 43,712,679 of OY283144.1, forward strand.
TTTTGAAATAGTAACCGACGAATGTGTTGAAAACAAAGTCTTGCCGATTACTTTTGAAATAGTAACCGGCGAATGTGCTTAAAATAAATCATGCCGATTACTTTTGAAACAGTAACCGACAAATGTGCTAAAAATAATCCATGTCGATTACCTTTGAAATGGTAACCGACGAATATGCTAAAAATAAAAATCTTGTCGATTACTTTTGAAATAGTAACCGACGAATGTGCTGAAAATAAATCATGCCGATTACTTTCGAAATAGTAAGCGACGAATATGTTGAAAATAAAAATCTTACCGATTACTTTTAAAATAGTAACCAACGAATGTACTGAAAATAAATCTTGCCGATTACTTTTGAAATAGTAACCGACAAATGTGCTGAAAATAAAAATCTTGCCGATTACTTTTGAAATTGTAACCAACAAATGTGCTGAAAATAAAAATCTTGCCGATTACTTTTGAAATAGTAACCGACGAATATGCTGAAAATAAAAATCTTGCCGATTACTTTTGAAATAGTAACCGACGAATGTGCTGAAAATAAAGTCTTGCCGATTACTTCTGAAATAGTAACCGACGAATATGTTGAAAATAAAAATCTTATCGATTACTTTTTAAATAGTAACCGACGAATGTGCTGAAAATAAATCTTGCCGATTACTTTTAAAATGGTAACCGACGAATATGTTGAAAATAAAAATCTTGTCGATTACTTTTAAAATAGTAACCGACAAATGTGCTGAAAATAAAAATCTTGCCGATTACTTTTGAAATAGTAACCGACGAATGTGCTGAAAATAAAGTCTTGCCGATTACTTTTGAAATAGTAACCGACGAATATGTTGAAAATAAAAATCTTGTCGATTACTTTTGAAATAGTAACCGACGAATGTGCTGAAAATAGATCATGCCGATTACTTTTGAAATAGTAACCGACGAATGTGCTGAAAATAAATCATGCAGATTACTTTTGAAATAGTAACCGACAAATGTGCTGAAAATAAAAATCTTGCCGATTACTTTTGAAATAGTAACCGACGAATGTGCTGAAAATAAATCTTGCCGATTACTTTTGAAATAGTAACCGACGAATATGCTGAAAATTAAAATCTTGCCGATTACTTTTGAAATAGTAACCGACGAATATGTTGAAAATAAAGTCTTGCCGATTACTTCTGAAATAGTAACCGACGAATATGTTGAAAATAAAAACCTTGTCGATTACTTTTTAAATAGTAACCGACGAATGTGCTGAAAATAAATCTTGCCGATTACTTTTAAAATAGTAACCGACGAATATGTTGAAAATAAAAATCTTGTCGATTACTTTTAAAATAGTAACCGACGAATGTGCTGAAAATAGATCATGCCGATTACTTTTGAAATAGTAACCGACGAATGTGCTGAAAATAAATCATGCAGATTACTTTTGAAATAGTAACCGACAAATGTGCTGAAAATAAAAATCTTGCCGATTACTTTTGAAATAGTAACCGACGAATGTGCTGAAAATAAATCTTGCCGATTACTTTTGAAATAGTAACCGACGAATATGCTAAAAATTAAAATCTTGCCGATTACTTTTGAAATAGTAACCGACGAATATGTTGAAAATAAAGTCTTGCCGATTACTTCTGAAATAGTAACCGACGAATATGTTGAAAATAAAAACCTTGTCGATTACTTTTTAAATAGTAACCGACGAATGTGCTGAAAATAAATCTTGCCGATTACTTTTAAAATAGTAACCGACGAATATGTTGAAAATAAAAATCTTGTCGATTACTTTTAAAATAGTAACCGACGAATGTGCTGAAAATAAATCATGCAGATTACTTTTGAAATAGTAACCGACCAATGTGCTGAAAATAAAATCTTGCCGATTAGTTTTGAAATAGTAACCGACGAATGTGCTGAAAATAAATCATGCCGATTACTTTTAAAATAGTAACCGACGAATATGTTGAAAATTAAAATCTTGTCGATTACTTTTGAAATAGTAACCGACGAATGTGCTGAAAATAAATCTTGCCGATTACATTTGAAATAGTAACCGACGAATATACTGAAAATAAAAATCTTGCTGATTACTTTTGAAATAGTAACCGACGAATGTGCTGAAAATAAAGTCTTGCCGATTACTTCTGAAATAGTAACCGACGAATATGTTGAAAATAAAAATCTTGTCGATTACTTTTGAAATAGTAACCGACGAATGTGCTGAAAATAAATCTTGCCGATTACTTTTAAAATAGTCACCGACGAATATGTTGAAAATAAAAATCTTGTCGATTACTTTTGAAATAGTAACCGACGAATGTGCTGAAAATAGATCATGCCGATTACTTTTGAAATAGTAACCGACGAATGTGCTGAAAATAAATCATGCAGATTACTTTTGAAATAGTAACCGACAAATGTGCTGAAAATAAAAATCTTGCCGATTACTTTTGAAATAGTAACCGACGAATGTGCTGAAAATAAATCTTGCCGATTACTTTTGAAATAGTAACCGACGAATATGCTGAAAATTAAAATCTTGCCGATTACTTTTGAAATAGTAACCGACGAATATGTTGAAAATAAAGTCTTGCCGATTACTTCTGAAATAGTAACCGACGAATATGTTGAAAATAAAAACCTTGTCGATTACTTTTTAAATAGTAACCGACGAATGTGCTGAAAATAAATCTTGCCGATTACTTTTAAAATAGTAACCGACGAATATGTTGAAAATAAAAATCTTGTCGATTACTTTTAAAATAGTAACCGACGAATGTGCTGAAAATAGATCATGCCGATTACTTTTGAAATAGTAACCGACGAATGTGCTGAAAATAAATCATGCAGATTACTTTTGAAATAGTAACCGACAAATGTGCTGAAAATAAAAATCTTGCCGATTACTTTTGAAATAGTAACCGACGAATGTGCTGAAAATAAATCTTGCCGATTACTTTTGAAATAGTAACCGACGAATATGCTAAAAATTAAAATCTTGCCGATTACTTTTGAAATAGTAACCGACGAATATGTTGAAAATAAAGTCTTGCTGATTACTTCTGAAATAGTAACCGACGAATATGTTGAAAATAAAAACCTTGTCGATTACTTTTTAAATAGTAACCGACGAATGTGCTGAAAATAAATCTTGCCGATTACTTTTAAAATAGTAACCGACGAATATGTTGAAAATAAAAATCTTGTCGATTACTTTTAAAATAGTAACCGACGAATGTGCTGAAAATAAATCATGCAGATTACTTTTGAAATAGTAACCGACCAATGTGCTGAAAATAAAAATCTTGCCGATTAGTTTTGAAATAGTAACCGACGAATGTGCTGAAAATAAATCATGCCGATTACTTTTAAAATAGTAACCGACGAATATGTTGAAAATTTAAATCTTGTCGATTACTTTTGAAATAGTAACCGACGAATGTGCTGAAAATAAATCTTGCCGATTACATTTGAAATAGTAACCGACGAATATGCTGAAAATAAAAATCTTGCTGATTACTTTTGAAATAGTAACCGACGAATGTGCTGAAAATAAAGTCTTGCCGATTACTTCTGAAATAGTAACCGACGAATATGTTGAAAATAAAAATCTTGTCGATTACTTTTGAAATAGTAACCGACGAATGTGCTGAAAATAAATCTTGCCGATTACTTTTAAAATAGTAACCGACGAATATGTTGAAAATAAAAATCTTGTCAATTACTTTTAAAATAGTAACCGATAAATATGCTAAAAATAAAAATCTTGCCGATTACTTTTGTAATAGTAACCGACGAATGTGCTGAAAATAAATCCTGCCGATTACCTTTGAAATAGCAACCGACGAATATGCTGAAAATAAAAATCTTGCCGATTACTTTTGAAATAGTAACATACAAATGTGCTGAAAATAAAAGTCTTGCCGATTACTTTTGAAATAGTAACCGACGAATGTGTTGAAAACAAAGTCTTGCCGATTACTTTTGAAATAGTAACCGACGAATGTGCTGAAAATAAATCATGCCGATTACTTTTGAAATAGTAACCGACAAATGTGCTAAAAATAATCCATGTCGATTACCTTTGAAATGGTAACCGACGAATATGCTAAAAATAAAAATCTTGTCGATTACTTTTGAAATAGTAACCGACGAATGTGCAGAAAATAGATCATGCCGATTACTTTTGAAATAGTAACCGACAAATGTGCTGAAAATAAAAATCTTGCCGATTACTTTTGAAATAGTAACCGACAAATGTGCTGAAAATAAAAATCTTGTCGATTACTTTTGAAATAGTGACCGACGAATGTGTTGAAAACAAAGTCTTGCCGATTACTTTTGAAATAGTAACCGGCGAATGTGCTGAAAATAAATCATGCCGATTACTTTTGAAATAGTAACCGACAAATGTGCTAAAAATAATCCTTGTCGATTACCTTTGAAATGGTAACCGACGAATATGCTAAAAATAAAAATCTTGTCGATTACTTTTGAAATAGTAACCAACGAATGTGCTGAAAAGAAATCATGCCGATTACTTTCGAAATAGTAAGCGACGAATATGTTGAAAATAAAAATCTTACCGATTACTTTTAAAATAGTAACCAACGAATGTACTGAAAATAAATCTTGCCAATTACTTTTGAAATAGTAACCGACAAATGTGCTGAAAATAAAAATCTTGCCGATTACTTTTGAAATTGTAACCGACAAATGTGCTGAAAATAAAAATCTTGCCGATTACTTTTGAAATAGTAACCGACGAATATGCTGAAAATAAAAATCTTGCCGATTACTTTTGAAATAGTAACCGACGAATGTGCTGAAAATAAAGTCTTGCCGATTACTTCTGAAATAGTAACCGACGAATATGTTGAAAATAAAAATCTTATCGATTACTTTTTAAATAGTAACCGACGAATGTGCTGAAAATAAATCTTGCCGATTACTTTTAAAATAGTAACCGACGAATATGTTGAAAATAAAAATCTTGTCGATTACTTTTAAAATAGTAACCGACAAATGTGCTGAAAATAAAAATCTTGCCGATTACTTTTGAAATAGTAACCGACGAATGTGCTGAAAATAAAGTCTTGCCGATTACTTTTGAAATAGTAACCGACGAATATGTTGAAAATAAAAATCTTGTCGATTACTTTTGAAATAGTAACCGACGAATATGCTGAAAATAGATCATGCCGATTACTTTTGAAATAGTAACCGACGAATGTGCTGAAAATAAATCATGCAGATTACTTTTGAAATAGTAACCGACAAATGTGCTGAAAATAAAAATCTTGCCGATTACTTTTGAAATAGTAACCGACGAATGTGCTGAAAATAAATCTTGCCGATTACTTTTGAAATAGTAACCGACGAATATGCTGAAAATTAAAATCTTGCCGATTACTTTTGAAATAGTAACCGACGAATATGTTGAAAATAAAGTCTTGCCGATTACTTCTGAAATAGTAACCGACGAATATGTTGAAAATAAAAACCTTGTCGATTACTTTTTAAATAGTAACCGACGAATGTGCTGAAAATAAATCTTGCCGATTACTTTTAAAATAGTAACCGACGAATATGTTGAAAATAAAAATCTTGTCGATTACTTTTAAAATAGTAACCGACGAATGTGCTGAAAATAGATCATGCCGATTACTTTTGAAATAGTAACCGACGAATGTGCTGAAAATAAATCATGCAGATTACTTTTGAAATAGTAACCGACAAATGTGCTGAAAATAAAAATCTTGCCGATTACTTTTGAAATAGTAACCGACGAATGTGCTGAAAATAAATCTTGCCGATTACTTTTGAAATAGTAACCGACGAATATGCTAAAAATTAAAATCTTGCCGATTACTTTTGAAATAGTAACCGACGAATATGTTGAAAATAAAGTCTTGCCGATTACTTCTGAAATAGTAACCGACGAATATGTTGAAAATAAAAACCTTGTCGATTACTTTTTAAATAGTAACCGACGAATGTGCTGAAAATAAATCTTGCCGATTACTTTTAAAATAGTAACCGACGAATATGTTGAAAATAAAAATCTTGTCGATTACTTTTAAAATAGTAACCGACGAATGTGCTGAAAATAAATCATGCAGATTACTTTTGAAATAGTAACCGACCAATGTGCTGAAAATAAAAATCTTGCCGATTAGTTTTGAAATAGTAACCGACGAATGTGCTGAAAATAAATCATGCCGATTACTTTTAAAATAGTAACCGACGAATATGTTGAAAATTAAAATCTTGTCGATTACTTTTGAAATAGTAACCGACGAATGTGCTGAAAATAAATCTTGCCGATTACATTTGAAATAGTAACCGACGAATATACTGAAAATAAAAATCTTGCTGATTACTTTTGAAATAGTAACCGACGAATGTGCTGAAAATAAAGTCTTGCCGATTACTTCTGAAATAGTAACCGACGAATATGTTGAAAATAAAAATCTTGTCGATTACTTTTGAAATAGTAACCGACGAATGTGCTGAAAATAAATCTTGCCGATTACTTTTAAAATAGTAACCGACGAATATGTTGAAAATAAAAATCTTGTCGATTACTTTTGAAATAGTAACCGACGAATGTGCTGAAAATAGATCATGCCGATTACTTTTGAAATAGTAACCGACGAATGTGCTGAAAATAAATCATGCAGATTACTTTTGAAATAGTAACCGACAAATGTGCTGAAAATAAAAATCTTGCCGATTACTTTTGAAATAGTAACCGACGAATGTGCTGAAAATAAATCTTGCCGATTACTTTTGAAATAGTAACCGACGAATATGCTGAAAATTAAAATCTTGCCGATTACTTTTGAAATAGTAACCGACGAATATGTTGAAAATAAAGTCTTGCCGATTACTTCTGAAATAGTAACCGACGAATATGTTGAAAATAAAAACCTTGTCGATTACTTTTTAAATAGTAACCGACGAATGTGCTGAAAATAAATCTTGCCGATTACTTTTAAAATAGTAACCGACGAATATGTTGAAAATAAAAATCTTGTCGATTACTTTTAAAATAGTAACCGACGAATGTGCTGAAAATAGATCATGCCGATTACTTTTGAAATAGTAACCGACGAATGTGCTGAAAATAAATCATGCAGATTACTTTTGAAATAGTAACCGACAAATGTGCTGAAAATAAAAATCTTGCCGATTACTTTTGAAATAGTAACCGACGAATGTGCTGAAAATAAATCTTGCCGATTACTTTTGAAATAGTAACCGACGAATATGCTAAAAATTAAAATCTTGCCGATTACTTTTGAAATAGTAACCGACGAATATGTTGAAAATAAAGTCTTGCTGATTACTTCTGAAATAGTAACCGACGAATATGTTGAAAATAAAAACCTTGTCGATTACTTTTTAAATAGTAACCGACGAATGTGCTGAAAATAAATCTTGCCGATTACTTTTAAAATAGTAACCGACGAATATGTTGAAAATAAAAATCTTGTCGATTACTTTTTAAATAGCAACCGACGAATGTGCTGAAAATAAATCATGCCGATTACTTTTAAAATAGTAACCAACGAATATGTTGAAAATTTAAATCTTGTCGATTACTTTTGAAATAGTAACCGACGAATGTGCTGAAAATAAATCTTGCCGATTACATTTGAAATAGTAACCGACGAATATGCTGAAAATAAAAATCTTGCTGATTACTTTTGAAATAGTAACCGACGAATGTGCTGAAAATAAAGTCTTGCCGATTACTTTTAAAATAGTAACCGACGAATATGTTGAAAATAAAAATCTTGTCGATTACTTTTAAAATAGTAACCGACGAATGTGCTGAAAATAGATCATGCCGATTACTTTTGAAATAGTAACCGACGAATGTGCTGAAAATAAATCATGCAGATTACTTTTGAAATAGTAACCGACAAATGTGCTGAAAATAAAAATCTTGCCGATTACTTTTGAAATAGTAACCGACGAATGTGCTGAAAATAAATCTTGCCGATTACTTTTGAAATAGTAACCGACGAATATGCTAAAAATTAAAATCTTGCCGATTACTTTTGAAATAGTAACCGACGAATATGTTGAAAATAAAGTCTTGCCGATTACTTCTGAAATAGTAACCGACGAATATGTTGAAAATAAAAACCTTGTCGATTACTTTTTAAATAGTAACCGACGAATGTGCTGAAAATAAATCTTGCCGATTACTTTTAAAATAGTAACCGACGAATATGTTGAAAATAAAAATCTTGTCGATTACTTTTAAAATAGTAACCGACGAATGTGCTGAAAATAAATCATGCAGATTACTTTTGAAATAGTAACCGACCAATGTGCTGAAAATAAAAATCTTGCCGATTAGTTTTGAAATAGTAACCGACGAATGTGCTGAAAATAAATCATGCCGATTACTTTTAAAATAGTAACCGACGAATATGTTGAAAATTAAAATCTTGTCGATTACTTTTGAAATAGTAACCGACGAATGTGCTGAAAATAAATCTTGCCGATTACATTTGAAATAGTAACCGACGAATATACTGAAAATAAAAATCTTGCTGATTACTTTTGAAATAGTAACCGACGAATGTGCTGAAAATAAAGTCTTGCCGATTACTTCTGAAATAGTAACCGACGAATATGTTGAAAATAAAAATCTTGTCGATTACTTTTGAAATAGTAACCGACGAATGTGCTGAAAATAAATCTTGCCGATTACTTTTAAAATAGTAACCGACGAATATGTTGAAAATAAAAATCTTGTCGATTACTTTTGAAATAGTAACCGACGAATGTGCTGAAAATAGATCATGCCGATTACTTTTGAAATTGTAACCGACGAATGTGCTGAAAATAAATCATGCAGATTACTTTTGAAATAGTAACCGACAAATGTGCTGAAAATAAAAATCTTGCCGATTACTTTTGAAATAGTAACCGACGAATGTGCTGAAAATAAATCTTGCCGATTACTTTTGAAATAGTAACCGACGAATATGCTGAAAATTAAAATCTTGCCGATTACTTTTGAAATAGTAACCGACGAATATGTTGAAAATAAAGTCTTGCCGATTACTTCTGAAATAGTAACCGACGAATATGTTGAAAATAAAAACCTTGTCGATTACTTTTTAAATAGTAACCGACGAATGTGCTGAAAATAAATCTTGCCGATTACTTTTAAAATAGTAACCGACGAATATGTTGAAAATAAAAATCTTGTCGATTACTTTTAAAATAGTAACCGACGAATGTGCTGAAAATAGATCATGCCGATTACTTTTGAAATAGTAACCGACGAATGTGCTGAAAATAAATCATGCAGATTACTTTTGAAATAGTAACCGACAAATGTGCTGAAAATAAAAATCTTGCCAATTACTTTTGAAATAGTAACCGACGAATGTGCTGAAAATAAATCTTGCCGATTACTTTTGAAATAGTAACCGACGAATATGCTAAAAATTAAAATCTTGCCGATTACTTTTGAAATAGTAACCGACGAATATGTTGAAAATAAAGTCTTGCTGATTACTTCTGAAATAGTAACCGACGAATATGTTGAAAATAAAAACCTTGTCGATTACTTTTTAAATAGTAACCGACGAATGTGCTGAAAATAAATCTTGCCGATTACTTTTAAAATAGTAACCGACGAATATGTTGAAAATAAAAATCTTGTCGATTACTTTTAAAATAGTAACCGACGAATGTGCTGAAAATAAATCATGCAGATTACTTTTGAAATAGTAACCGACCAATGTGCTGAAAATAAAAATCTTGCCGATTAGTTTTGAAATAGTAACCGACGAATGTGCTGAAAATAAATCATGCCGATTACTTTTAAAATAGTAACCGACGAATATGTTGAAAATTTAAATCTTGTCGATTACTTTTGAAATAGTAACCGACGAATGTGCTGAAAATAAATCTTGCCGATTACATTTGAAATAGTAACCGACGAATATGCTGAAAATAAAAATCTTGCTGATTACTTTTGAAATAGTAACCGACGAATGTGCTGAAAATAAAGTCTTGCCGATTACTTCTGAAATAGTAACCGACGAATATGTTGAAAATAAAAATCTTGTCGATTACTTTTGAAATAGTAACCGACGAATGTGCTGAAAATAAATCTTGCCGATTACTTTTAAAATAGTAACCGACGAATATGTTGAAAATAAAAATCTTGTCAATTACTTTTAAAATAGTAACCGATAAATATGCTAAAAATAAAAATCTTGCCGATTACTTTTGTAATAGTAACCGACGAATGTGCTGAAAATAAATCCTGCCGATTACCTTTGAAATAGCAACCGACGAATATGCTGAAAATAAAAATCTTGCCGATTACTTTTGAAATAGTAACATACAAATGTGCTGAAAATAAAAGTCTTGCCGATTACTTTTGAAATAGTAACCGACGAATGTGTTGAAAACAAAGTCTTGCCGATTACTTTTGAAATAGTAACCGACGAATGTGCTGAAAATAAATCATGCCGATTACTTTTGAAATAGTAACCGACAAATGTGCTAAAAATAATCCATGTCGATTACCTTTGAAATGGTAACCGACGAATATGCTAAAAATAAAAATCTTGTCGATTACTTTTGAAATAGTAACCGACGAATGTGCAGAAAATAGATCATGCCGATTACTTTTGAAATAGTAACCGACAAATGTGCTGAAAATAAAAATCTTGCCGATTACTTTTGAAATAGTAACCGACAAATGTGCTGAAAATAAAAATCTTGTCGATTACTTTTGAAATAGTAACCGACGAATGTGTTGAAAACAAAGTCTTGCCGATTACTTTTGAAATAGTAACCGGCGAATGTGCTGAAAATAAATCATGCCGATTACTTTTGAAATAGTTACCGACAAATGTGCTAAAAATAATCCTTGTCGATTACCTTTGAAATGGTAACCGACGAATATGCTAAAAATAAAAATCTTGTCGATTACTTTTGAAATAGTAACCGACGAATGTGCTGAAAATAAATCATGCCGATTACTTTCGAAATAGTAAGCGACGAATATGTTGAAAATAAAAATCTTACCGATTACTTTTAAAATAGTAACCAACGAATGTACTGAAAATAAATCTTGCCAATTACTTTTGAAATAGTAACCGACAAATGTGCTGAAAATAAAAATCTTGCCGATTACTTTTGAAATTGTAACCGACAAATGTGCTGAAAATAAAAATCTTGCCGATTACTTTTGAAATAGTAACCGACGAATATGCTGAAAATAAAAATCTTGCCGATTACTTTTGAAATAGTAACCGACGAATGTGCTGAAAATAAAGTCTTGCCGATTACTTCTGAAATAGTAACCGACGAATATGTTGAAAATAAAAATCTTATCGATTACTTTTTAAATAGTAACCGACGAATGTGCTGAAAATAAATCTTGTCGATTACTTTTAAAATAGTAACCGACGAATATGTTGAAAATAAAAATCTTGTCGATTACTTTTAAAATAGTAACCGACAAATGTGCTGAAAATAAAAATCTTGCCGATTACTTTTGAAATAGTAACCGACGAATGTGCTGAAAATAAAGTCTTGACGATTACTTTTGAAATAGTAACCGACGAATATGTTGAAAATAAAAATCTTGTCGATTACTTTTGAAATAGTAACCGACGAATGTGCTGAAAATAGATCATGCCGATTACTTTTGAAATAGTAACCGACGAATGTGCTGAAAATAAATCATGCAGATTACTTTTGAAATAGTAACCGACAAATGTGCTGAAAATAAAAATCTTGCCGATTACTTTTGAAATAGTAACCGACGAATGTGCTGAAAATAAAGTCTTGCCGATTACTTTTGAAATAGTAACCGACGAATATGCTGAAAATAAAAATCTTGTCGATTACTTTTGAAATAGTAACCGACGAATGTGCTGAAAATAGATCATGCCGATTACTTTTGAAATAGTAACCGACAAATGTGCTGAAAATAAAAATCTTGCCGATTACTTTTGAAATAGTAACTGACGAATGTGCTGAAAATAAATCATGCAGATTACTTTTGAAATAGTAACCGACAAATGTGCTGAAAATAAAAATCTTGCCGATTACTTTTGAAATAGTAACCGACGAATGTGCTGAAAATAAATCTTGCCGATTACTTTTGAAATAGTAACCGACGAATATGCTGAAAATAAAAATCTTGCCGATAACTTTTGAAATAGTAACCGACGAATATGTTGAAAATAAAGTCTTGCCGATTACTTCTGAAATAGTAACCGACGAATATGTTGAAAATAAAAACCTTGTCGATTACTTTTTAAATAGTAACCGACGAATGTGCTGAAAATAAATCTTGCCGATTACTTTTAAAATAGTAACCGACGAATATGTTGAAAATAAAAATCTTGTCGATTACTTTTAAAATAGTAACCGACAAATATGCTAAAAATAAAAATCTTGCCGATTACTTTTGAAATAGTAACCGACGAATGTGCTGAAAATAAATCATGCTGATTACTTTTCAAATAGTAACCGACAAATGTGCTGAAAATAAAAATCTTGCCGATTACTTTTAAAATAGTAACCGACGAATGTGCTGAAAATAAATCATGCCGATTACTTCTGAAATAGTAACCGACGAATATGTTGAAAATAAAAATCTTGTCGATTACTTTTGAAATAGTAACCGACGAATGTGCTGAAAATAAATCTTGCCGATTACTTTTAAAGTAGTAACTGACGAATATGTTGAAAAAAAAAATCTTGTCGATTACTTTTAAAATAGTAACCGACAAATATGCTAAAAATAAAAATCTTGCCGATTACTTTTGAAATAGTAACCGACGAATGTGCTGAAAATAAACCATGCCGATTACTTTTAAAATAGTAACCGACGAATATGTTGAAAATAAAAATCTTGTCGATTACTTTTGAAATAGTAACCGACGAATGTGTTGAAAACAAAGTCTTGCCGATTACTTTTGAAATAGTAACCGACGAATGTGCTGAAAATAAATCATGCCGATTACTTTTGAAATAGTAACCGACAAATGTGCAGAAAATAGATCATGCCGATTACTTTTGAAATAGTAACCGACAAATGAGCTGAAAATAAAAATCTTGCCGATTACTTTTGAAATAGTAACCGACAAATGTGCTGAAAATAAAAATCTTGCCGATTACTTTTGAAATAGTAACCGACGAATGTGCTGAAAATAAATCTTGCCGATTACTTTTGAAATAGTGACCGACGAATATGCTGAAAATAAAAATCTTGCCGATTACTTTTGAAATAGTAACCGACGAATGTGCTGAAAATAAAGTCTTGCCGATTACTTCTGAAATAGTAACCGACGAATATGTTGAAAATAAAAATCTTGTCAATTACTTTTAAAATAGTAACCGATAAATATGCTAAAAATAAAAATCTTGCCGATTACTTTTGTAATAGTAACCGACGAATGTGCTGAAAATAAATCCTGCCGATTACCTTTGAAATAGCAACCGACGAATATGCTGAAAATAAAAATCTTGCCGATTACTTTTGAAATAGTAACATACAAATGTGCTGAAAATAAAAGTCTTGCCGATTACTTTTGAAATAGTAACCGACGAATGTGCTGAAAGTAAATCATGCCGATTACTTCTGAAATAGTAACCGACGAATATGTTGAAAATAAAAATCTTGTCGATTACTTTTGAAATAGTAACCGACGAATGTGCTGAAAATAAATCTTGCCGATTACTTTTAAAGTAGTAACTGACGAATATGTTGAAAATAAAAATCTTGTCGATTACTTTTAAAATAGTAACCGACAAATATGCTAAAAATAAAAATCTTGCCGATTACTTTTGAAATAGTAACCGACGAATGTGCTGAAAATAAACCATGCCGATTACTTTTAAAATAGTAACCGACGAATATGTTGAAAATAAAAATCTTGTCGATTACTTTTGAAATAGTAACCGACGAATGTGTTGAAAACAAAGTCTTGCCGATTACTTTTGAAATAGTAACCGACGAATGTGCTGAAAATAAATCATGCCGATTACTTTTGAAATAGGAACCGACAAATGTGCAGAAAATAGATCATGCCGATTACTTTTGAAATAGTAACCGACAAATGTGCTGAAAATAAAAATCTTGCCGATTACTTTTGAAATAGTAACCGACAAATGTGCTGAAAATAAAAATCTTGCCGATTACTTTTGAAATAGTAACCGACGAATGTGCTGAAAATAAATCTTGCCGATTACTTTTGAAATAGTGACCGACGAATATGCTGAAAATAAAAATCTTGCCGATTACTTTTGAAATAGTAACCGACGAATGTGCTGAAAATAAAGTCTTGCCGATTACTTCTGAAATAGTAACCGACGAATATGTTGAAAATAAAAATCATGTCAATTACTTTTAAAATAGTAACCGATAAATATGCTAAAAATAAAAATCTTGCCGATTACTTTTGTAATAGTAACCGACGAATGTGCTGAAAATAAATCCTGCCGATTACCTTTGAAATAGCAACCGACGAATATGCTGAAAATAAAAATCTTGCCGATTACTTTTGAAATAGTAACATACAAATGTGCTGAAAATAAAAGTCTTGCCGATTACTTTTGAAATAGTAACCGACGAATGTGTTGAAAACAAAGTCTTGCCGATTACTTTTGATATAGTAACCGATGAATGTGCTGAAAATAAATCATGCCGATTACTTTTGAAATAGTAACCGACAAATGTGCTAAAAATAGTCCATGTCGATTACCTTTGAAATGGTAACCGACGAATATGCTAAAAATAAAAATCTTGTCGATTACTTTTGAAATAGTAACCGACGAATGTGCAGAAAATAGATCATGCCGATTACTTTTGAAATAGTAACCGACAAATGTGCTGAAAATAAAAATCTTGCCGATTACTTTTGAAATAGTAACCGACAAATGTGCTGAAAATAAAAATCTTGTCGATTACTTTTGAAATAGTAACCGACGAATGTGTTGAAAACAAAGTCTTGCAGATTACTTTTGAAATAGTAACCGGCGAATGTGCTGAAAATAAATCATGCCGATTACTTTTGAAATAGTAACCGACAAATGTGCTAAAAATAATCCATGTCGATTACCTTTGAAATGGTAACCGACGAATATGCTAAAAATAAAAATCTTGTCGATTACTTTTGAAATAGTAACCGACGAATGTGCTGAAAATAAATAATGCTGATTACTTTCGAAATAGTAAGCGACGAATATGTTGAAAATAAAAATCTTACCGATTACTTTTAAAATAGTAACCAACGAATGTACTGAAAATAAATCTTGCTGATTACTTTTGAAATAGTAACCGACAAATGTGCTGAAAATAAAAATCTTGCCGATTACTTTTGAAATTGTAACCGACAAATGTGCTGAAAATAAAAATCTTGCCGATTACTTTTGAAATAGTAACCGACGAATATGCTGAAAATAAAAATCTTGCCGATTACTTTTGAAATAGTAACCGACGAATGTGCTGAAAATAAAGTCTTGCCGATTACTTCTGAAATAGTAACTGACGAATATGTTGAAAATAAAAATCTTATCGATTACTTTTTAAATAGTAACCGACGAATGTGCTGAAAATAAATCTTGCCGATTACTTTTAAAATAGTAACCGACGAATATGTTGAAAATAAAAATCTTGTCGATTACTTTTAAAATAGTAACCGACAAATATGCTAAAAATAAAAATCTTGCCGATTACTTTTGAAATAGTAACCGACGAATGTGCTGAAAATAAATCATGCAGATTACTTTTGAAATAGTAACCGACAAATGTGCTGAAAATAAAAATCTTGCCGATTACTTTTGAAATAGTAACCGACGAATGTGCTGAAAATAAAGTCTTGCCGATTACTTTTGAAATAGTAACCGACGAATATGTTGAAAATAAAAATCTTGTCGATTACTTTTGAAATAGTAACCGACGAATGTGCTGAAAATAGATCATGCCGATTACTTTTGAAATAGTAACCGACAAATGTGCTGAAAATAAAAATCTTGCCGATTACTTTTGAAATAGTAACTGACGAATGTGCTGAAAATAAATCATGCAAATTACTTTTGAAATAGTAACCGACAAATGTGCTGAAAATAAAAATCTTGCCGATTACTTTTGAAATAGTAACTGACGAATGTGCTGAAAAAAAATCTTGCCGATTACTTTTTAAATAGTAACCGACGAATATGTTGAAAATAAAGTCTTGCCGATTACTTTTGAAATAGTAACCGACGAATATGTTGAAAATAAAGTCTTGCCGATTACTTTTGAAATAGTAACCGACGAATGTGCTGAAAATAAATCATGCAGATTACTTTTGAAATAGTAACCGACAAATGTGCTGAAAATAAAAATCTTGCCGATTAGTTTTGAAATAGTAACCGACGAATGTGCTGAAAATAAATCATGCCGATTACTTTTAAAATAATAACCGACGAATATGTTGAAAATAAAAATCTTGTCGATTACTTTTGAAATAGTAACCGACGAATGTGCTGAAAATAAATCTTGTCGATTACTTTTGAAATAGTAACCGACGAATATGCTGAAAATAAAAATCTTGCCGATTACTTTTGTAATAGTAACCGACGAATGTGCTGAAAATAAAGTCTTGCCGATTACTTCTGAAATAGTAACCGACGAATATGTTGAAAATAAAAATCTTGTCGATTACTTTTGAAATAGTAACCGACGAATGTGCTGAAAATAAATCTTTCCGATTACTTTTAAAGTAGTAACTGACGAATATGTTGAAAATAAAAATCTTGTCGATTACTTTTAAAATAGTAACCGACAAATATGCTAAAAATAAAAATCTTGCCGATTACTTTTGAAATAGTAACCGACGAATGTGCTGAAAATAAATCTTGCCGATTAATTTTGAAATAGTAACCGACGAATATGCTGAAAATAAAAATCTTGCCGATTACTTTTGAAATAGTAACCGACGAATGTGCTGAAAATAAAGTCTTGCCGATTACTTCTGAAATAGTAACCGACGAATATGTTGAAAATAAAAATCTTGTCGATTACTTTTGAAATAGTAACCGACGAATGTGCTGAAAATAAATCATGCCGATTACTTTTGAAATAGTAACCGACAAATGTGCAGAAAATATATCATGCCGATTACTTTTGAAATAGTAACCGACAAATGTGCTGAAAATAAAAATCTTGCCGATTACTTTTGAAATAGTAACCGACAAATGTGCTGAAAATAAAAATCTTGCCGATTACTTTTGAAATAGTAACCGACGAATGTGCTGAAAATAAATCATGCCGATTACTTTTGAAATAGTAACCGACAAATGTGCAGAAAATAGATCATGCCGATTACTTTTGAAATAGTAACCGACAAATGTGCTGAAAATAAAAATCTTGCCGATTACTTTTGAAATTGTAACCGACAAATGTGCTGAAAATAAAAATCTTGCCGATTACTTTTGAAATAGTAACCGACGAATATGCTGAAAATAAAAATCTTGCCGATTACTTTTGAAATAGTAACCGACGAATGTGCTGAAAGTAAAGTCTTGCCGATTACTTCTGAAATAGTAACCGACGAATATGTTGAAAATAAAAATCTTATCGATTACTTTTTAAATAGTAACCGACGAATGTGCTGAAAATAAATCTTGTCGATTACTTTTAAAATAGTAACCGACGAATATGTTGAAAATAAAAATCTTGTCGATTACTTTTAAAATAGTAACCGACAAATATGCTAAAAATAAAAATCTTGCCGATTACTTTTGAAATAGTAACCGACGAATGTGCTGAAAATAAATCATGCAGATTACTTTTGAAATAGTAACCGACAAATGTGCTGAAAATAAAAATCTTGCCGATTACTTTTGAAATAGTAACCGACGAATGTGCTGAAAATAAAGTCTTGCCGATTACTTTTGAAATAGTAACCGACGAATATGTTGAAAATAAAAATCTTGTCGATTACTTTTGAAATAGTAACCGACGAATGTGCTGAAAATAGATCATGCCGATTACTTTTGAAATAGTAACCGACAAATGTGCTGAAAATAAAAATCTTGCCGATTACTTTTGAAATAGTAACTGACGAATGTGCTGAAAATAAATCATGCAGATTACTTTTGAAATAGTAACCGACAAATGTGCTGAAAATAAAAATCTTGCCGATTACTTTTGAAATAGTAACCGACGAATGTGCTGAAAATAAATCTTGCCGATTACTTTTGAAATAGTAACCGACGAATATGTTGAAAATAAAGTCTTGCCGATTACTTTTGAAATAGTAACCGACGAATATGTTGAAAATAAAGTCTTGCCGATTACTTTTGAAATAGTAACCGACGAATGTGCTGAAAATAAATCATGCAGATTACTTTTGAAATAGTAACCGACAAATGTGCTGAAAATAAAAATCTTGCCGATTAGTTTTGAAATAGTAACCGACGAATGTGCTGAAAATAAATCATGCCGATTACTTTTAAAATAGTAACCGACGAATATGTTGAAAATAAAAATCTTGTCGATTACTTTTGAAATAGTAACCGACGAATGTGCTGAAAATAAATCTTGCCGATTACTTTTGAAATAGTAACCGACGAATATGCTGAAAATAAAAATCTTGCCGATTACTTTTGAAATAGTAACCGACGAATGTGCTGAAAATAAAGTCTTGCCGATTACTTTTGAAATAGTAACCGACGAATATGTTGAAAATAAAAATCTTGTCGATTACTTTTGAAATAGTAACCGACGAATGTGCTGAAAATAGATCATGCCGATTACTTTTGAAATAGTAACCGACAAATGTGCTGAAAATAAAAATCTTGCCGATTACTTTTGAAATAGTAACTGACGAATGTGCTGAAAATAAATCATGCAGATTACTTTTGAAATAGTAACCGACAAATGTGCTGAAAATAAAAATCTTGCCGATTACTTTTGAAATAGTAACCGACGAATGTGCTGAAAATAAATCTTGCCGATTACTTTTGAAATAGTAACCGACGAATATGTTGAAAATAAAGTCTTGCCGATTACTTTTGAAATAGTAACCGACGAATATGTTGAAAATAAAGTCTTGCCGATTACTTTTGAAATAGTAACCGACGAATGTGCTGAAAATAAATCATGCAGATTACTTTTGAAATAGTAACCGACAAATGTGCTGAAAATAAAAATCTTGCCGATTAGTTTTGAAATAGTAACCGACGAATGTGCTGAAAATAAATCATGCCGATTACTTTTAAAATAGTAACCGACGAATATGTTGAAAATAAAAATCTTGTCGATTACTTTTGAAATAGTAACCGACGAATGTGCTGAAAATAAATCTTGCCGATTACTTTTGAAATAGTAACCGACGAATATGCTGAAAATAAAAATCTTGCCGATTACTTTTGAAATAGTAACCGACGAATGTTCTGAAAATAAAGTCTTGCCGATTACTTTTGAAATAGTAACCGACGAATATGTTGAAAATAAAAATCTTGTCGATTACTTTTGAAATAGTAACCGACGAATGTGCTGAAAATAGATCATGCCGATTACTTTTGAAATAGTAACCGACAAATGTGCTGAAAATAAAAATCTTGCCGATTACTTTTGAAATAGTAACTGACGAATGTGCTGAAAATAAATCATGCAAATTACTTTTGAAATAGTAACCGACAAATGTGCTGAAAATAAAAATCTTGCCGATTACTTTTGAAATAGTAACTGACGAATGTGCTGAAAAAAAATCTTGCCGATTACTTTTTAAATAGTAACCGACGAATATGTTGAAAATAAAGTCTTGCCGATTACTTTTGAAATAGTAACCGACGAATATGTTGAAAATAAAGTCTTGCCGATTACTTTTGAAATAGTAACCGACGAATGTGCTGAAAATAAATCATGCAGATTACTTTTGAAATAGTAACCGACAAATGTGCTGAAAATAAAAATCTTGCCGATTAGTTTTGAAATAGTAACCGACGAATGTGCTGAAAATAAATCATGCCGATTACTTTTAAAATAATAACCGACGAATATGTTGAAAATAAAAATCTTGTCGATTACTTTTGAAATAGTAACCGACGAATGTGCTGAAAATAAATCTTGTCGATTACTTTTGAAATAGTAACCGACGAATATGCTGAAAAAAAAAATCTTGCCGATTACTTTTGTAATAGTAACCGACGAATGTGCTGAAAATAAAGTCTTGCCGATTACTTCTGAAATAGTAACCGACGAATATGTTGAAAATAAAAATCTTGTCGATTACTTTTGAAATAGTAACCGACGAATGTGCTGAAAATAAATCTTTCCGATTACTTTTAAAGTAGTAACTGACGAATATGTTGAAAATAAAAATCTTGTCGATTACTTTTAAAATAGTAACCGACAAATATGCTAAAAATAAAAATCTTGCCGATTACTTTTGAAATAGTAACCGACGAATGTGCTGAAAATAAATCTTGCCGATTAATTTTGAAATAGTAACCGACGAATATGCTGAAAATAAAAATCTTGCCGATTACTTTTGAAATAGTAACCGACGAATGTGCTGAAAATAAAGTCTTGCCGATTACTTCTGAAATAGTAACCGACGAATATGTTGAAAATAAAAATCTTGTCGATTACTTTTGAAATAGTAACCGACGAATGTGCTGAAAATAAATCATGCCGATTACTTTTGAAATAGTAACCGACAAATGTGCAGAAAATATATCATGCCGATTACTTTTGAAATAGTAACCGACAAATGTGCTGAAAATAAAAATCTTGCCGATTACTTTTGAAATAGTAACCGACAAATGTGCTGAAAATAAAAATCTTGCCGATTACTTTTGAAATAGTAACCGACGAATGTGCTGAAAATAAATCATGCCGATTACTTTTGAAATAGTAACCGACAAATGTGCAGAAAATAGATCATGCCGATTACTTTTGAAATAGTAACCGACAAATGTGCTCAAAATAAAAATCTTGCCGATTACTTTTGAAATTGTAACCGACAAATGTGCTGAAAATAAAAATCTTGCCGATTACTTTTGAAATAGTAACCGACGAATATGCTGAAAATAAAAATCTTGCCGATTACTTTTGAAATAGTAACCGACGAATGTGCTGAAAGTAAAGTCTTGCCGATTACTTCTGAAATAGTAACCGACGAATATGTTGAAAATAAAAATCTTATCGATTACTTTTTAAATAGTAACCGACGAATGTGCTGAAAATAAATCTTGTCGATTACTTTTAAAATAGTAACCGACGAATATGTTGAAAATAAAAATCTTGTCGATTACTTTTAAAATAGTAACCGACAAATATGCTAAAAATAAAAATCTTGCCGATTACTTTTGAAATAGTAACCGACGAATGTGCTGAAAATAAATCATGCAGATTACTTTTGAAATAGTAACCGACAAATGTGCTGAAAATAAAAATCTTGCCGATTACTTTTGAAATAGTAACCGACGAATGTGCTGAAAATAAAGTCTTGCCGATTACTTTTGAAATAGTAACCGACGAATATGTTGAAAATAAAAATCTTGTCGATTACTTTTGAAATAGTAACCGACGAATGTGCTGAAAATAGATCATGCCGATTACTTTTGAAATAGTAACCGACAAATGTGCTGAAAATAAAAATCTTGCCGATTACTTTTGAAATAGTAACTGACGAATGTGCTGAAAATAAATCATGCAGATTACTTTTGAAATAGTAACCGACAAATGTGCTGAAAATAAAAATCTTGCCGATTACTTTTGAAATAGTAACCGACGAATGTGCTGAAAATAAATCTTGCCGATTACTTTTGAAATAGTAACCGACGAATATGTTGAAAATAAAGTCTTGCCGATTACTTTTGAAATAGTAACCGACGAATATGTTGAAAATAAAGTCTTGCCGATTACTTTTGAAATAGTAACCGACGAATGTGCTGAAAATAAATCATGCAGATTACTTTTGAAATAGTAACCGACAAATGTGCTGAAAATAAAAATCTTGCCGATTAGTTTTGAAATAGTAACCGACGAATGTGCTGAAAATAAATCATGCCGATTACTTTTAAAATAGTAACCGACGAATATGTTGAAAATAAAAATCTTGTCGATTACTTTTGAAATAGTAACCGACGAATGTGCTGAAAATAAATCTTGCCGATTACTTTTGAAATAGTAACCGACGAATATGCTGAAAATAAAAATCTTGCCGATTACTTTTGAAATAGTAACCGACGAATGTGCTGAAAATAAAGTCTTGCCGATTACTTCTGAAATAGTAACCGACGAATATGTTGAAAATAAAAATCTTGTCGATTACTTTTGAAATAGTAACCGACGAATGTGCTGAAAATAAATCTTGCCGATTACTTTTAAAGTAGTAACTGACGAATATGTTGAAAATAAAAATCTTGTCGATTACTTTTGAAATAGTAACCGACGAATGTGCTGAAAATAAATCATGCCGATTACATTTGAAATAGTAACCGACAAATGTGCAGAAAATAGATCATGCCGATTACTTTTGAAATAGTAACCGACAAATGGGCTGAAAATAAAAATCTTGCCGATTACTTTTGAAATAGTAACCGACAAATGTGCTGAAAATAAAAATCTTGCCGATTACTTTTGAAATAGTAACAGACAAATGTGCTGAAAATAAAAGTCTTGCCGATTACTTATTAAATAGTAACCGACGAATGTGTTGAAAACAAAATCTTGCCGATTACTTTTGAAATAGTAACCGACGAATGTGCTGAAAATAAATCATGCCGATTACTTTTGAAATAGTAACCGACGAATGTGCTGAAAATAAATCTTGCCGATTACTTTTAAAGTAGTAACTGACGAATATGTTGAAAATAAAAATCTTGTCGATTACTTTTAAAATAGTAACCGACAAATATGCTAAAAATAAAAATCTTGCCGATTACTTTTGAAATAGTAACCGACGAATGTGCTGAAAATAAATCTTGCCGATTACTTTTGAAATAGTAACCGACGAATATGCTGAAAATAAAAATCTTGCCGATTACTTTTGAAATAGTAACCGACGAATGTGCTGAAAATAAAGTCTTGCCGATTACTTTTGAAATAGTAACCGACGAATATGTTGAAAATAAAAATCTTGTCGATTACTTTTGAAATAGTAACCGACGAATGTGCTGAAAATAGATCATGCCGATTACTTTTGAAATAGTAACCGACAAATGTGCTGAAAATAAAAATCTTGCCGATTACTTTTGAAATAGTAACTGACGAATGTGCTGAAAATAAATCATGCAGATTACTTTTGAAATAGTAACCGACAAATGTGCTGAAAATAAAAATCTTGCCGATTACTTTTGAAATAGTAACCGACGAATGTGCTGAAAATAAATCTTGCCGATTACTTTTGAAATAGTAACCGACGAATATGTTGAAAATAAAGTCTTGCCGATTACTTTTGAAATAGTAACCGACGAATATGTTGAAAATAAAGTCTTGCCGATTACTTTTGAAATAGTAACCGACGAATGTGCTGAAAATAAATCATGCAGATTACTTTTGAAATAGTAACCGACAAATGTGCTGAAAATAAAAATCTTGCCGATTAGTTTTGAAATAGTAACCGACGAATGTGCTGAAAATAAATCATGCCGATTACTTTTAAAATAGTAACCGACGAATATGTTGAAAATAAAAATCTTGTCGATTACTTTTGAAATAGTAACCGACGAATGTGCTGAAAATAAATCTTGCCGATTACTTTTGAAATAGTAACCGACGAATATGCTGAAAATAAAAATCTTGCCGATTACTTTTGAAATAGTAACCGACGAATGTGCTGAAAATAAAGTCTTGCCGATTACTTCTGAAATAGTAACCGACGAATATGTTGAAAATAAAAATCTTGTCGATTACTTTTGAAATAGTAACCGACGAATGTGCTGAAAATAAATCATGCCGATTACATTTGAAATAGTAACCGACAAATGTGCAGAAAATAGATCATGCCGATTACTTTTGAAATAGTAACCGACAAATGGGCTGAAAATAAAAATCTTGCCGATTACTTTTGAAATAGTAACCGACAAATGTGCTGAAAATAAAAATCTTGCCGATTACTTTTGAAATAGTAACAGACAAATGTGCTGAAAATAAAAGTCTTGCCGATTACTTATTAAATAGTAACCGACGAATGTGTTGAAAACAAAATCTTGCCGATTACTTTTGAAATAGTAACCGACGAATGTGCTGAAAATAAATCATGCCGATTACTTTTGAAATAGTAACCGACGAATGTGCTGAAAATAAATCTTGCCGATTACTTTTAAAGTAGTAACTGACGAATATGTTGAAAATAAAAATCTTGTCGATTACTTTTAAAATAGTAACCGACAAATATGCTAAAAATAAAAATCTTGCCGATTACTTTTGAAATAGTAACCGACGAATGTGCTGAAAATAAATCTTGCCGATTACTTTTGAAATAGTAACCGACGAATATGCTGAAAATAAAAATCTTGCCGATTACTTTTGAAATAGTAACCGACGAATGTGCTGAAAATAAAGTCTTGCCGATTACTTCTGAAATAGTAACCGACGAATATGTTGAAAATAAAAATCTTGTCGATTACTTTTGAAATAGTAACCGACGAATGTGCTGAAAATAAATCATGCCGATTACTTTTGAAATAGTAACCGACAAATGTGCAGAAAATAGATCATGCCGATTACTTTTGAAATAGTAACCGACAAATGTGCTGAAAATAAAAATCTTGCCGATTACTTTTGAAATAGTAACCGACAAATGTGCTGAAAATAAAAATCTTGCCGATTACTTTTGAAATAGTAACCGACGAATGTGCTGAAAATAAATCTTGCCGATTACTTTTGAAATAGTAACCGACGAATATGCTGAAAATAAAAATCTTGCCGATTACTTTTGAAATAGTAACCGACGAATGTGCTGAAAATAAAGTCTTGTCGATTACTTCTGAAATAGTAACCGACGAATATGTTGAAAATAAAAATCTTGTCGATTACTTTTGAAATAGTAACCGACGAATGTGCTGAAAATAAATCTTGCCGATTACTTTTAAAATAGTAACCGACGAATATGTTGAAAATAAAAATCTTGTCAATTACTTTTAAAATAGTAACCGATAAATATGCTAAAAATAAAAATCTTGCCGATTACTTTTGTAATAGTAACCGACGAATGTGCTGAAAATAAATCCTGCCGATTACCTTTGAAATAGCAACCGACGAATATGCTGAAAATAAAAATCTTGCCGATTACTTTTGAAATAGTAACATACAAATGTGCTGAAAATAAAAGTCTTGCCGATTACTTTTGAAATAGTAACCGACGAATGTGTTGAAAACAAAGTCTTGCCGATTACTTTTGATATACTAACCGACGAATGTGCTGAAAATAAATCATGCCGATTACTTTTGAAATAGTAACCGACAAATGTGCTAAAAATAATCCATGTCGATTACCTTTGAAATGGTAACCGACGAATATGCTAAAAATAAAAATCTTGCCGATTACTTTTGAAATAGTAACCGACGAATGTGCAGAAAATAGATCATGCCGATTACTTTTGAAATAGTAACCGACAAATGTGCTGAAAATAAAAATCTTGCCGATTACTTTTGAAATAGTAACCGACGAATGTGCTGAAAATAAATCCTGCCGATTACCTTTGAAATAGCAACCGACGAATATGCTGAAAATAAAAATCTTGTCGATTACTTTTGAAATAGTAACCGACGAATGTGCTGAAAATAAATCATGCCGATTACTTTCGAAATAGTAAGCGACGAATATGTTGAAAATAAAAATCTTACCGATTACTTTTAAAATAGTAACCAACGAATGTACTGAAAATAAATCTTGCCGATTACTTTTGAAATAGTAACCGACAAATGTGCTGAAAATCAAAATCTTGCCGATTACTTTTGAAATTGTAACCGACAAATGTGCTGAAAATAAAAATCTTGCCGATTACTTTTGAAATAGTAACCGACGAATGTGCTGAAAATAAATCTTGCCGATTACTTTTGAAATAGTAACCGACGAATATGCTGAAAATAAAAATCTTGCCGATTACTTTTGAAATAGTAACCGACGAATGTGCTGAAAATAAAGTCTTGCCGATTACTTCTGAAATAGTAACCGACGAATATGTTGAAAATAAAAATCTTGTCAATTACTTTTAAAATAGTAACCGATAAATATGCTAAAAATAAAAATCTTGCCGATTACTTTTGTAATAGTAACCGACGAATGTGCTGAAAATAAATCCTGCCGATTACCTTTGAAATAGCAACCGACGAATATGCTGAAAATAAAAATCTTGCCGATTACTTTTGAAATAGTAACATACAAATGTGCTGAAAATAAAAGTCTTGCCGATTACTTTTGAAATAGTAACCGACGAATGTGTTGAAAACAAAGTCTTGCCGATTACTTTTGATATAGTAACCGATGAATGTGCTGAAAATAAATCATGCCGATTACTTTTGAAATAGTAACCGACAAATGTGCTAAAAATAGTCCATGTCGATTACCTTTGAAATGGTAACCGACGAATATGCTAAAAATAAAAATCTTGTCGATTACTTTTGAAATAGTAACCGACGAATGTGCAGAAAATAGATCATGCCGATTACTTTTGAAATAGTAACCGACAAATGTGCTGAAAATAAAAATCTTGCCGATTACTTTTGAAATAGTAACCGACAAATGTGCTGAAAATAAAAATCTTGTCGATTACTTTTGAAATAGTAACCGACGAATGTGTTGAAAACAAAGTCTTGCCGATTACTTTTGAAATAGTAACCGGCGAATGTGCTGAAAATAAATCATGCCGATTACTTTTGAAATAGTAACCGACAAATGTGCTAAAAATAATCCATGTCGATTACCTTTGAAATGGTAACCGACGAATATGCTAAAAATAAAAATCTTGTCGATTACTTTTGAAATAGTAACCGACGAATGTGCTGAAAATAAATCATGCCGATTACTTTCAAAATAGTAAGCGACGAATATGTTGAAAATAAAAATCTTACCGATTACTTTTCAAATATTAACCAACGAATGTACTGAAAATAAATCTTGCCGATTACTTTTGAAATAGTAACCGACAAATGTGCTGAAAATAAAAATCTTGCCGATTACTTTTGAAATTGTAACCGACAAATGTGCTGAAAATAAAAATCTTGCAGATTACTTTTGAAATAGTAACCGACGAATATGCTGAAAATAAAAATCTTGCCGATTACTTTTGAAATAGTAACCGACGAATGTGCTGAAAATAAAGTCTTGCCGATTACTTCGGAAATAGTAACCGACGAATATGTTGAAAATAAAAATCTTATCGATTACTTTTTAAATAGTAACCGACGAATGTGCTGAAAATAAATCTTGCCGATTACTTTTAAAATAGTAACCGACGAATATGTTGAAAATAAAAATCTTGTCGATTACTTTTAAAATAGTAACCGACAAATATGCTAAAAATAAAAATCTTGCCGATTACTTTTGAAATAGTAACCGATGAATGTGCTGAAAATTAATCATGCAGATTACTTTTGAAATAGTAACCGACAAATGTGCTGAAAATAAAAATCTTGCCGATTACTTTTGAAATAGTAACCGACGAATGTGCTGAAAATAAAGTCTTGCCGATTACTTTTGAAATAGTAACCGACGAATATGTTGAAAATAAAAATCTTGTCGATTACTTTTGAAATAGTAACCGACGAATGTGCTGAAAATAGATCATGCCGATTACTTTTGAAATAGTAACCGACAAATGTGCTGAAAATAAAAATCTTGCCGATTACTTTTGAAATAGTAACTGACGAATGTGCTGAAAATAAATCATGCAGATTACTTTTGAAATAGTAACCGACAAATGTGCTGAAAATAAAAATCTTGCCGATTACTTTTGAAATAGTAACCGACGAATGTGCTGAAAATAAATCTTGCCGATTACTTTTGAAATAGTAACCGACGAATATGCTGAAAATAAAAATCTTGCCGATTACTTTTGAAATAGTAACCGACGAATATGTTGAAAATAAAGTCTTGCCGATTACTTTTGAAATAGTAACCGACGAATATGTTGAAAATAAAGTCTTGCCGATTACTTTTGAAATAGTAACCGACGAATGTGCTGAAAATAAATCATGCAGATTACTTTTGAAATAGTAACCGACAAATGTGCTGAAAATAAAAATCTTGCCGATTAGTTTGTAAATAGTAACCGACGACTGTGCTGAAAATAAATCATGCCGATTACTTTTAAAATAGTAACCGACGAATATGTTGAAAATAAAAATCTTGTCGATTACTTTTGAAATAGTAACCGACGAATGTGCTGAAAATAAAGTCTTGCCGATTACTTCTGAAATAGTAACCGACGAATATGTTGAAAATAAAAATCTTGTCGATTACTTTTGAAATAGTAACCGACGAATGTGCTGAAAATAAATCTTGTCGATTACTTTTAAAGTAGTAACTGACGAATATGTTGAAAATAAAAATCTTACCGATTACTTTTAAAATAGTAACCAACGAATGTACTGAAAATAAATCTTGCCGATTACTTTTGAAATAGTAACCGACAAATGTGCTGAAAATAAAAATCTTGCCGATTACTTTTGAAATTGTAACCGACAAATGTGCTGAAAATAAAAATCTTGCCGATTACTTTTGAAATAGTAACCGACGAATGTGCTGAAAATAAATCTTGCCGATTACTTTTGAAATAGTAACCGACGAATATGCTGAAAATAAAAATCTTGCCGATTACTTTTGAAATAGTAACCGACGAATGTGCTGAAAATAAAGTCTTGCCGATTACTTCTGAAATAGTAACCGACGAATATGTTGAAAATAAAAATCTTGTCAATTACTTTTAAAATAGTAACCGATAAATATGCTAAAAATAAAAATCTTGCCGATTACTTTTGTAATAGTAACCGACGAATGTGCTGAAAATAAATCCTGCCGATTACCTTTGAAATAGCAACCGACGAATATGCTGAAAATAAAAATCTTGCCGATTACTTTTGAAATAGTAACATACAAATGTGCTGAAAATAAAAGTCTTGCCGATTACTTTTGAAATAGTAACCGACGAATGTGTTGAAAACAAAGTCTTGCCGATTACTTTTGATATAGTAACCGATGAATGTGCTGAAAATAAATCATGCCGATTACTTTTGAAATAGTAACCGACAAATGTGCTAAAAATAGTCCATGTCGATTACCTTTGAAATGGTAACCGACGAATATGCTAAAAATAAAAATCTTGTCGATTACTTTTGAAATAGTAACCGACGAATGTGCAGAAAATAGATCATGCCGATTACTTTTGAAATAGTAACCGACAAATGTGCTGAAAATAAAAATCTTGCCGATTACTTTTGAAATAGTAACCGACAAATGTGCTGAAAATAAAAATCTTGTCGATTACTTTTGAAATAGTAACCGACGAATGTGTTGAAAACAAAGTCTTGCCGATTACTTTTGAAATAGTAACCGGCGAATGTGCTGAAAATAAATCATGCCGATTACTTTTGAAATAGTAACCGACAAATGTGCTAAAAATAATCCATGTCGATTACCTTTGAAATGGTAACCGACGAATATGCTAAAAATAAAAATCTTGTCGATTACTTTTGAAATAGTAACCGACGAATGTGCTGAAAATAAATCATGCCGATTACTTTCAAAATAGTAAGCGACGAATATGTTGAAAATAAAAATCTTACCGATTACTTTTCAAATATTAACCAACGAATGTACTGAAAATAAATCTTGCCGATTACTTTTGAAATAGTAACCGACAAATGTGCTGAAAATAAAAATCTTGCCGATTACTTTTGAAATTGTAACCGACAAATGTGCTGAAAATAAAAATCTTGCCGATTACTTTTGAAATAGTAACCGACGAATATGCTGAAAATAAAAATCTTGCCGATTACTTTTGAAATAGTAACCGACGAATGTGCTGAAAATAAAGTCTTGCCGATTACTTCGGAAATAGTAACCGACGAATATGTTGAAAATAAAAATCTTATCGATTACTTTTTAAATAGTAACCGACGAATGTGCTGAAAATAAATCTTGCCGATTACTTTTAAAATAGTAACCGACGAATATGTTGAAAATAAAAATCTTGTCGATTACTTTTAAAATAGTAACCGACAAATATGCTAAAAATAAAAATCTTGCCGATTACTTTTGAAATAGTAACCGATGAATGTGCTGAAAATTAATCATGCAGATTACTTTTGAAATAGTAACCGACAAATGTGCTGAAAATAAAAATCTTGCCGATTACTTTTGAAATAGTAACCGACGAATGTGCTGAAAATAAAGTCTTGCCGATTACTTTTGAAATAGTAACCGACGAATATGTTGAAAATAAAAATCTTGTCGATTACTTTTGAAATAGTAACCGACGAATGTGCTGAAAATAGATCATGCCGATTACTTTTGAAATAGTAACCGACAAATGTGCTGAAAATAAAAATCTTGCCGATTACTTTTGAAATAGTAACTGACGAATGTGCTGAAAATAAATCATGCAGATTACTTTTGAAATAGTAACCGACAAATGTGCTGAAAATAAAAATCTTGCCGATTACTTTTGAAATAGTAACCGACGAATGTGCTGAAAATAAATCTTGCCGATTACTTTTGAAATAGTAACCGACGAATATGCTGAAAATAAAAATCTTGCCGATTACTTTTGAAATAGTAACCGACGAATATGTTGAAAATAAAGTCTTGCCGATTACTTTTGAAATAGTAACCGACGAATATGTTGAAAATAAAGTCTTGCCGATTACTTTTGAAATAGTAACCGACGAATGTGCTGAAAATAAATCATGCAGATTACTTTTGAAATAGTAACCGACAAATGTGCTAAAAATAAAAATCTTGCCGATTAGTTTGTAAATAGTAACCGACGAATGTGCTGAAAATAAATCATGCCGATTACTTTTAAAATAGTAACCGACGAATATGTTGAAAATAAAAATCTTGTCGATTACTTTTGAAATAGTAACCGACGAATGTGCTGAAAATAAATCTTGCCGATTACTTTTGAAATAGTAACCGACGAATATGCTGAAAATAAAAATCTTGCCGATTACTTTTGAAATAGTAACCGACGAATGTGCTGAAAATAAAGTCTTGCCGATTACTTCTGAAATAGTAACCGACGAATATGTTGAAAATAAAAATCTTGTCGATTACTTTTGAAATAGTAACCGACGAATGTGCTGAAAATAAATCTTGCCGATTACTTTTGAAATAGTAACCGACGAATATGCTGAAAATAAAAATCTTGCCGATTACTTTTGAAATAGTAACCGACGAATGTGCTGAAAATAAAGTCTTGCCGATTACTTCTGAAATAGTAACCGACGAATATGTTGAAAATAAAAATCTTGTCGATTACTTTTCAAATATTAACCAACGAATGTACTGAAAATAAATCTTGCCGATTACTTTTGAAATAGTAACCGACAAATGTGCTGAAAATAAAAATCTTGCCGATTACTTTTGAAATTGTAACCGACAAATGTGCTGAAAATAAAAATCTTGCCGATTACTTTTGAAATAGTAACCGACGAATATGCTGAAAATAAAAATCTTGCCGATTACTTTTGAAATAGTAACCGACGAATGTGCTGAAAATAAAGTCTTGCCGATTACTTCGGAAATAGTAACCGACGAATATGTTGAAAATAAAAATCTTATCGATTACTTTTTAAATAGTAACCGACGAATGTGCTGAAAATAAATCTTGCCGATTACTTTTAAAATAGTAACCGACGAATATGTTGAAAATAAAAATCTTGTCGATTACTTTTAAAATAGTAACCGACAAATATGCTAAAAATAAAAATCTTGCCGATTACTTTTGAAATAGTAACCGATGAATGTGCTGAAAATTAATCATGCAGATTACTTTTGAAATAGTAACCGACAAATGTGCTGAAAATAAAAATCTTGCCGATTACTTTTGAAATAGTAACCGACGAATGTGCTGAAAATAAAGTCTTGCCGATTACTTTTGAAATAGTAACCGACGAATATGTTGAAAATAAAAATCTTGTCGATTACTTTTGAAATAGTAACCGACGAATGTGCTGAAAATAGATCATGCCGATTACTTTTGAAATAGTAACCGACAAATGTGCTGAAAATAAAAATCTTGCCGATTACTTTTGAAATAGTAACTGACGAATGTGCTGAAAATAAATCATGCAGATTACTTTTGAAATAGTAACCGACAAATGTGCTGAAAATAAAAATCTTGCCGATTACTTTTGAAATAGTAACCGACGAATGTGCTGAAAATAAATCTTGCCGATTACTTTTGAAATAGTAACCGACGAATATGCTGAAAATAAAAATCTTGCCGATTACTTTTGAAATAGTAACCGACGAATATGTTGAAAATAAAGTCTTGCCGATTACTTTTGAAATAGTAACCGACGAATATGTTGAAAATAAAGTCTTGCCGATTACTTTTGAAATAGTAACCGACGAATGTGCTGAAAATAAATCATGCAGATTACTTTTGAAATAGTAACCGACAAATGTGCTGAAAATAAAAATCTTGCCGATTAGTTTGTAAATAGTAACCGACGAATGTGCTGAAAATAAATCATGCCGATTACTTTTAAAATAGTAACCGACGAATATGTTGAAAATAAAAATCTTGTCGATTACTTTTGAAATAGTAACCGACGAATGTGCTGAAAATAAATCTTGCCGATTACTTTTGAAATAGTAACCGACGAATATGCTGAAAATAAAAATCTTGCCGATTACTTTTGAAATAGTAACCGACGAATGTGCTGAAAATAAAGTCTTGCCGATTACTTCTGAAATAGTAACCGACGAATATGTTGAAAATAAAAATCTTGTCGATTACTTTTGAAATAGTAACCGACGAATGTGCTGAAAATAAATCTTGTCGATTACTTTTAAAGTAGTAACTGACGAATATGTTGAAAATAAAAATCTTGTCGATTACTTTTAAAATAGTAACCGACAAATATGCTAAAAATAAAAATCTTGCCGATTACTTTTGAAATAGTAACCGACGAATGTGCTGAAAATAAATCTTGCCGATTACTTTTGAAATAGTAACCGACGAATATGCTGAAAATAAAAATCTTGCCGATTACTTTTGAAATAGTAACCGACGAATGTGCTGAAAATAAAGTCTTGCCGATTACTTCTGAAATAGTAACCGACGAATATGTTGAAAATAAAAATCTTGTCGATTACTTTTGAAATAGTAACCGACGAATGTGCTGAAAATAAATCATGCCGATTACTTTTGAAATAGTAACCGACAAATGTGCAGAAAATAGATCATGCCGATTACTTTTGAAATAGTAACCGACAAATGTGCTGAAAATAAAAATCTTGCCGATTACTTTTGAAATAGTAACCGACGAATGTGCTGAAAATAAATCTTGCCGATTACTTTTGAAATAGTAACCGACGAATATGCTGAAAATAAAAATCTTGCCGATTACTTTTGAAATAGTAACCGATGAATATGTTGAAAATAAAGTCTTGCCGATTACTTTTGAAATAGTAACCGACGAATATGTTGAAAATAAAGTCTTGCCGATTACTTTTGAAATAGTAACCGACGAATGTGCTGAAAATAAATCATGCAGATTACTTTTGAAATAGTAACCGACAAATGTGCTGAAAATAAAAATCTTGCCGATTAGTTTGTAAATAGTAACCGACGACTGTGCTGAAAATAAATCATGCCGATTACTTTTAAAATAGTAACCGACGAATATGTTGAAAATAAAAATCTTGTCGATTACTTTTGAAATAGTAACCGACGAATGTGCTGAAAATAAAGTCTTGCCGATTACTTCTGAAATAGTAACCGACGAATATGTTGAAAATAAAAATCTTGTCGATTACTTTTGAAATAGTAACCGACGAATGTGCTGAAAATAAATCTTGTCGATTACTTTTAAAGTAGTAACTGACGAATATGTTGAAAATAAAAATCTTACCGATTACTTTTAAAATAGTAACCAACGAATGTACTGAAAATAAATCTTGCCGATTACTTTTGAAATAGTAACCGACAAATGTGCTGAAAATAAAAATCTTGCCGATTACTTTTGAAATTGTAACCGACAAATGTGCTGAAAATAAAAATCTTGCCGATTACTTTTGAAATAGTAACCGACGAATGTGCTGAAAATAAATCTTGCCGATTACTTTTGAAATAGTAACCGACGAATATGCTGAAAATAAAAATCTTGCCGATTACTTTTGAAATAGTAACCGACGAATGTGCTGAAAATAAAGTCTTGCCGATTACTTCTGAAATAGTAACCGACGAATATGTTGAAAATAAAAATCTTGTCAATTACTTTTAAAATAGTAACCGATAAATATGCTAAAAATAAAAATCTTGCCGATTACTTTTGTAATAGTAACCGACGAATGTGCTGAAAATAAATCCTGCCGATTACCTTTGAAATAGCAACCGACGAATATGCTGAAAATAAAAATCTTGCCGATTACTTTTGAAATAGTAACCGACGAATGTGCTGAAAATAAAGTCTTGCCGATTACTTTTGAAATAGTAACCGACGAATATGTTGAAAATAAAAATCTTGTCGATTACTTTTGAAATAGTAACCGACGAATGTGCTGAAAATAGATCATGCCGATTACTTTTGAAATAGTAACCGACAAATGTGCTGAAAATAAAAATCTTGCCGATTACTTTTGAAATAGTAACTGACGAATGTGCTGAAAATAAATCATGCAGATTACTTTTGAAATAGTAACCGACAAATGTGCTGAAAATAAAAATCTTGCCGATTACTTTTGAAATAGTAACCGACGAATGTGCTGAAAATAAATCTTGCCGATTACTTTTGAAATAGTAACCGACGAATATGCTGAAAATAAAAATCTTGCCGATTACTTTTGAAATAGTAACCGACGAATATGTTGAAAATAAAGTCTTGCCGATTACTTTTGAAATAGTAACCGACGAATATGTTGAAAATAAAGTCTTGCCGATTACTTTTGAAATAGTAACCGACGAATGTGCTGAAAATAAATCATGCAGATTACTTTTGAAATAGTAACCGACAAATGTGCTGAAAATAAAAATCTTGCCGATTAGTTTGTAAATAGTAACCGACGAATGTGCTGAAAATAAATCATGCCGATTACTTTTAAAATAGTAACCGACGAATATGTTGAAAATAAAAATCTTGTCGATTACTTTTGAAATAGTAACCGACGAATGTGCTGAAAATAAATCTTGCCGATTACTTTTGAAATAGTAACCGACGAATATGCTGAAAATAAAAATCTTGCCGATTA
The DNA here is from genome assembly GCA_958299785.1 of Medicago lupulina. Lineage (NCBI taxonomy): Eukaryota > Viridiplantae > Streptophyta > Magnoliopsida > Fabales > Fabaceae > Medicago > Medicago lupulina. The sequence goes on from OY283144.1 coordinate 43,748,105, forward strand.
CTTTTGAAATAGTAACCGACGAATGTGCTGAAAATAAAGTCTTGCCGATTACTTCTGAAATAGTAACCGACGAATATGTTGAAAATAAAAATCTTGTCGATTACTTTTGAAATAGTAACCGACGAATGTGCTGAAAATAAATCTTGTCGATTACTTTTAAAGTAGTAACTGACGAATATGTTGAAAATAAAAATCTTGTCGATTACTTTTAAAATAGTAACCGACAAATATGCTAAAAATAAAAATCTTGCCGATTACTTTTGAAATAGTAACCGACGAATGTGCTGAAAATAAATCTTGCCGATTACTTTTGAAATAGTAACCGACGAATATGCTGAAAATAAAAATCTTGCCGATTACTTTTGAAATAGTAACCGACGAATGTGCTGAAAATAAAGTCTTGCCGATTACTTCTGAAATAGTAACCGACGAATATGTTGAAAATAAAAATCTTGTCGATTACTTTTGAAATAGTAACCGACGAATGTGCTGAAAATAAATCATGCCGATTACTTTTGAAATAGTAACCGACAAATGTGCAGAAAATAGATCATGCCGATTACTTTTGAAATAGTAACCGACAAATGTGCTGAAAATAAAAATCTTGCCGATTACTTTTGAAATAGTAACCGACAAATGTGCTGAAAATAAAAATCTTGCCGATTACTTTTGAAATAGTAACCGACGAATATGCTGAAAATAAAAATCTTGCCTATTACTTTTGAAATAGTAACCGACGAATGTGTTGAAAATAAAGTCTTGCCGATTACTTCTGAAATAGTAACCGACGAATATGTTGAAAATAAAAATGTTGTCGATTACTTTTGAAATAGTAACCGACGAATGTGCTGAAAATAAATCTTGCCGATTACTTTTAAAATAGTAACCGACGAATATGTTGAAAATAAAAATCTTGTCCATTACTTTTAAAATAGTAACCGATAAATATGCTAAAAATAAAAATCTTGCCGATTACTTTTGTAATAGTAACCGACGAATGTGCTGAAAATAAATCCTGCCGATTACCTTTGAAATAGCAACCGACGAATATGCTGAAAATAAAAATCTTGCCGATTACTTTTGAAATAGTAACATACAAATGTGCTGAAAATAAAAGTCTTGCCGATTACTTTTGAAATAGTAACCGACGAATGTGTTGAAAACAAAGTCTTGCCGATTACTTTTGATATAGTAACCGACGAATGTGCTGAAAATAAATCATGCCGATTACTTTTGAAATAGTAACCGACAAATGTGCTAAAAATAATCCATGTCGATTACCTTTGAAATGGTAACCGACGAATATGCTAAAAATAAAAATCTTGCCGATTACTTTTGAAATAGTAACCGACGAATGTGCAGAAAATAGATCATGCCGATTACTTTTGAAATAGTAACCGACAAATGTGCTGAAAATAAAAATCTTGCCGATTACTTTTGAAATAGTAACCGACGAATGTGCTGAAAATAAATCCTGCCGATTACCTTTGAAATAGCAACCGACGAATATGCTGAAAATAAAAATCTTGCCGATTACTTTTGAAATAGTAACAGACAAATGTGCTGAAAATAAAAGTCTTGTCGATTACTTATTAAATAGTAACCGACGAATGTGTTGAAAACAAAATCTTGCCGATTACTTTTGAAATAGTAACCGACGAATGTGCTGAAAATAAATCATGCCGATTACTTTTGAAATAGTAACCGACAAATGTGCAGAAAATAGATCATGCCGATTACTTTTGAAATAGTAACCGACAAATGTGCTGAAAATAAAAATCTTGCCGATTACTTTTGAAATAGTAACCGACAAATGTGCTGAAAATAAATATCTTGCCGATTACTTTTGAAATAGTAACCGACGAATGTGCTGAAAATAAAGTCTTGCCGATTACTTCTGAAATAGTAACCGACGAATATGTTGAACATAAAAATCTTGTCGATTACTTTTGAAATAGTAACCGACGAATGTGCAGAAAATAAATCTTGCCGTTTACTTTTAATATAGTAACCGACGAATATGTTGAAAATAAAAATCTTGTCAATTAATTTTAAAATAGTAACCGATAAATATGCTAAAAATAAAAATCTTGCCGATTACTTTTGTAATAGTAACCGACGAATGTGCTGAAAATAAAGTCTTGCCGATTACTTTTGAAATAGTAACCGACGAATATGTTGAAAATAAAAATCTTGTCGATTACTTTTGAAATAGTAACCGACGAATGTGCTGAAAATAGATCATGCCGATTACTTTTGAAATAGTAACCGACAAATGTGCTGAAAATAAAAATCTTGCCGATTACTTTTGAAATAGTAACTGACGAATGTGCTGAAAATAAATCATGCAGATTACTTTTGAAATAGTAACCGACAAATGTGCTGAAAATAAAAATCTTGCCGATTACTTTTGAAATAGTAACCGACGAATGTGCTGAAAATAAATATTGCCGATTACTTTTGAAATAGTAACCGACGAATATGCTGAAAATAAAAATCTTGCCGATTACTTTTGAAATAGTAACCGACGAATATGTTGAAAATAAAGTCTTGCCGATTACTTTTGAAATAGTAACCGACGAATATGTTGAAAATAAAGTCTTGCCGATTACTTTTGAAATAGTAACCGACGAATGTGCTGAAAATAAATCATGCAGATTACTTTTGAAATAGTAACCGACAAATGTGCTGAAAATAAAAATCTTGCCGATTAGTTTTGAAATAGTAACCGACGAATGTGCTGAAAATAAATCATGCCGATTACTTTTAAAATAGTAACCGACGAATATGTTGAAAATAAAAATCTTGTCGATTACTTTTGAAATAGTAACCGACGAATGTGCTGAAAATAAATCTTGCCGATTACTTTTGAAATAGTAACCGACGAATATGCTGAAAATAAAAATCTTGCCGATTACTTTTGAAATAGTAACCGACGAATGTGCTGAAAATAAAGTCTTGCCGATTACTTCTGAAATAGTAACCGACGAATATGTTGAAAATAAAAATCTTGTCGATTACTTTTGAAATAGTAACCGACGAATGTGCTGAAAATAAATCTTGTCGATTACTTTTAAAGTAGTAACTGACGAATATGTTGAAAATAAAAATCTTGTCGATTACTTTTAAAATAGTAACCGACAAATATGCTAAAAATAAAAATCTTGCCGATTACTTTTGAAATAGTAACCGACGAATGTGCTGAAAATAAATCTTGCCGATTACTTTTGAAATAGTAACCGACGAATGTGCTGAAAATAAAGTCTTGCCGATTACTTCTGAAATAGTAACCGACGAATGTGCTGAAAATAAAGTCTTGCCGATTACTTCTGAAATAGTAACCGACGAATATGTTGAAAATAAAAATCTTGTCGATTACTTTTGAAATAGTAACCGACGAATGTGCTGAAAATAAATCATGCCGATTACTTTTGAAATAGTAACCGACAAATGTGCAGAAAATAGATCATGCCGATTACTTTTGAAATAGTAACCGACAAATGTGCTGAAAATAAAAATCTTGCCGATTACTTTTGAAATAGTAACCGACAAATGTGCTGAAAATAAAAATCTTGCCGATTACTTTTGAAATAGTAACCGACGAATATGCTGAAAATAAAAATCTTGCCTATTACTTTTGAAATAGTAACCGACGAATGTGTTGAAAATAAAGTCTTGCCGATTACTTCTGAAATAGTAACCGACGAATATGTTGAAAATAAAAATGTTGTCGATTACTTTTGAAATAGTAACCGACGAATGTGCTGAAAATAAATCTTGCCGATTACTTTTAAAATAGTAACCGACGAATATGTTGAAAATAAAAATCTTGTCCATTACTTTTAAAATAGTAACCGATAAATATGCTAAAAATAAAAATCTTGCCGATTACTTTTGTAATAGTAACCGACGAATGTGCTGAAAATAAATCCTGCCGATTACCTTTGAAATAGCAACCGACGAATATGCTGAAAATAAAAATCTTGCCGATTACTTTTGAAATAGTAACATACAAATGTGCTGAAAATAAAAGTCTTGCCGATTACTTTTGAAATAGTAACCGACGAATGTGTTGAAAACAAAGTCTTGCCGATTACTTTTGATATAGTAACCGACGAATGTGCTGAAAATAAATCATGCCGATTACTTTTGAAATAGTAACCGACAAATGTGCTAAAAATAATCCATGTCGATTACCTTTGAAATGGTAACCGACGAATATGCTAAAAATAAAAATCTTGCCGATTACTTTTGAAATAGTAACCGACGAATGTGCAGAAAATAGATCATGCCGATTACTTTTGAAATAGTAACCGACAAATGTGCTGAAAATAAAAATCTTGCCGATTACTTTTGAAATAGTAACCGACGAATGTGCTGAAAATAAATCCTGCCGATTACCTTTGAAATAGCAACCGACGAATATGCTGAAAATAAAAATCTTGCCGATTACTTTTGAAATAGTAACAGACAAATGTGCTGAAAATAAAAGTCTTGTCGATTACTTATTAAATAGTAACCGACGAATGTGTTGAAAACAAAATCTTGCCGATTACTTTTGAAATAGTAACCGACGAATGTGCTGAAAATAAATCATGCTGATTACTTTTGAAATAGTAACCGACAAATGTGCAGAAAATAGATCATGCCGATTACTTTTGAAATAGTAACCGACAAATGTGCTGAAAATAAAAATCTTGCCGATTACTTTTGAAATAGTAACCGACAAATGTGCTGAAAATAAATATCTTGCCGATTACTTTTGAAATAGTAACCGACGAATGTGCTGAAAATAAAGTCTTGCCGATTACTTCTGAAATAGTAACCGACGAATATGTTGAACATAAAAATCTTGTCGATTACTTTTGAAATAGTAACCGACGAATGTGCAGAAAATAAATCTTGCCGTTTACTTTTAATATAGTAACCGACGAATATGTTGAAAATAAAAATCTTGTCAATTAATTTTAAAATAGTAACCGATAAATATGCTAAAAATAAAAATCTTGCCGATTACTTTTGTAATAGTAACCGACGAATGTGCTGAAAATAAAGTCTTGCCGATTACTTTTGAAATAGTAACCGACGAATATGTTGAAAATAAAAATCTTGTCGATTACTTTTGAAATAGTAACCGACGAATGTGCTGAAAATAGATCATGCCGATTACTTTTGAAATAGTAACCGACAAATGTGCTGAAAATAAAAATCTTGCCGATTACTTTTGAAATAGTAACTGACGAATGTGCTGAAAATAAATCATGCAGATTACTTTTGAAATAGTAACCGACAAATGTGCTGAAAATAAAAATCTTGCCGATTACTTTTGAAATAGTAACCGACGAATGTGCTGAAAATAAATATTGCCGATTACTTTTGAAATAGTAACCGACAAATGTGCTAAAAATAATCCATGTCGATTACCTTTGAAATGGTAACCGACGAATATGCTAAAAATAAAAATCTTGCCGATTACTTTTGAAATAGTAACCGACGAATGTGCAGAAAATAGATCATGCCGATTACTTTTGAAATAGTAACCGACAAATGTGCTGAAAATAAAAATCTTGCCGATTACTTTTGAAATAGTAACCGACGAATGTGCTGAAAATAAATCCTGCCGATTACCTTTGAAATAGCAACCGACGAATATGCTGAAAATAAAAATCTTGCCGATTACTTTTGAAATAGTAACAGACAAATGTGCTGAAAATAAAAGTCTTGTCGATTACTTATTAAATAGTAACCGACGAATGTGTTGAAAACAAAATCTTGCCGATTACTTTTGAAATAGTAACCGACGAATGTGCTGAAAATAAATCATGCCGATTACTTTTGAAATAGTAACCGACAAATGTGCAGAAAATAGATCATGCCGATTACTTTTGAAATAGTAACCGACAAATGTGCTGAAAATAAAAATCTTGCCGATTACTTTAGAAATAGTAACCGACAAATGTGCTGAAAATAAATATCTTGCCGATTACTTTTGAAATAGTAACCGACGAATGTGCTGAAAATAAAGTCTTGCCGATTACTTCTGAAATAGTAACCGACGAATATGTTGAACATAAAAATCTTGTCGATTACTTTTGAAATAGTAACCGACGAATGTGCAGAAAATAAATCTTGCCGTTTACTTTTAATATAGTAACCGACGAATATGTTGAAAATAAAAATCTTGTCAATTAATTTTAAAATAGTAACCGATAAATATGCTAAAAATAAAAATCTTGCCGATTACTTTTGTAATAGTAACCGACGAATGTGCTGAAAATAAAGTCTTGCCGATTACTTTTGAAATAGTAACCGACGAATATGTTGAAAATAAAAATCTTGTCGATTACTTTTGAAATAGTAACCGACGAATGTGCTGAAAATAGATCATGCCGATTACTTTTGAAATAGTAACCGACAAATGTGCTGAAAATAAAAATCTTGCCGATTACTTTTGAAATAGTAACTGACGAATGTGCTGAAAATAAATCATGCAGATTACTTTTGAAATAGTAACCGACAAATGTGCTGAAAATAAAAATCTTGCCGATTACTTTTGAAATAGTAACCGACGAATGTGCTGAAAATAAATATTGCCGATTACTTTTGAAATAGTAACCGACGAATATGCTGAAAATAAAAATCTTGCCGATTACTTTTGAAATAGTAACCGACGAATATGTTGAAAATAAAGTCTTGCCGATTACTTTTGAAATAGTAACCGACGAATATGTTGAAAATAAAGTCTTGCCGATTACTTTTGAAATAGTAACCGACGAATGTGCTGAAAATAAATCATGCAGATTACTTTTGAAATAGTAACCGACAAATGTGCTGAAAATAAAAATCTTGCCGATTAGTTTTGAAATAGTAACCGACGAATGTGCTGAAAATAAATCATGCCGATTACTTTTAAAATAGTAACCGACGAATATGTTGAAAATAAAAATCTTGTCGATTACTTTTGAAATAGTAACCGACGAATGTGCTGAAAATAAATCTTGCCGATTACTTTTGAAATAGTAACCGACGAATATGCTGAAAATAAAAATCTTGCCGATTACTTTTGAAATAGTAACCGACGAATGTGCTGAAAATAAAGTCTTGCCGATTACTTCTGAAATAGTAACCGACGAATATGTTGAAAATAAAAATCTTGTCGATTACTTTTGAAATAGTAACCGACGAATGTGCTGAAAATAAATCTTGTCGATTACTTTTAAAGTAGTAACTGACGAATATGTTGAAAATAAAAATCTTGTCGATTACTTTTAAAATAGTAACCGACAAATATGCTAAAAATAAAAATCTTGCCGATTACTTTTGAAATAGTAACCGACGAATGTGCTGAAAATAAATCTTGCCGATTACTTTTGAAATAGTAACCGACGAATATGCTGAAAATAAAAATCTTGCCGATTACTTTTGAAATAGTAACCGACGAATGTGCTGAAAATAAAGTCTTGCCGATTACTTCTGAAATAGTAACCGACGAATATGTTGAAAATAAAAATCTTGTCGATTACTTTTGAAATAGTAACCGACGAATGTGCTGAAAATAAATCATGCCGATTACTTTTGAAATAGTAACCGACAAATGTGCAGAAAATAGATCATGCCGATTACTTTTGAAATAGTAACCGACAAATGTGCTGAAAATAAAAATCTTGCCGATTACTTTTGAAATAGTAACCGACAAATGTGCTGAAAATAAAAATCTTGCCGATTACTTTTGAAATAGTAACCGACGAATATGCTGAAAATAAAAATCTTGCCTATTACTTTTGAAATAGTAACCGACGAATGTGTTGAAAATAAAGTCTTGCCGATTACTTCTGAAATAGTAACCGACGAATATGTTGAAAATAAAAATGTTGTCGATTACTTTTGAAATAGTAACCGACGAATGTGCTGAAAATAAATCTTGCCGATTACTTTTAAAATAGTAACCGACGAATATGTTGAAAATAAAAATCTTGTCCATTACTTTTAAAATAGTAACCGATAAATATGATAAAAATAAAAATCTTGCCGATTACTTTTGTAATAGTAACCGACGAATGTGCTGAAAATAAATCCTGCCGATTACCTTTGAAATAGCAACCGACGAATATGCTGAAAATAAAAATCTTGCCGATTACTTTTGAAATAGTAACATACAAATGTGCTGAAAATAAAAGTCTTGCCGATTACTTTTGAAATAGTAACCGACGAATGTGTTGAAAACAAAGTCTTGCCGATTACTTTTGATATAGTAACCGACGAATGTGCTGAAAATAAATCATGCCGATTACTTTTGAAATAGTAACCGACAAATGTGCTAAAAATAATCCATGTCGATTACCTTTGAAATGGTAACCGACGAATATGCTAAAAATAAAAATCTTGCCGATTACTTTTGAAATAGTAACCGACGAATGTGCAGAAAATAGATCATGCCGATTACTTTTGAAATAGTAACCGACAAATGTGCTGAAAATAAAAATCTTGCCGATTACTTTTGAAATAGTAACCGACGAATGTGCTGAAAATAAATCCTGCCGATTACCTTTGAAATAGCAACCGACGAATATGCTGAAAATAAAAATCTTGCCGATTACTTTTGAAATAGTAACAGACAAATGTGCTGAAAATAAAAGTCTTGTCGATTACTTATTAAATAGTAACCGACGAATGTGTTGAAAACAAAATCTTGCCGATTACTTTTGAAATAGTAACCGACGAATGTGCTGAAAATAAATCATGCCGATTACTTTTGAAATAGTAACCGACAAATGTGCAGAAAATAGATCATGCCGATTACTTTTGAAATAGTAACCGACAAATGTGCTGAAAATAAAAATCTTGCCGATTACTTTTGAAATAGTAACCGACAAATGTGCTGAAAATAAATATCTTGCCGATTACTTTTGAAATAGTAACCGACGAATGTGCTGAAAATAAAGTCTTGCCGATTACTTCTGAAATAGTAACCGACGAATATGTTGAACATAAAAATCTTGTCGATTACTTTTGAAATAGTAACCGACGAATGTGCAGAAAATAAATCTTGCCGTTTACTTTTAATATAGTAACCGACGAATATGTTGAAAATAAAAATCTTGTCAATTAATTTTAAAATAGTAACCGATAAATATGCTAAAAATAAAAATCTTGCCGATTACTTTTGTAATAGTAACCGACGAATGTGCTGAAAATAAAGTCTTGCCGATTACTTTTGAAATAGTAACCGACGAATATGTTGAAAATAAAAATCTTGTCGATTACTTTTGAAATAGTAACCGACGAATGTGCTGAAAATAGATCATGCCGATTACTTTTGAAATAGTAACCGACAAATGTGCTGAAAATAAAAATCTTGCCGATTACTTTTGAAATAGTAACCGACGAATGTGCTGAAAATAAATATTGCCGATTACTTTTGAAATAGTAACCGACGAATATGCTGAAAATAAAAATCTTGCCGATTACTTTTGAAATAGTAACCGACGAATATGTTGAAAATAAAGTCTTGCCGATTACTTTTGAAATAGTAACCGACGAATATGTTGAAAATAAAGTCTTGCCGATTACTTTTGAAATAGTAACCGACGAATGTGCTGAAAATAAATCATGCAGATTACTTTTGAAATAGTAACCGACAAATGTGCTGAAAATAAAAATCTTGCCGATTAGTTTTGAAATAGTAACCGACGAATGTGCTGAAAATAAATCATGCCGATTACTTTTAAAATAGTAACCGACGAATATGTTGAAAATAAAAATCTTGTCGATTACTTTTGAAATAGTAACCGACGAATGTGCTGAAAATAAATCTTGCCGATTACTTTTGAAATAGTAACCGACGAATATGCTGAAAATAAAAATCTTGCCGATTACTTTTGAAATAGTAACCGACGAATGTGCTGAAAATAAAGTCTTGCCGATTACTTCTGAAATAGTAACCGACGAATATGTTGAAAATAAAAATCTTGTCGATTACTTTTGAAATAGTAACCGACGAATGTGCTGAAAATAAATCTTGTCGATTACTTTTAAAGTAGTAACTGACGAATATGTTGAAAATAAAAATCTTGTCGATTACTTTTAAAATAGTAACCGACAAATATGCTAAAAATAAAAATCTTGCCGATTACTTTTGAAATAGTAACCGACGAATGTGCTGAAAATAAATCTTGCCGATTACTTTTGAAATAGTAACCGACGAATATGCTGAAAATAAAAATCTTGCCGATTACTTTTGAAATAGTAACCGACGAATGTGCTGAAAATAAAGTCTTGCCGATTACTTCTGAAATAGTAACCGACGAATATGTTGAAAATAAAAATCTTGTCGATTACTTTTGAAATAGTAACCGACGAATGTGCTGAAAATAAATCATGCCGATTACTTTTGAAATAGTAACCGACAAATGTGCAGAAAATAGATCATGCCGATTACTTTTGAAATAGTAACCGACAAATGTGCTGAAAATAAAAATCTTGCCGATTACTTTTGAAATAGTAACCGACAAATGTGCTGAAAATAAAAATCTTGCCGATTACTTTTGAAATAGTAACCGACGAATATGCTGAAAATAAAAATCTTGCCTATTACTTTTGAAATAGTAACCGACGAATGTGTTGAAAATAAAGTCTTGCCGATTACTTCTGAAATAGTAACCGACGAATATGTTGAAAATAAAAATGTTGTCGATTACTTTTGAAATAGTAACCGACGAATGTGCTGAAAATAAATCTTGCCGATTACTTTTAAAATAGTAACCGACGAATATGTTGAAAATAAAAATCTTGTCCATTACTTTTAAAATAGTAACCGATAAATATGCTAAAAATAAAAATCTTGCCGATTACTTTTGTAATAGTAACCGACGAATGTGCTGAAAATAAATCCTGCCGATTACCTTTGAAATAGCAACCGACGAATATGCTGAAAATAAAAATCTTGCCGATTACTTTTGAAATAGTAACATACAAATGTGCTGAAAATAAAAGTCTTGCCGATTACTTTTGAAATAGTAACCGACGAATGTGTTGAAAACAAAGTCTTGCCGATTACTTTTGATATAGTAACCGACGAATGTGCTGAAAATAAATCATGCCGATTACTTTTGAAATAGTAACCGACAAATGTGCTAAAAATAATCCATGTCGATTACCTTTGAAATGGTAACCGACGAATATGCTAAAAATAAAAATCTTGCCGATTACTTTTGAAATAGTAACCGACGAATGTGCAGAAAATAGATCATGCCGATTACTTTTGAAATAGTAACCGACAAATGTGCTGAAAATAAAAATCTTGCCGATTACTTTTGAAATAGTAACCGACGAATGTGCTGAAAATAAATCCTGCCGATTACCTTTGAAATAGCAACCGACGAATATGCTGAAAATAAAAATCTTGCCGATTACTTTTGAAATAGTAACAGACAAATGTGCTGAAAATAAAAGTCTTGCCGATTACTTATTAAATAGTAACCGACGAATGTGTTGAAAACAAAATCTTGCCGATTACTTTTGAAATAGTAACCGACGAATGTGCTGAAAATAAATCATGCCGATTACTTTTGAAATAGTAACCGACAAATGTGCAGAAAATAGATCATGCCGATTACTTTTGAAATAGTAACCGACAAATGTGCTGAAAATAAAAATCTTGCCGATTACTTTTGAAATAGTAACCGACAAATGTGCTGAAAATAAATATCTTGCCGATTACTTTTGAAATAGTAACCGACGAATGTGCTGAAAATAAAGTCTTGCCGATTACTTCTGAAATAGTAACCGACGAATATGTTGAACATAAAAATCTTGTCGATTACTTTTGAAATAGTAACCGACGAATGTGCAGAAAATAAATCTTGCCGTTTACTTTTAATATAGTAACCGACGAATATGTTGAAAATACAAATCTTGTCAATTAATTTTAAAATAGTAACCGATAAATATGCTAAAAATAAAAATCTTGCCGATTACTTTTGTAATAGTAACCGACGAATGTGCTGAAAATAAAGTCTTGCCGATTACTTTTGAAATAGTAACCGACGAATATGTTGAAAATAAAAATCTTGTCGATTACTTTTGAAATAGTAACCGACGAATGTGCTGAAAATAGATCATGCCGATTACTTTTGAAATAGTAACCGACAAATGTGCTGAAAATAAAAATCTTGCCGATTACTTTTGAAATAGTAACTGACGAATGTGCTGAAAATAAATCATGCAGATTACTTTTGAAATAGTAACCGACAAATGTGCTGAAAATAAAAATCTTGCCGATTACTTTTGAAATAGTAACCGACGAATGTGCTGAAAATAAATATTGCCGATTACTTTTGAAATAGTAACCGACGAATATGCTGAAAATAAAAATCTTGCCGATTACTTTTGAAATAGTAACCGACGAATATGTTGAAAATAAAGTCTTGCCGATTACTTTTGAAATAGTAACCGACGAATATGTTGAAAATAAAGTCTTGCCGATTACTTTTGAAATAGTAACCGACGAATGTGCTGAAAATAAATCATGCAGATTACTTTTGAAATAGTAACCGACAAATGTGCTGAAAATAAAAATCTTGCCGATTAGTTTTGAAATAGTAACCGACGAATGTGCTGAAAATAAATCATGCCGATTACTTTTAAAATAGTAACCGACGAATATGTTGAAAATAAAAATCTTGTCGATTACTTTTGAAATAGTAACCGACGAATGTGCTGAAAATAAATCTTGCCGATTACTTTTGAAATAGTAACCGACGAATATGCTGAAAATAAAAATCTTGCCGATTACTTTTGAAATAGTAACCGACGAATGTGCTGAAAATAAAGTCTTGCCGATTACTTCTGAAATAGTAACCGACGAATATGTTGAAAATAAAAATCTTGTCGATTACTTTTGAAATAGTAACCGACGAATGTGCTGAAAATAAATCTTGTCGATTACTTTTAAAGTAGTAACTGACGAATATGTTGAAAATAAAAATCTTGTCGATTACTTTTAAAATAGTAACCGACAAATATGCTAAAAATAAAAATCTTGCCGATTACTTTTGAAATAGTAACCGACGAATGTGCTGAAAATAAATCTTGCCGATTACTTTTGAAATAGTAACCGACGAATATGCTGAAAATAAAAATCTTGCCGATTACTTTTGAAATAGTAACCGACGAATATGTTGAAAATAAAGTCTTGCCGATTACTTTTGAAATAGTAACCGACGAATATGTTGAAAATAAAGTCTTGCCGATTACTTTTGAAATAGTAACCGACGAATGTGCTGAAAATAAATCATGCAGATTACTTTTGAAATAGTAACCGACAAATGTGCTGAAAATAAAAATCTTGCCGATTAGTTTTGAAATAGTAACCGACGAATGTGCTGAAAATAAATCATGCCGATTACTTTTAAAATAGTAACCGACGAATATGTTGAAAATAAAAATCTTGTCGATTACTTTTGAAATAGTAACCGACGAATGTGCTGAAAATAAATCTTGCCGATTACTTTTGAAATAGTAACCGACGAATATGCTGAAAATAAAAATCTTGCCGATTACTTTTGAAATAGTAACCGACGAATGTGCTGAAAATAAAGTCTTGCCGATTACTTCTGAAATAGTAACCGACGAATATGTTGAAAATAAAAATCTTGTCGATTACTTTTGAAATAGTAACCGACGAATGTGCTGAAAATAAATCTTGTCGATTACTTTTAAAGTAGTAACTGACGAATATGTTGAAAATAAAAATCTTGTCGATTACTTTTAAAATAGTAACCGACAAATATGCTAAAAATAAAAATCTTGCCGATTACTTTTGAAATAGTAACCGACGAATGTGCTGAAAATAAATCTTGCCGATTACTTTTGAAATAGTAACCGACGAATATGCTGAAAATAAAAATCTTGCCGATTACTTTGGAAATAGTAACCGACGAATGTGCTGAAAATAAAGTCTTGCCGATTACTTCTGAAATAGTAACCGACGAATATGTTGAAAATAAAAATCTTGTCGATTACTTTTGAAATAGTAACCGACGAATGTGCTGAAAATAAATCATGCCGATTACTTTTGAAATAGTAACCGACAAATGTGCAGAAAATAGATCATGCCGATTACTTTTGAAATAGTAACCGACAAATGTGCTGAAAATAAAAATCTTGCCGATTACTTTTGAAATAGTAACCGACAAATGTGCTGAAAATAAAAATCTTGCCGATTACTTTTGAAATAGTAACCGACGAATATGCTGAAAATAAAAATCTTGCCTATTACTTTTGAAATAGTAACCGACGAATGTGTTGAAAATAAAGTCTTGCCGATTACTTCTGAAATAGTAACCGACGAATATGTTGAAAATAAAAATGTTGTCGATTACTTTTGAAATAGTAACCGACGAATGTGCTGAAAATAAATCTTGCCGATTACTTTTAAAATAGTAACCGACGAATATGTTGAAAATAAAAATCTTGTCCATTACTTTTAAAATAGTAACCGATAAATATGCTAAAAATAAAAATCTTGCCGATTACTTTTGTAATAGTAACCGACGAATGTGCTGAAAATAAATCCTGCCGATTACCTTTGAAATAGCAACCGACGAATATGCTGAAAATAAAAATCTTGCCGATTACTTTTGAAATAGTAACATACAAATGTGCTGAAAATAAAAGTCTTGCCGATTACTTTTGAAATAGTAACCGACGAATGTGTTGAAAACAAAGTCTTGCCGATTACTTTTGATATAGTAACCGACGAATGTGCTGAAAATAAATCATGCCGATTACTTTTGAAATAGTAACCGACAAATGTGCTAAAAATAATCCATGTCGATTACCTTTGAAATGGTAACCGACGAATATGCTAAAAATAAAAATCTTGCCGATTACTTTTGAAATAGTAACCGACGAATGTGCAGAAAATAGATCATGCCGATTACTTTTGAAATAGTAACCGACAAATGTGCTGAAAATAAAAATCTTGCCGATTACTTTTGAAATAGTAACCGACGAATGTGCTGAAAATAAATCCTGCCGATTACCTTTGAAATAGCAACCGACGAATATGCTGAAAATAAAAATCTTGCCGATTACTTTTGAAATAGTAACAGACAAATGTGCTGAAAATAAAAGTCTTGCCGATTACTTATTAAATAGTAACCGACGAATGTGTTGAAAACAAAATCTTGCCGATTACTTTTGAAATAGTAACCGACGAATGTGCTGAAAATAAATCATGCCGATTACTTTTGAAATAGTAACCGACAAATGTGCAGAAAATAGATCATGCCGATTACTTTTGAAATAGTAACCGACAAATGTGCTGAAAATAAAAATCTTGCCGATTACTTTTGAAATAGTAACCGACAAATGTGCTGAAAATAAATATCTTGCCGATTACTTTTGAAATAGTAACCGACGAATGTGCTGAAAATAAAGTCTTGCCGATTACTTCTGAAATAGTAACCGACGAATATGTTGAACATAAAAATCTTGTCGATTACTTTTGAAATAGTAACCGACGAATGTGCAGAAAATAAATCTTGCCGTTTACTTTTAATATAGTAACCGACGAATATGTTGAAAATAAAAATCTTGTCAATTAATTTTAAAATAGTAACCGATAAATATGCTAAAAATAAAAATCTTGCCGATTACTTTTGTAATAGTAACCGACGAATGTGCTGAAAATAAAGTCTTGCCGATTACTTTTGAAATAGTAACCGACGAATATGTTGAAAATAAAAATCTTGTCGATTACTTTTGAAATAGTAACCGACGAATGTGCTGAAAATAGATCATGCCGATTACTTTTGAAATAGTAACCGACAAATGTGCTGAAAATAAAAATCTTGCCGATTACTTTTGAAATAGTAACTGACGAATGTGCTGAAAATAAATCATGCAGATTACTTTTGAAATAGTAACCGACAAATGTGCTGAAAATAAAAATCTTGCCGATTACTTTTGAAATAGTAACCGACGAATGTGCTGAAAATAAATATTGCCGATTACTTTTGAAATAGTAACCGACGAATATGCTGAAAATAAAAATCTTGCCGATTACTTTTGAAATAGTAACCGACGAATATGTTGAAAATAAAGTCTTGCCGATTACTTTTGAAATAGTAACCGACGAATATGTTGAAAATAAAGTCTTGCCGATTACTTTTGAAATAGTAACCGACGAATGTGCTGAAAATAAATCATGCAGATTACTTTTGAAATAGTAACCGACAAATGTGCTGAAAATAAAAATCTTGCCGATTAGTTTTGAAATAGTAACCGACGAATGTGCTGAAAATAAATCATGCCGATTACTTTTAAAATAGTAACCGACGAATATGTTGAAAATAAAAATCTTGTCGATTACTTTTGAAATAGTAACCGACGAATGTGCTGAAAATAAATCTTGCCGATTACTTTTGAAATAGTAACCGACGAATATGCTGAAAATAAAAATCTTGCCGATTACTTTTGAAATAGTAACCGACGAATGTGCTGAAAATAAAGTCTTGCCGATTACTTCTGAAATAGTAACCGACGAATATGTTGAAAATAAAAATCTTGTCGATTACTTTTGAAATAGTAACCGACGAATGTGCTGAAAATAAATCTTGTCGATTACTTTTAAAGTAGTAACTGACGAATATGTTGAAAATAAAAATCTTGTCGATTACTTTTAAAATAGTAACCGACAAATATGCTAAAAATAAAAATCTTGCCGATTACTTTTGAAATAGTAACCGACGAATGTGCTGAAAATAAATCTTGCCGATTACTTTTGAAATAGTAACCGACGAATATGCTGAAAATAAAAATCTTGCCGATTACTTTTGAAATAGTAACCGACGAATGTGCTGAAAATAAAGTCTTGCCGATTACTTCTGAAATAGTAACCGACGAATATGTTGAAAATAAAAATCTTGTCGATTACTTTTGAAATAGTAACCGACGAATGTGCTGAAAATAAATCATGCCGATTACTTTTGAAATAGTAACCGACAAATGTGCAGAAAATAGATCATGCCGATTACTTTTGAAATAGTAACCGACAAATGTGCTGAAAATAAAAATCTTGCCGATTACTTTTGAAATAGTAACCGACAAATGTGCTGAAAATAAAAATCTTGCCGATTACTTTTGAAATAGTAACCGACGAATATGCTGAAAATAAAAATCTTGCCTATTACTTTTGAAATAGTAACCGACGAATGTGTTGAAAATAAAGTCTTGCCGATTACTTCTGAAATAGTAACCGACGAATATGTTGAAAATAAAAATGTTGTCGATTACTTTTGAAATAGTAACCGACGAATGTGCTGAAAATAAATCTTGCCGATTACTTTTAAAATAGTAACCGACGAATATGTTGAAAATAAAAATCTTGTCCATTACTTTTAAAATAGTAACCGATAAATATGCTAAAAATAAAAATCTTGCCGATTACTTTTGTAATAGTAACCGACGAATGTGCTGAAAATAAATCCTGCCGATTACCTTTGAAATAGCAACCGACGAATATGCTGAAAATAAAAATCTTGCCGATTACTTTTGAAATAGTAACATACAAATGTGCTGAAAATAAAAGTCTTGCCGATTACTTTTGAAATAGTAACCGACGAATGTGTTGAAAACAAAGTCTTGCCGATTACTTTTGATATAGTAACCGACGAATGTGCTGAAAATAAATCATGCCGATTACTTTTGAAATAGTAACCGACAAATGTGCTAAAAATAATCCATGTCGATTACCTTTGAAATGGTAACCGACGAATATGCTAAAAATAAAAATCTTGCCGATTACTTTTGAAATAGTAACCGACGAATGTGCAGAAAATAGATCATGCCGATTACTTTTGAAATAGTAACCGACAAATGTGCTGAAAATAAAAATCTTGCCGATTACTTTTGAAATAGTAACCGACGAAGGTGCTGAAAATAAATCCTGCCGATTACCTTTGAAATAGCAACCGACGAATATGCTGAAAATAAAAATCTTGCCGATTACTTTTGAAATAGTAACAGACAAATGTGCTGAAAATAAAAGTCTTGCCGATTACTTATTAAATAGTAACCGACGAATGTGTTGAAAACAAAATCTTGCCGATTACTTTTGAAATAGTAACCGACGAATGTGCTGAAAATAAATCATGCCGATTACTTTTGAAATAGTAACCGACAAATGTGCAGAAAATAGATCATGCCGATTACTTTTGAAATAGTAACCGACAAATGTGCTGAAAATAAAAATCTTGCCGATTACTTTTGAAATAGTAACCGACAAATGTGCTGAAAATAAATATCTTGCCGATTACTTTTGAAATAGTAACCGACGAATGTGCTGAAAATAAAGTCTTGCCGATTACTTCTGAAATAGTAACCGACGAATATGTTGAACATAAAAATCTTGTCGATTACTTTTGAAATAGTAACCGACGAATGTGCAGAAAATAAATCTTGCCGTTTACTTTTAATATAGTAACCGACGAATATGTTGAAAATAAAAATCTTGTCAATTAATTTTAAAATAGTAACCGATAAATATGCTAAAAATAAAAATCTTGCCGATTACTTTTGTAATAGTAACCGACGAATGTGCTGAAAATAAAGTCTTGCCGATTACTTTTGAAATAGTAACCGACGAATATGTTGAAAATAAAAATCTTGTCGATTACTTTTGAAATAGTAACCGACGAATGTGCTGAAAATAGATCATGCCGATTACTTTTGAAATAGTAACCGACAAATGTGCTGAAAATAAAAATCTTGCCGATTACTTTTGAAATAGTAACTGACGAATGTGCTGAAAATAAATCATGCAGATTACTTTTGAAATAGTAACCGACAAATGTGCTGAAAAAAAAAATCTTGCCGATTACTTTTGAAATAGTAACCGACGAATGTGCTGAAAATAAATATTGCCGATTACTTTTGAAATAGTAACCGACGAATATGCTGAAAATAAAAATCTTGCCGATTACTTTTGAAATAGTAACCGACGAATATGTTGAAAATAAAGTCTTGCCGATTACTTTTGAAATAGTAACCGACGAATATGTTGAAAATAAAGTCTTGCCGATTACTTTTGAAATAGTAACCGACGAATGTGCTGAAAATAAATCATGCAGATTACTTTTGAAATAGTAACCGACAAATGTGCTGAAAATAAAAATCTTGCCGATTAGTTTTGAAATAGTAACCGACGAATGTGCTGAAAATAAATCATGCCGATTACTTTTAAAATAGTAACCGACGAATATGTTGAAAATAAAAATCTTGTCGATTACTTTTGAAATAGTAACCGACGAATGTGCTGAAAATAAATCTTGCCGATTACTTTTGAAATAGTAACCGACGAATATGCTGAAAATAAAAATCTTGCCGATTACTTTTGAAATAGTAACCGACGAATGTGCTGAAAATAAAGTCTTGCCGATTACTTCTGAAATAGTAACCGACGAATATGTTGAAAATAAAAATCTTGTCGATTACTTTTGAAATAGTAACCGACGAATGTGCTGAAAATAAATCTTGTCGATTACTTTTAAAGTAGTAACTGACGAATATGTTGAAAATAAAAATCTTGTCGATTACTTTTAAAATAGTAACCGACAAATATGCTAAAAATAAAAATCTTGCCGATTACTTTTGAAATAGTAACCGACGAATGTGCTGAAAATAAATCTTGCCGATTACTTTTGAAATAGTAACCGACGAATATGCTGAAAATAAAAATCTTGCCGATTACTTTTGAAATAGTAACCGACGAATGTGCTGAAAATAAAGTCTTGCCGATTACTTCTGAAATAGTAACCGACGAATATGTTGAAAATAAAAATCTTGTCGATTACTTTTGAAATAGTAACCGACGAATGTGCTGAAAATAAATAATGCCGATTACTTTTGAAATAGTAACCGACAAATGTGCAGAAAATAGATCATGCCGATTACTTTTGAAATAGTAACCTACAAATGTGCTGAAAATAAAAATCTTGCCGATTACTTTTGAAATAGTAACCGACAAATGTGCTGAAAATAAAAATCTTGCCGATTACTTTTGAAATAGTAACCGACGAATATGCTGAAAATAAAAATCTTGCCTATTACTTTTGAAATAGTAACCGACGAATGTGGTTAAAATAAAGTCTTGCCGATTACTTCTGAAATAGTAACCGACGAATATGTTGAAAATAAAAATGTTGTCGATTACTTTTGAAATAGTAACAGACGAATGTGCTGAAAATAAATCTTGCCGATTACTTTTAAAATAGTAACCGACGAATATGTTGAAAATAAAAATCTTGTCCATTACTTTTAAAATAGTAACCGATAAATATGCTAAAAATAAAAATCTTGCCGATTACTTTTGTAATAGTAACCGACGAATGTGCTGAAAATAAATCCTGCCGATTACCTTTGAAATAGCAACCGACGAATATGCTGAAAATAAAAATCTTGCCGATTACTTTTGAAATAGTAACATACAAATGTGCTGAAAATAAAAGTCTTGCCGATTACTTTTGAAATAGTAACCGACGAATGTGTTGAAAACAAAGTCTTGCCGATTACTTTTGATATAGTAACCGACGAATGTGCTGAAAATAAATCATGCCGATTACTTTTGAAATAGTAACCGACAAATGTGCTAAAAATAATCCATGTCGATTACCTTTGAAATGGTAACCGACGAATATGCTAAAAATAAAAATCTTGCCGATTACTTTTGAAATAGTAACCGACGAATGTGCAGAAAATAGATCATGCCGATTACTTTTGAAATAGTAACCGACAAATGTGCTGAAAATAAAAATCTTGCCGATTACTTTTGAAATAGTAACCGACGAATGTGCTGAAAATAAATCCTGCCGATTACCTTTGAAATAGCAACCGACGAATATGCTGAAAATAAAAATCTTGCCGATTACTTTTGAAATAGTAACAGACAAATGTGCTGAAAATAAAAGTCTTGCCGATTACTTATTAAATAGTAACCGACGAATGTGTTGAAAACAAAATCTTGCCGATTACTTTTGAAATAGTAACCGACGAATGTGCTGAAAATAAATCATGCCGATTACTTTTGAAATAGTAACCGACAAATGTGCAGAAAATAGATCATGCCGATTACTTTTGAAATAGTAACCGACAAATGTGCTGAAAATAAATATCTTGCCGATTACTTTTGAAATAGTAACCGACGAATGTGCTGAAAATAAATCTTGCCGATTACTTTTGAAATAGTAACCGACGAATATGCTGAAAATAAAAATCTTGCCGATTACTTTTGAAATAGTAACCGACGAATGTGCTGAAAATAAAGTCTTGCCGATTACTTCTGAAATAGTAACCGACGAATTTGTTGAAAATAAAAATCTTGTCGATTACTTTTGAAATAGTAACCGACGAATGTGCTGAAAATAAATCTTGTCGATTACTTTTAAAGTAGTAACTGACGAATATGTTGAAAATAAAAATCTTGTCGATTACTTTTAACATAGTAACCGACAAATATGCTAAAAATAAAAATCTTGCCGATTACTTTTGAAATAGTAACCGACGAATGTGCTGAAAATAAATCTTGCCGATTACTTTTGAAATAGTAACCGACGAATATGCTGAAAATAAAAATCTTGCCGATTACTTTTGAAATAGTAACCGACGAATGTGCTGAAAATAAAGTCTTGCCGATTACTTCTGAAATAGTAACCGACGAATATGTTGAAAATAAAAATCTTGCCGATTACTTTTGAAATAGTAACCGACAAATGTGCTGAAAATAAAAATCTTGCCGATTACTTTTGAAATAGTAACCGACGAATATGCTGAAAATAAAAATCTTGCCTATTACTTTTGAAATAGTAACCGACGAATGTGTTGAAAATAAAGTCTTGCCGATTACTTCTGAAATAGTAACCGACGAATATGTTGAAAATAAAAATGTTGTCGATTACTTTTGAAATAGTAACCGACGAATGTGCTGAAAATAAATCTTGCCGATTACTTTTAAAATAGTAACCGACGAATATGTTGAAAATAAAAATCTTGTCCATTACTTTTAAAATAGTAACCGATAAATATGCTAAAAATAAAAATCTTGCCGATTACTTTTGTAATAGTAACCGACGAATGTGCTGAAAATAAATCCTGCCGATTACCTTTGAAATAGCAACCGACGAATATGCTGAAAATAAAAATCTTGCCGATTACTTTTGAAATAGTAACCGACAAATGTGCTGAAAATAAAAATCTTGCCGATTACTTTTGAAATAGTAACCGACGAATATGCTGAAAATAAAAATCTTGCCTATTACTTTTGAAATAGTAACCGACGAATGTGTTGAAAATAAAGTCTTGCCGATTACTTCTGAAATAGTAACCGACGAATATGTTGAAAATAAAAATGTTGTCGATTACTTTTGAAATAGTAACCGACGAATGTGCTGAAAATAAATCTTGCCGATTACTTTTAAAATAGTAACCGACGAATATGTTGAAAATAAAAATCTTGTCCATTACTTTTAAAATAGTAACCGATAAATATGCTAAAAATAAAAATCTTGCCGATTACTTTTGTAATAGTAACCGACGAATGTGCTGAAAATAAATCCTGCCGATTACCTTTGAAATAGCAACCGACGAATATGCTGAAAATAAAAATCTTGCCGATTACTTTTGAAATAGTAACATACAAATGTGCTGAAAATAAAAGTCTTGCCGATTACTTTTGAAATAGTAACCGACGAATGTGTTGAAAACAAAGTCTTGCCGATTACTTTTGATATAGTAACCGACGAATGTGCTGAAAATAAATCATGCCGATTACTTTTGAAATAGTAACCGACAAATGTGCTAAAAATAATCCATGTCGATTACCTTTGAAATGGTAACCGACGAATATGCTAAAAATAAAAATCTTGCCGATTACTTTTGAAATAGTAACCGACGAATGTGCAGAAAATAGATCATGCCGATTACTTTTGAAATAGTAACCGACAAATGTGCTGAAAATAAAAATCTTGCCGATTACTTTTGAAATAGTAACCGACGAATGTGCTGAAAATAAATCCTGCCGATTACCTTTGAAATAGCAACCGACGAATATGCTGAAAATAAAAATCTTGCCGATTACTTTTGAAATAGTAACAGACAAATGTGCTGAAAATAAAAGTCTTGCCGATTACTTATTAAATAGTAACCGACGAATGTGTTGAAAACAAAATCTTGCCGATTACTTTTGAAATAGTAACCGACGAATGTGCTGAAAATAAATCATGCCGATTACTTTTGAAATAGTAACCGACAAATGTGCAGAAAATAGATCATGCCGATTACTTTTGAAATAGTAACCGACAAATGTGCTGAAAATAAAAATCTTGCCGATTACTTTTGAAATAGTAACCGACAAATGTGCTGAAAATAAATATCTTGCCGATTACTTTTGAAATAGTAACCGACGAATGTGCTGAAAATAAATCTTGCCGATTACTTTTGAAATAGTAACCGACGAATATGCTGAAAATAAAAATCTTGCCGATTACTTTTGAAATAGTAACCGACGAATGTGCTGAAAATAAAGTCTTGCCGATTACTTCTGAAATAGTAACCGACGAATATGTTGAAAATAAAAATCTTGTCGATTACTTTTGAAATAGTAACCGACGAATGTGCAGAAAATAAATCTTGCCGTTTACTTTTAATATAGTAACCGACGAATATGTTGAAAATAAAAATCTTGTCAATTAATTTTAAAATAGTAACCGATAAATATGCTAAAAATAAAAATCTTGCCGATTACTTTTGAAATAGTAACCGACGAATGTGCTGAAAATAAATCTTGCCGATTACTTTTGAAATAGTAACCGACGAATATGCTGAAAATAAAAATCTTGCCGATTACTTTTGAAATAGTAACCGACGAATGTGCTGAAAATAAAGTCTTGCCGATTACTTCTGAAATAGTAACCGACGAATATGTTGAAAATAAAAATCTTGTCGATTACTTTTGAAATAGTAACCGACGAATGTGCTGAAAATAAATCATGCCGATTACTTTTGAAATAGTAACCGACAAATGTGCAGAAAATAGATCATGCCGATTACTTTTGAAATAGTAACCGACGAATATGCTGAAAATAAAAATCTTGCCGATTACTTTTGAAATAGTAACCGACGAATGTGCTGAAAATAAAGTCTTGCCGATTACTTCTGAAATAGTAACCGACGAATATGTTGAAAATAAAAATCTTGTCGATTACTTTTGAAATAGTAACCGACGAATGTGCTGAAAATAAATCATGCCGATTACTTTTGAAATAGTAACCGACAAATGTGCAGAAAATAGATCATGCCGATTACTTTTGAAATAGTAACCGATAAATGTGCTGAAAATAAAAATCTTGCCGATTACTTTTGAAATAGTAACCGACAAATGTGCTGAAAATAAAAATCTTGCCGATTACTTTTGAAATAGTAACCGACGAATGTGCTGAAAATAAATCTTGCCGATTACTTTTGAAATAGTAACCGACGAATATGCTGAAAATAAAAATCTTGCCTATTACTTTTGAAATAGTAACCGACGAATGTGCTGAAAATAAAGTCTTGCCGATTACTTCTGAAATAGTAACCGACGAATATGTTGAAAATAAAAATCTTGTCGATTACTTTTGAAATAGTAACCGACGAATGTGCTGAAAATAAATCTTGCCGATTACTTTTAAAATAGTAACCGACGAATATGTTGAAAATAAAAATCTTGTCCATTACTTTTAAAATAGTAACCGATAAATATGCTAAAAATAAAAATCTTGCCGATTACTTTTGTAATAGTAACCGACGAATGTGCTTAAAATAAATCCTGCCGATTACCTTTGAAATAGCAACCGACGAATATGCTGAAAATAAAAATCTTGCCGATTACTTTTGAAATAGTAACATACAAATGTGCTGAAAATAAAAGTCTTGCCGATTACTTTTGAAATAGTAACCGACGAATGTGTTGAAAACAAAGTCTTGCCGATTACTTTTGATATAGTAACCGACGAATGTGCTGAAAATAAATCATGCCGATTACTTTTGAAATAGTAACCGACAAATGTGCTAAAAATAATCCATGTCGATTACCTTTGAAATGGTAACCGACGAATATGCTAAAAATAAAAATCTTGCCGATTACTTTTGAAATAGTAACCGACGAATGTGCAGAAAATAGATCATGCCGATTACTTTTGAAATAGTAACCGACAAATGTGCTGAAAATAAAAATCTTGCCGATTACTTTTGAAATAGTAACCAACGAATGTGCTGAAAATAAATCCTGCCGATTACCTTTGAAATAGCAACCGACGAATATGCTGAAAATAAAAATCTTGCCGATTACTTTTGAAATAGTAACAGACAAATGTGCTGAAAATAAAAGTCTTGCCGATTACTTATTAAATAGTAACCGACGAATGTGTTGAAAACAAAATCTTGGCGATTACTTTTGAAATAGTAACCGACGAATGTGCTGAAAATAAATCATGCCGATTACTTTTGAAATAGTAACCGACAAATGTGCAGAAAATAGATCATGCCGATTACTTTTGAAATAGTAATCAACAAATGTGCTGAAAATAAAAATCTTGCCGATTACTTTTGAAATAGTAACCGACAAATGTGCTGAAAATAAATATCTTGCCGATTACTTTTGAAATAGTAACCGACGAATGTGCTGAAAATAAATCTTGCCGATTACTTTTGAAATAGTAACCGACGAATATGCTGAAAATAAAAATCTTGCCGATTACTTTTGAAATAGTAACCGACGAATGTGCTGAAAATAAAGTCTTGCCGATTACTTCTGAAATAGTAACCGACGAATATGTTGAAAATAAAAATCTTGTCGATTACTTTTGAAATAGTAACCGACGAATGTGCTGAAAATAAATCTTGCCGATTACTTTTAAAATAGTAACCGACGAATATGTTGAAAATAAAAATCTTGTCCATTACTTTTAAAATAGTAACCGATAAATATGCTAAAAATAAAAATCTTGCCGATTACTTTTGTAATAGTAACCGACGAATGTGCTGAAAATAAATCCTGCCGATTACCTTTGAAATAGCAACCGACGAATATGCTGAAAATAAAAATCTTGCCGATTACTTTTGAAATAGTAACATACAAATGTGCTGAAAATAAAAGTCTTGCCGATTACTTTTGAAATAGTAACCGACGAATGTGTTGAAAACAAAGTCTTGCCGATTACTTTTGATATAGTAACCGACGAATGTGCTGAAAATAAATCATGCCGATTACTTTTGAAATAGTAACCGACAAATGTGCTAAAAATAATCCATGTCGATTACCTTTGAAATGGTAACCGACGAATATGCTAAAAATAAAAATCTTGCCGATTACTTTTGAAATAGTAACCGACGAATGTGCAGAAAATAGATCATGCCGATTACTTTTGAAATAGTAACCGACAAATGTGCTGAAAATAAAAATCTTGCCGATTACTTTTGAAATAGTAACCAACGAATGTGCTGAAAATAAATCCTGCCGATTACCTTTGAAATAGCAACCGACGAATATGCTGAAAATAAAAATCTTGCCGATTACTTTTGAAATAGTAACAGACAAATGTGCTGAAAATAAAAGTCTTGCCGATTACTTATTAAATAGTAACCGACGAATGTGTTGAAAACAAAATCTTGCCGATTACTTTTGAAATAGTAACCGACGAATGTGCTGAAAATAAATCATGCCGATTACTTTTGAAATAGTAACCGACAAATGTGCAGAAAATAGATCATGCCGATTACTTTTGAAATAGTAACCGACAAATGTGCTGAAAATAAAAATCTTGCCGATTACTTTTGAAATAGTAACCGACAAATGTGCTGAAAATAAATATCTTGCCGATTACTTTTGAAATAGTAACCGACGAATGTGCTGAAAATAAAGTCTTGCCGATTACTTCTGAAATAGTAACCGACGAATATGTTGAACATAAAAATCTTGTCGATTACTTTTGAAATAGTAACCGACGAATGTGCAGAAAATAAATCTTGCCGTTTACTTTTAATATAGTAACCGACGAATATGTTGAAAATAAAAATCTTGTCAATTAATTTTAAAATAGTAACCGATAAATATGCTAAAAATAAAAATCTTGCCGATTACTTTTGTAATAGTAACCGACGAATGTGCTGAAAATAAATCCTGTCGATTACCTTTGAAATAGCAACCGACGAATATGCTGAAAATAAAAATCTTGCCGATTACTTTTGAAATAGTAACATACAAATGTGCTGAAAATAAAAGTCTTGCCGATTACTTTTGAAATAGTAACCAACGAATGTGTTGAAAACAAAGTCTTGCCGATTACTTTTGATATAGTAACCGACGAATGTGCTGAAAATAAATCATGCCGATTACTTTTGAAATAGTAACCGACAAATGTGCTAAAAATAATCCATGTCGATTACCTTTGAAATGGTAACCGACGAATATGCTAAAAATAAAAATCTTGTCGATTACTTTTGAAATAGTAACCGACGAATGTGCTGAAAATAAATCATGCCGATTACTTTCGAAATAGTAAGCGACGAATATGTTGAAAATAAAAATCTTACCGATTACTTTTTAAATAGTAACCAACGAATGTACTGAAAATAAATCTTGCCGATTACTTTTGAAATAGTAACCGACAAATGTGCTGAAAATAAAAATCTTGCCGATTACTTTTGAAATTGTAACCGACAAATGTGCTGAAAATAAAAATCTTGCCGATTACTTTTGAAATAGTAACCGACGAATGTGCTGAAAATAAAGTCTTGCCGATTACTTCTGAAATAGTAACCGACGAATATGTTGAAAATAAAAATCTTGTCGATTACTTTTGAAATAGTAACCGACGAATGTGCTGAAAATAAATCTTGCCGATTACTTTTAAAATAGTAATCGACGAATATGTTGAAAATAAAAATCTTGTCCATTACTTTTAAAATAGTAACCGATAAATATGCTAAAAATAAAAATCTTGCCGATTACTTTTGTAATAGTAACCGACGAATGTGCTGAAAATAAATCCTGCCGATTACCTTTGAAATAGCAACCGACGAATATGCTGAAAATAAAAATCTTGCCGATTACTTTTGAAATAGTAACATACAAATGTGCTGAAAATAAAAGTCTTGCCGATTACTTTTGAAATAGTAACCGACGAATGTGTTGAAAACAAAGTCTTGCCGATTACTTTTGATATAGTAACCGACGAATGTGCTGAAAATAAATCATGCCGATTACTTTTGAAATAGTAACCGACAAATGTGCTAAAAATAATCCATGTCGATTACCTTTGAAATGGTAACCGACGAATATGCTAAAAATAAAAATCTTGCCGATTACTTTTGAAATAGTAACCGACGAATGTGCAGAAAATAGATCATGCCGATTACTTTTGAAATAGTAACCGACAAATGTGCTGAAAATAAAAATCTTGCCGATTACTTTTGAAATAGTAACCGACGAATGTGCTGAAAATAAATCCTGCCGATTACCTTTGAAATAGCAACCGACGAATATGCTGAAAATAAAAATCTTGCCGATTACTTTTGAAATAGTAACAGACAAATGTGCTGAAAATAAAAGTCTTGCCGATTACTTATTAAATAGTAACCGACGAATGTGTTGAAAACAAAATCTTGCCGATTACTTTTGAAATAGTAACCGACGAATGTGCTGAAAATAAATCATGCCGATTACTTTTGAAATAGTAACCGACAAATGTGTAGAAAATAGATCATGCCGATTACTTTTGAAATAGTAACCGACAAATGTGCTGAAAATAAAAATCTTGCCGATTACTTTTGAAATAGTAACCGACAAATGTGCTGAAAATAAATATCTTGCCGATTACTTTTGAAATAGTAACCGACGAATGTGCTGAAAATAAATCTTGCCGATTACTTTTGAAATAGTAACCGACGAATATGCTGAAAATAAAAATCTTGCCGATTACTTTTGAAATAGTAACCGACGAATGTGCTGAAAATAAAGTCTTGCCGATTACTTCT
Organism: Medicago lupulina; assembly: GCA_958299785.1. Taxonomy (NCBI): domain Eukaryota; kingdom Viridiplantae; phylum Streptophyta; class Magnoliopsida; order Fabales; family Fabaceae; genus Medicago; species Medicago lupulina. Next base: position 43,777,175 of record OY283144.1, read on the forward strand.
GAAATAGTAACCGACGAATATGTTGAAAATAAAAATCTTGTCGATTACTTTTGAAATAGTAACCGACGAATGTGCAGAAAATAAATCTTGCCGTTTACTTTTAATATAGTAACCGACGAATATGTTGAAAATAAAAATCTTGTCAATTAATTTTAAAATAGTAACCGATAAATATGCTAAAAATAAAAATCTTGCCGATTACTTTTGAAATAGTAACCGACGAATGTGCTGAAAATAAATCTTGCCGATTACTTTTGAAATAGTAACCGACGAATATGCTGAAAATAAAAATCTTGCCGATTACTTTTGAAATAGTAACCGACGAATGTGCTGAAAATAAAGTCTTGCCGATTACTTCTGAAATAGTAACCGACGAATATGTTGAAAATAAAAATCTTGTCGATTACTTTTGAAATAGTAACCGACGAATGTGCTGAAAATAAATCATGCCGATTACTTTTGAAATAGTAACCGACAAATGTGCAGAAAATAGATCATGCCGATTACTTTTGAAATAGTAACCGACGAATATGCTGAAAATAAAAATCTTGCCGATTACTTTTGAAATAGTAACCGACGAATGTGCTGAAAATAAAGTCTTGCCGATTACTTCTGAAATAGTAACCGACGAATATGTTGAAAATAAAAATCTTGTCGATTACTTTTGAAATAGTAACCGACGAATGTGCTGAAAATAAATCATGCCGATTACTTTTGAAATAGTAACCGACAAATGTGCAGAAAATAGATCATGCCGATTACTTTTGAAATAGTAACCGACAAATGTGCTGAAAATAAAAATCTTGCCGATTACTTTTGAAATAGTAACCGACAAATGTGCTGAAAATAAAAATCTTGCCGATTACTTTTGAAATAGTAACCGACGAATGTGCTGAAAATAAATCTTGCCGATTACTTTTGAAATAGTAACCGACGAATATGCTGAAAATAAAAATCTTGCCTATTACTTTTGAAATAGTAACCGACGAATGTGCTGAAAATAAAGTCTTGCCGATTACTTCTGAAATAGTAACCGACGAATATGTTGAAAATAAAAATCTTGTCGATTACTTTTGAAATAGTAACCGACGAATGTGCTGAAAATAAATCTTGCCGATTACTTTTAAAATAGTAACCGACGAATATGTTGAAAATAAAAATCTTGTCCATTACTTTTAAAATAGTAACCGATAAATATGCTAAAAATAAAAATCTTGCCGATTACTTTTGTAATAGTAACCGACGAATGTGCTGAAAATAAATCCTGCCGATTACCTTTGAAATAGGAACCGACGAATATGCTGAAAATAAAAATCTTGCCGATTACTTTTGAAATAGTAACATACAAATGTGCTGAAAATAAAAGTCTTGCCGATTACTTTTGAAATAGTAACCTACGAATGTGTTGAAAACAAAGTCTTGCCGATTACTTTTGATATAGTAACCGACGAATGTGCTGAAAATAAATCATGCCGATTACTTTTGAAATAGTAACCGACAAATGTGCTAAAAATAATCCATGTCGATTACCTTTGAAATGGTAACCGACGAATATGCTAAAAATAAAAATCTTGCCGATTACTTTTGAAATAGTAACCGACGAATGTGCAGAAAATAGATCATGCCGATTACTTTTGAAATAGTAACCGACAAATGTGCTGAAAATAAAAATCTTGCCGATTACTTTTGAAATAGTAACCGACGAATGTGCTGAAAATAAATCCTGCCGATTACCTTTGAAATAGCAACCGACGAATATGCTGAAAATAAAAATCTTGCCGATTACTTTTGAAATAGTAACAGACAAATGTGCTGAAAATAAAAGTCTTGCCGATTACTTATTAAATAGTAACCGACGAATGTGTTGAAAACAAAATCTTGCCGATTACTTTTGAAATAGTAACCGACGAATGTGCTGAAAATAAATCATGCCGATTACTTTTGAAATAGTAACCGACAAATGTGCAGAAAATAGATCATGCCGATTACTTTTGAAATAGTAACCGACAAATGTGCTGAAAATAAAAATCTTGCCGATTACTTTTGAAATAGTAACCGACAAATGTGCTGAAAATAAATATCTTGCCGATTACTTTTGAAATAGTAACCGACGAATGTGCTGAAAATAAATCTTGCCGATTACTTTTGAAATAGTAACCGACGAATATGCTGAAAATAAAAATCTTGCCGATTACTTTTGAAATAGTAACCGACGAATGTGCTGAAAATAAAGTCTTGCCGATTACTTCTGAAATAGTAACCGACGAATATGTTGAAAATAAAAATCTTGTCGATTACTTTTGAAATAGTAACCGACGAATGTGCAGAAAATAAATCTTGCCGTTTACTTTTAATATAGTAACCGACGAATATGTTGAAAATAAAAATCTTGTCAATTAATTTTAAAATAGTAACCGATAAATATGCTAAAAATAAAAATCTTGCCGATTACTTTTGAAATAGTAACCGACGAATGTGCTGAAAATAAATCTTGCCGATTACTTTTGAAATAGTAACCGACGAATATGCTGAAAATAAAAATCTTGCCGATTACTTTTGAAATAGTAACCGACGAATGTGCTGAAAATAAAGTCTTGCCGATTACTTCTGAAATAGTAACCGACGAATATGTTGAAAATAAAAATCTTGTCGATTACTTTTGAAATAGTAACCGACGAATGTGCTGAAAATAAATCATGCCGATTACTTTTGAAATAGTAACCGACAAATGTGCAGAAAATAGATCATGCCGATTACTTTTGAAATAGTAACCGACGAATATGCTGAAAATAAAAATCTTGCCGATTACTTTTGAAATAGTAACCGACGAATGTGCTGAAAATAAAGTCTTGCCGATTACTTCTGAAATAGTAACCGACGAATATGTTGAAAATAAAAATCTTGTCGATTACTTTTGAAATAGTAACCGACGAATGTGCTGAAAATAAATCATGCCGATTACTTTTGAAATAGTAACCGACAAATGTGCAGAAAATAGATCATGCCGATTACTTTTGAAATAGTAACCGACAAATGTGCTGAAAATAAAAATCTTGCCGATTACTTTTGAAATAGTAACCGACAAATGTGCTGAAAATAAAAATCTTGCCGATTACTTTTGAAATAGTAACCGACGAATGTGCTGAAAATAAATCTTGCCGATTACTTTTGAAATAGTAACCGACGAATATGCTGAAAATAAAAATCTTGCCTATTACTTTTGAAATAGTAACCGACGAATGTGCTGAAAATAAAGTCTTGCCGATTACTTCTGAAATAGTAACCGACGAATATGTTGAAAATAAAAATCTTGTCGATTACTTTTGAAATAGTAACCGACGAATGTGCTGAAAATAAATCTTGCCGATTACTTTTAAAATAGTAACCGACGAATATGTTGAAAATAAAAATCTTGTCCATTACTTTTAAAATAGTAACCGATAAATATGCTAAAAATAAAAATCTTGCCGATTACTTTTGTAATAGTAACCGACGAATGTGCTGAAAATAAATCCTGCCGATTACCTTTGAAATAGCAACCGACGAATATGCTGAAAATAAAAATCTTGCCGATTACTTTTGAAATAGTAACATACAAATGTGCTGAAAATAAAAGTCTTGCCGATTACTTTTGAAATAGTAACCTACGAATGTGTTGAAAACAAAGTCTTGCCGATTACTTTTGATATAGTAACCGACGAATGTGCTGAAAATAAATCATGCCGATTACTTTTGAAATAGTAACCGACAAATGTGCTAAAAATAATCCATGTCGATTACCTTTGAAATGGTAACCGACGAATATGCTAAAAATAAAAATCTTGCCGATTACTTTTGAAATAGTAACCGACGAATGTGCAGAAAATAGATCATGCCGATTACTTTTGAAATAGTAACCGACAAATGTGCTGAAAATAAAAATCTTGCCGATTACTTTTGAAATAGTAACCGACGAATGTGCTGAAAATAAATCCTGCCGATTACCTTTGAAATAGCAACCGACGAATATGCTGAAAATAAAAATCTTGCCGATTACTTTTGAAATAGTAACAGACAAATGTGCTGAAAATAAAAGTCTTGCCGATTACTTATTAAATAGTAACCGACGAATGTGTTGAAAACAAAATCTTGGCGATTACTTTTGAAATAGTAACCGACGAATGTGCTGAAAATAAATCATGCCGATTACTTTTGAAATAGTAACCGACAAATGTGCAGAAAATAGATCATGCCGATTACTTTTGAAATAGTAATCAACAAATGTGCTGAAAATAAAAATCTTGCCGATTACTTTTGAAATAGTAACCGACAAATGTGCTGAAAATAAATATCTTGCCGATTACTTTTGAAATAGTAACCGACGAATGTGCTGAAAATAAATCTTGCCGATTACTTTTGAAATAGTAACCGACGAATATGCTGAAAATAAAAATCTTGCCGATTACTTTTGAAATAGTAACCGACGAATGTGCTGAAAATAAAGTCTTGCCGATTACTTCTGAAATAGTAACCGACGAATATGTTGAAAATAAAAATCTTGTCGATTACTTTTGAAATAGTAACCGACGAATGTGCAGAAAATAAATCTTGCCGTTTACTTTTAATATAGTAACCGACGAATATGTTGAAAATAAAAATCTTGTCAATTAATTTTAAAATAGTAACCGATAAATATGCTAAAAATAAAAATCTTGCCGATTACTTTTGTAATAGTAACCGACGAATGTGCTGAAAATAAATCCTGTCGATTACCTTTGAAATAGCAACCGACGAATATGCTGAAAATAAAAATCTTGCCGATTACTTTTGAAATAGTAACATACAAATGTGCTGAAAATAAAAGTCTTGCCGATTACTTTTGAAATAGTAACCAACGAATGTGTTGAAAACAAAGTCTTGCCGATTACTTTTGATATAGTAACCGACGAATGTGCTGAAAATAAATCATGCCGATTACTTTTGAAATAGTAACCGACAAATGTGCTAAAAATAATCCATGTCGATTACCTTTGAAATGGTAACCGACGAATATGCTAAAAATAAAAATCTTGTCGATTACTTTTGAAATAGTAACCGACGAATGTGCAGAAAATAAATCATGCCGATTACTTTCGAAATAGTAAGCGACGAATATGTTGAAAATAAAAATCTTACCGATTACTTTTTAAATAGTAACCAACGAATGTACTGAAAATAAATCTTGCCGATTACTTTTGAAATAGTAACCGACAAATGTGCTGAAAATAAAAATCTTGCCGATTACTTTTGAAATTGTAACCGACAAATGTGCTGAAAATAAAAATCTTGCCGATTACTTTTGAAATAGTAACCGACGAATGTGCTGAAAATAAAGTCTTGCCGATTACTTCTGAAATAGTAACCGACGAATATGTTGAAAATAAAAATCTTGTCGATTACTTTTGAAATAGTAACCGACGAATGTGCTGAAAATAAATCTTGCCGATTACTTTTAAAATAGTAACCGACGAATATGTTGAAAATAAAAATCTTGTCCATTACTTTTAAAATAGTAACCGATAAATATGCTAAAAATAAAAATCTTGCCGATTACTTTTGTAATAGTAACCGACGAATGTGCTGAAAATAAATCCTGCCGATTACCTTTGAAATAGCAACCGACGAATATGCTGAAAATAAAAATCTTGCCGATTACTTTTGAAATAGTAACATACAAATGTGCTGAAAATAAAAGTCTTGCCGATTACTTTTGAAATAGTAACCGACGAATGTGTTGAAAACAAAGTCTTGCCGATTACTTTTGATATAGTAACCGATGAATGTGCTGAAAATAAATCATGCCGATTACTTTTGAAATAGTAACCGACAAATGTGCAGAAAATAGATCATGCCGATTACTTTTGAAATAGTAACCGACAAATGTGCTGAAAATAAAAATCTTGCCGATTACTTTTGAAATAGTAACCGACAAATGTGCTGAAAATAAATATCTTGCCGATTACTTTTGAAATAGTAACCGACGAATGTGCTGAAAATAAATCTTGCCGATTACTTTTGAAATAGTAACCGACGAATATGCTGAAAATAAAAATCTTGCCGATTACTTTTGAAATAGTAACCGACGAATGTGCTGAAAATAAAGTCTTGCCGATTACTTCTGAAATAGTAACCGACGAATATGTTGAAAATAAAAATCTTGTCGATTACTTTTGAAATAGTAACCGACGAATGTGCAGAAAATAAATCTTGCCGTTTACTTTTAATATAGTAACCGACGAATATGTTGAAAATAAAAATCTTGTCAATTAATTTTAAAATAGTAACCGATAAATATGCTAAAAATAAAAATCTTGCCGATTACTTTTGAAATAGTAACCGACGAATGTGCTGAAAATAAATCTTGCCGATTACTTTTGAAATAGTAACCGACGAATATGCTGAAAATAAAAATCTTGCCGATTACTTTTGAAATAGTAACCGACGAATGTGCTGAAAATAAAGTCTTGCCGATTACTTCTGAAATAGTAACCGACGAATATGTTGAAAATAAAAATCTTGTCGATTACTTTTGAAATAGTAACCGACGAATGTGCTGAAAATAAATCATGCCGATTACTTTTGAAATAGTAACCGACAAATGTGCAGAAAATAGATCATGCCGATTACTTTTGAAATAGTAACCGACGAATATGCTGAAAATAAAAATCTTGCCGATTACTTTTGAAATAGTAACCGACGAATGTGCTGAAAATAAAGTCTTGCCGATTACTTCTGAAATAGTAACCGACGAATATGTTGAAAATAAAAATCTTGTCGATTTCTTTTGAAATAGTAACCGACGAATGTGCTGAAAATAAATCATGCCGATTACTTTTGAAATAGTAACCGACAAATGTGCAGAAAATAGATCATGCCGATTACTTTTGAAATAGTAACCGACAAATGTGCTGAAAATAAAAATCTTGCCGATTACTTTTGAAATAGTAACCGACAAATGTGCTGAAAATAAAAATCTTGCCGATTACTTTTGAAATAGTAACCGACGAATGTGCTGAAAATAAATCTTGCCGATTACTTTTGAAATAGTAACCGACGAATATGCTGAAAATAAAAATCTTGCCTATTACTTTTGAAATAGTAACCGACGAATGTGCTGAAAATAAAGTCTTGCCGATTACTTCTGAAATAGTAACCGACGAATATGTTGAAAATAAAAATCTTGTCGATTACTTTTGAAATAGTAACCGACGAATGTGCTGAAAATAAATCTTGCCGATTACTTTTAAAATAGTAACCGACGAATATGTTGAAAATAAAAATCTTGTCCATTACTTTTAAAATAGTAACCGATAAATATGCTAAAAATAAAAATCTTGCCGATTACTTTTGTAATAGTAACCGACGAATGTGCTGAAAATAAATCCTGCCGATTACCTTTGAAATAGCAACCGACGAATATGCTGAAAATAAAAATCTTGCCGATTACTTTTGAAATAGTAACATACAAATGTGCTGAAAATAAAAGTCTTGCCGATTACTTTTGAAATAGTAACCGACGAATGTGTTGAAAACAAAGTCTTGCCGATTACTTTTGATATAGTAACCGACGAATGTGCTGAAAATAAATCATGCCGATTACTTTTGAAATAGTAACCGACAAATGTGCAGAAAATAGATCATGCCGATTACTTTTGAAATAGTAACCGACGAATATGCTGAAAATAAAAATCTTGCCGATTACTTTTGAAATAGTAACCGACGAATGTGCTGAAAATAAAGTCTTGCCGATTACTTCTGAAATAGTAACCGACGAATATGTTGAAAATAAAAATCTTGTCGATTTCTTTTGAAATAGTAACCGACGAATGTGCTGAAAATAAATCATGCCGATTACTTTTGAAATAGTAACCGACAAATGTGCAGAAAATAGATCATGCCGATTACTTTTGAAATAGTAACCGACAAATGTGCTGAAAATAAAAATCTTGCCGATTACTTTTGAAATAGTAACCGACAAATGTGCTGAAAATAAAAATCTTGCCGATTACTTTTGAAATAGTAACCGACGAATGTGCTGAAAATAAATCTTGCCGATTACTTTTGAAATAGTAACCGACGAATATGCTGAAAATAAAAATCTTGCCTATTACTTTTGAAATAGTAACCGACGAATGTGCTGAAAATAAAGTCTTGCCGATTACTTCTGAAATAGTAACCGACGAATATGTTGAAAATAAAAATCTTGTCGATTACTTTTGAAATAGTAACCGACGAATGTGCTGAAAATAAATCTTGCCGATTACTTTTAAAATAGTAACCGACGAATATGTTGAAAATAAAAATCTTGTCCATTACTTTTAAAATAGTAACCGATAAATATGCTAAAAATAAAAATCTTGCCGATTACTTTTGTAATAGTAACCGACGAATGTGCTGAAAATAAATCCTGCCGATTACCTTTGAAATAGCAACCGACGAATATGCTGAAAATAAAAATCTTGCCGATTACTTTTGAAATAGTAACATACAAATGTGCTGAAAATAAAAGTCTTGCCGATTACTTTTGAAATAGTAACCGACGAATGTGTTGAAAACAAAGTCTTGCCGATTACTTTTGATATAGTAACCGACGAATGTGCTGAAAATAAATCATGCCGATTACTTTTGAAATAGTAACCGACAAATGTGCAGAAAATAGATCATGCCGATTACTTTTGAAATAGTAACCGACAAATGTGCTGAAAATAAAAATCTTGCCGATTACTTTTGAAATAGTAACCGACAAATGTGCTGAAAATAAATATCTTGCCGATTACTTTTGAAATAGTAACCGACGAATGTGCTGAAAATAAATCTTGCCGATTACTTTTGAAATAGTAACCGACGAATATGCTGAAAATAAAAATCTTGCCGATTACTTTTGAAATAGTAACCGACGAATATGCTGAAAATAAAAATCTTGCCGATTACTTTTGAAATAGTAACAGACAAATGTGCTGAAAATAAAAGTCTTGCCGATTACTTATTAAATAGTAACCGACGAATGTGTTGAAAACAAAATCTTGGCGATTACTTTTGAAATAGTAACCGACGAATGTGCTGAAAATAAATCATGCCGATTACTTTTGAAATAGTAACCGACAAATGTGCAGAAAATAGATCATGCCGATTACTTTTGAAATAGTAATCAACAAATGTGCTGAAAATAAAAATCTTGCCGATTACTTTTGAAATAGTAACCGACAAATGTGCTGAAAATAAATATCTTGCCGATTACTTTTGAAATAGTAACCGACGAATGTGCTGAAAATAAATCTTGCCGATTACTTTTGAAATAGTAACCGACGAATATGCTGAAAATAAAAATCTTGCCGATTACTTTTGAAATAGTAACCGACGAATGTGCTGAAAATAAAGTCTTGCCGATTACTTCTGAAATAGTAACCGACGAATATGTTGAAAATAAAAATCTTGTCGATTACTTTTGAAATAGTAACCGACGAATGTGCAGAAAATAAATCTTGCCGTTTACTTTTAATATAGTAACCGACGAATATGTTGAAAATAAAAATCTTGTCAATTAATTTTAAAATAGTAACCGATAAATATGCTAAAAATAAAAATCTTGCCGATTACTTTTGTAATAGTAACCGACGAATGTGCTGAAAATAAATCCTGTCGATTACCTTTGAAATAGCAACCGACGAATATGCTGAAAATAAAAATCTTGCCGATTACTTTTGAAATAGTAACATACAAATGTGCTGAAAATAAAAGTCTTGCCGATTACTTTTGAAATAGTAACCAACGAATGTGTTGAAAACAAAGTCTTGCCGATTACTTTTGATATAGTAACCGACGAATGTGCTGAAAATAAATCATGACGATTACTTTTGAAATAGTAACCGACGAATATGCTGAAAATAAAAATCTTGCCTATTACTTTTGAAATAGTAACCGACGAATGTGCTGAAAATAAAGTCTTGCCGATTACTTCTGAAATAGTAACCGACGAATATGTTGAAAATAAAAATCTTGTCGATTACTTTTGAAATAGTAACCGACGAATGTGCTGAAAATAAATCTTGCCGATTACTTTTAAAATAGTAACCGACGAATATGTTGAAAATAAAAATCTTGTCCATTACTTTTAAAATAGTAACCGATAAATATGCTAAAAATAAAAATCTTGCCGATTACTTTTGTAATAGTAACCGACGAATGTGCTGAAAATAAATCCTGCCGATTACCTTTGAAATAGCAACCGACGAATATGCTGAAAATAAAAATCTTGCCGATTACTTTTGAAATAGTAACATACAAATGTGCTGAAAATAAAAGTCTTGCCGATTACTTTTGAAATAGTAACCGACGAATGTGTTGAAAACAAAGTCTTGCCGATTACTTTTGATATAGTAACCGACGAATGTGCTGAAAATAAATCATGCCGATTACTTTTGAAATAGTAACCGACAAATGTGCAGAAAATAGATCATGCCGATTACTTTTGAAATAGTAACCGACAAATGTGCTGAAAATAAAAATCTTGCCGATTACTTTTGAAATAGTAACCGACAAATGTGCTGAAAATAAATATCTTGCCGATTACTTTTGAAATAGTAACCGACGAATGTGCTGAAAATAAATCTTGCCGATTACTTTTGAAATAGTAACCGACGAATATGCTGAAAATAAAAATCTTGCCGATTACTTTTGAAATAGTAACCGACGAATATGCTGAAAATAAAAATCTTGCCGATTACTTTTGAAATAGTAACAGACAAATGTGCTGAAAATAAAAGTCTTGCCGATTACTTATTAAATAGTAACCGACGAATGTGTTGAAAACAAAATCTTGGCGATTACTTTTGAAATAGTAACCGACGAATGTGCTGAAAATAAATCATGCCGATTACTTTTGAAATAGTAACCGACAAATGTGCAGAAAATAGATCATGCCGATTACTTTTGAAATAGTAATCAACAAATGTGCTGAAAATAAAAATCTTGCCGATTACTTTTGAAATAGTAACCGACAAATGTGCTGAAAATAAATATCTTGCCGATTACTTTTGAAATAGTAACCGACGAATGTGCTGAAAATAAATCTTGCCGATTACTTTTGAAATAGTAACCGACGAATATGCTGAAAATAAAAATCTTGCCGATTACTTTTGAAATAGTAACCGACGAATGTGCTGAAAATAAAGTCTTGCCGATTACTTCTGAAATAGTAACCGACGAATATGTTGAAAATAAAAATCTTGTCGATTACTTTTGAAATAGTAACCGACGAATGTGCAGAAAATAAATCTTGCCGTTTACTTTTAATATAGTAACCGACGAATATGTTGAAAATAAAAATCTTGTCAATTAATTTTAAAATAGTAACCGATAAATATGCTAAAAATAAAAATCTTGCCGATTACTTTTGTAATAGTAACCGACGAATGTGCTGAAAATAAATCCTGTCGATTACCTTTGAAATAGCAACCGACGAATATGCTGAAAATAAAAATCTTGCCGATTACTTTTGAAATAGTAACATACAAATGTGCTGAAAATAAAAGTCTTGCCGATTACTTTTGAAATAGTAACCAACGAATGTGTTGAAAACAAAGTCTTGCCGATTACTTTTGATATAGTAACCGACGAATGTGCTGAAAATAAATCATGACGATTACTTTTGAAATAGTAACCGACAAATGTGCTAAAAATAATCCATGTCGATTACCTTTGAAATGGTAACCGACGAATATGCTAAAAATAAAAATCTTGTCGATTACTTTTGAAATAGTAACCGACGAATGTGCTGAAAATAAATCATGCCGATTACTTTCGAAATAGTAAGCGACGAATATGTTGAAAATAAAAATCTTACCGATTACTTTTTAAATAGTAACCAACGAATGTACTGAAAATAAATCTTGCCGATTACTTTTGAAATAGTAACCGACAAATGTGCTGAAAATAAAAATCTTGCCGATTACTTTTGAAATTGTAACCGACAAATGTGCTGAAAATAAAAATCTTGCCGATTACTTTTGAAATAGTAACCGACGAATGTGCTGAAAATAAAGTCTTGCCGATTACTTCTGAAATAGTAACCGACGAATATGTTGAAAATAAAAATCTTGTCGATTACTTTTGAAATAGTAACCGACGAATGTGCTGAAAATAAATCTTGCCGATTACTTTTAAAATAGTAACCGACGAATATGTTGAAAATAAAAATCTTGTCCATTACTTTTAAAATAGTAACCGATAAATATGCTAAAAATAAAAATCTTGCCGATTACTTTTGTAATAGTAACCGACGAATGTGCTGAAAATAAATCCTGCCGATTACCTTTGAAATAGCAACCGACGAATATGCTGAAAATAAAAATCTTGCCGATTACTTTTGAAATAGTAACATACAAATGTGCTGAAAATAAAAGTCTTGCCGATTACTTTTGAAATAGTAACCGACGAATGTGTTGAAAACAAAGTCTTGCCGATTACTTTTGATATAGTAACCGATGAATGTGCTGAAAATAAATCATGCCGATTACTTTTGAAATAGTAACCGACAAATGTGCTAAAAATAATCCATGTCGATTACCTTTGAAATGGTAACCGACGAATATGCTAAAAATAAAAATCTTGCCGATTACTTTTGAAATAGTAACCGACGAATGTGCAGAAAATAGATCATGCCGATTACTTTTGAAATAGTAACCGACAAATGTGCTGAAAATAAAAATCTTGCCGATTACTTTTGTAATAGTAACCGACGAATGTGCTGAAAATAAATCCTGCCGATTACCTTTGAAATAGCAACCGACGAATATGCTGAAAATAAAAATCTTGCCGATTACTTTTGAAATAGTAACATACAAATGTGCTGAAAATAAAAGTCTTGCCGATTACTTTTGAAATAGTAACCGACGAATGTGTTGAAAACAAAGTCTTGCCGATTACTTTTGATATAGTAACCGACGAATGTGCTGAAAATAAATCATGCCGATTACTTTTGAAATAGTAACCGACAAATGTGCTAAAAATAATCCATGTCGATTACCTTTGAAATGGTAACCGACGAATATGCTAAAAATAAAAATCTTGCCGATTACTTTTGAAATAGTAACCGACGAATGTGCAGAAAATAGATCATGCCGATTACTTTTGAAATAGTAACCGACAAATGTGCTGAAAATAAAAATCTTGCCGATTACTTTTGAAATAGTAACCGACGAATGTGCTGAAAATAAATCCTGCCGATTACCTTTGAAATAGCAACCGACGAATATGCTGAAAATAAAAATCTTGCCGATTACTTTTGAAATAGTAACAGACAAATGTGCTGAAAATAAAAGTCTTGCCGATTACTTATTAAATAGTAACCGACGAATGTGTTGAAAACAAAATCTTGGCGATTACTTTTGAAATAGTAACCGACGAATGTGCTGAAAATAAATCATGCCGATTACTTTTGAAATAGTAACCGACAAATGTGCAGAAAATAGATCATGCCGATTACTTTTGAAATAGTAATCAACAAATGTGCTGAAAATAAAAATCTTGCCGATTACTTTTGAAATAGTAACCGACAAATGTGCTGAAAATAAATATCTTGCCGATTACTTTTGAAATAGTAACCGACGAATGTGCTGAAAATAAATCTTGCCGATTACTTTTGAAATAGTAACCGACGAATATGCTGAAAATAAAAATCTTGCCGATTACTTTTGAAATAGTAACCGACGAATGTGCTGAAAATAAAGTCTTGCCGATTACTTCTGAAATAGTAACCGACGAATATGTTGAAAATAAAAATCTTGTCGATTACTTTTGAAATAGTAACCGACGAATGTGCAGAAAATAAATCTTGCCGTTTACTTTTAATATAGTAACCGACGAATATGTTGAAAATAAAAATCTTGTCAATTAATTTTAAAATAGTAACCGATAAATATGCTAAAAATAAAAATCTTGCCGATTACTTTTGTAATAGTAACCGACGAATGTGCTGAAAATAAATCCTGTCGATTACCTTTGAAATAGCAACCGACGAATATGCTGAAAATTAAAATCTTGCCGATTACTTTTGAAATAGTAACATACAAATGTGCTGAAAATAAAAGTCTTGCCGATTACTTTTGAAATAGTAACCAACGAATGTGTTGAAAACAAAGTCTTGCCGATTACTTTTGATATAGTAACCGACGAATGTGCTGAAAATAAATCATGCCGATTACTTTTGAAATAGTAACCGACAAATGTGCTAAAAATAATCCATGTCGATTACCTTTGAAATGGTAACCGACGAATATGCTAAAAATAAAAATCTTGTCGATTACTTTTGAAATAGTAACCGACGAATGTGCTGAAAATAAATCATGCCGATTACTTTCGAAATAGTAAGCGACGAATATGTTGAAAATAAAAATCTTACCGATTACTTTTTAAATAGTAACCAACGAATGTACTGAAAATAAATCTTGCCGATTACTTTTGAAATAGTAACCGACAAATGTGCTGAAAATAAAAATCTTGCCGATTACTTTTGAAATTGTAACCGACAAATGTGCTGAAAATAAAAATCTTGCCGATTACTTTTGAAATAGTAACCGACGAATGTGCTGAAAATAAAGTCTTGCCGATTACTTCTGAAATAGTAACCGACGAATATGTTGAAAATAAAAATCTTGTCGATTACTTTTGAAATAGTAACCGACGAATGTGCTGAAAATAAATCTTGCCGATTACTTTTAAAATAGTAACCGACGAATATGTTGAAAATAAAAATCTTGTCCATTACTTTTAAAATAGTAACCGATAAATATGCTTAAAATAAAAATCTTGCCGATTACTTTTGTAATAGTAACCGACGAATGTGCTGAAAATAAATCCTGCCGATTACCTTTGAAATAGCAACCGACGAATATGCTGAAAATAAAAATCTTGCCGATTACTTTTGAAATAGTAACATACAAATGTGCTGAAAATAAAAGTCTTGCCGATTACTTTTGAAATAGTAACCGACGAATGTGTTGAAAACAAAGTCTTGTCGATTACTTTTGATATAGTAACCGATGAATGTGCTGAAAATAAATCATGCCGATTACTTTTGAAATAGTAACCGACAAATGTGCTAAAAATAATCCATGTCGATTACCTTTGAAATGGTAACCGACGAATATGCTAAAAATAAAAATCTTGCCGATTACTTTTGAAATAGTAACCGACGAATGTGCAGAAAATAGATCATGCCGATTACTTTTGAAATAGTAACCGACAAATGTGCTGAAAATAAAAATCTTGCCGATTACTTTTGAAATAGTAACCGACGAATGTGCTGAAAATAAATCCTGCCGATTACCTTTGAAATAGCAACCGACGAATATGCTGAAAATAAAAATCTTGCCGATTACTTTTGAAATAGTAACAGACAAATGTGCTGAAAATAAAAGTCTTGCCGATTACTTATTAAATAGTAACCGACGAATGTGTTGAAAACAAAATCTTGCCGATTACTTTTGAAATAGTAACCGACGAATGTGCTGAAAATAAATCATGCCGATTACTTTTGAAATAGTAACCGACAAATGTGCAGAAAATAGATCATGCCGATTACTTTTGAAATAGTAACCGACAAATGTGCTGAAAATAAAAATCTTGCCGATTACTTTTGAAATAGTAACCGACAAATGTGCTGAAAATAAATATCTTGTCGATTACTTTTGAAATAGTAACCGACGAATGTGCTGAAAATAAAGTCTTGCCGATTACTTCTGAAATAGTAACCGACGAATATGTTGAACATAAAAATCTTGTCGATTACTTTTGAAATAGTAACCGACGAATGTGCAGAAAATAAATCTTGCCGTTTACTTTTAATATAGTAACCGACGAATATGTTGAAAATAAAAATCTTGTCAATTAATTTTAAAATAGTAACCGATAAATATGCTAAAAATAAAAATCTTGCCGATTACTTTTGTAATAGTAACCGACGAATGTGCTGAAAATAAATCCTGCCGATTACCTTTGAAATAGCAACCGACGAATATGCTGAAAATAAAAATCTTGCCGATTACTTTTGAAATAGTAACATACAAATGTGCTGAAAATAAAAGTCTTGCCGATTACTTTTGAAATAGTAACCGACGAATGTGTTGAAAACAAAGTCTTGTCGATTACTTTTGATATAGTAACCGATGAATGTGCTGAAAATAAATCATGCCGATTACTTTTGAAATAGTAACCGACAAATGTGCTAAAAATAATCCATGTCGATTACCTTTGAAATGGTAACCGACGAATATGCTAAAAATAAAAATCTTGCCGATTACTTTTGAAATAGTAACCGACGAATGTGCAGAAAATAGATCATGCCGATTACTTTTGAAATAGTAACCGACAAATGTGCTGAAAATAAAAATCTTGCCGATTACTTTTGAAATAGTAACCGACGAATGTGCTGAAAATAAATCCTGCCGATTACCTTTGAAATAGCAACCGACGAATATGCTGAAAATAAAAATCTTGCCGATTACTTTTGAAATAGTAACAGACAAATGTGCTGAAAATAAAAGTCTTGCCGATTACTTATTAAATAGTAACCGACGAATGTGTTGAAAACAAAATCTTGCCGATTACTTTTGAAATAGTAACCGACGAATGTGCTGAAAATAAATCATGCCGATTACTTTTGAAATAGTAACCGACAAATGTGCAGAAAATAGATCATGCCGATTACTTTTGAAATAGTAACCGACAAATGTGCTGAAAATAAAAATCTTGCCGATTACTTTTGAAATAGTAACCGACAAATGTGCTGAAAATAAATATCTTGTCGATTACTTTTGAAATAGTAACCGACGAATGTGCTGAAAATAAAGTCTTGCCGATTACTTCTGAAATAGTAACCGACGAATATGTTGAACATAAAAATCTTGTCGATTACTTTTGAAATAGTAACCGACGAATGTGCAGAAAATAAATCTTGCCGTTTACTTTTAATATAGTAACCGACGAATATGTTGAAAATAAAAATCTTGTCAATTAATTTTAAAATAGTAACCGATAAATATGCTAAAAATAAAAATCTTGCCGATTACTTTTGTAATAGTAACCGACGAATGTGCTGAAAATAAATCCTGTCGATTACCTTTGAAATAGCAACCGACGAATATGCTGAAAATAAAAATCTTGCCGATTACTTTTGAAATAGTAACATACAAATGTGCTGAAAATAAAATTCTTGCCGATTACTTTTGAAATAGTAACCAACGAATGTGTTGAAAACAAAGTCTTGTCGATTACTTTTGATATAGTAACCGATGAATGTGCTGAAAATAAATCATGCCGATTACTTTTGAAATAGTAACCGACAAATGTGCTAAAAATAATCCATGTCGATTACCTTTGAAATGGTAACCGACGAATATGCTAAAAATAAAAATCTTGCCGATTACTTTTGAAATAGTAACCGACGAATGTGCAGAAAATAGATCATGCCGATTACTTTTGAAATAGTAACCGACAAATGTGCTGAAAATAAAAATCTTGCCGATTACTTTTGAAATAGTAACCGACGAATGTGCTGAAAATAAATCCTGCCGATTACCTTTGAAATAGCAACCGACGAATATGCTGAAAATAAAAATCTTGCCGATTACTTTTGAAATAGTAACAGACAAATGTGCTGAAAATAAAAGTCTTGCCGATTACTTATTAAATAGTAACCGACGAATGTGTTGAAAACAAAATCTTGCCGATTACTTTTGAAATAGTAACCGACGAATGTGCTGAAAATAAATCATGCCGATTACTTTTGAAATAGTAACCGACAAATGTGCAGAAAATAGATCATGCCGATTACTTTTGAAATAGTAACCGACAAATGTGCTGAAAATAAAAATCTTGCCGATTACTTTTGAAATAGTAACCGACAAATGTGCTGAAAATAAATATCTTGTCGATTACTTTTGAAATAGTAACCGACGAATGTGCTGAAAATAAAGTCTTGCCGATTACTTCTGAAATAGTAACCGACGAATATGTTGAACATAAAAATCTTGTCGATTACTTTTGAAATAGTAACCGACGAATGTGCAGAAAATAAATCTTGCCGTTTACTTTTAATATAGTAACCGACGAATATGTTGAAAATAAAAATCTTGTCAATTAATTTTAAAATAGTAACCGATAAATATGCTAAAAATAAAAATCTTGCCGATTACTTTTGTAATAGTAACCGACGAATGTGCTGAAAATAAATCCTGTCGATTACCTTTGAAATAGCAACCGACGAATATGCTGAAAATAAAAATCTTGCCGATTACTTTTGAAATAGTAACATACAAATGTGCTGAAAATAAAATTCTTGCCGATTACTTTTGAAATAGTAACCAACGAATGTGTTGAAAACAAAGTCTTGCCGATTAATTTTGATATAGTAACCGACGAATGTGCTGAAAATAAATCATGCCGATTACTTTTGAAATAGTAACCGACAAATGTGCTAAAAATAATCCATGTCGATTACCTTTGAAATGGTAACCGACGAATATGCTAAAAATAAAAATCTTGTCGATTACTTTTGAAATAGTAACCGACGAATGTGCTGAAAATAAATCATGCCGATTACTTTCGAAATAGTAAGCGACGAATATGTTGAAAATAAAAATCTTACCGATTACTTTTTAAATAGTAACCAACGAATGTACTGAAAATAAATCTTGCCGATTACTTTTGAAATAGTAACCGACAAATGTGCTGAAAATAAAAAGCTTGCCGATTACTTTTGAAATTGTAACCGACAAATGTGCTGAAAATAAAAATCTTGCCGATTACTTTTGAAATAGTAACCGACGAATGTGCTGAAAATAAAGTCTTGCCGATTACTTCTGAAATAGTAACCGACGAATATGTTGAAAATAAAAATCTTGTCGATTACTTTTGAAATAGTAACCGACGAATGTGCTGAAAATAAATCTTGCCGATTACTTTTAAAGTAGTAACGGACGAATATGTTGAAAATAAAAATCTTGTCGATTACATTTAAAATAGTAACCGACAAATATGCTAAAAATAAAATTCTTGCCGATTACTTTTGAAATAGTAACCGACGAATGTGCTGAAAATAAATCATGCCGATTACTTTTAAAATAGTAACCGACGAATATGTTGAAAATAAAAATCTTGTCGATTACTTGTGAAATAGTAACCGACGAATGTGTTGAAAACAAAGTCTTGCCGATTACTTTTGAAATAGTAACCGACGAATGTGCTGAAAATAAATCATGCCGATTACTTTTGAAATAGTAACCGACAAATATGCAGAAAATAGATCATGCCGATTACTTTTGAAATAGTAACCGACGAATATGCTGAAAATAAAAATCTTGCCGATTACTATTGAAATAGTAACCGACGAATGTGCTGAAAATAAAGTCTTGCCGATTACTTCTGAAATAGTAACCGACGAATATGTTGAAAATAAAAATCTTGTTGATTACTTTTGAAATAGTAACCGACGAATGTGCTGAAAATAAATCTTGCCGATTACTTTTAAAATAGTAACCGACAAATGTGCTAAAAATAAAAATCTTGTCGATTACTTTTGAAATAGTAACCGACGAATGTGTTGAAAACAAAGTCTTGCCGATTACTTTTGAAATAGTAACCGACGAATGTGCTGAAAATAAATCATGCCGATTACTTTTGAAATAGTAACCGACAAATGTGCAGAAAATAGATCATGCCGATTACTTTTGAAATAGTAACCGACAAATGTGCTGAAAATAAAAATCTTGCCGATTACTTTTGAAATAGTAACCGACAAATGTGCTGAAAATAAAAATCTTGCCGATTACTTTTGAAATAGTAACCGACGAATGTGCTGAAAATAAATCTTGCCGATTACTTTTGAAATAGTAACCGACGAATATGCTGAAAATAAAAATCTTGCCGATTACTTTTGAAATAGTAACCGACGAATGTACTGAAAATAAAGTCTTGCCGATTACTTCTGAAATAGTAACCGACGAATATGTTGAAAATAAAAATCTTGTCGATTACTTTTGAAATAGTAACCGACGAATGTGCTGAAAATAAATCTTGCCGATTACTTTTAAAATAGTAACCGACGAATATGTTGAAAATAAAAATCTTGTCAATTACTTTTAAAATAATAACCGATAAATATGCTAAAAATAAAAATCTTGCCGATTACTTTTGTAATAGTAACCGACGAATGTGCTGAAAATAAATCCTGCCGATTACCTTTCAAATAGCAACCGACGAATATGCTGAAAATAAAAATCTTGCCGATTACTTTTGAAATAGTAACATACAAATGTGCTGAAAATAAAAGTCTTGCCGATTACTTTTGAAATAGTAACCGACGAATGTGTTGAAAACAAAGTCTTGCCGATTACTTTTGATATAGTAACCGACGAATGTGCTGAAAATAAATCATGCCGATTACTTTTGAAATAGTAACCGACAAATGTGCTAAAAATAATCCATGTCGATTACCTTTGAAATGGTAACCGACGAATATGCTAAAAATAAAAATCTTGCCGATTACTTTTGAAATAGTAACCGACGAATGTGCAGAAAATAGATCATGCCGATTACTTTTGAAATAGTAACCGACAAATGTGCTGAAAATAAAAATCTTGCCGATTACTTTTGAAATAGTAACCGACGAATGTGCTGAAAATAAATCCTGCCGATTACCTTTGAAATAACAACCGACGAATATGCTGAAAATAAAAATCTTGCCGATTACTTTTGAAATAGTAACAGACAAATGTGCTGAAAATAAAAGTCTTGCCGATTACTTATGAAATAGTAACCGACGAATGTGTTGAAAACAAAATCTTGCCGATTACTTTTGAAATAGTAACCGACAAATGTGCTGAAAATAAAAATCTTGCCGATTACTTTTGAAATAGTAACCGACAAATGTGCAGAAAATAGATCATGCCGATTACTTTTGAAATAGTAACCGACAAATGTGCTGAAAATAAAAATCTTGCCGATTACTTTTGAAATAGTAACCGACAAATGTGCTGAAAATAAAAATCTTGCCGATTACTTTTGAAATAGTAACCGACGAATGTGCTGAAAATAAATCTTGCCGATTACTTTTGAAATAGTAACCGACGAATATGCTGAAAATAAAAATCTTGCCGATTACTTTTGAAATAGTAACCGACGAATGTGCTGAAAATAAAGTCTTGCCGATTACTTCTGAAATAGAAACCGACGAATATGTTGAAAATAAAAATCTTGTCGATTACTTTTGAAATAGTAACCGACGAATGTGCTGAAAATAAATCTTGCCGTTTACTTTTAAAATAGTAACCGACGAATATGTTGAAAATAAAAGTCTTGTCAATTACTTTTAAAATAGTAACCGATAAATATGCTAAAAATAAAAATCTTGCCGATTACTTTTGTAATAGTAACCGACGAATGTGCTGAAAATAAATCCTGCCGATTACCTTTAAAATAGCAACCGACGAATATGTTGAAAATAAAAATCTTGCCGATTACTTTTGAAATAGTAACATACAAATGTGCTGAAAATAAAAGTCTGGCCGATTACTTTTGAAATAGTAACCGACGAATGTGTTGAAAACAAAGTCTTGCCGATTACTTTTGATATAGTAACCGACGAATGTGCTGAAAATAAATCATGCCGATTACTTTTGAAATTGTAACTGACAAATGTGCTAAAAATAATCCATGTCGATTACCTTTGAAATGGTAACCGACGAATATGCTAAAAATAAAAATCTTGCCGATTACTTTTGAAATAGTAACCGACGAATGTGCAGAAAATAGATCATACCGATTACTTTTGAAATAGTAACCGACAAATGTGCTGAAAATAAAAATCTTGCCGATTACTTTTGAAATAGTAACCGACGAATGTGCTGAAAATAAATCCTGCCGATTACCTTTGAAATAGCAACCGACGAATATGCTGAAAATAAAAATCTTGCCGATTACTTTTGAAATAGTAACAGACAAATGTGCTGAAAATAAAAGTCTTGCCGATTACTTATGAAATAGTAACCGACGAATGTGTTGAAAACAAAGTCTTGCCGATTACTTTTGAAATAGTAACCGACGAATGTGCTGAAAATAAATCATGCCGATTACTTTTGAAATAGTAACCGACAAATGTGCAGAAAATAGATCATGCCGATTACTTTTGAAATAGTAACCGACAAATGTGCTGAAAATAAAAATCTTGCCGATTACTTTTGAAATAGTAACCGACAAATGTGCTGAAAATAAAAATCTTGCCGATTACTTTTGAAATAGTAACCGACGAATGTGCTGAAAATAAATCCTGCCGATTACCTTTGAAATAGCAACCGACGAATATGCTGAAAATAAAAATCTTGCCGATTACTTTTGAAATAGTAACAGACAAATGTGCTGAAAACAAAAGTCTTGCCGATTACTTATGAAATAGTAACCGACGAATGTGTTGAAAACAAAGTCTTGCCGATTACTTTTGATATAGTAACCGACGAATGTGCTGAAAATAAATCATGCCGATTACTTTTGAAATTGTAACTGACAAATGTGCTAAAAATAATCCATGTCGATTACCTTTGAAATGGTAACCGACGAATATGCTAAAAATAAAAATCTTGCCGATTACTTTTGAAATAGTAACCGACGAATGTGCAGAAAATAGATCATACCGATTACTTTTGAAATAGTAACCGACAAATGTGCTGAAAATAAAAATCTTGCCGATTACTTTTGAAATAGTAACCGACGAATGTGCTGAAAATAAATCCTGCCGATTACCTTTGAAATAGCAACCGACGAATATGCTGAAAATAAAAATCTTGCCGATTACTTTTGAAATAGTAACAGACAAATGTGCTGAAAATAAAAGTCTTGCCGATTACTTATGAAATAGTAACCGACGAATGTGTTGAAAACAATGTCTTGCCGATTACTTTTGAAATAGTAACCGACGAATGTGCTGAAAATAAATCATGCCGATTACTTTTGAAATAGTAACCGACAAATGTGCAGAAAATAGATCATGCCGATTACTTTTGAAATAGTAACCGACAAATGTGCTGAAAATAAAAATCTTGCCGATTACTTTTGAAATAGTAACCGACAAATGTGCTGAAAATAAAAATCTTGCCGATTACTTTTGAAATAGTAACCGACGAATGTGCTGAAAATAAATCCTGCCGATTACCTTTGAAATAGCAACCGACGAATATGCTGAAAATAAAAATCTTGCCGATTACTTTTGAAATAGTAACAGACAAATGTGCTGAAAACAAAAGTCTTGCCGATTACTTATGAAATAGTAACCGACGAATGTGTTGAAAACAAAGTCTTGCCGATTACTTTTGAAATAGTAACCGACGAATGTGCTGAAAATAAATCATGCCGATTACTTTTGAAATAGTAACCGACAAATGTGCAGAAAATAGATCATGCCGATTACTTTTGAAATAGTAACCGACAAATGTGCTGAAAATAAAAATCTTGCCGATTACTTTTGAAATAGTAACCGACAAATGTGCTGAAAATAAAAATCTTGCCGATTACTTTTGAAATAGTAACCGACGAATGTGCTGAAAATAAATCTTGCCGATTACTTTTGAAATAGTAACCGACGAATATGCTGAAAATAAAAATCTTGCCGATTACTTTTGAAATAGTAACCGACGAATTTGCTGAAAATAAAGTCTTGCCGATTACTTCTGAAATAGTAACCGACGAATACGTTGAAAATAAAAATCTTGTCGATTACTTTTGAAATAGTAACCGACGAATGTGCTGAAAATAAATCTTGCCGATTACTTTTAAAATAGTAACCGACAAATGTGCTAAAAATAATCCATGTCGATTACCTTTGAAATGGTAACCGACGAATATGCTAAAAATAAAAATCTTGTCGATTACTTTTGAAATAGTAACCGACGAATGTGCTGAAAATAAATCATGCCGATTACTTTCGAAATAGTAAGCGACGAATATGTTGAAAATAAAAATCTTACCGATTACTTTTAAAATAGTAACCAACGAATGTACTGAAAATAAATCTTGCCGATTACTTTTAAAATAGTAACCGACAAATGTGCTGAAAATAAAAATCTTGCCGATTACTTTTGAAATTGTAACCGACAAATGTGCTGAAAATAAAAATCTTGCCGATTACTTTTGAAATAGTAACCGACGAATATGCTGAAAATAAAAATCTTGCCGATTACTTTTGAAATAGTAACCGACGAATGTGCTGAAAATAAAGTCTTGCCGATTACTTCTGAAATAGTAACCGACGAATATGTTGAAAATAAAAATATTGTCGATTACTTTTGAAATAGTAACCGACGAATGTGCTGAAAATAAATCTTGCCGATTACTTTTGAAGTAGTAACTGACGAATATGTTGAAAATAAAAATCTTGTCGATTACTTTTAAAATAGTAACCGACAAATATGCTAAAAATAAAAATCTTGCCGATTACTTTTGAAATAGTAACCGACGAATGTGCTGAAAATAAATCATGCCGATTACTTTTAAAATAGTAACCGACGAATATGTTGAAAATAAAAATCTTGTCGATTACTTTTGAAATAGTAACCGACGAATGTGTTGAAAACAAAGTCTTGCCGATTACTTTTGAAATAGTAACCGACGAATGTGCTGAAAATAAATCATGCCGATTACTTTTGAAATAGTAACCGACAAATGTGCAGAAAATAGATCATGCCGATTACTTTTGAAATAGTAACCGACAAATGTGCTGAAAATAAAAATCTTGCCGATTACTTTTGAAATAGTAACCGACAAATGTGCTGAAAATAAAAATCTTGCCGATTACTTTTGAAATAGTAACCGACGAATGTGCTGAAAATAAATCTTGCCGATTACTTTTGAAATAGTAACCGACGAATATGCTGAAAATAAAAATCTTGCCGATTACTTTTGAAATAGTAACCGACGAATGTACTGAAAATAAAGTCTTGCCGATTACTTCTGAAATAGTAACCGACGAATATGTTGAAAATAAAAATCTTGTCGATTACTTTTGAAATAGTAACCGACGAATGTGCTGAAAATAAATCTTGCCGATTACTTTTAAAATAGTAACCGACGAATATGTTGAAAATAAAAATCTTGTCAATTACTTTTAAAATAATAACCGATAAATATGCTAAAAATAAAAATCTTGCCGATTACTTTTGTAATAGTAACCGACGAATGTGCTGAAAATAAATCCTGCCGATTACCTTTGAAATAGCAACCGACGAATATGCTGAAAATAAAAATCTTGCCGATTACTTTTGAAATAGTAACATACAAATGTGCTGAAAATAAAAGTCTTGCCGATTACTTTTGAAATAGTAACCGACGAATGTGTTGAAAACAAAGTCTTGCCGATTACTTTTGATATAGTAACCGACGAATGTGCTGAAAATAAATCATGCCGATTACTTTTGAAATAGTAACCGACAAATGTGCTAAAAATAATCCATGTCGATTACCTTTGAAATGGTAACCGACGAATATGCTAAAAATAAAAATCTTGCGGATTACTTTTGAAATAGTAACCGACGAATGTGCAGAAAATAGATCATGCCGATTACTTTTGAAATAGTAACCGACAAATGTGCTGAAAATAAAAATCTTGCCGATTACTTTTGAAATAGTAACCGACGAATGTGCTGAAAATAAATCCTGCCGATTACCTTTGAAATAACAACCGTCGAATATGCTGAAAATAAAAATCTTGCCGATTACTTTTGAAATAGTAACAGACAAATGTGCTGAAAATAAAAGTCTTGCCGATTACTTATGAAATAGTAACCGACGAATGTGTTGAAAACAAAATCTTGCCGATTACTTTTGAAATAGTAACCGACGAATGTGCTGAAAATAAATTATGCCGATTACTTTTGAAATAGTAACCGACAAATGTGCAGAAAATAGATCATGCCGATTACTTTTGAAAT
Organism: Medicago lupulina; assembly: GCA_958299785.1. Taxonomy (NCBI): domain Eukaryota; kingdom Viridiplantae; phylum Streptophyta; class Magnoliopsida; order Fabales; family Fabaceae; genus Medicago; species Medicago lupulina. Next base: position 43,803,163 of record OY283144.1, read on the forward strand.
AGTAACCGACAAATGTGCTGAAAATAAAAATCTTGCCGATTACTTTTGAAATAGTAACCGACAAATGTGCTGAAAATAAAAATCTTGCCGATTACTTTTGAAATAGTAACCGACGAATGTGCTGAAAATAAATCTTGCCGATTACTTTTGAAATAGTAACCGACGAATATGCTGAAAATAAAAATCTTGCCGATTACTTTTGAAATAGTAACCGACGAATATGCTGAAAATAAAGTCTTGCCGATTACTTCTGAAATAGTAACCGACGAATATGTTGAAAATAAAAATCTTGTCGATTACTTTTGAAATAGTAACCGACGAATGTGCTGAAAATAAATCTTGCCGTTTACTTTTAAAATAGTAACCGACGAATATGTTGAAAATAAAAGTCTTGTCAATTACTTTTAAAATAGTAACCGATAAATATGCTAAAAATAAAAATCTTGCCGATTACTTTTGTAATAGGAACCGACGAATGTGCTGAAAATAAATCCTGCCGATTACCTTTAAAATAGCAACCGACGAATATGCTGAAAATAAAAATCTTGCCGATTACTTTTGAAATAGTAACATACAAATGTGCTGAAAATAAAAGTCTGGCCGATTACTTTTGAAATAGTAACCGACGAATGTGTTGAAAACAAAGTCTTGCCGATTACTTTTGATATAGTAACCGACGAATGTGCTGAAAATTAATCATGCCGATTACTTTTGAAATAGTAACCGACAAATGTGCTAAAAATAATCCATGTCGATTACCTTTGAAATGGTAACCGACGAATATGCTAAAAATAAAAATCTTGCAGATTACTTTTGAAATAGTAACCGACGAATGTGCAGAAAATAGATCATGCCGATTACTTTTGAAATAGTAATCGACAAATGTGCTGAAAATAAAAATCTTGCCGATTACTTTTGAAATAGTAACCGACGAATGTGCTGAAAATAAATCCTGCCGATTACCTTTGAAATAACAACCGTCGAATATGCTGAAAATAAAAATCTTGCCGATTACTTTTGAAATAGTAACAGACAAATGTGCTGAAAATAAAAGTCTTGCCGATTACTTATGAAATAGTAACCGACGAATGTGTTGAAAACAAAATCTTGCCGATTACTTTTGAAATAGTAACCGACGAATGTGCTGAAAATAAATTATGCCGATTACTTTTGAAATAGTAACCGACAAATGTGCAGAAAATAGATCATGCCGATTACTTTTGAAATAGTAACCGACAAATGTGCTGAAAATAAAAATCTTGCCGATTACTTTTGAAATAGTAACCGACAAATGTGCTGAAAATAAAAATCTTGCCGATTACTTTTGAAATAGTAACCGACGAATGTGCTGAAAATAAATCTTGCCGATTACTTTTGAAATAGTAACCGACGAATATGCTGAAAATAAAAATCTTGCCGATTACTTTTGAAATAGTAACCGACGAATATACTGAAAATAAAGTCTTGCCGATTACTTCTGAAATAGTAACCGACGAATATGTTGAAAATAAAAATCTTGTCGATTACTTTTGAAATAGTAACCGACGAATGTGCTGAAAATAAATCTTGCCGTTTACTTTTAAAATAGTAACCGACGAATATGTTGAAAATAAAAGTCTTGTCAATTACTTTTAAAATAGTAACCGATAAATATGCTAAAAATAAAAATCTTGCCGATTACTTTTGTAATAGGAACCGACGAATGTGCTGAAAATAAATCCTGCCGATTACCTTTAAAATAGCAACCGACGAATATGCTGAAAATAAAAATCTTGCCGATTACTTTTGAAATAGTAACATACAAATGTGCTGAAAATAAAAGTCTGGCCGATTACTTTTGAAATAGTAACCGACGAATGTGTTGAAAACAAAGTTTTGCCGATTACTTTTGATATAGTAACCGACGAATGTGCTGAAAATAAATCATGCCGATTACTTTTGAAATAGTAACTGACAAATGTGCTAAAAATAATCCATGTCGATTACCTTTGAAATGGTAACCGACGAATATGCTAAAAATAAAAATCTTGCCGATTACTTTTGAAATAGTAACCGACGAATGTGCAGAAAATAGATCATGCCGATTACTTTTGAAATAGTAACCGACAAATTTTCTGAAAATAAAAATCTTGCCGATTACTTTTGAAATAGTAAACGACGAATGTGCTGAAAATAAATCCTGCCGATTACCTTTGAAATAGCAACCGACGAATATGCTGAAAATAAAAATCTTGCCGATTACTTTTGAAATTGTAACAGACAAATGTGCTGAAAATAAAAGTCTTGCCGATTACTTATGAAATAGTAACCGACGAATGTGTTGAAAACAAAGTCTTGCCGATTACTTTTGAAATAGTAACCGACGAATGTGCTGAAAATAAATCATGCCGATTACTTTTGAAATAGTAACCGACAAATGTGCAGAAAATAGATCATGCCGATTACTTTTGAAATAGTAACCGACAAATGTGCTGAAAATAAAAATCTTGCCGATTACTTTTGAAATAGTAACCGACAAATGTGCTGAAAATAAAAATCTTGCCGATTACTTTTGAAATAGTAACCGACGAATGTGCTGAAAATAAATCTTGCCGATTACTTTTGAAATAGTAACCGACGAATTTGCTGAAAATAAAAATCTTGTCGATTACTTTTGAAATAGTAACCGACGAATGTGCTGAAAATAAATCATGCCGATTACTTTCGAAATAGTAAGCGACGAATATGTTGAAAATAAAAATCTTACCGATTACTTTTAAAATAGTAACCAACGAATGTACTGAAAATAAATCTTGCCGATTACTTTTAAAATAGTAACCGACAAATGTGCTGAAAATAAAAATCTTGCCGATTACTTTTGAAATTGTAACCGACAAATGTGCTGAAAATAAAAATCTTGCCGATTACTTTTGAAATAGTAACCGACGAATATGCTGAAAATAAAAATCTTGCCGATTACTTTTGAAATAGTAACCGACGAATGTGCTGAAAATAAAGTCTTGCCGATTACTTCTAAAATAGTAACCGACGAATATGTTGAAAATAAAAATCTTGTCGATTACTTTTGAAATAGTAACCGACGAATGTGCTGAAATTAAATCTTGCCGTTTACTTTTAAAATAGTAACCGACGAATATGTTGAAAATAAAAATCTTGTCAATTACTTTTAAAATAGTAACCGATAAATATGCTAAAAATAAAAATCTTGCCGATTACTTTTGTAATAGTAACCGACGAATGTGCTGAAAATAAATCCTGCCGATTACCTTTGAAATAGCAACCGACGAATATGCTGAAAATAAAAATCTTGCCGATTACTTTTGAAATAGTAACATACAAATGTGCTGAAAATAAAAGTCTGGCCGATTACTTTTGAAATAGTAACCGACGAATGTGTTGAAAACAAAGTTTTGCCGATTACTTTTGATATAGTAACCGACGAATGTGCTGAAAATAAATCATGCCGATTACTTTTGAAATAGTAACTGACAAATGTGCTAAAAATAATCCATGTCGATTACCTTTGAAATGGTAACCGACGAATATGCTAAAAATAAAAATCTTGCCGATTACTTTTGAAATAGTAACCGACGAATGTGCAGAAAATAGATCATGCCGATTACTTTTGAAATAGTAACCGACAAATTTTCTGAAAATAAAAATCTTGCCGATTACTTTTGAAATAGTAAACGACGAATGTGCTGAAAATAAATCCTGCCGATTACCTTTGAAATAGCAACCGACGAATATGCTGAAAATAAAAATCTTGCCGATTACTTTTGAAATTGTAACAGACAAATGTGCTGAAAATAAAAGTCTTGCCGATTACTTATGAAATAGTAACCGACGAATGTGTTGAAAACAAAGTCTTGCCGATTACTTTTGAAATAGTAACCGACGAATGTGCTGAAAATAAATCATGCCGATTACTTTTGAAATAGTAACCGACAAATGTGCAGAAAATAGATCATGCCGATTACTTTTGAAATAGTAACCGACAAATGTGCTGAAAATAAAAATCTTGCCGATTACTTTTGAAATAGTAACCGACAAATGTGCTGAAAATAAAAATCTTGCCGATTACTTTTGAAATAGTAACCGACGAATGTGCTGAAAATAAATCTTGCCGATTACTTTTGAAATAGTAACCGACGAATTTGCTGAAAATAAAAATCTTGTCGATTACTTTTGAAATAGTAACCGACGAATGTGCTGAAAATAAATCATGCCGATTACTTTCGAAATAGTAAGCGACGAATATGTTGAAAATAAAAATCTTACCGATTACTTTTAAAATAGTAACCAACGAATGTACTGAAAATAAATCTTGCCGATTACTTTTAAAATAGTAACCGACAAATGTGCTGAAAATAAAAATCTTGCCGATTACTTTTGAAATTGTAACCGACAAATGTGCTGAAAATAAAAATCTTGCCGATTACTTTTGAAATTGTAACCGACAAATGTGCTGAAAATAAAAATCTTGCCGATTACTTTTGAAATAGTAACCGACGAATATGCTGAAAATAAAAATCTTGCCGATTACTTTTGAAATAGTAACCGACGAATGTGCTGAAAATAAAGTCTTGCCGATTACTTCTAAAATAGTAACCGACGAATATGTTGAAAATAAAAATCTTGTCGATTACTTTTGAAATAGTAACCGACGAATGTGCTGAAATTAAATCTTGCCGTTTACTTTTAAAATAGTAACCGACGAATATGTTGAAAATAAAAATCTTGTCAATTACTTTTAAAATAGTAACCGATAAATATGCTAAAAATAAAAATCTTGCCGATTACTTTTGTAATAGTAACCGACGAATGTGCTGAAAATAAATCCTGCCGATTACCTTTGAAATAGCAACCGACGAATATGCTGAAAATAAAAATCTTGCCAATTACTTTTGAAATAGTAACATACAAATGTGCTGAAAATAAAAGTCTTGCCGATTACTTTTGAAATAGTAACCGACGAATGTGTTGAAAACAAAGTCTTGCCGATTACTTTTGATATAGTAACCGACGAATGTGCTGAAAATAAATCATGCCGATTACTTTTGAAATAGTAACCGACAAATGTGCTAAAAATAATCCATGTCGATTACCTTTGAAATGGTAACCGACGAATATGCTAAAAATAAAAATCTTGCCGATTACTTTTGAAATAGTAACCGACGAATGTGCAGAAAATAGATCATGCCGATTACTTTTGAAATAGTAACCGACAAATGTGCTGAAAAATAAAAATCTTGCCGATTACTTTTGAAATAGTAACCGACGAATGTGATGAAAATAAATCCTGCCGATTACCTTTGAAATAGCAACCGACGAATATGCTGAAAATAAAAATCTTGCCGATTACTTTTGAAATAGTAACCGACAAATGTGCTGAAAATAAAAATCTTGCCGATTACTTTTGAAATAGTAACCGACGAATGTGCTGAAAACAAAGTCTTGCCGATTACTTTTGAAATAGTAACCGACAAATGTGCTGAAAATAAAAATCTTGCCGATTACTTTTGAAATAGTAACCGACGAATGTGCTGAAAATAAAAATCTTGCCGATTACTTTCGAAATAGTAACCGACGAATGTGCTGAAAATAAATCTTGCCGATTACTTTTGAAATAGTGACCGACGAATATGCTGAAAATAAAAATCTTGCCGATTACTTTTGAAATAGTAACCGACGAATGTGCTGAAAATAAAGTCTTGCCGATTACTTCTGAAATAGTAACCGACGAATATGTTGAAAATAAAAATCTTGTCGATTACTTTTGAAATAGTAACCGACGAATGTGCTGAAAATAAATCTTGCCGATTACTTTTAAAATAGTAACCTACGAATATGCTGAAAATAAAAATCTTGCCGATTACTTTTGAAATAGTAACCGACGAATGTGCTGAAAATAAATCCTGCCGATTACCTTTGAAATAGCAACCGACGAATATGCTGAAAATAAAAATCTTGCCGATTACTTTTGAAATAGTAACATACAAATGTGCTGAAAATAAAAGTCTTGCCGATTACTTTTGAAATAGTAACCGACGAATGTGTTGAAAACAAAGTCTTGCCGATTACTTTTGATATAGTAACCGACGAATGTGCTGAAAATAAATCATGCCGATTACTTTTGAAATAGTAACCGACGAATATGCTGAAAATAAAAATCTTGCCGATTACTTTTGAAATAGTAACCGACGAATGTGCTGAAAATAAAGTCTTGCCGATTACTTCTGAAATAGTAACCGACGAATATGCTGAAAATAAAAATCTTGCCGATTACTTTTGTAATAGTAACCGACGAATGTGCTGAAAATAAATCCTGCCGATTACCTTTGAAATAGCAACCGACGAATATGCTGAAAATAAAAATCTTGCCGATTACTTTTGAAATAGTAACCGACGAATGTGCTGAAAATAAATCCTGCCGATTACCTTTGAAATAGCAACCGACGAATATTCTGAAAATAAAAATCTTGCCGATTACTTTTGAAATAGTAACATACAAATGTGCTGAAAATAAAAGTCTTGCCGATTACTTTTGAAATAGTAACCGACGAATGTGTTGAAAACAAAGTCTTGCCGATTACTTTTGATATAGTAACCGACGAATGTGCTGAAAATAAATCATGCCGATTACTTTTGAAATAGTAACCGACAAATGTGCTAAAAATAATCCATGTCGATTACCTTTGAAATGGTAACCGACGAATATGCTAAAAATAAAAATCTTGCCGATTACTTTTGAAATAGTAACCGACGAATGTGCAGAAAATAGATCATGCCGATTACTTTTGAAATAGTAACCGACAAATGTGCTGAAAATAAAAATCTTGCTGATTACTTTTGAAATAGTAACCAACGAATATGCTGAAAATAAATCCTGCCGATTACCTTTGAAATAGCAACCGATGAATATGCTGAAAATAAAAATCTTGCCGATTACTTTTGAAATAGTAACAGACAAATGTGCTGAAAATAAAAGTCTTGCCGATTACTTATGAAATAGTAACCGACGAATGTGTTGAAAACAAAGTCTTTCCGATTACTTTTGAAATAGTAACCGACGAATGTGCTGAAAATAAATCTTGCCGATTACTTTTGAAATAGTAACCGACGAATATGCTGAAAATAAAAATCTTGCCGATTACTTTTGAAATAGTAACCGACGAATGTGCTGAAAATAAAGTCTTGCCGATTACTTCTGAAATAGTAACCGACGAATATGCTGAAAATAAAAATCTTGCCGATTACTTTTGTAATAGTAACCGACGAATGTGCTGAAAATAAATCCTGCCGATTACCTTTGAAATAGCAACCGACGAATATGCTGAAAATAAAAATCTTGCCGATTACTTTTGAAATAGTAACATACAAATGTGCTGAAAATAAAAGTCTTGCCGATTACTTTTGAAATAGTAACCGACGAATGTGTTGAAAACAAAGTCTTGCCGATTACTTTTGATATAGTAACCGACGAATGTGCTGAAAATAAATCATGCCGATTACTTTTGAAATAGTAACCGACAAATGTGCTAAAAATAATCCATGTCGATTACCTTTGAAATGGTAACCGACGAATATGCTAAAAATAAAAATCTTGCCGATTACTTTTGAAATAGTAACCGACGAATGTGCAGAAAATAGATCATGCCGATTACTTTTGAAATAGTAACCGACAAATGTGCTGAAAATAAAAATCTTGCTGATTACTTTTGAAATAGTAACCAAGGAATATGCTGAAAATAAATCCTGCCGATTACCTTTGAAATAGCAACCGATGAATATGCTGAAAATAAAAATCTTGCCGATTACTTTTGAAATAGTAACAGACAAATGTGCTGAAAATAAAAGTCTTGCCGATTACTTATGAAATAGTAACCGACGAATGTGTTGAAAACAAAGTCTTTCCGATTACTTTTGAAATAGTAACCGACGAATGTGCTGAAAATAAATCTTGCCGATTACTTTTGAAATAGTAACCGACGAATATGCTGAAAATAAAAATCTTGCCGATTACTTTTGAAATAGTAACCGACGAATGTGCTGAAAATAAAGTCTTGCCGATTACTTCTGAAATAGTAACCGACGAATATGCTGAAAATAAAAATCTTGCCGATTACTTTTGTAATAGTAACCGACGAATGTGCTGAAAATAAATCCTGCCGATTACCTTTGAAATAGCAACCGACGAATATGCTGAAAATAAAAATCTTGCCGATTACTTTTGAAATAGTAACATACAAATGTGCTGAAAATAAAAGTCTTGCCGATTACTTTTGAAATAGTAACCGACGAATGTGTTGAAAACAAAGTCTTGCCGATTACTTTTGATATAGTAACCGACGAATGTGCTGAAAATAAATCATGCCGATTACTTTTGAAATAGTAACCGACAAATGTGCTAAAAATAATCCATGTCGATTACATTTGAAATGGTAACCGACGAATATGCTCAAAATAAAAATCTTGACGATTACTTTTGAAATAGTAACCGACGAATGTGCAGAAAATAGATCATGCCGATTACTTTTGAAATAGTAACCGACAAATGTGCTGAAAAGAAAAATCTTGCCGATTACTTTTGAAATAGTAACCAACGAATGTGCTGAAAATAAATCCTGCCGATTACCTTTGAAATAGCAACCGACGAATATGCTGAAAATAAAAATCTTGCCGATTACTTTTGAAATAGTAACAGACAAATGTGCTGAAAATAAAAGTCTTGCCGATTACTTTTGAAATAGTAACCGACGAATATGCTGAAAATAAAAATCTTGCCGATTACTTATGAAATAGTAACCGACGAATGTGCTAAAAATAAAAATCTTGCCGATTACCTTTGAAATAGTAACCGATGAACATGCTGAAAATAAAAATCTTGCCGATTACTTTTGAAATAGTAACCGACGAATATGCTGAAAATAAAAATCTTGCCGATTACTTTTGAAATAGTAACCGACGAATGTGCTGAAAATAGCATATTCGTCGGTTACTATTTCAAAGGTAATCGGCAAGATTTTTATTTTCAGCATATTCGTCGGTGACTATTTCAAAAGTAATCGGCATGATTTATTTTCAGCACATTCGTCAGGTTATTATTTCAAAAGTAATCAGCAAGACTTTTATTTTCAGCACATTTGTCGGTTACTATTTCAAAAGTAATTGGCATGATTTATTTTCAGCACATTTGTCGGTTACTATTTCAAAAGTAATCGGCAAGACATTATATTCAACACATTCGTCGGTTACTATTTCAAAAGTAATCGGCATGATCTATTTTCTGCACATTCGTCGGTTACTATTTCAAAAGTAATCAGCAAAATTTTTATATTCAGCATATTCGTCGGTTACTATTTCAAAGGTAATCGGCAAGATTTATTTTCAGCACATTCGTCGGTTACTATTTCTAAAGTAATCGGCAAGATTTTTATTTTTAGCATATTTGTCTGTTACTATTTTAGAATTAATCGGCAAGACTATATTTTCAGCACATTCGTCGGTTACTATTTCAAAAGTAATCGGCAAGACTTTATTTTCAGCACATTCGTCGGTTACTATTTCAATAGTAATCGCCAAGATTTTTATTTTCAGCATGTACGTCGGTTACTATTTCAAAAGTAATCGGCAAGATTTTTATTTTCAGCATATTTGTCGGTTACTATTTTAAAAGTAATCGGCAAGACTTTATTTTCATCACATTCGTCGGTTACTATTTCAAAAGTAATCGGAAAGATTTTTATTTTCAACATATTCGTCGGTTACTATTTCAAAAGTAATCGGCAAAGACTTTATTTTCGGCACATTCATTGGTTACTTTTTTAAAAGTAATCGGTAAGATTTTTATTTCCAACATATTCATCGCTTACTATTTCGAAAGTAATCAGCATGATTTATTTTCAGCACATTCGTCGATTACTATTTCAAAAGTAATCGGCATGATTTTTATTTTCAGCATATTGGTCGGTGACTATTTCAAAAGTAATCGGCAAGATTTTTATTTTCAGCATATTCGTCGGTTACTATTTCAAAAGTAATCGGCAAGATTTTTATTTTCAACATATTTGTCGGTTACTATTTCAAAAGTAATCGGCAAGACTTTATTTTCAGCACATTCATTGGTTACTTTTTTAAAAGTAATCGGTAAGATTTTTATTTCCAACATATTCATCGCTTACTATTTCAAAAGTAATCAGCATGATTTATTTTCAGCACATTCGTCGGTTACTATTTCAAAAGTAATCGGCAAGATTTTTATTTTCAGCATATTGGTCGGTGACTATTTCAAAAGTAATCGACAAGATTTTTATATTCAGCATATTTGTCGGTTACTTTTTCAAAAGTAATCGGCAAGATTTTTATTTTCAGCATATTTGTCGGTTACTATTTTAAAAGTAATCGACAAGATTTTTATTTTCAACATATTCGTCGGTTACTATTTCAAAAGTAATCGGCAAGACTTTATTTTCAGCATATTCGTTGTTACTATTTCAAAAGTAATCGGTATGATTTTTATTTTCAAAATATTCGTCGCTTACTATTTCAAAAGTAATCGGCATGATTTATTTTCAGCACATTCGTCGGTTACTATTTCAAAAGTAATCGACAAGATTTATTTTCAGCACATATTATTCGGTTACTATTTCAAAAGTTATCGGCAAGACTTTATTTTCAGCACATTCGTTGGTTACTATTTCAAAAGTAATCGGTGAGATTTTTATTTTCAAGATATTCGTCACTTACTATTTCCAAAGTAATCGGCATGATTTATTTTCAGCACATTCGTCGGTTACTATTTCAAAAGTAATCGGCAAGATTTATTTTCAGTACATTCGTTGGTTACTATTTTAAATGTAATCGGTAAGATTTTTATTTTCAACATATTCGTCGCTTACTATTTCGAAAGTAATCGGCATGATCTATTTTCAGCACATTCGTCGGTTACTATTTCAAAAGTAATCAGCAAGATTTTTATTTTCAACATATTCGTCGGTGACTATTTCAAAAGTAATCGGCATGATTTATTTTCAGCACATTCGTCAGGTTACTATTTCAAAAGTAATCGGCAAGACTTTTATTTTCAGCACATTTGTCGGTTACTATTTCAATAGTAATTGGCATGATTTATTTTCCGGACATTTGTCGGTTACTATTTCAAAAGTAATCGGCAAGACTTTATATTCAACACATTCGTCGGTTACTATTTCAAAAGTAATCGGCATGATCTATTTTCTGCACATTCGTCGGTTACTATTTCAAAAGTAATCAGCAAAATTTTTATATTCAGCATATTCGTCGGTTACTATTTCAAAGGTAATCGGCAAGATTTATTTTCAGCACATTCGTCGGTTACTATTTCAAAAGTAATCGGCAAGATTTTTATTTTTAGCATATTTGTCTGTTACAATTTTAGAATTAATCGGCAAGACTATATTTTCAGCACATTCGTCGGTTACTATTTCAAAAGTAATCGGCAAGACTTTATTTTCAGCACATTCGTCGGTTACTATTTCAATAGTAATCGGCAAGATTTTTATTTTCAGCATGTACGTCGGTTACTATTTCAAAAGTAATCGGCACGATTTTTATTTTCAGCATATTTTTCTGTTACTATTTTAAAAGTAATCGGCAAGACTTTATTTTCAGCACATTCGTCGGTTACTATTTCAAAAGTAATCGGAAAGATTTTTATTTTCAACATATTCGTCGGTTACTATTTCAAAAGTAATCGGCAAAGACTTTATTTTCGGCACATTCATTGGTTACTTTTTTAAAAGTAATCGGTAAGATTTTTATTTCCAACATATTCATCGCTTACTATTTCAAAAGTAATCAGCATGATTTATTTTCAGCACATTCGTCGATTACTATTTCAAAAGTAATCGGCATGATTTTTATTTTCAGCATATTGGTCGGTGACTATTTCAAAGGTAATCGGCAAGATTTTTATTTTCAGCATATTCGTCGGTTACTATTTCAAAAGTAATCGGCAAGATTTTTATTTTCAACATATTCGTCGGTTACTATTTCAAAAGTAATCGGCAAGACTTTATTTTCAGCACATTCATTGGTTACTTTTTTAAAAGTAATCGGTAAGATTTTTATTTCCAACATATTCATCGCTTACTATTTCAAAAGTAATCAGCATGATTTATTTTCAGCACATTCGTCGGTTACTATTTCAAAAGTAATCGGCAAGATTTTTATTTTCAGCATATTGGTCGGTGACTATTTCAAAAGTAATCGACAAGATTTTTATATTCAGCATATTTGTCGGTTACTTTTTCAAAAGTAATCGGCAAGATTTTTATTTTCAGCATATTTGTCGGTTACTATTTTAAAAGTAATCGACAAGATTTTTATTTTCAACATATTCGTCGGTTACTATTTCAAAAGTAATCGGCAAGACTTTATTTTCAGCATATTCGTTGTTACTATTTCAAAAGTAATCGGTATGATTTTTATTTTCAAAATATTCGTCGCTTACTATTTCAAAAGTAATCGGCATGATTTATTTTCAGCACATTCGTCGGTTACTATTTCAAAAGTAATCGGCAAGATTTATTTTCAGCACATATTATTCGGTTACTATTTCAAAAGTTATCGGCAAGACTTTATTTTCAGCACATTCGTTGGTTACTATTTCAAAAGTAATCGGTGAGATTTTTATTTTCAAGATATTCGTCACTTACTATTTCCAAAGTAATCGGCATGATTTATTTTCAGCACATTCGTCGGTTACTATTTCAAAAGTAATCGGCAAGATTTATTTTCAGTACATTCGTTGGTTACTATTTTAAATGTAATCGGTAAGATTTTTATTTTCAACATATTCGTCGCTTACTATTTCGAAAGTAATCGGCATGATCTATTTTCAGCACATTCGTCGGTTACTATTTCAAAAGTAATCGGCAAGATTTTTATTTTCAACATATTCGTCGGTGACTATTTCAAAAGTAATCGGCATGATTTATTTTCAGCACATTCGTCAGGTTACTATTTCAAAAGTAATCGGCAAGACTTTTATTTTCAGCACATTTGTCGGTTACTATTTCAATAGTAATTGGCATGATTTATTTTCAGGACATTTGTCGGTTACTATTTCAAAAGTAATCGGCAAGACTTTATATTCAACACATTCGTCGGTTACTATTTCAAAAGTAATCGGCATGATCTATTTTCTGCACATTCGTCGGTTACTATTTCAAAAGTAATCAGCAAAATTTTTATATTCAGCATATTCGTCGGTTACTATTTCAAAGGTAATCGGCAAGATTTATTTTCAGCACATTCGTCGGTTACTATTTCAAAAGTAATCGGCAAGATTTTTATTTTTAGCATATTCGTCGGTTACTATTTCAAAAGTAATCGGCAAAGACTTTATTTTCGGCACATTCATTGGTTACTTTTTTAAAAGTAATCGGTAAGATTTTTATTTCCAACATATTCATCGCTTACTATTTCAAAAGTAATCAGCATGATTTATTTTCAGCACATTCGTCGATTACTATTTCAAAAGTAATCGGCATGATTTTTATTTTCAGCATATTGGTCGGTGACTATTTCAAAAGTAATCGGCAAGATTTTTATTTTCAGCATATTCGTCGGTTACTATTTCAAAAGTAATCGGCAAGATTTTTATTTTCAACATATTCGTCGGTTACTATTTCAAAATTAATCGGCAAGACTTTATTTTCAGCACATTCATTGGTTACTTTTTAAAAAGTAATCGGTAAGATTTTTATTTCCAACATATTCATCGCTTACTATTTCAAAAGTAATCAGCATGATTTATTTTCAGCACATTCGTCGGTTACTATTTCAAAAGTAATCGGCAAGATTTTTATTTTCAGCATATTGGTCGGTGACTATTTCAAAAGTAATCGACAAGATTTTTATATTCAACATATTTGTCGGTTACTTTTTCAAAAGTAATCGGCAAGATTTTTATTTTCAGCATATTTGTCGGTTACTATTTTAAAAGTAATCGACAAGATTTTTATTTTCAACATATTCGTCGGTTACTATTTCAAAAGTAATCGGCAAGACTTTATTTTCAGCATATTCGTTGTTACTATTTCAAAAGTAATCGGTATGATTTTTATTTTCAAAATATTCGTCGCTTACTATTTCAAAAGTAATCGGCATGATTTATTTTCAGCACATTCGTCGGTTACTATTTCAAAAGTTATCGGCAAGACTTTATTTTCAGCACATTCGTTGGTTCCTATTTCAAAAGTAATCGGTGAGATTTTTATTTTCAAGATATTCGTCACTTACTATTTCCAAAGTAATCGGCATGATTTATTTTCAGCACATTCGTCGGTTACTATTTCAAAAGTAATCGGCAAGATTTATTTTCAGTACATTCGTTGGTTACTATTTTAAATGTAATCGGTAAGATTTTTATTTTCAACATATTCGTCGCTTACTATTTCGAAAGTAATCGGCATGATCTATTTTCAGCACATTCGTCGGTTACTATTTCAAAAGTAATCGGCAAGATTTTTATTTTCAACATATTCGTCGGTGACTATTTCAAAAGTAATCGGCATGATTTATTTTCAGCACATTCGTCAGGTTACTATTTCAAAAGTAATCGGCAAGACTTTTATTTTCAGCACATTTGTCGGTTACTATTTCAATAGTAATTGGCATGATTTATTTTCAGGACATTTGTCGGTTACTATTTCAAAAGTAATCGGCAAGACTTTATATTCAACACATTCGTCGGTTACTATTTCAAAAGTAATCGGCATGATCTATTTTCTGCACATTCGTCGGTTACTATTTCAAAAGTAATCAGCAAAATTTTTATATTCAGCATATTCGTCGGTTACTATTTCAAAGGTAATCGGCAAGATTTATTTTCAGCACATTCGTCGGTTACTATTTCAAAAGTAATCGGCAAGATTTTTATTTTTAGCATATTCGTCGGTTACTATTTCAAAAGTAATCGGCAAAGACTTTATTTTCGGCACATTCATTGGTTACTTTTTTAAAAGTAATCGTTAAGATTTTTATTTCCAACATATTCATCGCTTACTATTTCAAAAGTAATCAGCATGATTTATTTTCAGCACATTCGTCGATTACTATTTCAAAAGTAATCGGCATGATTTTTATTTTCAGCATATTGGTCGGTGACTATTTCAAAAGTAATCGGCAAGATTTTTATTTTCAGCATATTCGTCGGTTACTATTTCAAAAGTAATCGGCAAGATTTTTATTTTCAACATATTCGTCGGTTACTATTTCAAAATTAATCGGCAAGACTTTATTTTCAGCACATTCATTGGTTACTTTTTAAAAAGTAATCGGTAAGATTTTTATTTCCAACATATTCATCGCTTACTATTTCAAAAGTAATCAGCATGATTTATTTTCAGCACATTCGTCGGTTACTATTTCAAAAGTAATCGGCAAGATTTTTATTTTCAGCATATTGGTCGGTGACTATTTCAAAAGTAATCGACAAGATTTTTATATTCAACATATTTGTCGGTTACTTTTTCAAAAGTAATCGGCAAGATTTTTATTTTCAGCATATTTGTCGGTTACTATTTTAAAAGTAATCGACAAGATTTTTATTTTCAACATATTCGTCGGTTACTATTTCAAAAGTAATCGGCAAGACTTTATTTTCAGCATATTCGTTGTTACTATTTCAAAAGTAATCGGTATGATTTTTATTTTCAAAATATTCGTCGCTTACTATTTCAAAAGTAATCGGCATGATTTATTTTCAGCACATTCGTCGGTTACTATTTCAAAAGTTATCGGCAAGACTTTATTTTCAGCACATTCGTTGGTTCCTATTTCAAAAGTAATCGGTGAGATTTTTATTTTCAAGATATTCGTCACTTACTATTTCCAAAGTAATCGGCATGATTTATTTTCAGCACATTCGTCGGTTACTATTTCAAAAGTAATCGGCAAGATTTATTTTCAGTACATTCGTTGGTTACTATTTTAAATGTAATCGGTAAGATTTTTATTTTCAACATATTCGTCGCTTACTATTTCGAAAGTAATCGGCATGATCTATTTTCAGCACATTCGTCGGTTACTATTTCAAAAGTAATCGGCAAGATTTTTATTTTCAACATATTCGTCGGTGACTATTTCAAAAGTAATCGGCATGATTTATTTTCAGCACATTCGTCAGGTTACTATTTCAAAAGTAATCGGCAAGACTTTTATTTTCAGCACATTTGTCAGTTACTATTTCAATAGTAATTGGCATGATTTATTTTCAGGACATTTGTCGGTTACTATTTCAAAAGTAATCGGCAAGACTTTATATTCAACACATTCGTCGGTTACTATTTCAAAAGTAATCGGCATGATCTATTTTCTGCACATTCGTCGGTTACTATTTCAAAAGTAATCAGCAAAATTTTTATATTCAGCATATTCGTCGGTTACTATTTCAAAGGTAATCGGCAAGATTTATTTTCAGCACATTCGTCGGTTACTATTTCAAAAGTAATCGGCAAGACTTTATTTTCAGCACATTCGTCGGTTACTATTTCAATAGTAATCGGCAAGATTTTTATTTTCAGCATGTACGTCGGTTACTATTTCAAAAGTAATCGGCACGATTTTTATTTTCAGCATATTTGTCGGTTACTATTTTAAAAGTAATCGGCAAGACTTTATTTTCAGCACATTCGTCGGTTACTATTTCAAAAGTAGTCGGCAAGATTTTTATTTTCAACATATTCGTCGGTTACTATTTCAAAAGTAATCGGCAAGACTTTATTTTCAGCATATTCGTTGTTACTATTTCAAAAGTAATCGGTAAGATTTTTATTTTCAAAATATTCGTCGCTTACTATTTCAAAAGTAATCGGCATGATTTATTTTCAGCACATTCGTCGGTTACTATTTCAAAAGTAATCGGCAAGATTTATTTTCAGCACATATTATTCGGTTACTATTTCAAAAGTTATCAGCAAGACTTTATTTTCAGCACATTCGTTGGTTACTATTTCAAAAGTAGTCGGTAAGATTTTTATTTTCAAGATATTCGTCACTTACTATTTCCAAAGTAATCGACATGATTTATTTTCAGCACATTCGTCGGTTACTATTTCAAAAGTAATCGGCAACATTTATTTTCAGTACATTCGTTGGTTACTATTTTAAAAGTAATCGGTAAGATTTTTCTTTTCAACATATTCGTCGCTTACTATTTCGAAAGTAATCGGCATGATTTATTTTCAGCACATTCCTCGGTTACTATCTCAAAAGTAACCGGCAAGATTTTTATTTTCAGCATATTCGTCGGTGACTATTTCAAAAGTAATCGGCATGATTTATTTTCAGCACATTCGTCAGGTTACTATTTCAAAAGTAATCGGCAAGACTTTTATTTTCAGCACATTTGTCGGTTACTATTTCAATAGTAATTGGCATGATTTATTTTCAGCACATTTGTCGGTTACTATTTCAAAAGTAATCGGCAAGACTTTATATTCAACACATTCGTCGGTTACTATTTCAAAAGTAATCGGCATGATCTATTTTCTGCACATTCGTTGGTTATTATTTCAAAAGTAATCAGCAAAAATTTTATATTCAGCATATTTGTCGGTTACTATTTCAAAGGTAATCGGCAAGATTTATTTTCAGCACATTCGTCGGTTACTATTTCAAAAGTAATCGGCAAGATTTTTATTTTTAGCATATTTGTCTGTTACTATTTTAGAATTAATCGGCAAGACTATATTTTCAGCACATTCGTCGGTTACTATTTCAAAAGTAATCGGCAAGACTTTATTTTCAGCACATTCGTCGGTTACTATTTCAATAGTAATCGGCAAGATTTTTATTTTCAGCATGTACGTCGGTTACTATTTCAAAAGTAATCGGCACGATTTTTATTTTCAGCATATTTGTCGGTTACTATTTTAAAAGTAATCGGCAAGACTTTATTTTCAGCACATTCGTCGGTTACTATTTCAAAAGTAATCGGCAAGATTTTTATTTTCAACATATTCGTCGGTAACTATTTCAAAAGTAATCGGCAAGACTTTATTTTCAACACATTCATTGGTTACTTTTTTAAAATTAATCGGTAAGATTTTTATTTCCAACATATTCATCGCTTACTATTTCAAAAGTAATCAGCATGATTTATTTTCAGCACATTCGTCGGTTACTATTTCAAAAGTAATCGGCATGATTTTTATTTTCAGCATATTGGTCGGTGACTATTTCAAAAGTAATCGGCAAGATTTTTATTTTCAGCATATTTGTCGGTTACTTTTTCAAAAGTAATCGGCAAGATTTTTATTTTCAACATGTACGTCGGTTACTATTTCAAAAGTAATCGGCAAGATTTTTATTTTCAGCATATTTGTCGGTTACTATTTTAAAAGTAATCGGCAAGACTTTATTTTCATCATATTCGTCGGTTACTATTTCAAAAGTAATCGGCAAGATTTTTATTTTCAACATATTCGTCGGTTACTATTTCAAAAGTAATCGGCAAAGACTTTATTTTCGGCACATTCATTGGTTACTTTTTTAAAACTAATCGGTAAGATTTTTATTTCCAACATATCCATCGCTAACTATTTCAAAAGTAATCAGCATGATTTATTTTCAGCACATTCGTCGGTTACTATTTCAAAAGTAATCGGCATGATTTTTATTTTCAGCATATTGGTCGGTGACTATTTCAAAAGTAATCGGCAAGATTTTTATTTTCAGCATATTCGTCGGTTACTATTTCAAAAGTAATCGGCAAGATTTTTATTTTCAACATATTCGTCGGTTACTATTTCAAAATAATCGGCAAGACTTTATTTTCAGCACATTCATTGGTTACTTTTTTAAAAGTAATCGGTAAGATTTTTATTTCCAACATATTCATCGCTTACTATTTCAAAAGTAATCAGCATGATTTATTTTCAGCACATTCGTCGGTTACTATTTCAAAAGTAATCGGCAAGATTTTTATTTTCAGCATATTGGTCGGTGACTATTTCAAAAGTAATCGGCAAGATTTTTATATTCAGCATATTTGTCGGTTACTTTTTCAAAAGTAATCGGCAAGATTTTTATTTTCAGCATATTTGTCGGTTATTATTTAAAAAGTAATCGACAAGATTTTTATTTTCAACATATTCGTCGGTTACTATTTCAAAAGTAATCGGCAAGACTTTATTTTTAGCATATTCGTTGTTACTATTTCAAAAGTAATCGGTAAGATTTTTATTTTCAAAATATTCGTCGCTTACTATTTCAAAAGTAATCGGCATGATTTATTTTCAGCACATTCGTCGGTTACTATTTCAAAAGTAATCGGCAAGATTTATTTTCAGCACATATTATTCGGTTACTATTTCAAAAGTTATCGGCAAGACTTTATTTTCAGCACATTCGTCGGTTACTATTTCAAAAGTAATCGGCAAGACTTTATTTTCAGCACATTCGTCGGTTACTATTTCAATAGTAATCGGCAAGATTTTTATTTTCAGCATGTACGTCGGTTACTATTTCAAAAGTAATCGGCACGATTTTTATTTTCAGCATATTTGTCGGTTACTATTTTAAAAGTAATCGGCAAGACTTTATTTTCAGCACATTCGTCGGTTACTATTTCAAAAGTAGTCGGCAAGATTTTTATTTTCAACATATTCGTCGGTTACTATTTCAAAAGTAATCGGCAAGACTTTATTTTCAGCATATTCGTTGTTACTATTTCAAAAGTAATCGGTAAGATTTTTATTTTCAAAATATTCGTCGCTTACTATTTCAAAAGTAATCGGCATGATTTATTTTCAGCACATTCGTCGGTTACTATTTCAAAAGTAATCGGCAAGATTTATTTTCAGCACATATTATTCGGTTACTATTTCAAAAGTTATCAGCAAGACTTTATTTTCAGCACATTCGTTGGTTACTATTTCAAAAGTAGTCGGTAAGATTTTTATTTTCAAGATATTCGTCACTTACTATTTCCAAAGTAATCGACATGATTTATTTTCAGCACATTCGTCGGTTACTATTTCAAAAGTAATCGGCAACATTTATTTTCAGTACATTCGTTGGTTACTATTTTAAAAGTAATCGGTAAGATTTTTCTTTTCAACATATTCGTCGCTTACTATTTCGAAAGTAATCGGCATGATTTATTTTCAGCACATTCCTCGGTTACTATCTCAAAAGTAACCGGCAAGATTTTTATTTTCAGCATATTCGTCGGTGACTATTTCGAAAGTAATCGGCATGATTTATTTTCAGCACATTCGTCAGGTTACTATTTCAAAAGTAATCGGCAAGACTTTTATTTTCAGCACATTTGTCGGTTACTATTTCAATAGTAATTGGCATGATTTATTTTCAGCACATTTGTCGGTTACTATTTCAAAAGTAATCGGCAAGACTTTATATTCAACACATTCGTCGGTTACTATTTCAAAAGTAATCGGCATGATCTATTTTCTGCACATTCGTTGGTTACTATTTCAAAAGTAATCAGCAAAAATTTTATATTCAGCATATTTGTCGGTTACTATTTCAAAGGTAATCGGCAAGATTTATTTTCAGCACATTCGTCGGTTACTATTTCAAAAGTAATCGGCAAGATTTTTATTTTTAGCATATTTGTCTGTTACTATTTTAGAATTAATCGGCAAGACTATATTTTCAGCACATTCGTCGGTTACTATTTCAAAAGTAATCGGCAAGACTTTATTTTCAGCACATTCGTCGGTTACTATTTCAATAGTAATCGGCAAGATTTTTATTTTCAGCATGTACGTCGGTTACTATTTCAAAAGTAATCGGCACGATTTTTATTTTCAGCATATTTGTCGGTTACTATTTTAAAAGTAATCGGCAAGACTTTATTTTCAGCACATTCGTCGGTTACTATTTCAAAAGTAATCGGCAAGATTTTTATTTTCAACATATTCGTCGGTAACTATTTCAAAAGTAATCGGCAAGACTTTATTTTCAACACATTCATTGGTTACTTTTTTAAAATTAATCGGTAAGATTTTTATTTCCAACATATTCATCGCTTACTATTTCAAAAGTAATCAGCATGATTTATTTTCAGCACATTCGTCGGTTACTATTTCAAAAGTAATCGGCATGATTTTTATTTTCAGCATATTGGTCGGTGACTATTTCAAAAGTAATCGGCAAGATTTTTATTTTCAGCATATTTGTCGGTTACTTTTTCAAAAGTAATCGGCAAGATTTTTATTTTCAACATGTACGTCGGTTACTATTTCAAAAGTAATCGGCAAGATTTTTATTTTCAGCATATTTGTCGGTTACTATTTTAAAAGTAATCGGCAAGACTTTATTTTCATCACATTCGTCGGTTACTATTTCAAAAGTAATCGGCAAGATTTTTATTTTCAACATATTCGTCGGTTACTATTTCAAAAGTAATCGGCAAAGACTTTATTTTCGGCACATTCATTGGTTACTTTTTTAAAACTAATCGGTAAGATTTTTATTTCCAACATATCCATCGCTAACTATTTCAAAAGTAATCAGCATGATTTATTTTCAGCACATTCGTCGGTTACTATTTCAAAAGTAATCGGCATGATTTTTATTTTCAGCATATTGGTCGGTGACTATTTCAAAAGTAATCGGCAAGATTTTTATTTTCAGCATATTCGTCGGTTACTATTTCAAAAGTAATCGGCAAGATTTTTATTTTCAACATATTCGTCGGTTACTATTTCAAAATAATCGGCAAGACTTTATTTTCAGCACATTCATTGGTTACTTTTTTAAAAGTAATCGGTAAGATTTTTATTTCCAACATATTCATCGCTTACTATTTCAAAAGTAATCAGCATGATTTATTTTCAGCACATTCGTCGGTTACTATTTCAAAAGTAATCGGCAAGATTTTTATTTTCAGCATATTGGTCGGTGACTATTTCAAAAGTAATCGGCAAGATTTTTATATTCAGCATATTTGTCGGTTACTTTTTCAAAAGTAATCGGCAAGATTTTTATTTTCAGCATATTTGTCGGTTATTATTTAAAAAGTAATCGACAAGATTTTTATTTTCAACATATTCGTCGGTTACTATTTCAAAAGTAATCGGCAAGACTTTATTTTTAGCATATTCGTTGTTACTATTTCAAAAGTAATCGGTAAGATTTTTATTTTCAAAATATTCGTCGCTTACTATTTCAAAAGTAATCGGCATGATTTATTTTCAGCACATTCGTCGGTTACTATTTCAAAAGTAATCGGCAAGATTTATTTTCAGCACATATTATTCGGTTACTATTTCAAAAGTTATCGGCAAGACTTTATTTTCAGCACATTCGTTGGTTACTATTTCAAAAGTAATCGGTAAGATTTTTATTTTCAAGATATTCGTCACTTACTATTTCCAAAGTAATCGGCATGATTTATTTTCAGCACATTTGTCGGTTACTATTTCAAAAGTAATCGGCAAGATTTATTTTCAGTACATTCGTTGGTTGATATTTTAAAAGTAATCGGTAAGATTTTTATTTTCAACATATTCGTCGCTTACTATTTCGAAAGTAATCGGCATGATTTATTTTCAGCACATTCGTCGGTTACTATTTCAAAAGTAATCGGCAAGATTTTTATTTTCAGCATATTCGTCGGTGACTATTTCAAAAGTAATCGGCATGATTTATTTTCAGCACATTCGTCGGTTACTACTTCAAAGGTAATCGGCATGATCTATTTTCTGCACATTCGTCGGTTACTATTTCAAAAGTAATCAGCAAAATTTTTATATTCAGCATATTCGTCGGTTACTATTTCAAAGGTAATCGGCAAGATTTATTTTCAGCACATTCGTCGGTTACTATTTCAAAAGTAATCGGCAAGATTTTTATTTTTAGCATATTTGTCTGTTACTATTTTAGAATTAATCGGCAAGACTATATTTTCAGCACATTCGTCGGTTACTATTTCAAAAGTAATCGGCAAGACCTTATTTTCAGCACATTCGTCGGTTACTATTTCAATAGTAATCGGCAAGATTTTTATTTTCAGCATGTACGTCGGTTACTATTTCAAAACTAATCGGCACGATTTTTATTTTCAGCATATTTGACGGTTACTATTTTAAAAGTAATCGGCAAGACTTTATTTTCAGCACATTCGTCGGTTACTATTTCAAAAGTAATCGGCAAGATTTTTATTTTCAACATATTCGTCGGTTACTATTTCAAAAGTAATCGGCAAGACTTTATTTTCAGCACATTCATTGGTTACTTTTTTAAAAGTAATCGGTAAGATTTTTATTTCCAACATATTCATCGCTTACTATTTCAAAAGTAATCAGCATGATTTATTTTCAGCACATTCGTCGGTTACTATTTCAAAAGTAATCGGCATGATTTTTATTTTCAGCATATTGGTCGGTGACTATTTCAAAAGTAACCGGCAAGATTTTTATTTTCAGCATATTTGTCGGTTACTTTTTCAAAAGTAATCGGCAAGATTTTTATTTTCAGCATGTTCATCGGTTACTATTTCAAAGGTAATCGGCAAGATTTTTATTTTTAGCACATTCGTCGGTTACTATTTCAAAAGTATTCGGCAAGATTTTTATTTTCAACATATTCGTCGGTTACTATTTCAAAAGTAATCGGCAAGACTTTATTTTCAGCACATTCATTGGTTACTTTTTTAAAAGTAATCGGTAAGATTTTTATTTCCAACATATTCGTCGCTTACTATTTCAAAAGTAATCAGCATGATTTATTATCAGCACATTCGTCGGTTACTATTTCAAAAGTAATCGGCAAGATTTTTATTTTCAGCATATTCGTCGGTGACTATTTCAAAAGTAATCGGCAAGATTTTTATTTTCAGCATATTTGTCGGTTACTGTTTTAAAAGTAATCGACAAGATTTTTATTTTCAACATATTCATCGGTTACTATTTCAAAAGTAATCGGCATGATTTATTTTCAGCACATTCGTCGGTTACTATTTCAAAAGTAATCGGCAAGATTTATTTTCAGCACATATTCGTTGGTTACTATTTCAAAAGTAATGGGCAAGACTTTATTTTCAGCACATTCGTCGGTTACTATTTCAAAAGTAATCGGCAAGATTTTTATTTTCAACATATTCGTCGGTTACTATTTCAAAAGTAATGGGCAAAGACTTTATTTTCAGCACATTCATTGGTTACTTTTTTAAAAGTAATCGGTAAGATTTTTATTTCCAACATATTCATCGCTTACTATTTCAAAAGTAATCAGCATGATTTATTTTCAGCACATTCGTCGGTTACTATTTCAAAAGTAATCGGCAAGATTTTTATTTTCAGCATATTCGTCGGTGACTATTTCAAAAGTAACCGGCAAGATTTTTATTTTCAGCATATTTGTCGGTTACTTTTTCAAAAGTAATCGGCAAGATTTTTATTTTCAGCATGTTCATCGGTTACTATTTCAAAGGTAATCGGCAAGATTTTTATTTTTAGCACATTCGTCGGTTACTATTTCAAAAGTATTCGGCAAGATTTTTATTTTCAACATATTCGTCGGTTACTATTTCAAAAGTAATCGGCAAGACTTTATTTTCAGCACATTCATTGGTTACTTTTTTAAAAGTAATCGGTAAGATTTTTATTTCCAACATATTCGTCGCTTACTATTTCAAAAGTAATCAGCATGATTTATTATCAGCACATTCGTCGGTTACTATTTCAAAAGTAATCGGCAAGATTTTTATTTTCAGCATATTCGTCGGTGACTATTTCAAAAGTAATCGGCAAGATTTTTATTTTCAGCATATTTGTCGGTTACTGTTTTAAAAGTAATCGACAAGATTTTTATTTTCAACATATTCATCGGTTACTATTTCAAAAGTAATCGGCATGATTTATTTTCAGCACATTCGTCGGTTACTATTTCAAAAGTAATCGGCAAGATTTATTTTCAGCACATATTCGTTGGTTACTATTTCAAAAGTAATGGGCAAGACTTTATTTTCAGCACATTCGTCGGTTACTATTTCAAAAGTAATCGGCAAGATTTTTATTTTCAACATATTCGTCGGTTACTATTTCAAAAGTAATGGGCAAAGACTTTATTTTCAGCACATTCATTGGTTACTTTTTTAAAAGTAATCGGTAAGATTTTTATTTCCAACATATTCATCGCTTACTATTTCAAAAGTAATCAGCATGATTTATTTTCAGCACATTCGTCGGTTACTATTTCAAAAGTAATCGGCATGATTTTTATTTTCAGCATATTGGTCGGTGGCTATTTCAAAAGTAATCGGCAAGATTTTTATTTTTAGCATATTCGTCGGTTACTATTTCAAAAGTAATCGGCAAGATTTTTATTTTCAACATATTCGTCGGTTACTATTTCAAAAGTAATCGGCAAGACTTTATTTTCAGCACATTCATTGGTTACTTTTTTAAAATTAATCGGTAAGATTTTTATTTCCAACATATTCATCGCTTACTATTTCAAAAGTAATCAGCATGATTTATTTTCAGCACATTCGTCGGTTACTATTTCAAAAGTAATCGGCAAGATTTTTATTTTCAGCATATTGGTTGGTGACTATTTCAAAAGTATTCGGCAAGATTTTTATATTCAGCATATTTGTCGGTTAGTTTTTCAAAAGTAATCGGCAAGATTTTTATTTTCAGCATATTTGTCAGTTACTATTTTAAAAGTAATCGACAAGATTTTTATTTTCAACATATTCGTCGGTTACTATTTCAAAGGTAATCGACAAGATTTATTTTCAGCACATTCGTCGGTTACTATTTCAAAAGTAATCGGCAAGATTTTTATTTTTAGCATATTTGTCTGTTACTATTTTAGAATTAATCGGCAAGACTATATTTTCAGCACATTCGTCGGTTACTATTTCAAAAGTAAGCGGCAAGACTTTATTTTCAGCACATTCGTCGGTTACTATTTCAATAGTAATCGGCAAGATTTTTATTTTCAGCATGTACGTCGGTTACTATTTCAAAAGTAATCGGCACGATTTTTATTTTCAGCATATTTGTCGGTTACTATTTTAAAAGTAATCGGCAAGACTTTATTTTCAGCACATTCGTCGGTTACTATTTCAAAAGTAATCGGCAAGATTTTTATTTTCAACATATTCGTCGGTTACTATTTCAAAAGTAATCGGCAAGACTTTATTTTCAGCACATTCATTGGTTACTTTTTTAAAAGTAATCGGTAAGATTTTTATTTCCAACATATTCATCGCTTACTATTTCAAAAGTAATCAGCATGATTTATTTTCAGCACATTCGTCGGTTACTATTTCAAAAGTAATCGGCAAGATTTTTATTTTCAGCATATTGGTTGGTGACTATTTCAAAAGTATTCGGCAAGATTTTTATATTCAGCATATTTGTCGGTTAGTTTTTCAAAAGTAATCGGCAAGATTTTTATTTTCAGCATATTTGTCAGTTACTATTTTAAAAGTAATCGACAAGATTTTTATTTTCAGCATATTCGTCGGTTACTATTTCAAAGGTAATCGGCAAGATTTATTTTCAGCACATTCGTCGGTTACTATTTCAAAAGTAATCGGCAAGATTTTTATTTTTAGCATATTTGTCTGTTACTATTTTAGAATTAATCGGCAAGACTATATTTTCAGCACATTCGTCGGTTACTATTTCAAAAGTAAGCGGCAAGACTTTATTTTCAGCACATTCGTCGGTTACTATTTCAATAGTAATCGGCAAGATTTTTATTTTCAGCATGTACGTCGGTTACTATTTCAAAAGTAATCGGCACGATTTTTATTTTCAGCATATTTGTCGGTTACTATTTTAAAAGTAATCGGCAAGACTTTATTTTCAGCACATTCGTCGGTTACTATTTCAAAAGTAATCGGCAAGATTTTTATTTTCAACATATTCGTCGGTTACTATTTCAAAAGTAATCGGCAAGACTTTATTTTCAGCACATTCATTGGTTACTTTTTTAAAAGTAATCGGTAAGATTTTTATTTCCAACATATTCATCGCTTACTATTTCAAAAGTAATCAGCATGATTTATTTTCAGCACATTCGTCGGTTACTATTTCAAAAGTAATCGGCATGATTTTTATTTTCAGCATATTGGTCGGTGACTATTTCAAAAGTAATCGGCAAGATTTTTATTTTCAGCATATTTGTCGGTTACTTTTTCAAAAGTAATCGGCAAGATTTTTATTTTCAGCATGTTCATCGGTTACTATTTCAAAGGTAATCGGCAAGATTTTTATTTTTAGCACATTCGTCGGTTAATATTTCAAAAGTATTCGGCAAGATTTTTATTTTCAACATATTCGTCGGTTACTATTTCAAAAGTAATCGGCAAGACTTTATTTTCAGCACATTCATTGGTTACTTTTTTAAAAGTAATCGGTAAGATTTTTATTTCCAACATATTCGTCGCTTACTATTTCAAAAGTAATCAGCATGATTTATTATCAGCACATTCGTCGGATACTATTTCAAAAGTAATCGGCAAGATTTTTATTTTCAGCATATTCGTCGGTGACTATTTTAAAAGTAATCGGCAAGATTTTTATTTTCAGCATATTTGTCGGTTACTGTTTTAAAAGTAATCGACAAGATTTTTATTTTCAACATATTCATCGGTTACTATTTCAAAAGTAATCGGCATGATTTATTTTCAGCACATTCGTTGGTTACTATTTCAAAAGTAATCGGCAAGATTTATTTTCAGCACATATTCGTCGGTTACTATTTCAAAAGTAATGGGCAAGACTTTATTTTCAGCATATTCGTTGGTTACTATTTCAAAAGTAATCGGTAAGATTTTTATTTTCAACATATTCGTCGGTTACTCTTTCAAAGGTAATCGGCATGATTTAATTTCAACACGTTCGTCGGTTACTATTTCAAAAGTAATCGGCATGATCTATTTTCTGCACATTCGTCGGTTACTATTTCAAAAGTAATCAGCAAAATTTTTATATTCAGCATATTCGTCGGTTACTATTTCAAAGGTAATCGGCAAGATTTATTTTCAGCACATTCGTCGGTTACTATTTCAAAAGTAATCGGCAAGATTTTTATTTTTAGCATATTTGTCTGTTACTATTTTAGAATTAATCGACAAGACTATATTTTCAGCACATTCGTCGGTTACTATTTCAAAAGTAATCGGCAAGATTTTTATTTTCAGCATATTTGTCGGTTATTATTTAAAAAGTAATCGACAAGATTTTTATTTTCAATATATTCGTCGGTTACTATTTCAAAAGTAATCGGCAAGACTTTATTTTTAGCATATTCGTTGTTACTATTTCAAAAGTAATCGGTAAGATTTTTATTTTCAAAATATTCGTCGCTTACTATTTCAAAAGTAATCGGCATGATTTATTTTCAGCACATTCGTCGGTTACTATTTCAAAAGTAATCGGCAAGATTTATTTTCAGCACATATTATTCGGTTACTATTTCAAAAGTTATCGGCAAGACTTTATTTTCAGCACATTCGTTGGTTACTATTTCAAAAGTAATCGGTAAGATTTTTATTTTCAAGATATTCGTCACTTACTATTTCCAAAGTAATCGGCATGATTTATTTTCAGCACATTTGTCGGTTACTATTTCAAAAGTAATCGGCAAGATTTATTTTCAGTACATTCGTTGGTTACTATTTTAAAAGTAATCGGTAAGATTTTTATTTTCAACATATTCGTCGCTTACTATTTCGAAAGTAATCGGCATGATTTATTTTCAGCACATTCGTCGGTTACTATTTCAAAAGTAATCGGCAAGATTTTTATTTTCAGCATATTCGTCGGTGACTATTTCAAAAGTAATCGGCATGATTTATTTTCAGCACATTCGTCGGTTACTATTTCAAAGGTAATCGGCATGATCTATTTTCTGCACATTCGTCGGTTACTATTTCAAAAGTAATCAGCAAAATTTTTATATTCAGCATATTCGTCGGTTACTATTTCAAAGGTAATCGGCAAGATTTATTTTCAGCACATTCGTCGGTTACTATTTCAAAAGTAATCGGCAAGATTTTTATTTTTAGCATATTTGTCTGTTACTATTTTAGAATTAATCGGCAAGACTATATTTTCAGCACATTCGTCGGTTACTATTTCAAAAGTAATCGGCAAGACCTTATTTTCAGCACATTCGTCGGTTACTATTTCAATAGTAATCGGCAAGATTTTTATTTTCAGCATGTACGTCGGTTACTATTTCAAAACTAATCGGCACGATTTTTATTTTCAGCATATTTGACGGTTACTATTTTAAAAGTAATCGGCAAGACTTTATTTTCAGCACATTCGTCGGTTACTATTTCAAAAGTAATCGGCAAGATTTTTATTTTCAACATATTCGTCGGTTACTATTTCAAAAGTAATCGGCAAGACTTTATTTTCAGCACATTCATTGGTTACTTTTTTAAAAGTAATCGGTAAGATTTTTATTTCCAACATATTCATCGCTTACTATTTCAAAAGTAATCAGCATGATTTATTTTCAGCACATTCGTCGGTTACTATTTCAAAAGTAATCGGCATGATTTTTATTTTCAGCATATTGGTCGGTGACTATTTCAAAAGTAACCGGCAAGATTTTTATTTTCAGCATATTTGTCGGTTACTTTTTCAAAAGTAATCGGCAAGATTTTTATTTTCAGCATGTTCATCGGTTACTATTTCAAAGGTAATCGGCAAGATTTTTATTTTTAGCACATTCGTCGGTTACTATTTCAAAAGTATTCGGCAAGATTTTTATTTTCAACATATTCGTCGGTTACTATTTCAAAAGTAATCGGCAAGACTTTATTTTCAGCACATTCATTGGTTACTTTTTTAAAAGTAATCGGTAAGATTTTTATTTCCAACATATTCGTCGCTTACTATTTCAAAAGTAATCAGCATGATTTATTATCAGCACATTCGTCGGTTACTATTTCAAAAGTAATCGGCAAGATTTTTATTTTCAGCATATTCGTCGGTGACTATTTCAAAAGTAATCGGCAAGATTTTTATTTTCAGCATATTTGTCGGTTACTGTTTTAAAAGTAATCGACAAGATTTTTATTTTCAACATATTCATCGGTTACTATTTCAAAAGTAATCGGCATGATTTATTTTCAGCACATTCGTCGGTTACTATTTCAAAAGTAATCGGCAAGATTTATTTTCAGCACATATTCGTTGGTTACTATTTCAAAAGTAATGGGCAAGACTTTATTTTCAGCACATTCGTCGGTTACTATTTCAAAAGTAATCGGCAAGATTTTTATTTTCAACATATTCGTCGGTTACTATTTCAAAAGTAATGGGCAAAGACTTTATTTTCAGCACATTCATTGGTTACTTTTTTAAAAGTAATCGGTAAGATTTTTATTTCCAACATATTCATCGCTTACTATTTCAAAAGTAATCAGCATGATTTATTTTCAGCACATTCGTCGGTTACTATTTCAAAAGTAATCGGCATGATTTTTATTTTCAGCATATTGGTCGGTGGCTATTTCAAAAGTAATCGGCAAGATTTTTATTTTTAGCATATTCGTCGGTTACTATTTCAAAAGTAATCGGCAAGATTTTTATTTTCAACATATTCGTCGGTTACTATTTCAAAAGTAATCGGCAAGACTTTATTTTCAGCACATTCATTGGTTACTTTTTTAAAATTAATCGGTAAGATTTTTATTTCCAACATATTCATCGCTTACTATTTCAAAAGTAATCAGCATGATTTATTTTCAGCACATTCGTCGGTTACTATTTCAAAAGTAATCGGCAAGATTTTTATTTTCAGCATATTGGTTGGTGACTATTTCAAAAGTATTCGGCAAGATTTTTATATTCAGCATATTTGTTGGTTAGTTTTTCAAAAGTAATCGGCAAGATTTTTATTTTCAGCATATTTGTCAGTTACTATTTTAAAAGTAATCGACAAGATTTTTATTTTCAACATATTCGTCGGTTACTATTTCAAAGGTAATCGACAAGATTTATTTTCAGCACATTCGTCGGTTACTATTTCAAAAGTATTCGGCAAGATTTTTATTTTTAGCATATTTGTCTGTTACTATTTTAGAATTAATCGGCAAGACTATATTTTCAGCACATTCGTCGGTTACTATTTCAAAAGTAAGCGGCAAGACTTTATTTTCAGCACATTCGTCGGTTACTATTTCAATAGTAATCGGCAAGATTTTTATTTTCAGCATGTACGTCGGTTACTATTTCAAAAGTAATCGGCACGATTTTTATTTTCAGCATATTTGTCGGTTACTATTTTAAAAGTAATCGGCAAGACTTTATTTTCAGCACATTCGTCGGTTACTATTTCAAAAGTAATCGGCAAGATTTTTATTTTCAACATATTCGTCGGTTACTATTTCAAAAGTAATCGGCAAGACTTTATTTTCAGCACATTCATTGGTTACTTTTTTAAAAGTAATCGGTAAGATTTTTATTTCCAACATATTCATCGCTTACTATTTCAAAAGTAATCAGCATGATTTATTTTCAGCACATTCGTCGGTTACTATTTCAAAAGTAATCGGCAAGATTTTTATTTTCAGCATATTGGTTGGTGACTATTTCAAAAGTATTCGGCAAGATTTTTATATTCAGCATATTTGTCGGTTAGTTTTTCAAAAGTAATCGGCAAGATTTTTATTTTCAGCATATTTGTCAGTTACTATTTTAAAAGTAATCGACAAGATTTTTATTTTCAGCATATTCGTCGGTTACTATTTCAAAGGTAATCGACAAGATTTATTTTCAGCACATTCGTCGGTTACTATTTCAAAAGTAATCGGCAAGATTTTTATTTTTAGCATATTTGTCTGTTACTATTTTAGAATTAATCGGCAAGACTATATTTTCAGCACATTCGTCGGTTACTATTTCAAAAGTAAGCGGCAAGACTTTATTTTCAGCACATTCGTCGGTTACTATTTCAATAGTAATCGGCAAGATTTTTATTTTCAGCATGTACGTCGGTTACTATTTCAAAAGTAATCGGCACGATTTTTATTTTCAGCATATTTGTCGGTTACTATTTTAAAAGTAATCGGCAAGACTTTATTTTCAGCACATTCGTCGGTTACTATTTCAAAAGTAATCGGCAAGATTTTTATTTTCAACATATTCGTCGGTTACTATTTCAAAAGTAATCGGCAAGACTTTATTTTCAGCACATTCATTGGTTACTTTTTTAAAAGTAATCGGTAAGATTTTTATTTCCAACATATTCATCGCTTACTATTTCAAAAGTAATCAGCATGATTTATTTTCAGCACATTCGTCGGTTACTATTTCAAAAGTAATCGGCATGATTTTTATTTTCAGCATATTGGTCGGTGACTATTTCAAAAGTAATCGGCAAGATTTTTATTTTCAGCATATTTGTCGGTTACTTTTTCAAAAGTAATCGGCAAGATTTTTATTTTCAGCATGTTCATCGGTTACTATTTCAAAGGTAATCGGCAAGATTTTTATTTTTAGCACATTCGTCGGTTACTATTTCAAAATTATTCGGCAAGATTTTTATTTTCAACATATTCGTCGGTTACTATTTCAAAAGTAATCGGCAAGACTTTATTTTCAGCACATTCATTGGTTACTTTTTTAAAAGTAATCGGTAAGATTTTTATTCCCAACATATTCGTCGCTTACTATTTCAAAAGTAATCAGCATGATTTATTATCAGCACATTCGTCGGATACTATTTCAAAAGTAATCGGCAAGATTTTTATTTTCAGCATATTCGTCGGTGACTATTTCAAAAGTAATCGGCAAGATTTTTATTTTCAGCATATTTGTCGGTTACTGTTTTAAAAGTAATCGACAAGATTTTTATTTTCAACATATTCATCGGTTACTATTTCAAAAGTAATCGGCATGATTTATTTTCAGCACATTCGTCGGTTACTATTTCAAAAGTAATCGGCAAGATTTATTTTCAGCACATATTCGTCGGTTACTATTTCAAAAGTAATGGGCAAGACTTTATTTTCAGCATATTCGTTGGTTACTATTTCAAAAGTAATCGGTAAGATTTTTATTTTCAACATATTCGTCGGTTACTCTTTCAAAGGTAATCGGCATGATTTAATTTCAACACGTTCGTCGGTTACTATTTCAAAAGTAATCGGCATGATCTATTTTCTGCACATTCGTCGGTTACTATTTCAAAAGTAATCAGCAAAATTTTTATATTCAGCATATTCGTCGGTTACTATTTCAAAGGTAATCGGCAAGATTTATTTTCAGCACATTCGTCGGTTACTATTTCAAAAGTAATCGGCAAGATTTTTATTTTTAGCATATTTGTCTGTTACTATTTTAGAATTAATCGACAAGACTATATTTTCAGCACATTCGTGGGTTACTATTTCAAAAGTAATCGGCAAGACTTTATTTTCAGCACATTCGTCGGTTACTATTTCAATAGTAATCGGCAAGATTTTTATTTTCAGCATGTACGTCGGTTACTATTTCAAAAGTAATCGGCACGATTTTTATTTTCAGCATATTTGTCGGTTACTATTTTAAAAGTAATCGGCAAGACTTTATTTTCAGCACATTCGTCGGTTACTATTTCAAAAGTAATCGGCAAGATTTTTATTTTCAACATATTCGTCGGTTACTATTTCAAAAGTAATCGGCAAGACTTTATTTTCAGCACATTCATTGGTTACTTTTTTAAAAGTAATCGGTAAGATTTTTATTTCCAACATATTCATCGCTTACTATTTCAAAAGTAATCAGCATGATTTATTTTCAGCACATTCGTCGGTTACTATTTCAAAAGTAATCGGCATGATTTTTATTTTCAGCATATTGGTCGGTGACTATTTCAAAAGTAATCGGCAAGATTTTTATTTTCAGCATATTTGTCGGTTACTTTTTCAAAAGTAATCGGCAAGATTTTTATTTTCAGCATGTTCATCGGTTACTATTTCAAAGGTAATCGGCAAGATTTTTATTTTTAGCACATTCGTCGGTTACTATTTCAAAATTATTCGGCAAGATTTTTATTTTCAACATATTCGTCGGTTACTATTTCAAAAGTAATCGGCAAGACTTTATTTTCAGCACATTCATTGGTTACTTTTTTAAAAGTAATCGGTAAGATTTTTATTCCCAACATATTCGTCGCTTACTATTTCAAAAGTAATCAGCATGATTTATTATCAGCACATTCGTCGGATACTATTTCAAAAGTAATCGGCAAGATTTTTATTTTCAGCATATTCGTCGGTGACTATTTCAAAAGTAATCGGCAAGATTTTTATTTTCAGCATATTTGTCGGTTACTGTTTTAAAAGTAATCGACAAGATTTTTATTTTCAACATATTCATCGGTTACTATTTCAAAAGTAATCGGCATGATTTATTTTCAGCACATTCGTCGGTTACTATTTCAAAAGTAATCGGCAAGATTTATTTTCAGCACATATTCGTCGGTTACTATTTCAAAAGTAATGGGCAAGACTTTATTTTCAGCATATTCGTTGGTTACTATTTCAAAAGTAATCGGTAAGATTTTTATTTTCAACATATTCGTCGGTTACTCTTTCAAAGGTAATCGGCATGATTTAATTTCAACACGTTCGTCGGTTACTATTTCAAAAGTAATCGGCATGATCTATTTTCTGCACATTCGTCGGTTACTATTTCAAAAGTAATCAGCAAAATTTTTATATTCAGCATATTCGTCGGTTACTATTTCAAAGGTAATCGGCAAGATTTATTTTCAGCACATTCGTCGGTTACTATTTCAAAAGTAATCGGCAAGATTTTTATTTTTAGCATATTTGTCTGTTACTATTTTAGAATTAATCGACAAGACTATATTTTCAGCTCATTCGTGGGTTACTATTTCAAAAGTAATCGGCAAGACTTTATTTTCAGCACATTCGTCGGTTACTATTTCAATAGTAATCGGCAAGATTTTTATTTTCAGCATGTACGTCGGTTACTATTTCAAAAGTAATCGGCACGATTTTTATTTTCAGCATATTTGTCGGTTACTATTTTAAAAGTAATCGGCAAGACTTTATTTTCAGCACATTCGTCGGTTACTATTTCAAAAGTAATCGGCAAGATTTTTATTTTCAACATATTCGTCGGTTACTATTTCAAAAGTAATCGGCAAGACTTTATTTTCAGCACATTCATTGGTTACTTTTTTAAAAGTAATCGGTAAGATTTTTATTTCCAACATATTCATCGGTTACTATTTCAAAAGTAATCAGCATGATTTATTTTCAGCACATTCGTCGGTTACTATTTCAAAAGTAATCGGCATGATTTTTATTTTCAGCATATTGGTCGGTGACTATTTCAAAAGTAATCGGCAAGATTTTTATTTTCAGCATATTTGTCGGTTACTTTTTCAAAAGTAATCGGCAAGATTTTTATTTTCAGCATGTTCATCGGTTACTATTTCAAAGGTTATCGGCAAGATTTTTATTTTTAGCACATTCGTCGGTTAATATTTCAAAAGTATTCGGCAAGATTTTTATTTTCAACATATTCGTCGGTTACTATTTCAAAAGTAATCGGCAAGACTTTATTTTCAGCACATTCATTGGTTACTTTTTTAAAAGTAATCGGTAAGATTTTTATTTCCAACATATTCGTCGCTTACTATTTCAAAAGTAATCAGCATGATTTATTATCAGCACATTCGTCGGTTACTATTTCAAAAGTAATCGGCAAGATTTTTATTTTCAGCATATTCGTCGGTGACTATTTCAAAAGTAATCGGCAAGATTTTTATTTTCAGCATATTTGTCGGTTACTGTTTTAAAAGTAATCGACAAGATTTTTATTTTCAACATATTCATCGGTTACTATTTCAAAAGTAATCGGCATGATTTATTTTCAGCACATTCGTCGGTTACTATTTCAAAAGTAATGGGCAAGACTTTATTTTCAGCATATTCGTTGGTTACTATTTCAAAAGTAATCGGTAAGATTTTTATTTTCAACATATTCGTCGGTTACTCTTTCAAAGGTAATCGGCATGATTTAATTTCAACACGTTCGTCGGTTACTATTTCAAAAGTAATCGGCATGATCTATTTTCTGCTCATTCGTCGGTTACTATTTCAAAAGTAATCGGCAAGATTTTTTATTTTCAGCTTATTTGTCGGTTACTATTTTAAAAGTAATCGACAAGATTTTTATTTTCAACATATTCATCGGTTCCTATTTCAAAAGTAATCGGCAAGATTTTTATTTTTAATATATTTGTCGGTTACTATTTTAAAAGTAATCGACAAGATTTTTATTTTCAACATATTCGTCGGTTACTATTTCAAAAGTAATCGGCAAGACTTTATTTTCAGCATATTCGTTGTTACTATTTCAAAAGTAATCGGTAAGATTTTTATTTTCAACATATTCGTCGCTTACTATTTCAAAAGTAATCGGCATGATTTATTTTCAGCACATTCGTCGGTTACTATTTCGAAAGTAATCGGCAAGATTTATTTTCAGCACATATTATTCGGTTACTATTTCAAATGTTATCAGCAAGACTTTATTTTCAGCACATTCGTTGGTTACTATTTCAAAAGTAATCGGTAAGATTTTTATTTTCAAGATATTCGTCACTTACTATTTCCAAAGTAATCGGCATGATTTATTTTCAGCACATTCGTCGGTTACTATTTCAAAAGTAATCGGCAAGATTTATTTTCAGTACATTCGTTGGTTACTATTTTAAAAGTAATCGGTAAGATTTTTATTTTCAACATATTCGTCGCTTACTATTTCGAAAGTAATCGGCATGATTTATTTTCAGCACATTCGTCGGTTACTATTTCAAAAGTAATCGGCAAGATTTTTATTTTCAGCATATTCGTCGGTGACTATTTCAAAAGTAATCGGCAAGATTTTTATTTTCAGCATATTTGTCGGTTACTGTTTTAAAAGTAATCGACAAGATTTTTATTTTCAACATATTCATCGGTTACTATTTCAAAAGTAATCGGCATGATTTATTTTCAGCACATTCGTCGGTTACTATTTCAAAAGTAATCGGCAAGATTTATTTTCAGCACATATTCGTCGGTTACTATTTCAAAAGTAATGGGCAAGACTTTATTTTCAGCATATTCGTTGGTTACTATTTCAAAAGTAATCGGTAAGATTTTTATTTTCAACATATTCGTCGGTTACTCTTTCAAAGGTAATCGGCATGATTTAATTTCAACACGTTCGTCGGTTACTATTTCAAAAGTAATCGGCATGATCTATTTTCTGCACATTCGTCGGTTACTATTTCAAAAGTAATCAGCAAAATTTTTATATTCAGCATATTCGTCGGTTACTATTTCAAAGGTAATCGGCAAGATTTATTTTCAGCACATTCGTCGGTTACTATTTCAAAAGTAATCGGCAAGATTTTTATTTTTAGCATATTTGTCTGTTACTATTTTAGAATTAATCGACAAGACTATATTTTCAGCACATTCGTGGGTTACTATTTCAAAAGTAATCGGCAAGACTTTATTTTCAGCACATTCGTCGGTTACTATTTCAATAGTAATCGGCAAGATTTTTATTTTCAGCATGTACGTCGGTTACTATTTCAAAAGTAATCGGCACGATTTTTATTTTCAGCATATTTGTCGGTTACTATTTTAAAAGTAATCGGCAAGACTTTATTTTCAGCACATTCGTCGGTTACTATTTCAAAAGTAATCGGCAAGATTTTTATTTTCAACATATTCGTCGGTTACTATTTCAAAAGTAATCGGCAAGACTTTATTTTCAGCACATTCATTGGTTACTTTTTTAAAAGTAATCGGTAAGATTTTTATTTCCAACATATTCATCGGTTACTATTTCAAAAGTAATCAGCATGATTTATTTTCAGCACATTCGTCGGTTACTATTTCAAAAGTAATCGGCATGATTTTTATTTTCAGCATATTGGTCGGTGACTATTTCAAAAGTAATCGGCAAGATTTT
The DNA here is from genome assembly GCA_958299785.1 of Medicago lupulina. Classification (NCBI taxonomy): domain Eukaryota; kingdom Viridiplantae; phylum Streptophyta; class Magnoliopsida; order Fabales; family Fabaceae; genus Medicago; species Medicago lupulina. Next base: position 43,841,145 of record OY283144.1, read on the forward strand.
TATTTTCAGCATATTTGTCGGTTACTTTTTCAAAAGTAATCGGCAAGATTTTTATTTTCAGCATGTTCATCGGTTACTATTTCAAAGGTTATCGGCAAGATTTTTATTTTTAGCACATTCGTCGGTTAATATTTCAAAAGTATTCGGCAAGATTTTTATTTTCAACATATTCGTCGGTTACTATTTCAAAAGTAATCGGCAAGACTTTATTTTCAGCACATTCATTGGTTACTTTTTTAAAAGTAATCGGTAAGATTTTTATTTCCAACATATTCGTCGCTTACTATTTCAAAAGTAATCAGCATGATTTATTATCAGCACATTCGTCGGTTACTATTTCAAAAGTAATCGGCAAGATTTTTATTTTCAGCATATTCGTCGGTGACTATTTCAAAAGTAATCGGCAAGATTTTTATTTTCAGCATATTTGTCGGTTACTGTTTTAAAAGTAATCGACAAGATTTTTATTTTCAACATATTCATCGGTTACTATTTCAAAAGTAATCGGCATGATTTATTTTCAGCACATTCGTCGGTTACTATTTCAAAAGTAATGGGCAAGACTTTATTTTCAGCATATTCGTTGGTTACTATTTCAAAAGTAATCGGTAAGATTTTTATTTTCAACATATTCGTCGGTTACTCTTTCAAAGGTAATCGGCATGATTTAATTTCAACACGTTCGTCGGTTACTATTTCAAAAGTAATCGGCATGATCTATTTTCTGCTCATTCGTCGGTTACTATTTCAAAAGTAATCGGCAAGATTTTTTATTTTCAGCTTATTTGTCGGTTACTATTTTAAAAGTAATCGACAAGATTTTTATTTTCAACATATTCATCGGTTCCTATTTCAAAAGTAATCGGCAAGATTTTTATTTTTAATATATTTGTCGGTTACTATTTTAAAAGTAATCGACAAGATTTTTATTTTCAACATATTCGTCGGTTACTATTTCAAAAGTAATCGGCAAGACTTTATTTTCAGCATATTCGTTGTTACTATTTCAAAAGTAATCGGTAAGATTTTTATTTTCAACATATTCGTCGCTTACTATTTCAAAAGTAATCGGCATGATTTATTTTCAGCACATTCGTCGGTTACTATTTCGAAAGTAATCGGCAAGATTTATTTTCAGCACATATTATTCGGTTACTATTTCAAATGTTATCAGCAAGACTTTATTTTCAGCACATTCGTTGGTTACTATTTCAAAAGTAATCGGTAAGATTTTTATTTTCAAGATATTCGTCACTTACTATTTCCAAAGTAATCGGCATGATTTATTTTCAGCACATTCGTCGGTTACTATTTCAAAAGTAATCGGCAAGATTTATTTTCAGTACATTCGTTGGTTACTATTTTAAAAGTAATCGGTAAGATTTTTATTTTCAACATATTCGTCGCTTACTATTTCGAAAGTAATCGGCATGATTTATTTTCAGCACATTCGTCGGTTACTATTTCAAAAGTAATCGGCAAGATTTTTATTTTCAGCATATTCGTCGGTGACTATTTCAAAAGTAATCGGCATGATTTATTTTCAGCACATTCGTCAGGTTACTATTTCAAAAGTAATCGGCAAGACTTTTATTTTCAGCACATTTGTCGGTTACTATTTCAATAGTAATTGGCATGATTCATTTTCAGCACATTTATCGGTTACTATTTCAGAAGTAATCGACAAGACTTTATATTCAACACATTCGTCGGTTACTATTTCAAAAGTAATCGGCATGATCTATTTTCTGCACATTCGTCGGTTACTATTTCAAAAGTAATCAACAAAATTTTTATATTCAGCATATTCGTCGGTTACTATTTCAAAGGTAATCGGCAAGATTTATTTTCAGCACATTCGTCGGTTACTATTTCAAAAGTAATCGGCAAGATTTTTATTTTAAGCATATTTGTCTGTTACTATTTTAGAATTAATCGGCAAGACTATATTTTCAGCACATTCGTCGGTTACTATTTCAAAAGTAATCGGCAAGACTTTATTTTCAGCACATTCGTCGGTTACTATTTCAATAGTAATCGGCAAGATTTTTATTTTCAGCATGTACGTCGGTTACTATTTCAAAAGTAATCGGCACGATTTTTATTTTCAGCATATTTGTCGGTTACTATTTTAAAAGTAATCGGCAAGACTTTATTTTCAGCACATTCGTCGGTTACTATTTCAAAAGTAATCGGCAAGATTTTTATTTTCAACATATTCGTCGGTTACTATTTCAAAAGTAATCGGCAAGACTTTATTTTCAGCACATTCATTGGTTACTTTTTTAAAAGTAATCGGTAAGATTTTTATTTCCAACATATTCATCGCTTACTATTTCAAAAGTAATCAGCAAGATTTTTATTTTCAGCATGTACGTCAGTTACTATTTCAAAAGTAATCGGCACGATTTTTATTTTCAGCATATTTGTCGGTTACTATTTTAAAAGTAATCGGCAAGACTTTATTTTCAGCACATTCGTCGGTTACTATTTCAAAAGTAATCGGCATGATCTATTTTCTGCACATTCGTCGGTTACTATTTCAAAAGTAATCAACAAAATTTTTATATTCAGCATATTCGTCGGTTACTATTTCAAAGGTAATCGGCAAGATTTATTTTCAGCACATTCGTCGGTTACTATTTCAAAAGTAATCGGCAAGATTTTTATTTTAAGCATATTTGTCTGTTACTATTTTAGAATTAATCGGCAAGACTATATTTTCAGCACATTCGTCGGTTACTATTTCAAAAGTAATCGGCAAGACTTTATTTTCAGCACATTCGTCGGTTACTATTTCAATAGTAATCGGCAAGATTTTTATTTTCAGCATGTACGTCGGTTACTATTTCAAAAGTAATCGGCACGATTTTTATTTTCAGCATATTTGTCGGTTACTATTTTAAAAGTAATCGGCAAGACTTTATTTTCAGCACATTCGTCGGTTACTATTTCAAAAGTAATCGGCAAGATTTTTATTTTCAACATATTCGTCGGTTACTATTTCAAAAGTAATCGGCAAGACTTTATTTTCAGCACATTCATTGGTTACTTTTTTAAAAGTAATCGGTAAGATTTTTATTTCCAACATATTCATCGCTTACTATTTCAAAAGTAATCAGCAAGATTTTTATTTTCAGCATGTACGTCAGTTACTATTTCAAAAGTAATCGGCACGATTTTTATTTTCAGCATATTTGTCGGTTACTATTTTAAAAGTAATCGGCAAGACTTTATTTTCAGCACATTCGTCGGTTACTATTTCAAAAGTAATCGGCATGATCTATTTTCTGCACATTCGTCGGTTACTATTTCAAAAGTAATCAGCAAAATTTTTATATTCAGCATATTCGTCGGTTACTATTTCAAAGGTAATCGGCAAGATTTATTTTCAGCACATTCGTCGGTTACTATTTCAAAAGTAATCGGCAAGATTTTTATTTTTAGCATATTTGTCTGTTACTATTTTAGAATTAATCGGCAAGACTATATTTTCAGCACATTCGTCGGTTACTATTTCAAAAGTAATCGGCAAGACTTTATTTTCAGCACATTCGTCGGTTACTATTTCAATAGTAATCGGCAAGATTTTTATTTTCAGCATGTACGTCGGTTACTATTTCAAAAGTAATCGGCACGAATTTTATTTTCAGCATATTTGTCGGTTACTATTTTAAAAGTAATCGGCAAGACTTTATTTTCAGCACATTCGTCGGTTACTATTTCAAAAGTAATCGGCAAGATTTTTATTTTCAACATATTCGTCGGTTACTATTTCAAAAGTAATCGGCAAGACTTTATTTTCAGCACATTCATTGGTTACTTTTTTAAAAGTAATCGGTAAGATTTTTATTTCCAACATATTCATCGCTTACTATTTCAAAAGTAATCAGCATGATTTATTTTCAGCACATTCGTCGGTTACTATTTCAAAAGTAATCGGCATGATTTTTATTTTCAGCATATTGGTCGGTGACTATTTCAAAAGTAATCGGCAAGATTTTTATTTTCAGCATATTTGTCGGTTACTTTTTCAAAAGTAATCGGCAAGATTTTTATTTTCAGCATGTTCATCGGTTACTATTTCAAAGGTAATCGGCAAGATTTTTATTTTTAGCACATTCGTCGGTTACTATTTCAAAATTATTCGGCAAGATTTTTATTTTCAACATATTCGTCGGTTACTATTTCAAAAGTAATCGGCAAGACTTTATTTTCAGCACATTCATTGGTTACTTTTTTAAAAGTAATCGGTAAGATTTTTATTTCCAACATATTCGTCGCTTACTATTTCAAAAGTAATCAGCATGATTTATTATCAGCACATTCGTCGGTTACTATTTCAAAAGTAATCGGCAAGATTTTAATTTTCAGCATATTCGTCGGTGCCTATTTCAAAAGTAATCGGCAAGATTTTTATTTTCAGCATATTTGTCGGTTACTGTTTTAAAAGTAATCGACAAGACTTTTATTTTCAACATATTCATCGGTTACTATTTCAAAAGTAATCGGCATGATTTATTTTCAGCACATTCGTCGGTTACTATTTCAAAAGTAATCGGCAAGATTTATTTTCAGCACATATTCGTCGGTTACTATTTCAAAAGTAATGGGCAAGACTTTATTTTCAGCATATTCGTTGGTTACTATTTCAAAAGTAATCGGTAAGATTTTTATTTTCAACATATTCGTCGGTTACTCTTTCAAAGGTAATCGGCATGATTTATTTTCAACACGTTCGTCGGTAACTATTTCAAAAGTAATCGGCATGATCTATTTTCTGCACATTCGTCGGTTACTATTTCAAAAGTAATCGGCAAGATTTTTTATTTTCAGCTTATTTGTCGGTTACTATTTTAAAAGTAATCGACAAGATTTTTATTTTCAACATATTCATCGGTTCCTATTTCAAAAGTAATCGGCAAGATTTTTATTTTTAGCATATTTGTCGGTTACTATTTTAAAAGTAATCGACAAGATTTTTATTTTCAACATATTCGTCGGTTACTATTTCAAAAGTAATCGGCAAGACTTTATTTTCAGCATATTCGTTGTTACTATTTCAAAAGTAATCGGTAAGATTTTTATTTTCAACATATTCGTCACTTACTATTTCAAAAGTAATCGCATGATTTATTTTCAGCACATTCGTCGGTTACTATTTCAAAAGTAATCGGCAAGATTTATTTTAAGCACATATTATTCGGTTACTATTTCAAAAGTTATCGGCAAGACTTTATTTTCAGCACATTCGTTGGTTACTATTTCAAAAGTAATCGGTAAGATTTTTATTTTCAAGATATTCGTCACTTACTATTTCCAAAGTAATCGGCATGATTTATTTTCAGCACATTCGTCGGTTACTATTTCAAAAGTAATCGGCAAGATTTATTTTCAGTACATTCGTTGGTTACTATTTTAAAAGTAATCGGTAAGATTTTTATTTTCAACATATTCGTCGCTTACTATTTCGAAAGTAATCGGCATGATTTATTTTCAGCACATTCGTCGGTTACTATTTCAAAAGTAATCGGCAAGATTTTTATTTTCAGCATATTCGTCGGTGACTATTTCAAAAGTAATCGGCATGATTTATTTTCAGCACATTCGTCAGGTTACTATTTCAAAAGTAATCCGCAAGACTTTTATTTTCAGCACATTTGTCGGTTACTATTTCAATAGTAATTGGCATGATTCATTTTCAGCACATTTATCGGTTACTATTTCAAAAGTAATCGGCAAGACTTTATATTCAACACATTCGTCGGTTACTATTTCAAAAGTAATCGGCATGATCTATTTTCTGCACATTCGTCGGTTACTATTTCAAAAGTAATCAGCAAAATTTTTATATTCAGCATATTCGTCGGTTACTATTTCAAAGGTAATCGGCAAGATTTATTTTCAGCACATTCGTCGGTTACTATTTCAAAAGTAATCGGCAAGATTTTTATTTTTAGCATATTTGTCTGTTACTATTTTAGAATTAATCGGCAAGACTATATTTTCAGCACATTCGTCGGTTACTATTTCAAAAGTAATCGGCAAGACTTTATTTTCAGCACATTCGTCGGTTACTATTTCAATAGTAATCGGCAAGATTTTTATTTTCAGCATGTACGTCGGTTACTATTTCAAAAGTAATCGGCACGATTTTTATTTTCAGCATATTTGTCGGTTACTATTTTAAAAGTAATCGGCAAGACTTTATTTTCAGCACATTCGTCGGTTACTATTTCAAAAGTAATCGGCAAGATTTTTATTTTCAACATATTCGTCGGTTACTATTTCAAAAGTAATCGGCAAGACTTTATTTTCAGCACATTCATTGGTTACTTTTTTAAAAGTAATCGGTAAGATTTTTATTTCCAACATATTCATCGCTTACTATTTCAAAAGTAATCAGCAAGATTTTTATTTTCAGCATGTACGTCGGTTACTATTTCAAAAGTAATCGGCACGATTTTTATTTTCAGCATATTTGTCGGTTACTATTTTAAAAGTAATCGGCAAGACTTTATTTTCAGCACATTCGTCGGTTACTATTTCAAAAGTAATCGGCATGATCTATTTTCTGCACATTCGTCGGTTACTATTTCAAAAGTAATCAGCAAAATGTTTATATACAGCATATTCGTCGGTTACTATTTCAAAGGTAATCGGCAAGATTTATTTACAGCACATTCGTCGGTTACTATTTCAAAAGTAATCGGCAAGATTTTTATTTTTAGCATATTTGTCTGTTACTATTTTAGAATTAATCGGCAAGACTATATTTTCAGCACATTCGTCGGTTACTATTTCAAAAGTAATCGGCAAGACTTTATTTTCAGCACATTCGTCGGTTACTATTTCAAAAGTAATCGGCAAGATTTTTATTTTCAACATATTCGTCGGTTACTATTTCAAAAGTAATCGGCAAGACTTTATTTTCAGCACATTCATTGGTTACTTTTTTAAAAGTAATCGGTAAGATTTTTATTTCCAACATATTCATCGCTTACTATTTCAAAAGTAATCAGCATGATTTATTTTCAGCACATTCGTCGGTTACTATTTCAAAAGTAATCGGCATGATTTTTATTTTCAGCATATTGGTCGGTGATTATTTCAAAAGTAATCGGCAAGATTTTTATTTTCAGCATATTTGTCGGTTACTTTTTCAAAAGTAATCGGCAAGATTTTTATTTTCAGCATGTTCATCGGTTACTATTTCAAAGGTAATCGGCAAGATTTTTATTTTTAGCACATTCGTCGGTTACTATTTCAAAATTATTCGGCAAGATTTTTATTTTCAACATATTCGTCGGTTACTATTTCAAAAGTAATCGGCAAGACTTTATTTTCAGCACATTCATTGGTTACTTTTTTAAAAGTAATCGGTAAGATTTTTATTTCCAACATATTCGTCGCTTACTATTTCAAAAGTAATCAGCATGATTTATTATCAGCACATTCGTCGGTTACTATTTCAAAAGTAATCGGCAAGATTTTAATTTTCAGCATATTCGTCGGTGCCTATTTCAAAAGTAATCGGCAAGATTTTTATTTTCAGCATATTTGTCGGTTACTGTTTTAAAAGTAATCGACAAGACTTTTATTTTCAACATATTCATCGGTTACTATTTCAAAAGTAATCGGCATGATTTATTTTCAGCACATTCGTCGGTTACTATTTCAAAAGTAATCGGCAAGATTTATTTTCAGCACATATTCGTCGGTTACTATTTCAAAAGTAATGGGCAAGACTTTATTTTCAGCATATTCGTTGGTTACTATTTCAAAAGTAATCGGTAAGATTTTTATTTTCAACATATTCGTCGGTTACTCTTTCAAAGGTAATCGGCATGATTTATTTTCAACACGTTCGTCGGTAACTATTTCAAAAGTAATCGGCATGATCTATTTTCTGCACATTCGTCGGTTACTATTTCAAAAGTAATCGGCAAGATTTTTTATTTTCAGCTTATTTGTCGGTTACTATTTTAAAAGTAATCGACAAGATTTTTATTTTCAACATATTCATCGGTTCCTATTTCAAAAGTAATCGGCAAGATTTTTATTTTTAGCATATTTGTCGGTTACTATTTTAAAAGTAATCGACAAGATTTTTATTTTCAACATATTCGTCGGTTACTATTTCAAAAGTAATCGGCAAGACTTTATTTTCAGCATATTCGTTGTTACTATTTCAAAAGTAATCGGTAAGATTTTTATTTTCAACATATTCGTCACTTACTATTTCAAAAGTAATCGCATGATTTATTTTCAGCACATTCGTCGGTTACTATTTCAAAAGTAATCGGCAAGATTTATTTTCAGCACATATTATTCGGTTACTATTTCAAAAGTTATCGGCAAGACTTTATTTTCAGCACATTCGTTGGTTACTATTTCAAAAGTAATCGGTAAGATTTTTATTTTCAAGATATTCGTCACTTACTATTTCCAAAGTAATCGGCATGATTTATTTTCAGCACATTCGTCGGTTACTATTTCAAAAGTAATCGGCAAGATTTATTTTCAGTACATTCGTTGGTTACTATTTTAAAAGTAATCGGTAAGATTTTTATTTTCAACATATTCGTCGCTTACTATTTCGAAAGTAATCGGCATGATTTATTTTCAGCACATTCGTCGGTTACTATTTCAAAAGTAATCGGCAAGATTTTTATTTTCAGCATATTCGTCGGTGACTATTTCAAAAGTAATCGGCATGATTTATTTTCAGCACATTCGTCAGGTTACTATTTCAAAAGTAATCCGCAAGACTTTTATTTTCAGCACATTTGTCGGTTACTATTTCAATAGTAATTGGCATGATTCATTTTCAGCACATTTATCGGTTACTATTTCAAAAGTAATCGGCAAGACTTTATATTCAACACATTCGTCGGTTACTATTTCAAAAGTAATCGGCATGATCTATTTTCTGCACATTCGTCGGTTACTATTTCAAAAGTAATCAGCAAAATTTTTATATTCAGCATATTCGTCGGTTACTATTTCAAAGGTAATCGGCAAGATTTATTTTCAGCACATTCGTCGGTTACTATTTCAAAAGTAATCGGCAAGATTTTTATTTTTAGCATATTTGTCTGTTACTATTTTAGAATTAATCGGCAAGACTATATTTTCAGCACATTCGTCGGTTACTATTTCAAAAGTAATCGGCAAGACTTTATTTTCAGCACATTCGTCGGTTACTATTTCAATAGTAATCGGCAAGATTTTTATTTTCAGCATGTACGTCGGTTACTATTTCAAAAGTAATCGGCACGATTTTTATTTTCAGCATATTTGTCGGTTACTATTTTAAAAGTAATCGGCAAGACTTTATTTTCAGCACATTCGTCGGTTACTATTTCAAAAGTAATCGGCAAGATTTTTATTTTCAACATATTCGTCGATTACTATTTCAAAAGTAATCGGCAAGACTTTATTTTCAGCACATTCATTGGTTACTTTTTTAAAAGTAATCGGTAAGATTTTTATTTCCAACATATTCATCGCTTACTATTTCAAAAGTAATCAGCAAGATTTTTATTTTCAGCATGTACGTCGGTTACTATTTCAAAAGTAATCGGCACGATTTTTATTTTCAGCATATTTGTCGGTTACTATTTTAAAAGTAATCGGCAAGACTTTATTTTCAGCACATTCGTCGGTTACTATTTCAAAAGTAATCGGCATGATCTATTTTCTGCACATTCGTCGGTTACTATTTCAAAAGTAATCAGCAAAATGTTTATATACAGCATATTCGTCGGTTACTATTTCAAAGGTAATCGGCAAGATTTATTTTCAGCACATTCGTCGGTTACTATTTCAAAAGTAATCGGCAAGATTTTTATTTTTAGCATATTTGTCTGTTACTATTTTAGAATTAATCGGCAAGACTATATTTTCAGCACATTCGTCGGTTACTATTTCAAAAGTAATCGGCAAGACTTTATTTTCAGCACATTCGTCGGTTACTATTTCAAAAGTAATCGGCAAGATTTTTATTTTCAACATATTCGTCGGTTACTATTTCAAAAGTAATCGGCAAGACTTTATTTTCAGCACATTCATTGGTTACTTTTTTAAAAGTAATCGGTAAGATTTTTATTTCCAACATATTCATCGCTTACTATTTCAAAAGTAATCAGCATGATTTATTTTCAGCACATTCGTCGGTTACTATTTCAAAAGTAATCGGCATGATTTTTATTTTCAGCATATTGGTCGGTGATTATTTCAAAAGTAATCGGCAAGATTTTTATTTTCAGCATATTTGTCGGTTACTTTTTCAAAAGTAATCGGCAAGATTTTTATTTTCAGCATGTTCATCGGTTACTATTTCAAAGGTAATCGGCAAGATTTTTATTTTTAGCACATTCGTCGGTTACTATTTCAAAATTATTCGGCAAGATTTTTATTTTCAACATATTCGTCGGTTACTATTTCAAAAGTAATCGGCGAGACTTTATTTTCAGCACATTCATTGGTTACTTTTTTAAAAGTAATCGGTAAGATTTTTATTTCCAACATATTCGTCGCTTACTATTTCAAAAGTAATCAGCATGATTTATTATCAGCACATTCGTCGGTTACTATTTCAAAAGTAATCGGCAAGATTTTAATTTTCAGCATATTCGTCGGTGCCTATTTCAAAAGTAATCGGCAAGATTTTTATTTTCAGCATATTTGTCGGTTACTGTTTTAAAAGTAATCGACAAGACTTTTATTTTCAACATATTCATCGGTTACTATTTCAAAAGTAATCGGCATGATTTATTTTCAGCACATTCGTCGGTTACTATTTCAAAAGTAATCGGCAAGATTTATTTTCAGCACATATTCGTCGGTTACTATTTCAAAAGTAATGGGCAAGACTTTATTTTCAGCATATTCGTTGGTTACTATTTCAAAAGTAATCGGTAAGATTTTTATTTTCAACATATTCGTCGGTTACTCTTTCAAAGGTAATCGGCATGATTTATTTTCAACACGTTCGTCGGTAACTATTTCAAAAGTAATCGGCATGATCTATTTTCTGCACATTCGTCGGTTACTATTTCAAAAGTAATCGGCAAGATTTTTTATTTTCAGCTTATTTGTCGGTTACTATTTTAAAAGTAATCGACAAGATTTTTATTTTCAACATATTCATCGGTTCCTATTTCAAAAGTAATCGGCAAGATTTTTATTTTTAGCATATTTGTCGGTTACTATTTCAAAATTATTCGGCAAGATTTTTATTTTCAACATATTCGTCGGTTACTATTTCAAAAGTAATCGGCAAGACTTTATTTTCAGCATATTCGTTGTTACTATTTCAAAAGTAATCGGTAAGATTTTTATTTTCAACATATTCGTCGCTTACTATTTCAAAAGTAATCGCATGATTTATTTTCAGCACATTCGTCGGTTACTATTTCAAAAGTAATCGGCAAGATTTATTTTCAGCACATATTATTCGGTTACTATTTCAAAAGTTATCGGCAAGACTTTATTTCAAGCACATTCGTTGGTTACTATTTCAAAAGTAATCGGTAAGATTTTTATTTTCAAGATATTCGTCACTTACTATTTCCAAAGTTATCGGCATGATTTATTTTCAGCACATTCGTCGGTTACTATTTCAAAAGTAATCGGCAAGATTTATTTTCAGTACATTCGTTGGTTACTATTTTAAAAGTAATCGGTAAGATTTTTATTTTCAACATATTCGTCGCTTACTATTTCGAAAGTAATCGGCATGATTTATTTTCAGCACATTCGTCGGTTACTATTTCAAAAGTAATCGGCAAGATTTTTATTTTCAGCATATTCGTCGGTGACTATTTCAAACGTAATCGGCATGATTTATTTTCAGCACATTCGTCAGGTTACTATTTCAAAAGTAATCGGCAAGACTTTTATTTTCAGCACATTTGTCGGTTACTATTTCAATAGTAATTGGCATGATTCATTTTCAGCACATTTATCGGTTACTATTTCAAAAGTAATCGGCAAGACTTTATATTCAACACATTCGTCGGTTACTATTTCAAAAGTAATCGGCATGATCTATTTTCTGCACATTCGTCGGTTACTATTTCAAAAGTAATCTGCAAAATTTTTATATTCAGCATATTCGTTGGTTACTATTTCAAAGGTAATCGGCAAGATTTATTTTCAGCACATTCGTCGGTTACTATTTCAAAAGTAATCGGCAAGATTTTTATTTTTAGCATATTTGTCTGTTACTATTTTAGAATTAATCGGCAAGACTATATTTTCAGCACATTCGTCGGTTACTATTTCAAAAGTAATCGGCAAGACTTTATTTTCAGCACATTCGTCGGTTACTATTTCAATAGTAATCGGCAAGATTTTTATTTTCAGCATGTACGTCGGTAACTATTTCAAAAGTAATCGGCACGATTTTTATTTTCAGCATATTTGTCGGTTACTATTTTAAAAGTAATCGGCAAGACTTTATTTTCAGCACATTCGTCGGTTACTATTTCAAAAGTAATCGGCAAGATTTTTATTTTCAACATATTCGTCGGTTACTATTTCAAAAGTAATCGGCAAGACTTTATTTTCAGCACATTCATTGGTTACTTTTTTAAAAGTAATCGGTAAGATTTTTATTTCCAACATATTCATCGCTTACTATTTCAAAAGTAATCAGCATGATTTATTTTCATCACATTCGTCGGTTACTATTTCAAAAGTAATCGGCATGATTTTTATTTTCAGCAAATTGGTCGGTGACTATTTCAAAAGTAATCGGCAAGATTTTTATTTTCAGCATATTTGTCGGTTACTTTTTCAAAAGTAATCGGCAAGATTTTTATTTTCAGCATGTTCATCGGTTCCTATTTCAAAAGTAATCGGCAAGATTTTTATTTTTAGCATATTTGTCGGTTACTATTTCAAAATTATTCGGCAAGATTTTTATTTTCAACATATTCGTCGGTTACTATTTCAAAAGTAATCGGCAAGACTTTATTTTCAGCATATTCGTTGTTACTATTTCAAAAGTAATCGGTAAGATTTTTATTTTCAACATATTCGTCGCTTACTATTTCAAAAGTAATCGGCATGATTTATTTTCAGCACATTCGTCGGTTACTATTTCAAAAGTAATCGGCAAGATTTATTTTCAGCACATATTATTCGGTTACTATTTCAAAAGTTATCGGCAAGACTTTATTTTCAGCACATTCGTTGGTTACTATTTCAAAAGTAATCGGTAAGATTTTTATTTTCAAGATATTCGTCACTTACTATTTCCAAAGTAATCGGCATGATTTATTTTCAGCACATTCGTCGGTTACTATTTCAAAAGTAATCGGCAAGATTTATTTTCAGTACATTCGTTGGTTACTATTTTAAAAGTAATCGGTAAGATTTTTATTTTCAACATATTCGTCGCTTACTATTTCGAAAGTAATCGGCATGATTTATTTTCAGCACATTCGTCGGTTACTATTTCAAAAGTAATCGGCAAGATTTTTATTTTCAGCATATTCGTCGGTGACTATTTCAAAAGTAATCGGCATGATTTATTTTCAGCACATTCGTCAGGTTACTATTTCAAAAGTAATCGGCAAGACTTTTATTTTCAGCACATTTGTCGGTTACTATTTCAATAGTACTTGGCATGATTCATTTTCAGCACATTTATCTGTTACTATTTCAAAAGTAATCGGCAAGACTTTATATTCAACACATTCGTCGGTTACTATTTCAAAAGTAATCGGCATGATCTATTTTCTGCACATTCGTCGGTTACTATTTCAAAAGTAATCAGCAAAATTTTTATATTTAGCATATTCGTCGGTTACTATTTCAAAGGTAATCGGCAAGATTTATTTTCAGCACATTCGTCGGTTACTATTTCAAAAGTAATCGGAAAGATTTTTATTTTTAGCATATTTGTCTGTTACTATTTTAGAATTAATCGGCAAGACTATATTTTCAGCACATTCGTCGGTTACTATTTCAAAAGTAATCGGCAAGACTTTATTTTCAGCACATTCGTCGGTTACTATTTCAATAGTAATCGGCAAGATTTTTATTTTCAGCATGTACGTCGGTTACTATTTCAAAAGTAATCGGCACGATTTTTATTTTCAGCATATTTGTCGGTTACTATTTTAAAAGTAATCGGCAAGACTTTATTTTCAGCACATTCGTCGGTTACTATTTCAAAAGTAATCGGCAAGATTTTTATTTTCACCATATTCGTCGGTTACTATTTCAAAAGTAATCGGCAAGACTTTATTTTCAGCACATTCATTGGTTACTTTTTTAAAAGTAATCGGTAAGATTTTTATTTCCAACATATTCATCGCTTACTATTTCAAAAGTAATCAGCATGATTTATTTTCAGCACATTCGTCGGTTACTATTTCAAAAGTAATCGGCATGATTTTTATTTTCAGCATATTGGTCGGTGACTATTTCAAAAGTAATCGGCAAGATTTTTATTTTCAGCATATTTGTCGGTTACTTTTTCAAAAGTAATCGGCAAGATTTTTATTTTCAGCATGTTCATCGGTTCCTATTTCAAAAGTAATCGGCAAGATTTTTATTTTTAGCATATTTGTCGGTTACTATTTCAAAGGTAATCGGCAAGATTTATTTTCAGCACATTCGTCGGTTACTATTTCAAAAGTAATCGGAAAGATTTTTATTTTTAGCATATTTGTCTGTTACTATTTTAGAATTAATCGGCAAGACTATATTTTCAGCACATTCGTCGGTTACTATTTCAAAAGTAATCGGCATGATCTATTTTCTGCACATTCGTCGGTTACTATTTCAATAGTAATCAGCAACATTTTTATATTTAGCATATTCGTCGGTTACTATTTCAAAGGTAATCGGCAAGATTTATTTTCAGCACATTCGTCGGTTACTATTTCAAAAGTAATCGGAAAGATTTTTATTTTTAGCATATTTGTCTGTTACTATTTTAGAATTAATCGGCAAGACTATATTTTCAGCACATTCGTCGGTTACTATTTCAAAAGTAATCGGCAAGACTTTATTTTCAGCACATTCGTCGGTTACTATTTCAATAGTAATCGGCAAGATTTTTATTTTCAGCATGTACGTCGGTTACTATTTCAAAAGTAATCGGCACGATTTTTATTTTCAGCATATTTGTCGGTTACTATTTTAAAAGTAATCGGCAAGACTTTATTTTCAGCACATTCGTCGGTTACTATTTCAAAAGTAATCGGCAAGATTTTTATTTTCACCATATTCGTCGGTTACTATTTCAAAAGTAATCGGCAAGACTTTATTTTCAGCACATTCATTGGTTACTTTTTTAAAAGTAATCGGTAAGATTTTTATTTCCAACATATTCATCGCTTACTATTTCAAAAGTAATCAGCATGATTTATTTTCAGCACATTCGTCGGTTACTATTTCAAAAGTAATCGGCATGATTTTTATTTTCAGCATATTGGTCGGTGACTATTTCAAAAGTAATCGGCAAGATTTTTATTTTCAGCATATTTGTCGGTTACTTTTTCAAAAGTAATCGGCAAGATTTTTATTTTCAGCATGTTCATCGGTTCCTATTTCAAAAGTAATCGGCAAGATTTTTATTTTTAGCATATTTGTCGGTTACTATTTCAAAATTATTCGGCAAGATTTTTATTTTCAACATATTCGTCGGTTACTATTTCAAAAGTAATCGGCAAGACTTTATTTTCAGCATATTCGTTGTTACTATTTCAAAAGTAATCGGTAAGATTTTTATTTTCAACATATTCGTCGCTTACTATTTCAAAAGTAATCGGCATGATTTATTTTCAGCACATTCGTCGGTTACTATTTCAAAAGTAATCGGCAAGATTTATTTTCAGCACATATTATTCGGTTACTATTTCAAAAGTTATCGGCAAGACTTTATTTTCAGCACATTCGTTGGTTACTATTTCAAAAGTAATCGGTAAGATTTTTATTTTCAAGATATTCGTCACTTACTATTTCCAAAGTAATCGGCATGATTTATTTTCAGCACATTCGTAGGTTACTATTTCAAAAGTAATCGGCAAGATTTATTTTCAGTACATTCGTTGGTTACTATTTTAAAAGTAATCGGTAAGATTTTTATTTTCAACATATTCGTCGCTTACTATTTCGAAAGTAATCGGCATGATTTATTTTCAGCACATTCGTCGGTTACTATTTCAAAAGTAATCGGCAAGATTTTTATTTTCAGCATATTCGTCGGTGACTATTTCAAAAGTAAGCGGCATGATTTATTTTCAGCACATTCGTCAGGTTACTATTTCAAAAGTAATCGGCAAGACTTTTATTTTCAGCACATTTGTCGGTTACTATTTCAATAGTAATTGGCATGATTCATTTTCAGCACATTTATCTGTTACTATTTCAAAAGTAATCGGCAAGACTTTATATTCAACACATTCGTCGGTTACTATTTCAAAAGTAATCGGCATGATCTATTTTCTGCACATTCGTCGGTTACTATTTCAAAAGTAATCAGCAAAATTTTTATATTCAGCATATTCGTCGGTTACTATTTCAAAGGTAATCGGCAAGATTTATTTTCAGCACATTCGTCGGTTACTATTTCAAAAGTAATCGGCAAGATTTTTATTTTTAGCATATTTGTCTGTTACTATTTTAGAATTAATCGGCAAGACTATATTTTCAGCACATTCGTCGGTTACTATTTCAAAAGTAATCGGCAAGACTTTATTTTCAGCACATTCGTCGGTTACTATTTCAATAGTAATCGGCAAGATTTTTATTTTCAGCATGTACGTCGGTTACTATTTCAAAAGTAATCGGCACGATTTTTATTTTCAGCATATTTGTCGGTTACTATTTTAAAAGTAATCGGCAAGACTTTATTTTCAGCACATTCGTCGGTTACTATTTCAAAAGTAATCGGCAAGATTTTTATTTTCACCATATTCGTCGGTTACTATTTCAAAAGTAATCGGCAAGACTTTATTTTCAGCACATTCATTGGTTACTTTTTTAAAAGTAATCGGTAAGATTTTTATTTCCAACATATTCATCGCTTACTATTTCAAAAGTAATCAGCATGATTTATTTTCAGCACATTCGTCGGTTACTATTTCAAAATTAATCGGCATGATTTTTATTTTCAGCATATTGGTCGGTGACTATTTCAAAAGTAATCGGCAAGATTTTTATTTTCAGCATATTTGTCGGTTACTTTTTCAAAAGTAATCGGCAAGATTTTTATTTTCAGCATGTTCATCGGTTCCTATTTCAAAAGTAATCGGCAAGATTTTTATTTTTAGCATATTTGTCGGTTACTATTTCAAAATTATTCGGCAAGATTTTTATTTTCAACATATTCGTCGGTTACTATTTCAAAAGTAATCGGCAAGACTTTATTTTCAGCATATTCGTTGTTACTATTTCAAAAGTAATCGGTAAGATTTTTATTTTCAACATATTCGTCGCTTACTATTTCAAAAGTAATCGGCATGATTTATTTTCAGCACATTCGTCGGTTACTATTTCAAAAGTAATCGGCAAGATTTATTTTCAGCACATATTATTCGGTTACTATTTCAAAAGTTATCGGCAAGACTTTATTTTCAGCACATTCGTTGGTTACTATTTCAAAAGTAATCGGTAAGATTTTTATTTTCAAGATATTCGTCACTTACTATTTCCAAAGTAATCGGCATGATTTATTTTCAGCACATTCGTCGGTTACTATTTCAAAAGTAATCGGCAAGATTTATTTTCAGTACATTCGTTGGTTACTATTTTAAAAGTAATCGG
The DNA here is from genome assembly GCA_958299785.1 of Medicago lupulina. Taxonomy (NCBI): domain Eukaryota; kingdom Viridiplantae; phylum Streptophyta; class Magnoliopsida; order Fabales; family Fabaceae; genus Medicago; species Medicago lupulina. Next base: position 43,858,935 of record OY283144.1, read on the forward strand.
TAAGATTTTTATTTTCAACATATTCGTCGCTTACTATTTCGAAAGTAATCGGCATGATTTATTTTCAGCACATTCGTCGGTTACTATTTCAAAAGTAATCGGCAAGATTTTTATTTTCAGCATATTCGTCGGTGACTATTTCAAAAGTAATCGGCATGATTTATTTTCAGCACATTCATCAGGTTACAATTTCAAAAGTAATCGGCAAGACTTTTATTTTCAGCACATTTGTCGGTTACTATTTCAATAGTAATTGGCATGATTCATTTTCAGCACATTTATCGGTTACTATTTCAAAAGTAATCGGCAAGACTTTATATTCAACACATTCGTCGGTTACTATTTCAAAAGTAATCGGCATGATCTATTTTCTGCACATTCGTCGGTTACTATTTCAAAAGTAATCAGCAAAATTTTTATATTCAGCATATTCGTCGGTTACTATTTCAAAGGTAATCGGCAAGATTTATTTTCAGCACATTTGTCGGTTACTATTTTAAAAGTAATCGGCAAGACTTTATTTTCAGCACATTCGTCGGTTACTATTTTAGAATTAATCGGCAAGACTATATTTTCAGCACATTCGTCGGTTACTATTTCAAAAGTAATCGGCAAGACTTTATTTTCAGCACATTCGTCGGTTACTATTTCAATAGTAATCGGCGAGATTTTTATTTTCAGCATGTACGTCGGTTACTATTTCAAAAGTAATCGGCAAGACTTTATTTTCAGCATATTCGTTGTTACTATTTCAAAAGTAATCGGTAAGATTTTTATTTTCAACATATTCGTCGCTTACTATTTCAAAAGTAATCGGCATGATTTATTTTCAGCACATTCGTCGGTTACTATTTCAAAAGTAATCGGCAAGATTTATTTTCAGCACATATTATTCGGTTACTATTTCAAAAGTTATCGGCAAGACTTTATTTTCAGCACATTCGTTGGTTACTATTTCAAAAGTAATCGGTAAGATTTTTATTTTCAAGATATTCGTCACTTACTATTTCCAAAGTAATCGGCATGATTTATTTTCAGCACATTCGTAGGTTACTATTTCAAAAGTAATCGGCAAGATTTATTTTCAGTACATTCGTTGGTTACTATTTTAAAAGTAATCGGTAAGATTTTTATTTTCAACATATTCGTCGCTTACTATTTCGAAAGTAATCGGCATGATTTATTTTCAGCACATTCGTCGGTTACTATTTCAAAAGTAATCGGCAAGATTTTTATTTTCAGCATATTCGTCGGTGACTATTTCAAAAGTAAGCGGCATGATTTATTTTCAGCACATTCGTCAGGTTACTATTTCAAAAGTAATCGGCAAGACTTTTATTTTCAGCACATTTGTCGGTTACTATTTCAATAGTAATTGGCATGATTCATTTTCAGCACATTTATCTGTTACTATTTCAAAAGTAATCGGCAAGACTTTATATTCAACACATTCGTCGGTTACTATTTCAAAAGTAATCGGCATGATCTATTTTCTGCACATTCGTCGGTTACTATTTCAAAAGTAATCAGCAAAATTTTTATATTCAGCATATTCGTCGGTTACTATTTCAAAGGTAATCGGCAAGATTTATTTTCAGCACATTCGTCGGTTACTATTTCAAAAGTAATCGGCAAGATTTTTATTTTTAGCATATTTGTCTGTTACTATTTTAGAATTAATCGGCAAGACTATATTTTCAGCACATTCGTCGGTTACTATTTCAAAAGTAATCGGCAAGACTTTATTTTCAGCACATTCGTCGGTTACTATTTCAATAGTAATCGGCAAGATTTTTATTTTCAGCATGTACGTCGGTTACTATTTCAAAAGTAATCGGCACGATTTTTATTTTCAGCATATTTGTCGGTTACTATTTTAAAAGTAATCGGCAAGACTTTATTTTCAGCACATTCGTCGGTTACTATTTCAAAAGTAATCGGCAAGATTTTTATTTTCACCATATTCGTCGGTTACTATTTCAAAAGTAATCGGCAAGACTTTATTTTCAGCACATTCATTGGTTACTTTTTTAAAAGTAATCGGTAAGATTTTTATTTCCAACATATTCATCGCTTACTATTTCAAAAGTAATCAGCATGATTTATTTTCAGCACATTCGTCGGTTACTATTTCAAAATTAATCGGCATGATTTTTATTTTCAGCATATTGGTCGGTGACTATTTCAAAAGTAATCGGCAAGATTTTTATTTTCAGCATATTTGTCGGTTACTTTTTCAAAAGTAATCGGCAAGATTTTTATTTTCAGCATGTTCATCGGTTCCTATTTCAAAAGTAATCGGCAAGATTTTTATTTTTAGCATATTTGTCGGTTACTATTTCAAAATTATTCGGCAAGATTTTTATTTTCAACATATTCGTCGGTTACTATTTCAAAAGTAATCGGCAAGACTTTATTTTCAGCATATTCGTTGTTACTATTTCAAAAGTAATCGGTAAGATTTTTATTTTCAACATATTCGTCGCTTACTATTTCAAAAGTAATCGGCATGATTTATTTTCAGCACATTCGTCGGTTACTATTTCAAAAGTAATCGGCAAGATTTATTTTCAGCACATATTATTCGGTTACTATTTCAAAAGTTATCGGCAAGACTTTATTTTCAGCACATTCGTTGGTTACTATTTCAAAAGTAATCGGTAAGATTTTTATTTTCAAGATATTCGTCACTTACTATTTCCAAAGTAATCGGCATGATTTATTTTCAGCACATTCGTCGGTTACTATTTCAAAAGTAATCGGCAAGATTTATTTTCAGTACATTCGTTGGTTACTATTTTAAAAGTAATCGGTAAGATTTTTATTTTCAACATATTCGTCGCTTACTATTTCGAAAGTAATCGGCATGATTTATTTTCAGCACATTCGTCGGTTACTATTTCAAAAGTAATCGGCAAGATTTTTATTTTCAGCATATTCGTCGGTGACTATTTCAAAAGTAATCGGCATGATTTATTTTCAGCACATTCGTCAGGTTACAATTTCAAAAGTAATCGGCAAGACTTTTATTTTCAGCACATTTGTCGGTTACTATTTCAATAGTAATTGGCATGATTCATTTTCAGCACATTTATCGGTTACTATTTCAAAAGTAATCGGCAAGACTTTATATTCAACACATTCGTCGGTTACTATTTCAAAAGTAATCGGCATGATCTATTTTCTGCACATTCGTCGGTTACTATTTCAAAAGTAATCAGCAAAATTTTTATATTCAGCATATTCGTCGGTTACTATTTCAAAGGTAATCGGCAAGATTTATTTTCAGCACATTTGTCGGTTACTATTTTAAAAGTAATCGGCAAGACTTTATTTTCAGCACATTCGTCGGTTACTATTTTAGAATTAATCGGCAAGACTATATTTTCAGCACATTCGTCGGTTACTATTTCAAAAGTAATCGGCAAGACTTTATTTTCAGCACATTCGTCGGTTACTATTTCAATAGTAATCGGCGAGATTTTTATTTTCAGCATGTACGTCGGTTACTATTTCAAAAGTAATCGGCACGATTTTTATTTTCAGCATATTTGTCGGTTACTATTTTAAAAGTAATCGGCAAGACTTTATTTTCAGCACATTCGTCGGTTACTATTTCAAAAGTAATCGGCAAGATTTTTATTTTCAGCATATTTGTCGGTTACTTTTTCAAAAGTAATCGGCAAGATTTTTATTTTCAGCATGTTCATCGGTTCCTATTTCAAAAGTAATCGGCAAGATTTTTATTTTTAGCATATTTGTCGGTTACTATTTCAAAATTATTCGGCAAGATTTTTATTTTCAACATATTCGTCGGTTACTATTTCAAAAGTAATCGGCAAGACTTTATTTTCAGCATATTCGTTGTTACTATTTCAAAAGTAATCGGTAAGATTTTTATTTTCAACATATTCGTCGCTTACTATTTCAAAAGTAATCGGCATGATTTATTTTCAGCACATTCGTCGGTTACTATTTCAAAAGTAATCGGCAAGATTTATTTTCAGCACATATTATTCGGTTACTATTTCAAAAGTTATCGGCAAGACTTTATTTTCAGCACATTCGTTGGTTACTATTTCAAAAGTAATCGGTAAGATTTTTATTTTCAAGATATTCGTCACTTACTATTTCCAAAGTAATCGGCATGATTTATTTTCAGCACATTCGTCGGTTACTATTTCAAAAGTAATCGGCAAGATTTATTTTCAGTACATTCGTTGGTTACTATTTTAAAAGTAATCGGTAAGATTTTTATTTTCAACATATTCGTCGCTTACTATTTCGAAAGTAATCGGCATGATTTATTTTCAGCACATTCGTCGGTTACTATTTCAAAAGTAATCGGCAAGATTTTTATTTTCAGCATATTCGTCGGTGACTATTTCAAAAGTAATCGGCATTGTTTATTTTCAGCACATTCGTCAGGTTACTATTTCAAAAGTAATCGGCAAGACTTTTATTTTCAGCACATTTGTCGGTTACTATTTCAATAGTAATTGGCATGATTCATTTTCAGCACATTTATCGGTTACTATTTCAAAAGTAATCGGCAAGACTTTATATTCAACACATTCGTCGGTTACTATTTCAAAAGTAATCGGCATGATCTATTTTCTGCACATTCGTCGGTTACTATTTCAAAAGTAATCAGCAAAATTTTTATATTCAGCATATTCGTCGGTTACTATTTCAAAGGTAATCGGCAAGATTTATTTTCAGCACATTTGTCGGTTACTATTTTAAAAGTAATCGGCAAGACTTTATTTTCAGCACATTCGTCGGTTACTATTTTAGAATTAATCGGCAAGACTATATTTTCAGCACATTCGTCGGTTACTATTTCAAAAGTAATCGGCAAGACTTTATTTTCAGCACATTCGTCGGTTACTATTTCAATAGTAATCGGCGAGATTTTTATTTTCAGCATGTACGTCGGTTACTATTTCAAAAGTAATCGGCACGATTTTTATTTTCAGCATATTTGTCGGTTACTATTTTAAAAGTAATCGGCAAGACTTTATTTTCAGCACATTCGTCGGTTACTATTTCAAAAGTAATCGGCAAGATTTTTATTTTCAGCATATTTGTCGGTTACTTTTTCAAAAGTAATCGGCAAGATTTTTATTTTCAGCATGTTCATCGGTTCCTATTTCAAAAGTAATCGGCAAGATTTTTATTTTTAGCATATTTGTCGGTTACTATTTCAAAATTATTCGGCAAGATTTTTATTTTCAACATATTCGTCGGTTACTATTTCAAAAGTAATCGGCAAGACTTTATTTTCAGCATATTCGTTGTTACTATTTCAAAAGTAATCGGTAAGATTTTTATTTTCAACATATTCGTCGCTTACTATTTCAAAAGTAATCGGCATGATTTATTTTCAGCACATTCGTCGGTTACTATTTCAAAAGTAATCGGCAAGATTTATTTTCAGCACATATTATTCGGTTACTATTTCAAAAGTTATCAGCAAGACTTTATTTTCAGCACATTCGTTGGTTACTATTTCAAAAGTAATCGGTAAGATTTTTATTTTCAAGATATTCGTCACTTACTATTTCCAAAGTAATCGGCATGATTTATTTTCAGCACATTCGTCGGTTACTATTTCAAAAGTAATCGGCAAGATTTATTTTCAGTACATTCGTTGGTTACTATTTTAAAAGTAATCGGTAAGATTTTTATTTTCAACATATTCGTCGCTTACTATTTCGAAAGTAATCGGCATGATTTATTTTCAGCACATTCGTCGGTTACTATTTCAAAAGTAATCGGCAAGATTTTTATTTTCAGCATATTCGTCGGTGACTATTTCAAAAGTAATCGGCATGATTTATTTTCAGCACATTCGTCAGGTTACTATTTCAAAAGTAATCGGCAAGACTTTTATTTTCAGCACATTTGTCGGTTACTACTTCAATAGTACTTGGCATGATTCATTTTCAGCACATTTATCTGTTACTATTTCAAAAGTAATCGGCAAGACTTTATATTCAACACATTCGTCGGTTACTATTTCAAAAGTAATCGGCATGATCTATTTTCTGCACATTCGTCGGTTACTATTTCAAAAGTAATCAGCAAAATTTTTATATTTAGCATATTCGTCGGTTACTATTTCAAAGGTAATCGGCAAGATTTATTTTCAGCACATTCGTCGGTTACTATTTCAAAAGTAATCGGAAAGATTTTTATTTTTAGCATATTTGTCTGTTACTATTTTAGAATTAATCGGCAAGACTATATTTTCAGCACATTCGTCGGTTACTATTTCAAAAGTAATCGGCAAGACTTTATTTTCAGCACATTCGTCGGTTACTATTTCAATAGTAATCGGCAAGATTTTTATTTTCAGCATGTACGTCGGTTACTATTTCAAAAGTAATCGGCACGATTTTTATTTTCAGCATATTTGTCGGTTACTATTTTAAAAGTAATCGGCAAGACTTTATTTTCAGCACATTCGTCGGTTACTATTTCAAAAGTAATCGGCAAGATTTTTATTTTCACCATATTCGTCGGTTACTATTTCAAAAGTAATCGGCAAGACTTTATTTTCAGCACATTCATTGGTTACTTTTTTAAAAGTAATCGGTAAGATTTTTATTTCCAACATATTCATCGCTAACTATTTCAAAAGTAATCAGCATGATTTATTTTCAGCACATTCGTCGGTTACTATTTCAAAAGTAATCGGCATGATTTTTATTTTCAGCATATTGGTCGGTGACTATTTCAAAAGTAATCGGCAAGATTTTTATTTTCAGCATATTTGTCGGTTACTTTTTCAAAAGTAATCGGCAAGATTTTTATTTTCAGCATATTTGTCGGTTACTATTTTAAAAGTAATCGGCAAGACTTTATTTTCAGCACATTCGTCGGTTACTATTTCAAAAGTAATCGGCAAGATTTTTATTTTCAGCATATTTGTCGGTTACTTTTTCAAAAGTAATCGGCAAGATTTTTATTTTCAGCATGTTCATCGGTTCCTATTTCAAAAGTAATCGGCAAGATTTTTATTTTTAGCATATTTGTCGGTTACTATTTCAAAATTATTCGGCAAGATTTTTATTTTCAACATATTCGTCGGTTACTATTTCAAAAGTAATCGGCAAGACTTTATTTTCAGCATATTCGTTGTTACTATTTCAAAAGTAATCGGTAAGATTTTTATTTTCAACATATTCGTCGCTTACTATTTCAAAAGTAATCGGCATGATTTATTTTCAGCACATTCGTCGGTTACTATTTCAAAAGTAATCGGCAAGATTTATTTTCAGCACATATTATTCGGTTACTATTTCAAAAGTTATCGGCAAGACTTTATTTTCAGCACATTCGTTGGTTACTATTTCAAAAGTAATCGGTAAGATTTTTATTTTCAAGATATTCGTCACTTACTATTTCCAAAGTAATCGGCATGATTTATTTTCAGCACATTCGTCGGTTACTATTTCAAAAGTAATCGGCAAGATTTATTTTCAGTACATTCGTTGGTTACTATTTTAAAAGTAATCGGTAAGATTTTTATTTTCAACATATTCGTCGCTTACTATTTCGAAAGTAATCGGCATGATTTATTTTCAGCACATTCGTCGGTTACTATTTCAAAAGTAATCGGCAAGATTTTTATTTTCAGCATATTCGTCGGTGACTATTTCAAAAGTAATCGGCATGATTTATTTTCAGCACATTCGTCAGGTTACTATTTCAAAAGTAATCGGCAAGACTTTTATTTTCAGCACATTTGTCGGTTACTACTTCAATAGTACTTGGCATGATTCATTTTCAGCACATTTATCTGTTACTATTTCAAAAGTAATCGGCAAGACTTTATATTCAACACATTCGTCGGTTACTATTTCAAAAGTAATCGGCATGATCTATTTTCTGCACATTCGTCGGTTACTATTTCAAAAGTAATCAGCAAAATTTTTATATTTAGCATATTCGTCGGTTACTATTTCAAAGGTAATCGGCAAGATTTATTTTCAGCACATTCGTCGGTTACTATTTCAAAAGTAATCGGAAAGATTTTTATTTTTAGCATATTTGTCTGTTACTATTTTAGAATTAATCGGCAAGACTATATTTTCAGCACATTCGTCGGTTACTATTTCAAAAGTAATCGGCAAGACTTTATTTTCAGCACATTCGTCGGTTACTATTTCAATAGTAATCGGCAAGATTTTTATTTTCAGCATGTACGTCGGTTACTATTTCAAAAGTAATCGGCACGATTTTTATTTTCAGCATATTTGTCGGTTACTATTTTAAAAGTAATCGGCAAGACTTTATTTTCAGCACATTCGTCGGTTACTATTTCAAAAGTAATCGGCAAGATTTTTATTTTCACCATATTAGTCGGTTACTATTTCAAAAGTAATCGGCAAGACTTTATTTTCAGCACATTCATTGGTTACTTTTTTAAAAGTAATCGGTAAGATTTTTATTTCCAACATATTCATCGCTAACTATTTCAAAAGTAATCAGCATGATTTATTTTCAGCACATTCGTCGGTTACTATTTCAAAAGTAATCGGCATGATTTTTATTTTCAGCATATTGGTCGGTGACTATTTCAAAAGTAATCGGCAAGATTTTTATTTTCAGCATATTTGTCGGTTACTTTTTCAAAAGTAATCGGCAAGATTTTTATTTTCAGCATGTTCATCGGTTCCTATTTCAAAAGTAATCGGCAAGATTTTTATTTTTAGCATATTTGTCGGTTACTATTTCAAAATTATTCGGCAAGATTTTTATTTTCAACATATTCGTCGGTTACTATTTCAAAAGTAATCGGCAAGACTTTATTTTCAGCATATTCGTTGTTACTATTTCAAAAGTAATCGGTAAGATTTTTATTTTCAACATATTCGTCGCTTACTATTTCAAAAGTAATCGGCATGATTTATTTTCAGCACATTCGTCGGTTACTATTTCAAAAGTAATCGGCAAGATTTATTTTCAGCACATATTATTCGGTTACTATTTCAAAAGTTATCGGCAAGACTTTATTTTCAGCACATTCGTTGGTTACTATTTCAAAAGTAATCGGTAAGATTTTTATTTTCAAGATATTCGTCACTTACTATTTCCAAAGTAATCGGCATGATTTATTTTCAGCACATTCGTCGGTTACTATTTCAAAAGTAATCGGCAAGATTTATTTTCAGTACATTCGTTGGTTACTATTTTAAAAGTAATCGGTAAGATTTTTATTTTCAACATATTCGTCGCTTACTATTTCGAAAGTAATCGGCATGATTTATTTTCAGCACATTCGTCGGTTACTATTTCAAAAGTAATCGGCAAGATTTTTATTTTCAGCATATTCGTCGGTGACTATTTCAAAAGTAATCGGCATGATTTATTTTCAGCACATTCGTCAGGTTACTATTTCAAAAGTAATCGGCAAGACTTTTATTTTCAGCACATTTGTCGGTTACTATTTCAATAGTAATTAGCATGATTCATTTTCAGCACATTTATCTGTTACTATTTCAAAAGTAATCGGCAAGACTTTATATTCAACACATTCGTCGGTTACTATTTCAAAAGTAATCGGCATGATCTATTTTCTGCACATTCGTCGGTTACTATTTCAAAAGTAATCAGCAAAATTTTTATATTCAGCATATTCGTCGGTTACTATTTCAAAGGTAATCGGCAAGATTTATTTTCAGCACATTCGTCGGTTACTATTTCAAAAGTAATCGGCAAGATTTTTATTTTTAGCATATTTGTCTGTTACTATTTTAGAATTAATCGGCAAGACTATATTTTCAGCACATTCGTCGGTTACTATTTCAAAAGTAATCGGCAAGACTTTATTTTCAGCACATTCGTCGGTTACTATTTCAATAGTAATCGGCAAGATTTTTATTTTCAGCATGTACGTCGGTTACTATTTCAAAAGTAATCGGCACGATTTTTATTTTCAGCATATTTGTCGGTTACTATTTTAAAAGTAATCGGCAAGACTTTATTTTCAGCACATTCGTCGGTTACTATTTCAAAAGTAATCGGCAAGATTTTTATTTTCACCATATTCGTCGGTTACTATTTCAAAAGTAATCGGCAAGACTTTATTTTCAGCACATTCATTGGTTACTTTTTTAAAAGTAATCGGTAAGATTTTTATTTCCAACATATTCATCGCTTACTATTTCAAAAGTAATCAGCATGATTTATTTTCAGCACATTCGTCGGTTACTATTTCAAAAGTAATCGGCATGATTTTTATTTTCAGCATATTGGTCGGTGACTATTTCAAAAGTAATCGGCAAGATTTTTATTTTCAGCATATTTGTCGGTTACTTTTTCAAAAGTAATCGGCAAGATTTTTATTTTCAGCATGTTCATCGGTTCCTATTTCAAAAGTAATCGGCAAGATTTTTATTTTTAGCATATTTGTCGGTTACTATTTCAAAATTATTCGGCAAGATTTTTATTTTCAACATATTCGTCGGTTACTATTTCAAAAGTAATCGGCAAGACTTTATTTTCAGCATATTCGTTGTTACTATTTCAAAAGTAATCGGTAAGATTTTTATTTTCAACATATTCGTCGCTTACTATTTCAAAAGTAATCGGCATGATTTATTTTCAGCACATTCGTCGGTTACTATTTCAAAAGTAATCGGCAAGATTTATTTTCAGCACATATTATTCGGTTACTATTTCAAAAGTTATCGGCAAGACTTTATTTTCAGCACATTCGTTGGTTACTATTTCAAAAGTAATCGGTAAGATTTTTATTTTCAAGATATTCGTCACTTACTATTTCCAAAGTAATCGGCATGATTTATTTTCAGCACATTCGTCGGTTACTATTTCAAAAGTAATCGGCAAGATTTATTTTCAGTACATTCGTTGGTTACTATTTTAAAAGTAATCGGTAAGATTTTTATTTTCAACATATTCGTCGCTTACTATTTCGAAAGTAATCGGCATGATTTATTTTCAGCACATTCGTCGGTTACTATTTCAAAAGTAATCGGCAAGATTTTTATTTTCAGCATATTCGTCGGTGACTATTTCAAAAGTAATCGGCATGATTTATTTTCAGCACATTCGTCAGGTTACTATTTCAAAAGTAATCGGCAAGACTTTTATTTTCAGCACATTTGTCGGTTACTATTTCAATAGTAATTGGCATGATTCATTTTCAGCACATTTATCGGTTACTATTTCAAAAGTAATCGGCAAGACTTTATATTCAACACATTCGTCGGTTACTATTTCAAAAGTAATCGGCATGATCTATTTTCTGCACATTCGTCGGTTACTATTTCAAAAGTAATCAGCAAAATTTTTATATTCAGCATATTCGTCGGTTACTATTTCAAAGGTAATCGGCAAGATTTATTTTCAGCACATTCGTCGGTTACTATTTCAAAAGTAATCGGCAAGATTTTTATTTTTAGCATATTTGTCTGTTACAATTTTAGAATTAATCGGCAAGACTATATTTTCAGCACATTCGTCGGTTACTATTTCAAAAGTAATCGGCAAGACTTTATTTTCAGCACATTCGTCGGTTACTATTTCAATAGTAATCGGCGAGATTTTTATTTTCAGCATGTACGTCGGTTACTATTTCAAAAGTAATCGGCACGATTTTTATTTTCAGCATATTTGTCGGTTACAATTTCAAAAGTAATCGGCAAGATTTTTATTTTCAGCATATTTGTCGGTTACTTTTTCAAAAGTAATCGGCAAGATTTTTATTTTCAGCATGTTCATCGGTTCCTATTTCAAAAGTAATCGGCAAGATTTTTATTTTTAGCATATTTGTCAGTTACTATTTCAAAATTATTCGGCAAGATTTTTATTTTCAACATATTCGTCGGTTACTATTTCAAAAGTAATCGGCAAGACTTTATTTTCAGCATATTCGTTGTTACTATTTCAAAAGTAATCGGTAAGATTTTTATTTTCAACATATTCGTCGCTTACTATTTCAAAAGTAATCGGCATGATTTATTTTCAGCACATTCGTCGGTTACTATTTCAAAAGTAATCGGCAAGATTTATTTTCAGCACATATTATTTGGTTACTATTTCAAAAGTTATCGGCAAGACTTTATTTTCAGCACATTCGTTGGTTACTATTTCAAAAGTAATCGGTAAGATTTTTATTTTCAAGATATTCGTCACTTACTATTTCCAAAGTAATCGGCATGATTTATTTTCAGCACATTCGTCGGTTACTATTTCAAAAGTAATCGGCAAGATTTATTTTCAGTACATTCGTTGGTTACTATTTTAAAAGTAATCGGTAAGATTTTTATTTTCAACATATTCGTCGCTTACTAGTTCGAAAGTAATCGGCATGATTTATTTTCAGCACATTCGTCGGTTACTATTTCAAAAGTAATCGGCAAGATTTTTATTTTCAGCATATGCGTCGGTGACTATTTCAAAAGTAATCGGCATGATTTATTTTCAGCACATTCGTCAGGTTACTATTTCAAAAGTAATCGGCAAGACTTTTATTTTCAGCACATTTGTCGGTTACTATTTCAATAGTAATTGGCATGATTCATTTTCAGCACATTTATCGGTTACTATTTCAAAAGTAATCGGCAAGACTTTATATTCAACACATTCGTCGGTTACTATTTCAAAAGTAATCGGCATGATCTATTTTCTGCACATTCGTCGGTTACTATTTCAAAAGTAATCAGTAAAATTTTTATATTCAGCATATTCGTCGGTTACTATTTCAAAGGTAATCGGCAAGATTTATTTTCAGCACATTCGTCGGTTACTATTTCAAAAGTAATCGGCAAGATTTTTATTTTTAGCATATTTGTCTGTTACTATTTTAGAATTAATCGGCAAGACTATATTTTCAGCACATTCGTCGGTTACTATTTCAAAAGTAATCGGCAAGACTTTATTTTCAGCACATTCGTCGGTTACTATTTCAATAGTAATCGGCGAGATTTTTATTTTCAGCATGTACGTCGGTTACTATTTCAAAAGTAATCGGCACGATTTTTATTTTCAGCATATTTGTCGGTTACTATTTTAAAAGTAATCGGCAAGACTTTATTTTCAGCACATTCGTCGGTTACTATTTCAAAAGTAATCGGCAAGATTTTTATTTTCAACATATTCGTCGGTTACTATTTCAAAAGTAATCGGCAAGACTTTATTTTCAGCACATTCATTGGTTACTTTTTTAAAAGTAATCGGTAATATTTTTATTTCCAACATATTCATCGCTTACTATTTCAAAAGTAATCAGCATGATTTATTTTCAGCACATTCGTCGGTTACTATTTCAAAAGTAATCGGCATGATTTTTATTTTCAGCATATTGGTCGGTGACTATTTCAAAAGTAATCGGCAAGATTTTTATTTTCAGCATATTTGTCGGTTACTTTTTCAAAAGTAATCGGCAAGATTTTTATTTTCAGCATGTTCATCGGTTACTATTTCAAAGGTAATCGGCAAGATTTTTATTTTTAGCACATTCGTCGGTTACTATTTCAAAATTATTCGGCAAGATTTTTATTTTCAACATATTCGTCGGTTACTATTTCAAAAGTAATCGGCAAGACTTTATTTTCAACACATTCATTGGTTACTTTTTTAAAAGTAATCGGTAAGATTTTTATTTCCAACATATTCGTCGCTTACTATTTCAAAAGTAATCAGCATGATTTATTATCAGCACATTCGTCGGTTACTATTTCAAAAGTAATCAGCAAGATTTTAATTTTCAGCATATTCGTCGGTGACTATTTCAAAAGTAATCGGCAAGATTTTTATTTTCAGCATATTTGTCGGTTACTGTTTTAATAGTAATCGACAAGATTTTTATTTTCAACATATTCATCGGTTACTATTTCAAAAGTAATCGGCATGATTTATTTTCAGCACATTCGTCGGTTACTATTTCAAAAGTAATCGGCAAGATTTATTTTCAGCACATATTCGTCGGTTACTATTTCAAAAGTAATGGGCAAGACTTTATTTTCAGCATATTCGTTGGTTACTATTTCAAAAGTAATCGGCAAGATTTTTATTTTCAACATATTCGTCGGTTACTATTTCAAAAGTAATCGGCAAGACTTTATTTTCAGCATATTTGTCGGTTAGTATTTTAAAAGTAATCGACAAGACTTTATTTTCAGCACATTCGTCGGTTACTATTTCAAAACAAATCGGCAAGATTTTTATTTTCAACATATTCGTCGGTTACTATTTCAAAAGTAATCGGCATGACTTTATTTTCAGCACATTCATTGGTTACTTTTTTAAAAGTAATCGGTAAGATTTTTATTTCCAACATATTCGTCGCTTACAATTTCAAAAGTAATCAGCATGATTTATTTTCAGCACATTCGTCGGTTACTATTTCAAAAGTAATCGGCAAGATTTTTTATTTTCAGCATATTCGTCGGTGACTATTTCAAAAGTAATCGGCAAGATTTTTATTTTTAGCATATTTGTCGGTTACTATTTTAAAAGTAATCGACAAGATTTTTATTTTCAACATATTCGTCGGTTACTATTTCAAAAGTAATCGGCAAGACTTTATTTTCAACATATTTGTCGGTTAGTATTTTAAAAGTAATCGACAAGACTTTATTTTCAGCACATTCGTCGGTTACTATTTCAAAACTAATCGGCAAGATTTTTATTTTCAACATATTCGTCGGTTACTATTTCAAAAGTAATCGGCATGACTTTATTTTCAGCACATTCATTGGTTACTTTTTTAAAAGTAATCGGTAAGATTTTTATTTCCAACATATTCGTCGCTTACTATTTCAAAAGTAATCAGCATGATTTATTTTCAGCACATTCGTCGGTTACTATTTCAAAAGTAATCGGCAAGATTTTTATTTTCAGCATATTTGTCGGTTACTATTTTAAAAGTAATCGACAAGATTTTTATTTTCAACATATTCGTCGGTTACTATTTCAAAAGTAATCGACAAGACTTTATTTTCAGCATATTCGTTGGTTACTATTTCAAAAGTAATAGGTAAGATTTTTATTTTCAACATATTCGTCGCTTATTATTTCAAAAGTAATCGGCATGATTTATTTTCAGCACATTCGTCGGTTACTATTTCAAAAGTAATCGGCAAGATTTTTATTTTCAGCATATTCGTCGGTGACTATTTCAAAAGTAATCGGCATGATTTATTTTCAGCACATTCGTCAGGTTACTATTTCAAAAGTAATCGGCAAGACTTTTATTTTCAGCACATTTGTCGGTTACTATTTCAATAGTAATTGGCATGATTCATTTTCAGCACATTTATCGGTTACTATTTCAAAAGTAATCGGCAAGACTTTATATTCAACACATTCGTCGGTTACTATTTCAAAAGTAATCGGCATGATCTATTTTCTGCACATTCGTCGGTTACTATTTCAAAAGTAATCAGCAAAATTTTTATATTCAGCATATTCGTCGGTTACTATTTCAAAGGTAATCGGCAAGATTTATTTTCAGCACATTCGTCGGTTACTATTTCAAAAGTAATCGGCAAGGTTTTTATTTTTAGCATATTTGTCTGTTACTATTTTAGAATTAATCGGCAAGACTATATTTTCAGCACATTCGTCGGTTACTATTTCAAAAGTAATCGGCAAGACTTTATTTTCAGCACATTCGTCGGTTACTATTTCAATAGTAATCGGCGAGATTTTTATTTTCAGCATGTACGTCGGTTACTATTTCAAAAGTAATCGGCACGATTTTTATTTTCAGCATATTTGTCGGTTACTATTTTAAAAGTAATCGGCAAGACTTTATTTTCAGCACATTCGTCGGTTACTATTTCAAAAGTAATCGGCAAGATTTTTATTTTCAACATATTCGTCGGTTACTATTTCAAAAGTAATCGGCAAGACTTTATTTTCAGCACATTCATTGGTTACTTTTTTAAAAGTAATCGGTAATATTTTTATTTCCAACATATTCATCGCTTACTATTTCAAAAGTAATCAGCATGATTTATTTTCAGCACATTCGTCGGTTACTATTTCAAAAGTAATCGGCATGATTTTTATTTTCAGCATATTGGTCGGTGACTATTTCAAAAGTAATCGGCAAGATTTTTATTTTCAGCATATTTGTCGGTTACTTTTTCAAAAGTAATCGGCAAGATTTTTATTTTCAGCATGTTCATCGGTTACTATTTCAAAGGTAATCGGCAAGATTTTTATTTTTAGCACATTCGTCGGTTACTATTTCAAAATTATTCGGCAAGATTTTTATTTTCAACATATTCGTCGGTTACTATTTCAAAAGTAATCGGCAAGACTTTATTTTCAACACATTCATTGGTTACTTTTTTAAAAGTAATCGGTAAGATTTTTATTTCCAACATATTCGTCGCTTACTATTTCAAAAGTAATCAGCATGATTTATTATCAGCACATTCGTCGGTTACTATTTCAAAAGTAATCAGCAAGATTTTAATTTTCAGCATATTCGTCGGTGACCATTTCAAAAGTAATCGGCAAGATTTTTATTTTCAGCATATTTGTCGGTTACTGTTTTAATAGTAATCGACAAGATTTTTATTTTCAACATATTCATCGGTTACTATTTCAAAAGTAATCGGCATGATTTATTTTCAGCACATTCGTCGGTTACTATTTCAAAAGTAATCGGCAAGATTTATTTTCAGCACATATTCGTCGGTTACTATTTCAAAAGTAATGGGCAAGACTTTATTTTCAGCATATTCGTTGGTTACTATTTCAAAAGTAATCGGCAAGATTTTTATTTTCAACATATTCGTCGGTTACTATTTCAAAAGTAATCGGCAAGACTTTATTTTCAGCATATTTGTCGGTTAGTATTTTAAAAGTAATCGACAAGACTTTATTTTCAGCACATTCGTCGGTTACTATTTCAAAACAAATCGGCAAGATTTTTATTTTCAACATATTCGTCGGTTACTATTTCAAAAGTAATCGGCATGACTTTATTTTCAGCACATTCATTGGTTACTTTTTTAAAAGTAATCGGTAAGATTTTTATTTCCAACATATTCGTCGCTTACAATTTCAAAAGTAATCAGCATGATTTATTTTCAGCACATTCGTCGGTTACTATTTCAAAAGTAATCGGCAAGATTTTTATTTTCAGCATATTCGTCGGTGACTATTTCAAAAGTAATCGGCAAGATTTTTGTTTTTAGCATATTTGTCGGTTACTATTTTAAAAGTAATCGACAAGATTTTTATTTTCAACATATTCGTCGGTTACTATTTCAAAAGTAATCGGCAAGACTTTATTTTCAACATATTTGTCGGTTA
This sequence comes from Medicago lupulina, assembly GCA_958299785.1. Classification (NCBI taxonomy): domain Eukaryota; kingdom Viridiplantae; phylum Streptophyta; class Magnoliopsida; order Fabales; family Fabaceae; genus Medicago; species Medicago lupulina. The sequence goes on from OY283144.1 coordinate 43,876,242, forward strand.
GTATTTTAAAAGTAATCGACAAGACTTTATTTTCAGCACATTCGTCGGTTACTATTTCAAAACTAATCGGCAAGATTTTTATTTTCAACATATTCGTCGGTTACTATTTATAAAGTAATCGGCATGACTTTATTTTCAGCACATTCATTGGTTACTTTTTTAAAAGTAATCGGTAAGATTTTTATTTCCAACATATTCGTCGCTTACTATTTCAAAAGTAATCAGCATGATTTATTTTCAGCACATTCGTCGGTTACTATTTCAAAAGTAATCGGCAAGATTTTTATTTTCAGCATATTCGTCGGTGACTATTTCAAATGTAATCGGCAAGATTTTTATTTTCAGCATATTTGTCGGTTACTATTTTAAAAGTAATCGACAAGATTTTTATTTTCAACATATTCGTCGGTTACTATTTCAAAAGTAATCAACAAGACTTTATTTTCAGCATATTCGTTGGTTACTATTTCAAAAGTAATAGGTAAGATTTTTCGTCGGTGACTATTTCAAATGTAATCGGCAAGATTTTTATTTTCAGCATATTTGTCGGTTACTATTTTAAAAGTAATCGACAAGATTTTTATTTTCAACATATTCGTCGGTTACTATTTCAAAAGTAATCGACAAGACTTTATTTTCAGCATATTCGTTGGTTACTATTTCAAAAGTAATAGGTAAGATTTTTATTTTCAACATATTCGTCGCTTATTATTTCAAAAGTAATCGGCATGATTTATTTTCAGCACATTCGTCGGTTACTATTTCAAAAGTAATCGGCAAGATTTTTATTTTCAGCATATTCGTCGGTGACTATTTCAAAAGTAATCGACATGATTTATTTTCAGCATATTCGTCGGTTACTATTTCAAAAGTAATCAGCATGATTTATTATCAGCACATTCATCGGTTACTATTTCAAAAGTAATCGGCAAGATTTTAATTTTCAGCATATTCGTCGGTGACTATTTCAAAAGTAATCGGCAAGATTTTTATTTTCAGCATATTTGTCGGTTACTGTTTTAAAAGTAATCGACAAGATTTTTATTTTCAACATATTCATCGGTTACTATTTCAAAAGTAATCGGCATGATTTATTTTCAGCACATTCGTCGGTTACTATTTCAAAAGTAATCGGCAAGATTTATTTTCAGCACATATTCGTCGGTTACTATTTCAAAAGTAATGGGCAAGACTTTATTTTCAGCATATTCGTTGGTTACTATTTCAAAAGTAATCGGTAAGATTTTTATTTTCAACATATTCGTCGGTTACTCTTTCAAAGGTAATCGGCATGATTTATTTTCAACACGTTCGTCGGTTACTATTTCAAAAGTAATCGGCATGATCTATTTTCTGCACATTTGTAGGTTACTATTTCAAAAGTAATCGGCAAGATTTTTTATTTTCAGCTTATTTGTCGGTTACTATTTTAAAAGTAATCGACAAGATTTTTATTTTCAACATATTCATCGGTTCCTATTTCAAAAGTAATCGGCAAGATTTTTATTTTTAGCATATTTGTCGGTTACTATTTTAAAAGTAATCGACAAGATTTTTATTTTCAACATATTCGTCGGTTACTATTTCAAAAGTAATCGGCTTGACTTTATTTTCAGCACATTCGTCGGTTACTATTTCAAAACTAATCGGCAAGATTTTTATTTTCAACATATTCGTCGGTTACTATTTCAAAAGTAATCGGCATGACTTTATTTTCAGCACATTCATTGGTTACTTTTTTAAAAGTAATCGGTAAGATTTTTATTTCCAACATATTCGTCGCTTACTATTTCAAAAGTAATCAGCATGATTTATTTTCAGCACATTCGTCGGTTACTATTTCAAAAGTAATCGGCAAGATTTTTATTTTCAGCATATTCGTCGGTGACTATTTCAAAAGTAATCGGCAAGATTTTTATTTTTAGCATATTTGTCGGTTACTATTTTAAAAGTAATCGACAAGATTTTTATTTTCAACATATTCGTCGGTTACTATTTCAAAAGTAATCGGCAAGACTTTATTTTCAACATATTTGTCGGTTACTATTTCAAAAGTAATCGGCAAGATTTTTATTTTCAGCATATTCGTCGGTGACTATTTCAAAAGTAATCGGCATGATTTATTTTCAGCACATTCGTCAGGTTACTATTTCAAAAGTAATCGGCAAGACTTTTATTTTCAGCACATTTGTCGGTTACTATTTCAATAGTAATTGGCATGATTCATTTTCAGCACATTTATCGGTTACTATTTCAAAAGTAATCGGCAAGACTTTATATTCAACACATTCGTCGGTTACTATTTCAAAAGTAATCGGCATGATCTATTTTCTGCACATTCGTCGGTTACTATTTCAAAAGTAATCAGCAAAATTTTTATATTCAGCATATTCGTCGGTTACTATTTCAAAGGTAATCGGCAAGATTTATTTTCAGCACATTCGTCGGTTACTATTTCAAAAGTAATCGGCAAGATTTTTATTTTTAGCATATTTGTCTGTTACTATTTTAGAATTAATCGGCAAGACTATATTTTCAGCACATTCGTCGGTTACTATTTCAAAAGTAATCGGCAAGACTTTATTTTCAGCACATTCGTCGGTTACTATTTCAATAGTAATCGGCGAGATTTTTATTTTCATCATGTACGTCGGTTACTATTTCAAAAGTAATCGGCAAGACTTTATTTTCAGCACATTCGTCGGTTACTATTTCAAAAGTAATCGGCAAGATTTTTATTTTCAACATATTCGTCGGTTACTATTTCAAAAGTAATCGGCAAGACTTTATTTTCAGCACATTCATTGGTTACTTTTTTAAAAGTAATCGGTAATATTTTTATTTCCAACATATTCATCGCTTACTATTTCAAAAGTAATCAGCATGATTTATTTTCAGCACATTCGTCGGTTACTATTTCAAAAGTAATCGGCATGATTTTTATTTTCAGCATATTGGTCGGTGACTATTTCAAAAGTAATCGGCAAGATTTTTATTTTCAGCATATTTGTCGGTTACTTTTTCAAAAGTAATCGGCAAGATTTTTATTTTCAGCATGTTCATCGGTTACTATTTCAAAGGTAATCGGCAAGATTTTTATTTTTAGCACATTCGTCGGTTACTATTTCAAAATTATTCGGCAAGATTTTTATTTTCAACATATTCGTCGGTTACTATTTCAAAAGTAATCGGCAAGACTTTATTTTCAACACATTCATTGGTTACTTTTTTAAAAGTAATCGGTAAGATTTTTATTTCCAACATATTCGTCGCTTACTATTTCAAAAGTAATCAGCATGATTTATTATCAGCACATTCGTCGGTTACTATTTCAAAAGTAATCAGCAAGATTTTAATTTTCAGCATATTCGTCGGTGACTATTTCAAAAGTAGTCGGCAAGATTTTTATTTTCAGCATATTTGTCGGTTACTGTTTTAATAGTAATCGACAAGATTTTTATTTTCAACATATTCATCGGTTACTATTTCAAAAGTAATCGGCATGATTTATTTTCAGCACATTCGTCGGTTACTATTTCAAAAGTAATCGGCAAGATTTATTTTCAGCACATATTCGTCGGTTACTATTTCAAAAGTAATGGGCAAGACTTTATTTTCAGCATATTCGTTGGTTACTATTTCAAAAGTAATCGGCAAGATTTTTATTTTCAACATATTCGTCGGTTACTATTTCAAAAGTAATCGGCAAGACTTTATTTTCAGCATATTTGTCGGTTATTATTTTAAAAGTAATCGACAAGACTTTATTTTCAGCACATTCGTCGGTTACTATTTCAAAACTAATCGGCAAGATTTTTATTTTCAACATATTCGTCGGTTACTATTTCAAAAGTAATCGGCATGACTTTATTTTCAGCACATTCATTGGTTACTTTTTTAAAAGTAATCGGCAAGATTTTTATTTCCAACATATTCGTCGCTTACTATTTCAAAAGTAATCAGCATGATTTATTTTCAGCACATTCATTGGTTACTTTTTTAAAAGTAATCGGTAAGATTTTTATTTCCAACATATTCGTCGCTTACTATTTCAAAAGTAATCAGCATGATTTATTTTCAGCACATTCGTCGGTTACTATTTCAAAAGTAATCGGCAAGATTTTTATTTTCAGCATATTCGTCGGTGACTATTTCAAAAGTAATCGGCAAGATTTTTATTTTTAGCATATTTGTCGGTTACTATTTTAAAAGTAATCGACAAGATTTTTATTTTCAACATATTCGTCGGTTACTATTTCAAAAGTAATCGGCAAGACTTTATTTTCAACATATTTGTCGGTTACTATTTCAAAAGTAATCGGCAAGATTTTTATTTTCAGCATATTCGTCGGTGACTATTTCAAAAGTAATCGGCATGATTTATTTTCAGCACATTCGTCAGGTTACTATTTCAAAAGTAATCGGCAAGACTTTTATTTTCAGCACATTTGTCGGTTACTATTTCAATAGTAATTGGCATGATTCATTTTCAGCACATTTATCGGTTACTATTTCAAAAGTAATCGGCAAGACTTTATATTCAACACATTCGTCGGTTACTATTTCAAAAGTAATCGGCATGATCTATTTTCTGCACATTCGTCGGTTACTATTTCAAAAGTAATCAGCAAAATTTTTATATTCAGCATATTCGTCGGTTACTATTTCAAAGGTAATCGGCAAGATTTATTTTCAGCACATTCGTCGGTTACTATTTCAAAAGTAATCGGCAAGATTTTTATTTTTAGCATATTTGTCTGTTACTATTTTAGAATTAATCGGCAAGACTATATTTTCAGCACATTCGTCGGTTACTATTTCAAAAGTAATCGGCAAGACTTTATTTTCAGCACATTCGTCGGTTACTATTTCAATAGTAATCGGCGAGATTTTTATTTTCATCATGTACGTCGGTTACTATTTCAAAAGTAATCGGCAAGACTTTATTTTCAGCACATTCGTCGGTTACTATTTCAAAAGTAATCGGCAAGATTTTTATTTTCAACATATTCGTCGGTTACTATTTCAAAAGTAATCGGCAAGACTTTATTTTCAGCACATTCATTGGTTACTTTTTTAAAAGTAATCGGTAATATTTTTATTTCCAACATATTCATCGCTTACTATTTCAAAAGTAATCAGCATGATTTATTTTCAGCACATTCGTCGGTTACTATTTCAAAAGTAATCGGCATGATTTTTATTTTCAGCATATTGGTCGGTGACTATTTCAAAAGTAATCGGCAAGATTTTTATTTTCAGCATATTTGTCGGTTACTTTTTCAAAAGTAATCGGCAAGATTTTTATTTTCAGCATGTTCATCGGTTACTATTTCAAAGGTAATCGGCAAGATTTTTATTTTTAGCACATTCGTCGGTTACTATTTCAAAATTATTCGGCAAGATTTTTATTTTCAACATATTCGTCGGTTACTATTTCAAAAGTAATCGGCAAGACTTTATTTTCAACACATTCATTGGTTACTTTTTTAAAAGTAATCGGTAAGATTTTTATTTCCAACATATTCGTCGCTTACTATTTCAAAAGTAATCAGCATGATTTATTATCAGCACATTCGTCGGTTACTATTTCAAAAGTAATCAGCAAGATTTTAATTTTCAGCATATTCGTCGGTGACTATTTCAAAAGTAGTCGGCAAGATTTTTATTTTCAGCATATTTGTCGGTTACTGTTTTAATAGTAATCGACAAGATTTTTATTTTCAACATATTCATCGGTTACTATTTCAAAAGTAATCGGCATGATTTATTTTCAGCACATTCGTCGGTTACTATTTCAAAAGTAATCGGCAAGATTTATTTTCAGCACATATTCGTCGGTTACTATTTCAAAAGTAATGGGCAAGACTTTATTTTCAGCATATTCGTTGGTTACTATTTCAAAAGTAATCGGCAAGATTTTTATTTTCAACATATTCGTCGGTTACTATTTCAAAAGTAATCGGCAAGACTTTATTTTCAGCATATTTGTCGGTTATTATTTTAAAAGTAATCGACAAGACTTTATTTTCAGCACATTCGTCGGTTACTATTTCAAAACTAATCGGCAAGATTTTTATTTTCAACATATTCGTCGGTTACTATTTCAAAAGTAATCGGCATGACTTTATTTTCAGCACATTCATTGGTTACTTTTTTAAAAGTAATCGGTAAGATTTTTATTTCCAACATATTCGTCGCTTACTATTTCAAAAGTAATCAGCATGATTTATTATCAGCACATTCGTCGGTTACTATTTCAAAAGTAATCAGCAAGATTTTAATTTTCAGCATATTCGTCGGTGACTATTTCAAAAGTAGTCGGCAAGATTTTTATTTTCAGCATATTTGTCGGTTACTGTTTTAATAGTAATCGACAAGATTTTTATTTTCAACATATTCATCGGTTACTATTTCAAAAGTAATCGGCATGATTTATTTTCAGCACATTCGTCGGTTACTATTTCAAAAGTAATCGGCAAGATTTATTTTCAGCACATATTCGTCGGTTACTATTTCAAAAGTAATGGGCAAGACTTTATTTTCAGCATATTCGTTGGTTACTATTTCAAAAGTAATCGGCAAGATTTTTATTTTCAACATATTCGTCGGTTACTATTTCAAAAGTAATCGGCAAGACTTTATTTTCAGCATATTTGTCGGTTATTATTTTAAAAGTAATCGACAAGACTTTATTTTCAGCACATTCGTCGGTTACTATTTCAAAACTAATCGGCAAGATTTTTATTTTCAACATATTCGTCGGTTACTATTTCAAAAGTAATCGGCATGACTTTATTTTCAGCACATTCATTGGTTACTTTTTTAAAAGTAATCGGCAAGATTTTTATTTCCAACATATTCGTCGCTTACTATTTCAAAAGTAATCAGCATGATTTATTTTCAGCACATTCATTGGTTACTTTTTTAAAAGTAATCGGTAAGATTTTTATTTCCAACATATTCGTCGCTTACTATTTCAAAAGTAATCAGCATGATTTATTTTCAGCACATTCGTCGGTTACTATTTCAAAAGTAATCGGCAAGATTTTTATTTTCAGCATATTCGTCGGTGACTATTTCAAAAGTAATCGGCAAGATTTTTATTTTTAGCATATTTGTCGGTTACTATTTTAAAAGTAATCGACAAGATTTTTATTTTCAACATATTCGTCGGTTACTATTTCAAAAGTAATCGGCAAGACTTTATTTTCAACATATTTGTCGGTTACTATTTCAAAAGTAATCGGCAAGATTTTTATTTTCAGCATATTCGTCGGTGACTATTTCAAAAGTAATCGGCATGATTTATTTTCAGCACATTCGTCAGGTTACTATTTCAAAAGTAATCGGCAAGACTTTTATTTTCAGCACATTTGTCGGTTACTATTTCAATAGTAATTGGCATGATTCATTTTCAGCACATTTATCGGTTACTATTTCAAAAGTAATCGGCAAGACTTTATATTCAACACATTCGTCGGTTACTATTTCAAAAGTAATCGGCATGATCTATTTTCTGCACATTCGTCGGTTACTATTTCAAAAGTAATCAGCAAAATTTTTATATTCAGCATATTCGTCGGTTACTATTTCAAAGGTAATCGGCAAGATTTATTTTCAGCACATTCGTCGGTTACTATTTCAAAAGTAATCGGCAAGATTTTTATTTTTAGCATATTTGTCTGTTACTATTTTAGAATTAATCGGCAAGACTATATTTTCAGCACATTCGTCGGTTACTATTTCAAAAGTAATCGGCAAGACTTTATTTTCAGCACATTCGTCGGTTACTATTTCAATAGTAATCGGCGAGATTTTTATTTTCATCATGTACGTCGGTTACTATTTCAAAAGTAATCGGCAAGACTTTATTTTCAGCACATTCGTCGGTTACTATTTCAAAAGTAATCGGCAAGATTTTTATTTTCAACATATTCGTCGGTTACTATTTCAAAAGTAATCGGCAAGACTTTATTTTCAGCACATTCATTGGTTACTTTTTTAAAAGTAATCGGTAATATTTTTATTTCCAACATATTCATCGCTTACTATTTCAAAAGTAATCAGCATGATTTATTTTCAGCACATTCGTCGGTTACTATTTCAAAAGTAATCGGCATGATTTTTATTTTCAGCATATTGGTCGGTGACTATTTCAAAAGTAATCGGCAAGATTTTTATTTTCAGCATATTTGTCGGTTACTTTTTCAAAAGTAATCGGCAAGATTTTTATTTTCAGCATGTTCATCGGTTACTATTTCAAAGGTAATCGGCAAGATTTTTATTTTTAGCACATTCGTCGGTTACTATTTCAAAATTATTCGGCAAGATTTTTATTTTCAACATATTCGTCGGTTACTATTTCAAAAGTAATCGGCAAGACTTTATTTTCAACACATTCATTGGTTACTTTTTTAAAAGTAATCGGTAAGATTTTTATTTCCAACATATTCGTCGCTTACTATTTCAAAAGTAATCAGCATGATTTATTATCAGCACATTCGTCGGTTACTATTTCAAAAGTAATCAGCAAGATTTTAATTTTCAGCATATTCGTCGGTGACTATTTCAAAAGTAGTCGGCAAGATTTTTATTTTCAGCATATTTGTCGGTTACTGTTTTAATAGTAATCGACAAGATTTTTATTTTCAACATATTCATCGGTTACTATTTCAAAAGTAATCGGCATGATTTATTTTCAGCACATTCGTCGGTTACTATTTCAAAAGTAATCGGCAAGATTTATTTTCAGCACATATTCGTCGGTTACTATTTCAAAAGTAATGGGCAAGACTTTATTTTCAGCATATTCGTTGGTTACTATTTCAAAAGTAATCGGCAAGATTTTTATTTTCAACATATTCGTCGGTTACTATTTCAAAAGTAATCGGCAAGACTTTATTTTCAGCATATTTGTCGGTTATTATTTTAAAAGTAATCGACAAGACTTTATTTTCAGCACATTCGTCGGTTACTATTTCAAAACTAATCGGCAAGATTTTTATTTTCAACATATTCGTCGGTTACTATTTCAAAAGTAATCGGCATGACTTTATTTTCAGCACATTCATTGGTTACTTTTTTAAAAGTAATCGGTAAGATTTTTATTTCCAACATATTCGTCGCTTACTATTTCAAAAGTAATCAGCATGATTTATTTTCAGCACATTCGTCGGTTACTATTTCAAAAGTAATCGGCAAGATTTTTATTTTCAGCATATTCGTCGGTGACTATTTCAAAAGTAATCGGCAAGATTTTTATTTTTAGCATATTTGTCGGTTACTATTTTAAAAGTAATCGACAAGATTTTTATTTTCAACATATTCGTCGGTTACTATTTCAAAAGTAATCGGCAAGACTTTATTTTCAACATATTTGTCGGTTACTATTTCAAAAGTAATCGGCAAGATTTTTATTTTCAGCATATTCGTCGGTGACTATTTCAAAAGTAATCGGCATGATTTATTTTCAGCACATTCGTCAGGTTACTATTTCAAAAGTAATCGGCAAGACTTTTATTTTCAGCACATTTGTCGGTTACTATTTCAATAGTAATTGGCATGATTCATTTTCAGCACATTTATCGGTTACTATTTCAAAAGTAATCGGCAAGACTTTATATTCAACACATTCGTCGGTTACTATTTCAAAAGTAATCGGCATGATCTATTTTCTGCACATTCGTCGGTTACTATTTCAAAAGTAATCAGCAAAATTTTTATATTCAGCATATTCGTCGGTTACTATTTCAAAGGTAATCGGCAAGATTTATTTTCAGCACATTCGTCGGTTACTATTTCAAAAGTAATCGGCAAGATTTTTATTTTTAGCATATTTGTCTGTTACTATTTTAGAATTAATCGGCAAGACTATATTTTCAGCACATTCGTCGGTTACTATTTCAAAAGTAATCGGCAAGACTTTATTTTCAGCACATTCGTCGGTTACTATTTCAATAGTAATCGGCGAGATTTTTATTTTCAGCATGTACGTCGGTTACTATTTCAAAAGTAATCGGCACGATTTTTATTTTCAGCATATTTGTCGGTTATTATTTTAAAAGTAATCGACAAGACTTTATTTTCAGCACATTCGTCGGTTACTATTTCAAAACTAATCGGCAAGATTTTTATTTTCAACATATTCGTCGGTTACTATTTCAAAAGTAATCGGCATGACTTTATTTTCAGCACATTCATTGGTTACTTTTTTAAAAGTAATCGGTAAGATTTTTATTTCCAACATATTCGTCGCTTACTATTTCAAAAGTAATCAGCATGATTTATTTTCAGCACATTCGTCGGTTACTATTTCAAAAGTAATCGGCAAGATTTTTATTTTCAGCATATTCGTCGGTGACTATTTCAAAAGTAATCGGCAAGATTTTTATTTTTAGCATATTTGTCGGTTACTATTTTAAAAGTAATCGACAAGATTTTTATTTTCAACATATTCGTCGGTTACTATTTCAAAAGTAATCGGCAAGACTTTATTTTCAACATATTTGTCGGTTACTATTTCAAAAGTAATCGGCAAGATTTTTATTTTCAGCATATTCGTCGGTGACTATTTCAAAAGTAATCGGCATGATTTATTTTCAGCACATTCGTCAGGTTACTATTTCAAAAGTAATCGGCAAGACTTTTATTTTCAGCACATTTGTCGGTTACTATTTCAATAGTAATTGGCATGATTCATTTTCAGCACATTTATCGGTTACTATTTCAAAAGTAATCGGCAAGACTTTATATTCAACACATTCGTCGGTTACTATTTCAAAAGTAATCGGCATGATCTATTTTCTGCACATTCGTCGGTTACTATTTCAAAAGTAATCAGCAAAATTTTTATATTCAGCATATTCGTCGGTTACTATTTCAAAGGTAATCGGCAAGATTTATTTTCAGCACATTCGTCGGTTACTATTTCAAAAGTAATCGGCAAGATTTTTATTTTTAGCATATTTGTCTGTTACTATTTTAGAATTAATCGGCAAGACTATATTTTCAGCACATTCGTCGGTTACTATTTCAAAAGTAATCGGCAAGACTTTATTTTCAGCACATTCGTCGGTTACTATTTCAATAGTAATCGGCGAGATTTTTATTTTCAGCATGTACGTCGGTTACTATTTCAAAAGTAATCGGCACGATTTTTATTTTCAGCATATTTGTCGGTTACTATTTTAAAAGTAATCGGCAAGACTTTATTTTCAGCACATTCGTCGGTTACTATTTCAAAAGTAATCGGCAAGAGTTTTATTTTCAACATATTCGTCGGTTACTATTTCAAAAGTAATCGGCAAGACTTTATTTTCAGCACATTCATTGGTTACTTTTTTAAAAGTAATCGGTAATATTTTTATTTCCAACATATTCATCGCTTACTATTTCAAAAGTAATCAGCATGATTTATTTTCAGCACATTCGTCGGTTACTATTTCAAAAGTAATCGGCATGATTTTTATTTTCAGCATATTGGTCGGTGACTATTTCAAAAGTAATCGGCAAGATTTTTATTTTCAGCATATTTGTCGGTTACTTTTTCAAAAGTAATCGGCAAGATTTTTATTTTCAGCATGTTCATCGGTTACTATTTCAAAGGTAATCGGCAAGATTTTTATTTTTAGCACATTCGTCGGTTACTATTTCAAAATTATTCGGCAAGATTTTTATTTTCAACATATTCGTCGGTTACTATTTCAAAAGTAATCGGCAAGACTTTATTTTCAACACATTCATTGGTTACTTTTTTAAAAGTAATCGGTAAGATTTTTATTTCCAACATATTCGTCGCTTACTATTTCAAAAGTAATCAGCATGATTTATTATCAGCACATTCGTCGGTTACTATTTCAAAAGTAATCAGCAAGATTTTAATTTTCAGCATATTCGTCGGTGACTATTTCAAATGTAATCGGCAAGATTTTTATTTTCAGCATATTTGTCGGTTACTGTTTTAATAGTAATCGACAAGATTTTTATTTTCAACATATTCATCGGTTACTATTTCAAAAGTAATCGGCATGATTTATTTTCAGCACATTCGTCGGTTACTATTTCAAAAGTAATCGGCAAGATTTATTTTCAGCACATATTCGTCGGTTACTATTTCAAAAGTAATGGGCAAGACTTTATTTTCAGCATATTCGTTGGTTACTATTTCAAAAGTAATCGGCAAGATTTTTATTTTCAACATATTCGTCGGTTACTATTTCAAGAGTAATCGGCAAGACTTTATTTTCAGCATAGTTGTCGGTTAGTATTTTAAAAGTAATCGACAAGACTTTATTTTCAGCACATTCGTCGGTTACTATTTCAAAACAAATCGGCAAGATTTTTATTTTCAACATATTCGTCGGTTACTATTTCAAAAGTAATCGGCATGACTTTATTTTCAGCACATTCATTGGTTACTTTTTTAAAAGTAATCGGTAAGATTTTTATTTCCAACATATTCGTCGCTTACAATTTCAAAAGTAATCAGCATGATTTATTTTCAGCACATTCGTCGGTTACTATTTCAAAAGTAATCGGCAAGATTTTTATTTTCAGCATATTCGTCGGTGACTATTTCAAAAGTAATCGGCAAGATTTTTATTTTTAGCATATTTGTCGGTTACTATTTTAAAAGTAATCGACAAGATTTTTATTTTCAACATATTCGTCGGTTACTATTTCAAAAGTAATCGGCAAGACTTTATTTTCACCATATTTGTCGGTTAGTATTTTAAAAGTAATCGACAAGACTTTATTTTCAGCACATTCGTCGGTTACTATTTCAAAACTAATCGGCAAGATTTTTATTTTCAACATATTCGTCGGTTACTATTTCAAAAGTAATCGGCATGACTTTATTTTCAGCACATTCATTGGTTACTTTTTTAAAAGTAATCGGTAAGATTTTTATTTCCAACATATTCGTCGCTTACTATTTCAAAAGTAATCAGCATGATTTATTATCAGCACATTCGTCGGTTACTATTTCAAAAGTAATCAGCAAGATTTTAATTTTCAGCATATTCGTCGGTGACTATTTCAAAAGTAATCGGCAAGATTTTTATTTTCAGCATATTTGTCGGTTACTGTTTTAATAGTAATCGACAAGATTTTTATTTTCAACATATTCATCGGTTACTATTTCAAAAGTAATCGGCATGATTTATTTTCAGCACATTCGTCGGTTACTATTTCAAAAGTAATCGGCAAGATTTATTTTCAGCACATATTCGTCGGTTACTATTTCAAAAGTAATGGGCAAGACTTTATTTTCAGCATATTCGTCGGTTACTATTTCAAAAGTAATCGGCAAGATTTTTATTTTCAACATATTCGTCGGTTACTATTTCAAAAGTAATCGGCAAGACTTTATTTTCAGCATATTTGTCGGTTAGTATTTTAAAAGTAATCGACAAGACTTTATTTTCAGCACATTCGTCGGTTACTATTTCAAAACAAATCGGCAAGATTTTTATTTTCAACATATTCGTCGGTTACTATTTCAAAAGTAATCGGCATGACTTTATTTTCAGCACATTCATTGGTTACTTTTTTAAAAGTAATCGGTAAGATTTTTATTTCCAACATATTCGTCGCTTACAATTTCAAAAGTAATCAGCATGATTTATTTTCAGCACATTCGTCGGTTACTATTTCAAAAGTAATCGGCAAGATTTTTATTTTCAGCATATTCGTCGGTGACTATTTCAAAAGTAATCGGCAAGATTTTTATTTTTAGCATATTTGTCGGTTACTATTTTAAAAGTAATCGACAAGATTTTTATTTTCAACATATTTGTCGGTTACTATTTCAAAAGTAATCGGCAAGACTTTATTTTCAACATATTTGTCGGTTAGTATTTTAAAAGTAATCGACAAGACTTTATTTTCAGCACATTCGTCGGTTACTATTTCACAACTAATCGGCAAGATTTTTATTTTCAACATATTCGTCGGTTACTATTTCAAAAGTAATCGGCATGACTTTATTTTCAGCACATTCATTGGTTACTTTTTTAAAAGTAATCGGTAAGATTTTTATTTCCAACATATTCGTCGCTTACTATTTCAAAAGTAATCAGCATGATTTATTTTCAGCACATTCGTCGGTTACTATTTCAAAAGTAATCGGCAAGATTTTTATTTTCAGCATATTCGTCGGTGACTATTTCAAATGTAATCGGCAAGATTTTTATTTTCAGCATATTTGTCGGTTACTATTTTAAAAGTAATCGACAAGATTTTTATTTTCAACATATTCGTCGGTTACTATTTCAAAAGTAATCAACAAGACTTTATTTTCAGCATATTCGTTGGTTACTATTTCAAAAGTAATAGGTAAGATTTTTCGTCGGTGACTATTTCAAATGTAATCGGCAAGATTTTTATTTTCAGCATATTTGTCGGTTACTATTTTAAAAGTAATCGACAAGATTTTTATTTTCAACATATTCGTCGGTTACTATTTCAAAAGTAATCGACAAGACTTTATTTTCAGCATATTCGTTGGTTACTATTTCTAAAGTAATAGGTAAGATTTTTATTTTCAACATATTCGTCGCTTATTATTTCAAAAGTAATCGGCATGATTTATTTTCAGCACATTCGTCGGTTACTATTTCAAAAGTAATCGGCAAGATTTTTATTTTCAGCATATTCGTCGGTGACTATTTCAAAAGTAATCGACATGATTTATTTTCAGCATATTCGTCGGTTACTATTTCAAAAGTAATCAGCATGATTTATTATCAGCACATTCGTCGGTTACTATTTCAAAAGTAATCGGCAAGATTTTAATTTTCAGCATATTCGTCGGTGACTATTTCAAAAGTAATCGGCAAGATTTTTATTTTCAGCATATTTGTCGGTTACTGTTTTAAAAGTAATCGACAAGATTTTTATTTTCAACATATTCATCGGTTACTATTTCAAAAGTAATCGGCATGATTTATTTTCAGCACATTCGTCGGTTACTATTTCAAAAGTAATCGGCAAGATTTATTTTCAGCACATATTCGTCGGTTACTATTTCAAAAGTAATGGGCAAGACTTTATTTTCAGCATATTCGTTGGTTACTATTTCAAAAGTAATCGGTAAGATTTTTATTTTCAACATATTCATCGGTTACTCTTTCAAAGGTAATCGGCATGATTTATTTTCAACACGTTCGTCGGTTACTATTTCAAAAGTAATCGGCATGATCTATTTTCTGCACATTTGTAGGTTACTATTTCAAAAGTAATCGGCAAGATTTTTTATTTTCAGCTTATTTGTCGGTTACTTTTTTAAAAGTAATCGACAAGATTTTTATTTTCAACATATTCATCGGTTCCTATTTCAAAAGTAATCGGCAAGATTTTTATTTTTAGCATATTTGTCGGTTACTATTTTAAAAGTAATCGACAAGATTTTTATTTTCAACATATTCGTCGGTTACTATTTCAAAAGTAATCGGCATGACTTTATTTTCAGCACATTCGTTGGTTACTATTTCAAAACTAATCGGCAAGATTTTTATTTTCAACATATTCGTCGGTTACTATTTCAAAAGTAATCGGCATGACTTTATTTTCAGCACATTCATTGGTACTTTTTTAAAAGTAATCGGTAAGATTTTTATTTCCAACATATTCGTCGCTTACTATTTCAAAAGTAATCAGCATGATTTATTTTCAGCACATTCGTCGGTTACTATTTCAAAAGTAATCGGCAAGATTTTTATTTTCAGCATATTCGTCGGTGACTATTTCAAAAGTAATCGGCAAGATTTTTATTTTTAGCATATTTGTCGGTTACTATTTTAAAAGTAATCGACAAGATTTTTATTTTCAACATATTCGTCGGTTACTATTTCAAAAGTAATCGGCAAGACTTTATTTTCAACATATTTGTCGGTTAGTATTTTAAAAGTAATCGACAAGACTTTATTTTCAGCACATTCGTCGGTTACTATTTCAAAACTAATCGGCAAGATTTTTATTTTCAACATATTCGTCGGTTACTATTTCAAAAGTAATCGGCATGACTTTATTTTCAGCACATTC
Source organism: Medicago lupulina (assembly GCA_958299785.1). NCBI lineage: Eukaryota > Viridiplantae > Streptophyta > Magnoliopsida > Fabales > Fabaceae > Medicago > Medicago lupulina. The sequence goes on from OY283144.1 coordinate 43,892,289, forward strand.
ATTGGTTACTTTTTTAAAAGTAATCGGTAAGATTTTTATTTCCAACATATTCGTCGCTTACTATTTCAAAAGTAATCAGCATGATTTATTTTCAGCACATTCGTCGGTTACTATTTCAAAAGTAATTGGCAAGATTTTTATTTTCAGCATATTCGTCGGTGACTATTTCAAATGTAATCGGCAAGATTTTTATTTTCAGCATATTTGTCGGTTACTATTTTAAAAGTAATCGACAAGATTTTTATTTTCAACATATTCGTCGGTTACTATTTCAAAAGTAATCGACAAGACTTTATTTTCAGCATATTCGTTGGTTACTATTTCAAAAGTAATAGGTAAGATTCTTATTTTCAACATATTCGTCGCTTATTATTTCAAAAGTAATCAGCATGATTTATTTTCAGCACATTCGTCGGTTACTATTTCAAAAGTAATCGGCAAGATTTTTATTTTCAGCATATTCGTCGGTGACTATTTCAAAAGTAATCGACATGATTTATTTTCAGCATATTCGTCGGTTACTATTTCAAAAGTAATCAGCATGATTTATTATCAGCACATTCGTCGGTTACTATTTCAAAAGTAATCGGCAAGATTTTTATATTTAGCATATTTGTCGGTTACTATTTTAAAAGTAATCGACAAGATTTTTATTTTCAACATATTCGTCGGTTACTATTTCAAAAGTAATCGGCATGACTTTATTTTCAGCACATTCATTGGTTACTTTTTTAAAAGTAATCGGTAAGATTTTTATTTCCAACATATTCGTCGCTTACTATTTCAAAAGTAATCAGCATGATTTATTTTCAGCACATTCGTCGGTTACTATTTCAAAAGTAATCGGCAAGATTTTTATTTTCAGCATATTCGTCGGTGACTATTTCAAAAGTAATCGGCAAGATTTTTATTTTTAGCATATTTGTCGGTTACTATTTTAAAAGTAATCGACAAGATTTTTATTTTCAACATATTCGTCGGTTACTATTTCAAAAGTAATCGGCAAGACTTTATTTTCAACATATTTGTCGGTTAGTATTTTAAAAGTAATCGACAAGACTTTATTTTCAGCACATTCGTCGGTTACTATTTCAAAACTAATCGGCAAGATTTTTATTTTCAACATATTCGTCGGTTACTATTTCAAAAGTAATCGGCATGACTTTATTTTCAGCACATTCATTGGTTACTTTTTTAAAAGTAATCGGTAAGATTTTTATTTCCAACATATTCGTCGCTTACTATTTCAAAAGTAATCAGCATGATTTATTTTCAGCACATTCGTCGGTTACTATTTCAAAAGTAATCGGCAAGATTTTTATTTTCAGCATATTCGTCGGTGACTATTTCAAATGTAATCGGCAAGATTTTTATTTTCAGCATATTTGTCGGTTACTATTTTAAAAGTAATCGACAAGATTTTTATTTTCAACATATTCGTCGGTTACTATTTCAAAAGTAATCGACAAGACTTTATTTTCAGCATATTCGTTGGTTACTATTTCAAAAGTAATAGGTAAGATTTTTATTTTCAACATATTCGTCGCTTATTATTTCAAAAGTAATCAGCATGATTTATTTTCAGCACATTCGTCGGTTACTATTTCAAAAGTAATCGGCAAGATTTTTATTTTCAGCATATTCGTCGGTGACTATTTCAAAAGTAATCGACATGATTTATTTTCAGCATATTCGTCGGTTACTATTTCAAAAGTAATCAGCATGATTTATTATCAGCACATTCGTCGGTTACTATTTCAAAAGTAATCGGCAAGATTTTTATATTTAGCATATTTGTCGGTTACTATTTTAAAAGTAATCGACAAGATTTTTATTTTCAACATATTCGTCGGTTACTATTTCAAAAGTAATCGGCATGACTTTATTTTCAGCACATTCGTCGGTTACTATTTCAAAACTAATCGGCAAGATTTTTATTTTCAACATATTCGTCGGATACTATTTCAAAAGTAATCGGCATGACTTTATTTTCAGCACATTCATTGGTTACTTTTTTAAAAGTAATCGGTAAGATTTTTATTTCCAACATATTCGTCGCTTACTATTTCAAAAGTAATCAGCATGATTTATTTTCAGCACATTCGTCGGTTACTATTTCAAAAGTAATCGGCAAGATTTTTATTTTCAGCATATTCGTCGGTGACTATTTCAAAAGTAATCGGCAAGATTTTTATTTTTAGCATATTTGTCGGTTACTATTTTAAAAGTAATTGACAAGATTTTTATTTTCAACATTTTCGTCGGTTACTATTTCAAAAGTAATCGGCAAGACTTTATTTTCAACATATTTGTCGGTTAGTATTTTAAAAGTAATCGACAAGACTTTATTTTCAGCACATTCGTCGGTTACTATTTCAAAACTAATCGGCAAGATTTTTATTTTCAACATATTCGTCGGTTACTATTTCAAAAGTAATCGGCATGACTTTATTTTCAGCACATTCATTGGTTACTTTTTTAAAAGTAATCGGTAAGATTTTTATTTCCAACATATTCGTCGCTTACTATTTCAAAAGTAATCAGCATGATTTATTTTCAGCACATTCGTCGGTTACTATTTCAAAAGTAATCGGCAAGATTTTTATTTTCAGCATATTCGTCGGTGACTATTTCAAATGTAATCGGCAAGATTTTTATTTTCAGCATATTTGTCGGTTACTATTTTAAAAGTAATCGACAAGATTTTTATTTTCAACATATTCGTCGGTTACTATTTCAAAAGTAATCGACAAGACTTTATTTTCAGCATATTCGTTGGTTACTATTTCAAAAGTAATAGGTAAGATTTTTATTTTCAACATATTCGTCGCTTATTATTTCAAAAGTAATCAGCATGATTTATTTTCAGCACATTCGTCGGTTACTATTTCAAAAGTAATCGGCAAGATTTTTATTTTCAGCATATTCGTCGGTGACTATTTCAAAAGTAATCGACATGATTTATTTTCAGCATATTCGTCGGTTACTATTTCAAAAGTAATCAGCATGATTTATTATCAGCACATTCGTCGGTTACTATTTCAAAAGTAATCGGCAAGATTTTTATATTTAGCATATTTGTCGGTTACTATTTTAAAAGTAATCGACAAGATTTTTATTTTCAACATATTCGTCGGTTACTATTTCAAAAGTAATCGGCATGACTTTATTTTCAGCACATTCGTCGGTTACTATTTCAAAACTAATCGGCAAGATTTTTATTTTCAACATATTCGTCGGATACTATTTCAAAAGTAATCGGCATGACTTTATTTTCAGCACATTCATTGGTTACTTTTTTAAAAGTAATCGGTAAGATTTTTATTTCCAACATATTCGTCGCTTACTATTTCAAAAGTAATCAGCATGATTTATTTTCAGCACATTCGTCGGTTACTATTTCAAAAGTAATCGGCAAGATTTTTATTTTCAGCATATTCGTCGGTGACTATTTCAAAAGTAATCGGCAAGATTTTTATTTTTAGCATATTTGTCGGTTACTATTTTAAAAGTAATTGACAAGATTTTTATTTTCAACATTTTCGTCGGTTACTATTTCAAAAGTAATCGGCAAGACTTTATTTTCAACATATTTGTCGGTTAGTATTTTAAAAGTAATCGACAAGACTTTATTTTCAGCACATTCGTCGGTTACTATTTCAAAACTAATCGGCAAGATTTTTATTTTCAACATATTCGTCGGTTACTATTTCAAAAGTAATCGGCATGACTTTATTTTCAGCACATTCATTGGTTACTTTTTTAAAAGTAATCGGTAAGATTTTTATTTCCAACATATTCGTCGCTTACTATTTCAAAAGTAATCAGCATGATTTATTTTCAGCACATTCGTCGGTTACTATTTCAAAAGTAATCGGCAAGATTTTTATTTTCAGCATATTCGTCGGTGACTATTTCAAATGTAATCGGCAAGATTTTTATTTTCAGCATATTTGTCGGTTACTATTTTAAAAGTAATCGACAAGATTTTTATTTTCAACATATTCGTCGGTTACTATTTCAAAAGTAATCGACAAGACTTTATTTTCAGCATATTCGTTGGTTACTATTTCAAAAGTAATAGGTAAGATTTTTATTTTCAACATATTCGTCGCTTATTATTTCAAAAGTAATCAGCATGATTTATTTTCAGCACATTCGTCGGTTACTATTTCAAAAGTAATCGGCAAGATTTTTATTTTCAGCATATTCGTCGGTGACTATTTCAAAAGTAATCGACATGATTTATTTTCAGCATATTCGTCGGTTACTATTTCAAAAGTAATCAGCATGATTTATTATCAGCACATTCGTCGGTTACTATTTCAAAAGTAATCGGCAAGATTTTTATATTTAGCATATTTGTCGGTTACTATTTTAAAAGTAATCGACAAGATTTTTATTTTCAACATATTCGTCGGTTACTATTTCAAAAGTAATCGGCATGACTTTATTTTCAGCACATTCATTGGTTACTTTTTTAAAAGTAATCGGTAAGATTTTTATTTCCAACATATTCGTCACTTACTATTTCAAAAGTAATCAGCATGATTTATTTTCAGCACATTCGTCGGTTACTATTTCAAAAGTAATCGGCAAGATTTTTATTTTCAGCATATTCGTCGGTGACTATTTCAAAAGTAATCGGCAAGATTTTTATTTTTAGCATATTTGTCGGTTACTATTTTAAAAGTAATCGACAAGATTTTTATTTTCAACATATTCGTCGGTTACTATTTCAAAAGTAATCGGCAAGACTTTATTTTCAACATATTTGTCGGTTAGTATTTTAAAAGTAATCGACAAGACTTTATTTTCAGCACATTCGTCGGTTACTATTTCAAAACTAATCGGCAAGATTTTTATTTTCAACATATTCGTCGGTTACTATTTCAAAAGTAATCGGCATGACTTTATTTTCAGCACATTCATTGGTTACTTTTTTAAAAGTAATCGGTAAGATTTTTATTTCCAACATATTCGTCGCTTACTATTTCAAAAGTAATCAGCATGATTTATTTTCAGCACATTCGTCGGTTACTATTTCAAAAGTAATCGGCAAGATTTTTATTTTCAGCATATTCGTCGGTGACTATTTCAAATGTAATCGGCAAGATTTTTATTTTCAGCATATTTGTCGGTTACTATTTTAAAAGTAATCGACAAGATTTTTATTTTCAACATATTCGTCGGTTACTATTTCAAAAGTAATCGACAAGACTTTATTTTCAGCATATTCGTTGGTTACTATTTCAAAAGTAATAGGTAAGATTTTTATTTTCAACATATTCGTCGCTTATTATTTCAAAAGTAATCAGCATGATTTATTTTCAGCACATTCGTCGGTTACTATTTCAAAAGTAATCGGCAAGATTTTTATTTTCAGCATATTCGTCGGTGACTATTTCAAAAGTAATCGACATGATTTATTTTCAGCATATTCGTCGGTTACTATTTCAAAAGTAATCAGCATGATTTATTATCAGCACATTCGTCGGTTACTATTTCAAAAGTAATCGGCAAGATTTTTATATTTAGCATATTTGTCGGTTACTATTTTAAAAGTAATCGACAAGATTTTTATTTTCAACATATTCGTCGGTTACTATTTCAAAAGTAATCGGCATGACTTTATTTTCAGCACATTCGTCGGTTACTATTTCAAAACTAATCGGCAAGATTTTTATTTTCAACATATTCGTCGGATACTATTTCAAAAGTAATCGGCATGACTTTATTTTCAGCACATTCATTGGTTACTTTTTTAAAAGTAATCGGTAAGATTTTTATTTCCAACATATTCGTCGCTTACTATTTCAAAAGTAATCAGCATGATTTATTTTCAGCACATTCGTCGGTTACTATTTCAAAAGTAATCGGCAAGATTTTTATTTTCAGCATATTCGTCGGTGACTATTTCAAAAGTAATCGGCAAGATTTTTATTTTTAGCATATTTGTCGGTTACTATTTTAAAAGTAATTGACAAGATTTTTATTTTCAACATTTTCGTCGGTTACTATTTCAAAAGTAATCGGCAAGACTTTATTTTCAACATATTTGTCGGTTAGTATTTTAAAAGTAATCGACAAGACTTTATTTTCAGCACATTCGTCGGTTACTATTTCAAAACTAATCGGCAAGATTTTTATTTTCAACATATTCGTCGGTTACTATTTCAAAAGTAATCGACAAGACTTTATTTTCAGCATATTCGTTGGTTACTATTTCTAAAGTAATAGGTAAGATTTTTATTTTCAACATATTCGTCGCTTATTATTTCAAAAGTAATCGGCATGATTTATTTTCAGCACATTCGTCGGTTACTATTTCAAAAGTAATCGGCAAGATTTTTATTTTCAGCATATTCGTCGGTGACTATTTCAAAAGTAATCGACATGATTTATTTTCAGCATATTCGTCGGTTACTATTTCAAAAGTAATCAGCATGATTTATTATCAGCACATTCGTCGGTTACTATTTCAAAAGTAATCGGCAAGATTTTAATTTTCAGCATATTCGTCGGTGACTATTTCAAAAGTAATCGGCAAGATTTTTATTTTCAGCATATTTGTCGGTTACTGTTTTAAAAGTAATCGACAAGATTTTTATTTTCAACATATTCATCGGTTACTATTTCAAAAGTAATCGGCATGATTTATTTTCAGCACATTCGTCGGTTACTATTTCAAAAGTAATCGGCAAGATTTATTTTCAGCACATATTCGTCGGTTACTATTTCAAAAGTAATGGGCAAGACTTTATTTTCAGCATATTCGTTGGTTACTATTTCAAAAGTAATCGGTAAGATTTTTATTTTCAACATATTCATCGGTTACTCTTTCAAAGGTAATCGGCATGATTTATTTTCAACACGTTCGTCGGTTACTATTTCAAAAGTAATCGGCATGATCTATTTTCTGCACATTTGTAGGTTACTATTTCAAAAGTAATCGGCAAGATTTTTTATTTTCAGCTTATTTGTCGGTTACTTTTTTAAAAGTAATCGACAAGATTTTTATTTTCAACATATTCATCGGTTCCTATTTCAAAAGTAATCGGCAAGATTTTTATTTTTAGCATATTTGTCGGTTACTATTTTAAAAGTAATCGACAAGATTTTTATTTTCAACATATTCGTCGGTTACTATTTCAAAAGTAATCGGCATGACTTTATTTTCAGCACATTCGTTGGTTACTATTTCAAAACTAATCGGCAAGATTTTTATTTTCAACATATTCGTCGGTTACTATTTCAAAAGTAATCGGCATGACTTTATTTTCAGCACATTCATTGGTTACTTTTTTAAAAGTAATCGGTAAGATTTTTATTTCCAACATATTCGTCGCTTACTATTTCAAAAGTAATCAGCATGATTTATTTTCAGCACATTCGTCGGTTACTATTTCAAAAGTAATCGGCAAGATTTTTATTTTCAGCATATTCGTCGGTGACTATTTCAAAAGTAATCGGCAAGATTTTTATTTTTAGCATATTTGTCGGTTACTATTTTAAAAGTAATCGACAAGATTTTTATTTTCAACATATTCGTCGGTTACTATTTCAAAAGTAATCGGCAAGACTTTATTTTCAACATATTTGTCGGTTAGTATTTTAAAAGTAATCGACAAGACTTTATTTTCAGCACATTCGTCGGTTACTATTTCAAAACTAATCGGCAAGATTTTTATTTTCAACATATTCGTCGGTTACTATTTCAAAAGTAATCGGCATGACTTTATTTTCAGCACATTCATTGGTTACTTTTTTAAAAGTAATCGGTAAGATTTTTATTTCCAACATATTCGTCGCTTACTATTTCAAAAGTAATCAGCATGATTTATTTTCAGCACATTCGTCGGTTACTATTTCAAAAGTAATCGGCAAGATTTTTATTTTCAGCATATTCGTCGGTGACTATTTCAAATGTAATCGGCAAGATTTTTATTTTCAGCATATTTGTCGGATACTATTTTAAAAGTAATCGACAAGATTTTTATTTTCAACATATTCGTCGGTTACTATTTCAAAAGTAATCGGTAAGATTTTTATTTTCAACATATTCGTCGGTTACTATTTCAAAAGTAATGGGCAAGACTTTATTTTCAGCATATTCATTAGTTACTATTTCAAAAGTAATCGGTAAGATTTTTATTTTCAACATATTCGTCGGTTACTCTTTCAAAGGTAATCGGCATGATTTATTTTCAACACGTTCGTCGGTTACTATTTCAAAAGTAATCGGCATGATCTATTTTCTGCACATTTGTAGGTTACTATTTCAAAAGTAATCGGCAAGATTTTTTATTTTCAGCTTATTTGTCGGTTACTATTTTAAAAGTAATCGACAAGATTTTTATTTTCAACATATTCATCGGTTCCTATTTCAAAAGTAATCGGCAAGATTTTTATTTTTAGCATATTTGTCGGTTACTATTTTAAAAGTAATCGACAAGATTTTTATTTTCAACATATTCGTCGGTTACTATTTCAAAAGTAATCGGCATGACTTTATTTTCAGCACATTCGTCGGTTACTATTTCAAAAGTAATCGGCAAGATTTTTATTTTCAGCATATTCGTCGGTGACTATTTCAAAAGTAATCGGCAAGATTTTTATTTTTAGCATATTTGTCGGTTACTATTTTAAAAGTAATCGACAAGATTTTTATTTTCAACATATTCGTCGGTTACTATTTCAAAAGTAATCGGCAAGACTTTATTTTCAACATATTTGTCGGTTAGTATTTTAAAAGTAATCGACAAGACTTTATTTTCAGCACATTCGTCGGTTACTATTTCAAAACTAATCGGCAAGATTTTTATTTTCAACATATTCGTCGGTTACTATTTCAAAAGTAATCGGCATGACTTTATTTTCAGCACATTCATTGGTTACTTTTTTAAAAGTAATCGGTAAGATTTTTATTTCCAACATATTCGTCGCTTACTATTTCAAAAGTAATCAGCATGATTTATTTTCAGCACATTCGTCGGTTACTGTTTCAAAAGTAATCGGCAAGATTTTTATTTTCAGCATATTCGTCGGTGACTATTTCAAATGTAATCGGCAAGATTTTTATTTTCAGCATATTTGTCGGTTACTATTTTAAAAGTAATCGACAAGATTTTTATTTTCAACATATTCGTCGGTTACTATTTCAAAAGTAATCGACAAGACTTTATTTTCAGCATATTCGTTGGTTACTATTTCAAAAGTAATAGGTAAGATTTTTATTTTCAACATATTCGTCGCTTATTATTTCAAAAGTAATCAGCATGATTTATTTTCAGCACATTCGTCGGTTACTATTTCAAAAGTAATCGGCAAGATTTTTATTTTCAGCATATTCGTCGGTGACTATTTCAAAAGTAATCGACATGATTTATTTTCAGCATATTCGTCGGTTACTATTTCAAAAGTAATCAGCATGATTTATTATCAGCACATTCGTCGGTTACTATTTCAAAAGTAATCGGCAAGATTTTTATATTTAGCATATTTGTCGGTTACTATTTTAAAAGTAATCGACAAGATTTTTATTTTCAACATATTCGTCGGTTACTATTTCAAAAGTAATCGGCATGACTTTATTTTCAGCACATTCGTCGGTTACTATTTCAAAACTAATCGGCAAGATTTTTATTTTCAACATATTCGTCGGATACTATTTCAAAAGTAATCGGCATGACTTTATTTTCAGCACATTCATTGGTTACTTTTTTAAAAGTAATCGGTAAGATTTTTATTTCCAACATATTCGTCGCTTACTATTTCAAAAGTAATCAGCATGATTTATTTTCAGCACATTCGTCGGTTACTATTTCAAAAGTAATCGGCAAGATTTTTATTTTCAGCATATTCGTCGGTGACTATTTCAAAAGTAATCGGCAAGATTTTTATTTTTAGCATATTTGTCGGTTACTATTTTAAAAGTAATTGACAAGATTTTTATTTTCAACATTTTCGTCGGTTACTATTTCAAAAGTAATCGGCAAGACTTTATTTTCAACATATTTGTCGGTTAGTATTTTAAAAGTAATCGACAAGACTTTATTTTCAGCACATTCGTCGGTTACTATTTCAAAACTAATCGGCAAGATTTTTATTTTCAACATATTCGTCGGTTACTATTTCAAAAGTAATCGACAAGACTTTATTTTCAGCATATTCGTTGGTTACTATTTCTAAAGTAATAGGTAAGATTTTTATTTTCAACATATTCGTCGCTTATTATTTCAAAAGTAATCGGCATGATTTATTTTCAGCACATTCGTCGGTTACTATTTCAAAAGTAATCGGCAAGATTTTTATTTTCAGCATATTCGTCGGTGACTATTTCAAAAGTAATCGACATGATTTATTTTCAGCATATTCGTCGGTTACTATTTCAAAAGTAATCAGCATGATTTATTATCAGCACATTCGTCGGTTACTATTTCAAAAGTAATCGGCAAGATTTTAATTTTCAGCATATTCGTCGGTGACTATTTCAAAAGTAATCGGCAAGATTTTTATTTTCAGCATATTTGTCGGTTACTGTTTTAAAAGTAATTGACAAGATTTTTATTTTCAACATATTCATCGGTTACTATTTCAAAAGTAATCGGCATGATTTATTTTCAGCACATTCGTCGGTTACTATTTCAAAAGTAATCGGCAAGATTTATTTTCAGCACATATTCGTCGGTTACTATTTCAAAAGTAATGGGCAAGACTTTATTTTCAGCATATTCGTTGGTTACTATTTCAAAAGTAATCGGTAAGATTTTTATTTTCAACATATTCATCGGTTACTCTTTCAAAGGTAATCGGCATGATTTATTTTCAACACGTTCGTCGGTTACTATTTCAAAAGTAATCGGCATGATCTATTTTCTGCACATTTGTAGGTTACTATTTCAAAAGTAATCGGCAAGATTTTTTATTTTCAGCTTATTTGTCGGTTACTTTTTTAAAAGTAATCGACAAGATTTTTATTTTCAACATATTCATCGGTTCCTATTTCAAAAGTAATCGGCAAGATTTTTATTTTTAGCATATTTGTCGGTTACTATTTTAAAAGTAATCGACAAGATTTTTATTTTCAACATATTCGTCGGTTACTATTTCAAAAGTAATCGGCATGACTTTATTTTCAGCACATTCGTTGGTTACTATTTCAAAACTAATCGGCAAGATTTTTATTTTCAACATATTCGTCGGTTACTATTTCAAAAGTAATCGGCATGACTTTATTTTCAGCACATTCATTGGTTACTTTTTTAAAAGTAATCGGTAAGATTTTTATTTCCAACATATTCGTCGCTTACTATTTCAAAAGTAATCAGCATGATTTATTTTCAGCACATTCGTCGGTTACTATTTCAAAAGTAATCGGCAAGATTTTTATTTTCAGCATATTCGTCGGTGACTATTTCAAAAGTAATCGGCAAGATTTTTATTTTTAGCATATTTGTCGGTTACTATTTTAAAAGTAATCGACAAGATTTTTATTTTCAACATATTCGTCGGTTACTATTTCAAAAGTAATCGGCAAGACTTTATTTTCAACATATTTGTCGGTTAGTATTTTAAAAGTAATCGACAAGACTTTATTTTCAGCACATTCGTCGGTTACTATTTCAAAACTAATCGGCAAGATTTTTATTTTCAACATATTCGTCGGTTACTATTTCAAAAGTAATCGGCATGACTTTATTTTCAGCACATTCATTGGTTACTTTTTTAAAAGTAATCGGTAAGATTTTTATTTCCAACATATTCGTCGCTTACTATTTCAAAAGTAATCAGCATGATTTATTTTCAGCACATTCGTCGGTTACTATTTCAAAAGTAATCGGCAAGATTTTTATTTTCAGCATATTCGTCGGTGACTATTTCAAATGTAATCGGCAAGATTTTTATTTTCAGCATATTTGTCGGATACTATTTTAAAAGTAATCGACAAGATTTTTATTTTCAACATATTCGTCGGTTACTATTTCAAAAGTAATCGGTAAGATTTTTATTTTCAACATATTCGTCGGTTACTATTTCAAAAGTAATGGGCAAGACTTTATTTTCAGCATATTCATTAGTTACTATTTCAAAAGTAATCGGTAAGATTTTTATTTTCAACATATTCGTCGGTTACTCTTTCAAAGGTAATCGGCATGATTTATTTTCAACACGTTCGTCGGTTACTATTTCAAAAGTAATCGGCATGATCTATTTTCTGCACATTTGTAGGTTACTATTTCAAAAGTAATCGGCAAGATTTTTTATTTTCAGCTTATTTGTCGGTTACTATTTTAAAAGTAATCGACAAGATTTTTATTTTCAACATATTCATCGGTTCCTATTTCAAAAGTAATCGGCAAGATTTTTATTTTTAGCATATTTGTCGGTTACTATTTTAAAAGTAATCGACAAGATTTTTATTTTCAACATATTCGTCGGTTACTATTTCAAAAGTAATCGGCATGACTTTATTTTCAGCACATTCGTCGGTTACTATTTCAAAACTAATCGGCAAGATTTTTATTTTCAACATATTCGTCGGTTACTATTTCAAAAGTAATCGGCATGACTTTATTTTCAGCACATTCATTGGTTACTTTTTTAAAAGTAATCGGTAAGATTTTTATTTCCAACATATTCGTCGCTTACTATTTCAAAAGTAATCAGCATGATTTATTTTCAGCACATTCGTCGGTTACTATTTCAAAAGTAATCGGCAAGATTTTTATTTTCAGCATATTCGTCGGTGACTATTTCAAAAGTAATCGGCAAGATTTTTATTTTTAGCATATTTGTCGGTTACTATTTTAAAAGTAATCGACAAGATTTTTATTTTCAACATATTCGTCGGTTACTATTTCAAAAGTAATCGGCAAGACTTTATTTTCAAAATATTTGTCGGTTAGTATTTTAAAAGTAATCGACAAGACTTTATTTTCAGCACATTCGTCGGTTACTATTTCAAAACTAATCGGCAAGATTTTTATTTTCAACATATTCGTCGGTTACTATTTCAAAAGTAATCGGCATGACTTTATTTTCAGCACATTCATTGGTTACTTTTTTAAAAGTAATCGGTAAGATTTTTATTTCCAACATATTCGTCGCTTACTATTTCAAAAGTAATCAGCATGATTTATTTTCAGCACATTCGTCGGTTACTATTTCAAAAGTAATCGGCAAGATTTTTATTTTCAGCATATTCGTCGGTGACTATTTCAAATGTAATCGGCAAGATTTTTATTTTCAGCATATTTGTCGGTTACTATTTTAAAAGTAATCGACAAGATTTTTATTTTCAACATATTCGTCGGTTACTATTTCAAAAGTAATCGACAAGACTTTATTTTCAGCATATTCGTTGGTTACTATTTCAAAAGTAATAGGTAAGATTTTTATTTTCAACATATTCGTCGCTTATTATTTCAAAAGTAATCAGCATGATTTATTTTCAGCACATTCGTCGGTTACTATTTCAAAAGTAATCGGCAAGATTTTTATTTTCAGCATATTCGTCGGTGACTATTTCAAAAGTAATCGACATGATTTATTTTCAGCATATTCGTCGGTTACTATTTCAAAAGTAATCAGCATGATTTATTATCAGCACATTCGTCGGTTACTATTTCAAAAGTAATCGGCAAGATTTTTATATTTAGCATATTTGTCGGTTACTATTTTAAAAGTAATCGACAAGATTTTTATTTTCAACATATTCGTCGGTTACTATTTCAAAAGTAATCGGCATGACTTTATTTTCAGCACATTCATTGGTTACTTTTTTAAAAGTAATCGGTAAGATTTTTATTTCCAACATATTCGTCGCTTACTATTTCAAAAGTAATCAGCATGATTTATTTTCAGCACATTCGTCGGTTACTATTTCAAAAGTAATCGGCAAGATTTTTATTTTCAGCATATTCGTCGGTGACTATTTCAAAAGTAATCGGCAAGATTTTTATTTTTAGCATATTTGTCGGTTACTATTTTAAAAGTAATCGACAAGATTTTTATTTTCAACATATTCGTCGGTTACTATTTCAAAAGTAATCGGCAAGACTTTATTTTCAACATATTTGTCGGTTAGTATTTTAAAAGTAATCGACAAGACTTTATTTTCAGCACATTCGTCGGTTACTATTTCAAAACTAATCGGCAAGATTTTTATTTTCAACATATTCGTCGGTTACTATTTCAAAAGTAATCGGCATGACTTTATTTTCAGCACATTCATTGGTTACTTTTTTAAAAGTAATCGGTAAGATTTTTATTTCCAACATATTCGTCGCTTACTATTTCAAAAGTAATCAGCATGATTTATTTTCAGCACATTCGTCGGTTACTATTTCAAAAGTAATCGGCAAGATTTTTATTTTCAGCATATTCGTCGGTGACTATTTCAAATGTAATCGGCAAGATTTTTATTTTCAGCATATTTGTCGGTTACTATTTTAAAAGTAATCGACAAGATTTTTATTTTCAACATATTCGTCGGTTACTATTTCAAAAGTAATCGACAAGACTTTATTTTCAGCATATTCGTTGGTTACTATTTCAAAAGTAATAGGTAAGATTTTTATTTTCAACATATTCGTCGCTTATTATTTCAAAAGTAATCAGCATGATTTATTTTCAGCACATTCGTCGGTTACTATTTCAAAAGTAATCGGCAAGATTTTTATTTTCAGCATATTCGTCGGTGACTATTTCAAAAGTAATCGACATGATTTATTTTCAGCATATTCGTCGGTTACTATTTCAAAAGTAATCAGCATGATTTATTATCAGCACATTCGTCGGTTACTATTTCAAAAGTAATCGGCAAGATTTTTATATTTAGCATATTTGTCGGTTACTATTTTAAAAGTAATCGACAAGATTTTTATTTTCAACATATTCGTCGGTTACTATTTCAAAAGTAATCGGCATGACTTTATTTTCAGCACATTCGTCGGTTACTATTTCAAAACTAATCGGCAAGATTTTTATTTTCAACATATTCGTCGGATACTATTTCAAAAGTAATCGGCATGACTTTATTTTCAGCACATTCATTGGTTACTTTTTTAAAAGTAATCGGTAAGATTTTTATTTCCAACATATTCGTCGCTTACTATTTCAAAAGTAATCAGCATGATTTATTTTCAGCACATTCGTCGGTTACTATTTCAAAAGTAATCGGCAAGATTTTTATTTTCAGCATATTCGTCGGTGACTATTTCAAAAGTAATCGGCAAGATTTTTATTTTTAGCATATTTGTCGGTTACTATTTTAAAAGTAATCGACAAGATTTTTATTTTCAACATATTCGTCGGTTACTATTTCAAAAGTAATCGGCAAGACTTTATTTTCAACATATTTGTCGGTTAGTATTTTAAAAGTAATCGACAAGACTTTATTTTCAGCACATTCGTCGGTTACTATTTCAAAACTAATCGGCAAGATTTTTATTTTCAACATATTCGTCGGTTACTATTTCAAAAGTAATCGGCATGACTTTATTTTCAGCACATTCATTGGTTACTTTTTTAAAAGTAATCGGTAAGATTTTTATTTCCAACATATTCGTCGCTTACTATTTCAAAAGTAATCAGCATGATTTATTTTCAGCACATTCGTCGGTTACTATTTCAAAAGTAATCGGCAAGATTTTTATTTTCAGCATATTCGTCGGTGACTATTTCAAATGTAATCGGCAAGATTTTTATTTTCAGCATATTTGTCGGATACTATTTTAAAAGTAATCGACAAGATTTTTATTTTCAACATATTCGTCGGTTACTATTTCAAAAGTAATCGGTAAGATTTTTATTTTCAACATATTCGTCGGTTACTATTTCAAAAGTAATGGGCAAGACTTTATTTTCAGCATATTCATTAGTTACTATTTCAAAAGTAATCGGTAAGATTTTTATTTTCAACATATTCGTCGGTTACTCTTTCAAAGGTAATCGGCATGATTTATTTTCAACACGTTCGTCGGTTACTATTTCAAAAGTAATCGGCATGATCTATTTTCTGCACATTTGTAGGTTACTATTTCAAAAGTAATCGGCAAGATTTTTTATTTTCAGCTTATTTGTCGGTTACTATTTTAAAAGTAATCGACAAGATTTTTATTTTCAACATATTCATCGGTTCCTATTTCAAAAGTAATCGGCAAGATTTTTATTTTTAGCATATTTGTCGGTTACTATTTTAAAAGTAATCGACAAGATTTTTATTTTCAACATATTCGTCGGTTACTATTTCAAAAGTAATCGGCATGACTTTATTTTCAGCACATTCGTCGGTTACTATTTCAAAACTAATCGGCAAGATTTTTATTTTCAACATATTCGTCGGTTACTATTTCAAAAGTAATCGGCATGACTTTATTTTCAGCACATTCATTGGTTACTTTTTTAAAAGTAATCGGTAAGATTTTTATTTCCAACATATTCGTCGCTTACTATTTCAAAAGTAATCAGCATGATTTATTTTCAGCACATTCGTCGGTTACTATTTCAAAAGTAATCGGCAAGATTTTTATTTTCAGCATATTCGTCGGTGACTATTTCAAAAGTAATCGGCAAGATTTTTATTTTTAGCATATTTGTCGGTTACTATTTTAAAAGTAATCGACAAGATTTTTATTTTCAACATATTCGTCGGTTACTATTTCAAAAGTAATCGGCAAGACTTTATTTTCAACATATTTGTCGGTTAGTATTTTAAAAGTAATCGACAAGACTTTATTTTCAGCACATTCGTCGGTTACTATTTCAAAACTAATCGGCAAGATTTTTATTTTCAACATGTTCGTCGGTTACTATTTCAAAAGTAATCGGCATGACTTTATTTTCAGCACATTCATTGGTTACTTTTTTAAAAGTAATCGGTAAGATTTTTATTTCCAACATATTCGTCGCTTACTATTTCAAAAGTAATCAGCATGATTTATTTTCAGCACATTCGTCGGTTACTATTTCAAAAGTAATCGGCAAGATTTTTATTTTCAGCATATTCGTCGGTGACTATTTCAAATGTAATCGGCAAGATTTTTATTTTCAGCATATTTGTCGGTTACTATTTTAAAAGTAATCGACAAGATTTTTATTTTCAACATATTCGTCGGTTACTATTTCAAAAGTAATCGACAAGACTTTATTTTCAGCATATTCGTTGGTTACTATTTCAAAAGTAATAGGTAAGATTTTTATTTTCAACATATTCGTCGCTTATTATTTCAAAAGTAATCAGCATGATTTATTTTCAGCACATTCGTCGGTTACTATTTCAAAAGTAATCGGCAAGATTTTTATTTTCAGCATATTCGTCGGTGACTATTTCAAAAGTAATCGACATGATTTATTTTCAGCATATTCGTCGGTTACTATTTCAAAAGTAATCAGCATGATTTATTATCAGCACATTCGTCGGTTACTATTTCAAAAGTAATCGGCAAGATTTTTATATTTAGCATATTTGTCGGTTACTATTTTAAAAGTAATCGACAAGATTTTTATTTTCAACATATTCGTCGGTTACTATTTCAAAAGTAATCGGCATGACTTTATTTTCAGCACATTCATTGGTTACTTTTTTAAAAGTAATCGGTAAGATTTTTATTTCCAACATATTCGTCGCTTACTATTTCAAAAGTAATCAGCATGATTTATTTTCAGCACATTCGTCGGTTACTATTTCAAAAGTAATCGGCAAGATTTTTATTTTCAGCATATTCGTCGGTGACTATTTCAAAAGTAATCGGCAAGATTTTTATTTTTAGCATATTTGTCGGTTACTATTTTAAAAGTAATCGACAAGATTTTTATTTTCAACATATTCGTCGGTTACTATTTCAAAAGTAATCGGCAAGACTTTATTTTCAACATATTTGTCGGTTAGTATTTTAAAAGTAATCGACAAGACTTTATTTTCAGCACATTCGTCGGTTACTATTTCAAAACTAATCGGCAAGATTTTTATTTTCAACATATTCGTCGGTTACTATTTCAAAAGTAATCGGCATGACTTTATTTTCAGCACATTCATTGGTTACTTTTTTAAAAGTAATCGGTAAGATTTTTATTTCCAACATATTCGTCGCTTACTATTTCAAAAGTAATCAGCATGATTTATTTTCAGCACATTCGTCGGTTACTATTTCAAAAGTAATCGGCAAGATTTTTATTTTCAGCATATTCGTCGGTGACTATTTCAAATGTAATCGGCAAGATTTTTATTTTCAGCATATTTGTCGGTTACTATTTTAAAAGTAATCGACAAGATTTTTATTTTCAACATATTCGTCGGTTACTATTTCAAAAGTAATCGACAAGACTTTATTTTCAGCATATTCGTTGGTTACTATTTCAAAAGTAATAGGTAAGATTTTTATTTTCAACATATTCGTCGCTTATTATTTCAAAAGTAATCAGCATGATTTATTTTCAGCACATTCGTCGGTTACTATTTCAAAAGTAATCGGCAAGATTTTTATTTTCAGCATATTCGTCGGTGACTATTTCAAAAGTAATCGACATGATTTATTTTCAGCATATTCGTCGGTTACTATTTCAAAAGTAATCAGCATGATTTATTATCAGCACATTCGTCGGTTACTATTTCAAAAGTAATCGGCAAGATTTTTATATTTAGCATATTTGTCGGTTACTATTTTAAAAGTAATCGACAAGATTTTTATTTTCAACATATTCGTCGGTTACTATTTCAAAAGTAATCGGCATGACTTTATTTTCAGCACATTCGTCGGTTACTATTTCAAAACTAATCGGCAAGATTTTTATTTTCAACATATTCGTCGGATACTATTTCAAAAGTAATCGGCATGACTTTATTTTCAGCACATTCATTGGTTACTTTTTTAAAAGTAATCGGTAAGATTTTTATTTCCAACATATTCGTCGCTTACTATTTCAAAAGTAATCAGCATGATTTATTTTCAGCACATTCGTCGGTTACTATTTCAAAAGTAATCGGCAAGATTTTTATTTTCAGCATATTCGTCGGTGACTATTTCAAAAGTAATCGGCAAGATTTTTATTTTTAGCATATTTGTCGGTTACTATTTTAAAAGTAATTGACAAGATTTTTATTTTCAACATTTTCGTCGGTTACTATTTCAAAAGTAATCGGCAAGACTTTATTTTCAACATATTTGTCGGTTAGTATTTTAAAAGTAATCGACAAGACTTTATTTTCAGCACATTCGTCGGTTACTATTTCAAAACTAATCGGCAAGATTTTTATTTTCAACATATTCGTCGGTTACTATTTCAAAAGTAATCGGCATGACTTTATTTTCAGCACATTCATTGGTTACTTTTTTAAAAGTAATCGGTAAGATTTTTATTTCCAACATATTCGTCGCTTACTATTTCAAAAGTAATCAGCATGATTTATTTTCAGCACATTCGTCGGTTACTATTTCAAAAGTAATCGGCAAGATTTTTATTTTCAGCATATTCGTCGGTGACTATTTCAAATGTAATCGGCAAGATTTTTATTTTCAGCATATTTGTCGGTTACTATTTTAAAAGTAATCGACAAGATTTTTATTTTCAACATATTCGTCGGTTACTATTTCAAAAGTAATCGACAAGACTTTATTTTCAGCATATTCGTTGGTTACTATTTCAAAAGTAATAGGTAAGATTTTTATTTTCAACATATTCGTCGCTTATTATTTCAAAAGTAATCAGCATGATTTATTTTCAGCACATTCGTCGGTTACTATTTCAAAAGTAATCGGCAAGATTTTTATTTTCAGCATATTCGTCGGTGACTATTTCAAAAGTAATCGACATGATTTATTTTCAGCATATTCGTCGGTTACTATTTCAAAAGTAATCAGCATGATTTATTATCAGCACATTCGTCGGTTACTATTTCAAAAGTAATCGGCAAGATTTTTATATTTAGCATATTTGTCGGTTACTATTTTAAAAGTAATCGACAAGATTTTTATTTTCAACATATTCGTCGGTTACTATTTCAAAAGTAATCGGCATGACTTTATTTTCAGCACATTCATTGGTTACTTTTTTAAAAGTAATCGGTAAGATTTTTATTTCCAACATATTCGTCGCTTACTATTTCAAAAGTAATCAGCATGATTTATTTTCAGCACATTCGTCGGTTACTATTTCAAAAGTAATCGGCAAGATTTTTACTTTCAGCATATTCGTCGGTGACTATTTCAAAAGTAATCGGCAAGATTTTTATTTTTAGCATATTTGTCGGTTACTATTTTAAAAGTAATCGACAAGATTTTTATTTTCAACATATTCGTCGGTTACTATTTCAAAAGTAATCGGCAAGACTTTATTTTCAACATATTTGTCGGTTAGTATTTTAAAAGTAATCGACAAGACTTTATTTTCAGCACATTCGTCGGTTACTATTTCAAAACTAATCGGCAAGATTTTTATTTTCAACATATTCGTCGGTTACTATTTCAAAAGTAATCGGCATGACTTTATTTTCAGCACATTCATTGGTTACTTTTTTAAAAGTAATCGGTAAGATTTTTATTTCCAACATATTCGTCGCTTACTATTTCAAAAGTAATCAGCATGATTTATTTTCAGCACATTCGTCGGTTACTATTTCAAAAGTAATCGGCAAGATTTTTATTTTCAGCATATTCGTCGGTGACTATTTCAAATGTAATCGGCAAGATTTTTATTTTCAGCATATTTGTCGGTTACTATTTTAAAAGTAATCGACAAGATTTTTATTTTCAACATATTCGTCGGTTACTATTTCAAAAGTAATCGACAAGACTTTATTTTCAGCATATTCGTTGGTTACTATTTCAAAAGTAATAGGTAAGATTTTTATTTTCAACATATTCGTCGCTTATTATTTCAAAAGTAATCAGCATGATTTATTTTCAGCACATTCGTCGGTTACTATTTCAAAAGTAATCGGCAAGATTTTTATTTTCAGCATATTCGTCGGTGACTATTTCAAAAGTAATCGACATGATTTATTTTCAGCATATTCGTCGGTTACTATTTCAAAAGTAATCAGCATGATTTATTATCAGCACATTCGTCGGTTACTATTTCAAAAGTAATCGGCAAGATTTTTATATTTAGCATATTTGTCGGTTACTATTTTAAAAGTAATCGACAAGATTTTTATTTTCAACATATTCGTCGGTTACTATTTCAAAAGTAATCGGCATGACTTTATTTTCAGCACATTCGTCGGTTACTATTTCAAAACTAATCGGCAAGATTTTTATTTTCAACATATTCGTCGGATACTATTTCAAAAGTAATCGGCATGACTTTATTTTCAGCACATTCATTGGTTACTTTTTTAAAAGTAATCGGTAAGATTTTTATTTCCAACATATTCGTCGCTTACTATTTCAAAAGTAATCAGCATGATTTATTTTCAGCACATTCGTCGGTTACTATTTCAAAAGTAATCGGCAAGATTTTTATTTTCAGCATATTCGTCGGTGACTATTTCAAAAGTAATCGGCAAGATTTTTATTTTTAGCATATTTGTCGGTTACTATTTTAAAGGTAATTGACAAGATTTTTATTTTCAACATTTTCGTCGGTTACTATTTCAAAAGTAATCGGCAAGACTTTATTTTCAACATATTTGTCGGTTAGTATTTTAAAAGTAATCGACAAGACTTTATTTTCAGCACATTCGTCGGTTACTATTTCAAAACTAATCGGCAAGATTTTTATTTTCAACATATTCGTCGGTTACTATTTCAAAAGTAATCGGCATGACTTTATTTTCAGCACATTCATTGGTTACTTTTTTAAAAGTAATCGGTAAGATTTTTATTTCCAACATATTCGTCGCTTACTATTTCAAAAGTAATCAGCATGATTTATTTTCAGCACATTCGTCGGTTACTATTTCAAAAGTAATCGGCAAGATTTTTATTTTCAGCATATTCGTCGGTGACTATTTCAAAAGTAATCGACATGATTTATTTTCAGCATATTCGTCGGTTACTATTTCAAAAGTAATCAGCATGATTTATTATCAGCACATTCGTCGGTTACTATTTCAAAAGTAATCGGCAAGATTTTTATATTTAGCATATTTGTCGGTTACTATTTTAAAAGTAATCGACAAGATTTTTATTTTCAACATATTCGTCGGTTACTATTTCAAAAGTAATCGGCATGACTTTATTTTCAGCACATTCATTGGTTACTTTTTTAAAAGTAATCGGTAAGATTTTTATTTCCAACATATTCGTCGCTTACTATTTCAAAAGTAATCAGCATGATTTATTTTCAGCACATTCGTCGGTTACTATTTCAAAAGTAATCGGCAAGATTTTTATTTTCAGCATATTCGTCGGTGACTATTTCAAAAGTAATCGGCAAGATTTTTATTTTTAGCATATTTGTCGGTTACTATTTTAAAAGTAATCGACAAGATTTTTATTTTCAACATATTCGTCGGTTACTATTTCAAAAGTAATCGGCAAGACTTTATTTTCAACATATTTGTCGGTTAGTATTTTAAAAGTAATCGACAAGACTTTATTTTCAGCACATTCGTCGGTTACTATTTCAAAACTAATCGGCAAGATTTTTATTTTCAACATATTCGTCGGTTACTATTTCAAAAGTAATCGGCATGACTTTATTTTCAGCACATTCATTGGTTACTTTTTTAAAAGTAATCGGTAAGATTTTTATTTCCAACATATTCGTCGCTTACTATTTCAAAAGTAATCAGCATGATTTATTTTCAGCACATTCGTCGGTTACTATTTCAAAAGTAATCGGCAAGATTTTTATTTTCAGCATATTCGTCGGTGACTATTTCAAATGTAATCGGCAAGATTTTTATTTTCAGCATATTTGTCGGTTACTATTTTAAAAGTAATCGACAAGATTTTTATTTTCAACATATTCGTCGGTTACTATTTCAAAAGTAATCGACAAGACTTTATTTTCAGCATATTCGTTGGTTACTATTTCAAAAGTAATAGGTAAGATTTTTATTTTCAACATATTCGTCGCTTATTATTTCAAAAGTAATCAGCATGATTTATTTTCAGCACATTCGTCGGTTACTATTTCAAAAGTAATCGGCAAGATTTTTATTTTCAGCATATTCGTCGGTGACTATTTCAAAAGTAATCGACATGATTTATTTTCAGCATATTCGTCGGTTACTATTTCAAAAGTAATCAGCATGATTTATTATCAGCACATTCGTCGGTTACTATTTCAAAAGTAATCGGCAAGATTTTTATATTTAGCATATTTGTCGGTTACTATTTTAAAAGTAATCGACAAGATTTTTATTTTCAACATATTCGTCGGTTACTATTTCAAAAGTAATCGGCATGACTTTATTTTCAGCACATTCATTGGTTACTTTTTTAAAAGTAATCGGTAAGATTTTTATTTCCAACATATTCGTCGCTTACTATTTCAAAAGTAATCAGCATGATTTATTTTCAGCACATTCGTCGGTTACTATTTCAAAAGTAATCGGCAAGATTTTTACTTTCAGCATATTCGTCGGTGACTATTTCAAAAGTAATCGGCAAGATTTTTATTTTTAGCATATTTGTCGGTTACTATTTTAAAAGTAATCGACAAGATTTTTATTTTCAACATATTCGTCGGTTACTATTTCAAAAGTAATCGGCAAGACTTTATTTTCAACATATTTGTCGGTTAGTATTTTAAAAGTAATCGACAAGACTTTATTTTCAGCACATTCGTCGGTTACTATTTCAAAACTAATCGGCAAGATTTTTATTTTCAACATATTCGTCGGTTACTATTTCAAAAGTAATCGGCATGACTTTATTTTCAGCACATTCATTGGTTACTTTTTTAAAAGTAATCGGTAAGATTTTTATTTCCAACATATTCGTCGCTTACTATTTCAAAAGTAATCAGCATGATTTATTTTCAGCACATTCGTCGGTTACTATTTCAAAAGTAATCGGCAAGATTTTTATTTTCAGCATATTCGTCGGTGACTATTTCAAATGTAATCGGCAAGATTTTTATTTTCAGCATATTTGTCGGTTACTATTTTAAAAGTAATCGACAAGATTTTTATTTTCAACATATTCGTCGGTTACTATTTCAAAAGTAATCGACAAGACTTTATTTTCAGCATATTCGTTGGTTACTATTTCAAAAGTAATAGGTAAGATTTTTATTTTCAACATATTCGTCGCTTATTATTTCAAAAGTAATCAGCATGATTTATTTTCAGCACATTCGTCGGTTACTATTTCAAAAGTAATCGGCAAGATTTTTATTTTCAGCATATTCGTCGGTGACTATTTCAAAAGTAATCGACATGATTTATTTTCAGCATATTCGTCGGTTACTATTTCAAAAGTAATCAGCATGATTTATTATCAGCACATTCGTCGGTTACTATTTCAAAAGTAATCGGCAAGATTTTTATATTTAGCATATTTGTCGGTTACTATTTTAAAAGTAATCGACAAGATTTTTATTTTCAACATATTCGTCGGTTACTATTTCAAAAGTAATCGGCATGACTTTATTTTCAGCACATTCGTCGGTTACTATTTCAAAACTAATCGGCAAGATTTTTATTTTCAACATATTCGTCGGATACTATTTCAAAAGTAATCGGCATGACTTTATTTTCAGCACATTCATTGGTTACTTTTTTAAAAGTAATCGGTAAGATTTTTATTTCCAACATATTCGTCGCTTACTATTTCAAAAGTAATCAGCATGATTTATTTTCAGCACATTCGTCGGTTACTATTTCAAAAGTAATCGGCAAGATTTTTATTTTCAGCATATTCGTCGGTGACTATTTCAAAAGTAATCGGCAAGATTTTTGTTTTTAGCATATTTGTCGGTTACTATTTTAAAGGTAATTGACAAGATTTTTATTTTCAACATTTTCGTCGGTTACTATTTCAAAAGTAATCGGCAAGACTTTATTTTCAACATATTTGTCGGTTAGTATTTTAAAAGTAATCGACAAGACTTTATTTTCAGCACATTCGTCGGTTACTATTTCAAAACTAATCGGCAAGATTTTTATTTTCAACATATTCGTCGGTTACTATTTCAAAAGTAATCGGCATGACTTTATTTTCAGCACATTCATTGGTTACTTTTTTAAAAGTAATCGGTAAGATTTTTATTTCCAACATATTCGTCGCTTACTATTTCAAAAGTAATCAGCATGATTTATTTTCAGCACATTCGTCGGTTACTATTTCAAAAGTAATCGGCAAGATTTTTATTTTCAGCATATTCGTCGGTGACTATTTCAAAAGTAATCGACATGATTTATTTTCAGCATATTCGTCGGTTACTATTTCAAAAGTAATCAGCATGATTTATTATCAGCACATTCGTCGGTTACTATTTCAAAAGTAATCGGCAAGATTTTTATATTTAGCATATTTGTCGGTTACTATTTTAAAAGTAATCGACAAGATTTTTATTTTCAACATATTCGTCGGTTACTATTTCAAAAGTAATCGGCATGACTTTATTTTCAGCACATTCATTGGTTACTTTTTTAAAAGTAATCGGTAAGATTTTTATTTCCAACATATTCGTCGCTTACTATTTCAAAAGTAATCAGCATGATTTATTTTCAGCACATTCGTCGGTTACTATTTCAAAAGTAATCGGCAAGATTTTTATTTTCAGCATATTCGTCGGTGACTATTTCAAAAGTAATCGGCAAGATTTTTATTTTTAGCATATTTGTCGGTTACTATTTTAAAAGTAATCGACAAGATTTTTATTTTCAACATATTCGTCGGTTACTATTTCAAAAGTAATCGGCAAGACTTTATTTTCAACATATTTGTCGGTTAGTATTTTAAAAGTAATCGACAAGACTTTATTTTCAGCACATTCGTCGGTTACTATTTCAAAACTAATCGGCAAGATTTTTATTTTCAACATATTCGTCGGTTACTATTTCAAAAGTAATCGGCATGACTTTATTTTCAGCACATTCATTGGTTACTTTTTTAAAAGTAATCGGTAAGATTTTTATTTCCAACATATTCGTCGCTTACTATTTCAAAAGTAATCAGCATGATTTATTTTCAGCACATTCGTCGGTTACTATTTCAAAAGTAATCGGCAAGATTTTTATTTTCAGCATATTCGTCGGTGACTATTTCAAATGTAATCGGCAAGATTTTTATTTTCAGCATATTTGTCGGTTACTATTTTAAAAGTAATCGACAAGATTTTTATTTTCAACATATTCGTCGGTTACTATTTCAAAAGTAATCGACAAGACTTTATTTTCAGCATATTCGTTGGTTACTATTTCAAAAGTAATAGGTAAGATTTTTATTTTCAACATATTCGTCGCTTATTATTTCAAAAGTAATCAGCATGATTTATTTTCAGCACATTCGTCGGTTACAATTTCAAAAGTAATCGGCAAGATTTTTATTTTCAGCATATTCGTCGGTGACTATTTCAAAAGTAATCGACATGATTTATTTTCAGCATATTCGTCGGTTACTATTTCAAAAGTAATCAGCATGATTTATTATCAGCACATTCGTCGGTTACTATTTCAAAAGTAATCGGCAAGATTTTTATATTTAGCATATTTGTCGGTTACTATTTTAAAAGTAATCGACAAGATTTTTATTTTCAACATATTCGTCGGTTACTATTTCAAAAGTAATCGGCATGACTTTATTTTCAGCACATTCGTCGGTTACTATTTCAAAACTAATCGGCAAGATTTTTATTTTCAACATATTCGTCGGATACTATTTCAAAAGTAATCGGCATGACTTTATTTTCAGCACATTCATTGGTTACTTTTTTAAAAGTAATCGGTAAGATTTTTATTTCCAACATATTCGTCGCTTACTATTTCAAAAGTAATCAGCATGATTTATTTTCAGCACATTCGTCGGTTACTATTTCAAAAGTAATCGGCAAGATTTTTATTTTCAGCATATTCGTCGGTGACTATTTCAAAAGTAATCGGCAAGATTTTTATTTTTAGCATATTTGTCGGTTACTATTTTAAAAGTAATTGACAAGATTTTTATTTTCAACATATTCGTCGGTTACTATTTCAAAAGTAATCGGCAAGACTTTATTTTCAACATATTTGTCGGTTAGTATTTTAAAAGTAATCGACAAGACTTTATTTTCAGCACATTCGTCGGTTACTATTTCAAAACTAATCGGCAAGATTTTTATTTTCAACATATTCGTCGGTTACTATTTCAAAAGTAATCGGCATGACTTTATTTTCAGCACATTCATTGGTTACTTTTTTAAAAGTAATCGGTAAGATTTTTATTTCCAACATATTCGTCGCTTACTATTTCAAAAGTAATCAGCATGATTTATTTTCAGCACATTCGTCGGTTACTATTTCAAAAGTAATCGGCAAGATTTTTATTTTCAGCATATTCGTCGGTGACTATTTCAAATGTAATCGGCAAGATTTTTATTTTCAGCATATTTGTCGGTTACTATTTTAAAAGTAATCGACAAGATTTTTATTTTCAACATATTCGTCGGTTACTATTTCAAAAGTAATCGGCATGACTTTATTTTCAGCACATTCGTCGGTTACTATTTCAAAACTAATCGGCAAGATTTTTATTTTCAACATATTCGTCGGTTACTATTTCAAAAGTAATCGGCATGACTTTATTTTCAGCACATTCATTGGTTACTTTTTTAAAAGTAATCGGTAAGATTTTTATTTCCAACATATTCGTCGCTTACTATTTCAAAAGTAATCAGCATGATTTATTTTCAGCACATTCGTCGGTTACTATTTCAAAAGTAATCGGCAAGATTTTTATTTTCAGCATATTCGTCGGTGACTATTTCAAATGTAATCGGCAAGATTTTTATTTTCAGCATATTTGTCGGTTACTATTTTAAAAGTAATCGACAAGATTTTTATTTTCAACATATTCGTCGGTTACTATTTCAAAAGTAATCGACAAGACTTTATTTTCAGCATATTCGTTGGTTACTATTTCAAAAGTAATAGGTAAGATTTTTATTTTCAACATATTCGTCGCTTATTATTTCAAAAGTAATCAGCATGATTTATTTTCAGCACATTCGTCGGTTACTATTTCAAAAGTAATCGGCAAGATTTTTATTTTCAGCATATTCGTCGGTGACTATTTCAAAAGTAATCGACATGATTTATTTTCAGCATATTCGTCGGTTACTATTTCAAAAGTAATCAGCATGATTTATTATCAGCACATTCGTCGGTTACTATTTCAAAAGTAATCGGCAAGATTTTTATATTTAGCATATTTGTCGGTTACTATTTTAAAAGTAATCGACAAGATTTTTATTTTCAACATATTCGTCGGTTACTATTTCAAAAGTAATCGGCATGACTTTATTTTCAGCACATTCATTGGTTACTTTTTTAAAAGTAATCGGTAAGATTTTTATTTCCAACATATTCGTCGCTTACTATTTCAAAAGTAATCAGCATGATTTATTTTCAGCACATTCGTCGGTTACTATTTCAAAAGTAATCGGCAAGATTTTTATTTTCAGCATATTCGTCGGTGACTATTTCAAAAGTAATCGGCAAGATTTTTATTTTTAGCATATTTGTCGGTTACTATTTTAAAAGTAATCGACAAGATTTTTATTTTCAACATATTCGTCGGTTACTATTTCAAAAGTAATCGGCAAGACTTTATTTTCAACATATTTGTCGGTTAGTATTTTAAAAGTAATCGACAAGACTTTATTTTCAGCACATTCGTCGGTTACTATTTCAAAACTAATCGGCAAGATTTTTATTTTCAACATATTCGTCGGTTACTATTTCAAAAGTAATCGGCATGACTTTATTTTCAGCACATTCATTGGTTACTTTTTTAAAAGTAATCGGTAAGATTTTTATTTCCAACATATTCGTCGCTTACTATTTCAAAAGTAATCAGCATGATTTATTTTCAGCACATTCGTCGGTTACTATTTCAAAAGTAATCGGCAAGATTTTTATTTTCAGCATATTCGTCGGTGACTATTTCAAATGTAATCGGCAAGATTTTTATTTTCAGCATATTTGTCGGTTACTATTTTAAAAGTAATCGACAAGATTTTTATTTTCAACATATTCGTCGGTTACTATTTCAAAAGTAATCGACAAGACTTTATTTTCAGCATATTCGTTGGTTACTATTTCAAAAGTAATAGGTAAGATTTTTATTTTCAACATATTCGTCGCTTATTATTTCAAAAGTAATCAGCATGATTTATTTTCAGCACATTCGTCGGTTACTATTTCAAAAGTAATCGGCAAGATTTTTATTTTCAGCATATTCGTCGGTGACTATTTCAAAAGTAATCGACATGATTTATTTTCAGCATATTCGTCGGTTACTATTTCAAAAGTAATCAGCATGATTTATTATCAGCACATTCGTCGGTTACTATTTCAAAAGTAATCGGCAAGATTTTTATATTTAGCATATTTGTCGGTTACTATTTTAAAAGTAATCGACAAGATTTTTATTTTCAACATATTCGTCGGTTACTATTTCAAAAGTAATCGGCATGACTTTATTTTCAGCACATTCATTGGTTACTTTTTTAAAAGTAATCGGTAAGATTTTTATTTCCAACATATTCGTCGCTTACTATTTCAAAAGAAATCAGCATGATTTATTTTCAGCACATTCGTCGGTTACTATTTCAAAAGTAATCGGCAAGATTTTTATTTTCAGCATATTCGTCGGTGACTATTTCAAAAGTAATCGGCAAGATTTTTATTTTTAGCATATTTGTCGGTTACTATTTTAAAAGTAATCGACAAGATTTTTATTTTCAACATATTCGTCGGTTACTATTTCAAAAGTAATCGGCAAGACTTTATTTTCAACATATTTGTCGGTTAGTATTTTAAAAGTAATCGACAAGACTTTATTTTCAGCACATTCGTCGGTTACTATTTCAAAACTAATCGGCAAGATTTTTATTTTCAACATATTCGTCGGTTACTATTTCAAAAGTAATCGGCATGACTTTATTTTCAGCACATTCATTGGTTACTTTTTTAAAAGTAATCGGTAAGATTTTTATTTCCAACATATTCGTCGCTTACTATTTCAAAAGTAATCAGCATGATTTATTTTCAGCACATTCGTCGGTTACTATTTCAAAAGTAATCGGCAAGATTTTTATTTTCAGCATATTCGTCGGTGACTATTTCAAATGTAATCGGCAAGATTTTTATTTTCAGCATATTTGTCGGTTACTATTTTAAAAGTAATCGACAACATTTTTATTTTCAACATATTCGTCGGTTACTATTTCAAAAGTAATCGACAAGACTTTATTTTCAGCATATTCGTTGGTTACTATTTCAAAAGTAATAGGTAAGATTTTTATTTTCAACATATTCGTCGCTTATTACTTCAAAAGTAATCAGCATGATTTATTTTCAGCACATTCGTCGGTTACTATTTCAAAAGTAATCGGCAAGATTTTTATTTTCAGCATATTCGTCGGTGACTATTTCAAAAGTAATCGACATGATTTATTTTCAGCATATTCGTCGGTTACTATTTCAAAAGTAATCAGCATGATTTATTATCAGCACATTCGTCGGTTACTATTTCAAAAGTAATCGGCAAGATTTTTATATTTAGCATATTTGTCGGTTACTATTTTAAAAGTAATCGACAAGATTTTTATTTTCAACATATTCGTCGGTTACTATTTCAAAAGTAATCGGCATGACTTTATTTTCAGCACATTCGTCGGTTACTATTTCAAAACTAATCGGCAAGATTTTTATTTTCAACATATTCGTCGGATACTATTTCAAAAGTAATCGGCATGACTTTATTTTCAGCACATTCATTGGTTACTTTTTTAAAAGTAATCGGTAAGATTTTTATTTCCAACATATTCGTCGCTTACTATTTCAAAAGTAATCAGCATGATTTATTTTCAGCACATTCGTCGGTTACTATTTCAAAAGTAATCGGCAAGATTTTTATTTTCAGCATATTCGTCGGTGACTATTTCAAAAGTAATCGGCAAGATTTTTATTTTTAGCATATTTGTCGGTTACTATTTTAAAAGTAATTGACAAGATTTTTATTTTCAACATTTTCGTCGGTTACTATTTCAAAAGTAATCGGCAAGACTTTATTTTCAACATATTTGTCGGTTAGTATTTTAAAAGTAATCGACAAGACTTTATTTTCAGCACATTCGTCGGTTACTATTTCAAAACTAATCGGCAAGATTTTTATTTTCAACATATTCGTCGGTTACTATTTCAAAAGTAATCGGCATGACTTTATTTTCAGCACATTCATTGGTTACTTTTTTAAAAGTAATCGGTAAGATTTTTATTTCCAACATATTCGTCGCTTACTATTTCAAAAGTAATCAGCATGATTTATTTTCAGCACATTCGTCGGTTACTATTTCAAAAGTAATCGGCAAGATTTTTATTTTCAGCATATTCGTCGGTGACTATTTCAAATGTAATCGGCAAGATTTTTATTTTCAGCATATTTGTCGGTTACTATTTTAAAAGTAATCGACAAGATTTTTATTTTCAACATATTCGTCGGTTACTATTTCAAAAGTAATCGACAAGACTTTATTTTCAGCATATTCATGGTTACTATTTCAAAAGTAATAGGTAAGATTTTTATTTTCAACATATTCGTCGCTTATTATTTCAAAAGTAATCAGCATGATTTATTTTCAGCACATTCGTCGGTTACAATTTCAAAAGTAATCGGCAAGATTTTTATTTTCAGCATATTCGTCGGTGACTATTTCAAAAGTAATCGACATGATTTATTTTCAGCATATTCGTCGGTTACTATTTCAAAAGTAATCAGCATGATTTATTATCAGCACATTCGTCGGTTACTATTTCAAAAGTAATCGGCAAGATTTTTATATTTAGCATATTTGTCGGTTACTATTTTAAAAGTAATCGACAAGATTTTTATTTTCAACATATTCGTCGGTTACTATTTCAAAAGTAATCGGCATGACTTTATTTTCAGCACATTCGTCGGTTACTATTTCAAAACTAATCGGCAAGATTTTTATTTTCAACATATTCGTCGGATACTATTTCAAAAGTAATCGGCATGACTTTATTTTCAGCACATTCATTGGTTACTTTTTTAAAAGTAATCGGTAAGATTTTTATTTCCAACATATTCGTCGCTTACTATTTCAAAAGTAATCAGCATGATTTATTTTCAGCACATTCGTCGGTTACTATTTCAAAAGTAATCGGCAAGATTTTTATTTTCAGCATATTCGTCGGTGACTATTTCAAAAGTAATCGGCAAGATTTTTATTTTTAGCATATTTGTCGGTTACTATTTTAAAAGTAATTGACAAGATTTTTATTTTCAACATATTCGTCGGTTACTATTTCAAAAGTAATCGGCAAGACTTTATTTTCAACATATTTGTCGGTTAGTATTTTAAAAGTAATCGACAAGACTTTATTTTCAGCACATTCGTCGGTTACTATTTCAAAACTAATCGGCAAGATTTTTATTTTCAACATATTCGTCGGTTACTATTTCAAAAGTAATCGGCATGACTTTATTTTCAGCACATTCATTGGTTACTTTTTTAAAAGTAATCGGTAAGATTTTTATTTCCAACATATTCGTCGCTTACTATTTCAAAAGTAATCAGCATGATTTATTTTCAGCACATTCGTCGGTTACTATTTCAAAAGTAATCGGCAAGATTTTTATTTTCAGCATATTCGTCGGTGACTATTTCAAATGTAATCGGCAAGATATTTATTTTCAGCATATTTGTCGGTTACTATTTTAAAAGTAATCGACAAGATTTTTATTTTCAACATATTCGTCGGTTACTATTTCAAAAGTAATCGGCATGACTTTATTTTCAGCACATTCGTCGGTTACTATTTCAAAACTAATCGGCAAGATTTTTATTTTCAACATATTCGTCGGATACTATTTCAAAAGTAATCGGCATGACTTTATTTTCAGCACATTCATTGGTTACTTTTTTAAAAGTAATCGGTAAGATTTTTATTTCCAACATATTCGTCGCTTACTATTTCAAAAGTAATCAGCATGATTTATTTTCAGCACATTCGTCGGTTACTATTTCAAAAGTAATCGGCAAGATTTTTATTTTCAACATATTCGTCGGTGACTATTTCAAAAGTAATCGGCAAGATTTTTATTTTTAGCATATTTGTCGGTTACTATTTTAAAAGTAATCGACAAGATTTTTATTTTCAACATATTCGTCGGTTACTATTTCAAAAGTAATCGGCAAGACTTTATTTTCAACATATTTGTCGGTTAGTATTTTAAAAGTAATCGACAAGACTTTATTTTCAGCACATTCGTCGGTTACTATTTCAAAACTAATCGGCAAGATTTTTATTTTCAACATATTCGTCGGTTACTATTTCAAAAGTAATCGGCATGACTTTATTTTCAGCACATTCATTGGTTACTTTTTTAAAAGTAATCGGTAAGATTTTTATTTCCAACATATTCGTCGCTTACTATTTCAAAAGTAATCAGCATGATTTATTTTCAGCACATTCGTCGGTTACTATTTCAAAAGTAATCGGCAAGATTTTTATTTTCAGCATATTCGTCGGTGACTATTTCAAAAGTAATCGACATGATTTATTTTCAGCATATTCGTCGGTTACTATTTCAAAAGTAATCAGCATGATTTATTATCAGCACATTCGTCGGTTACTATTTCAAAAGTAATCGGCAAGATTTTTATTTTTAGCATATTTGTCGGTTACTATTTTAAAAGTAATCGACAAGATTTTTATTTTCAACATATTCGTCGGTTACTATTTCAAAAGTAATCGGCAAGACTTTATTTTCAGCATATTCGTTGTTACTATTTCAAAAGTAATCGGTAAGATTTTTATTTTCAACATATTCGTCGCTTACTATTTCAAAAGTAATCGGAATGATTTATTTTCAGCACATTCGTCGGTTACTATTTCAAAAGTAATCGGCAAGATTTATTTTCAGCACATATTATTCGGTTACTATTTCAAAAGTTATCGGCAAGACTTTATTTTCAGCACATTCGTTGGTTACTATTTCAAAAGTAATCGGTAAGATTTTTATTTTCAAGATATTCGTCACTTACTATTTCCAAAGTAATCGGCATGATTTATTTTCAGCACATTCGTCGGTTACTATTTCAAAAGTAATCGGCAAGATTTATTTTCAGTACATTCGTTGGTTCCTATTTTAAAAGTAATCGGTAAGATTTTTATTTTCAACATATTCGTCACTTACTATTTCGAAAGTAATCGGCATGATTTATTTTCAGCACATTCGTCGGTTACTTTTTCAAAAGTAATCGGCAAGATTTTTATTTTCAGCATATTCGTCGGTGACTATTTCAAAAGTAATCGGCATGATTTATTTTCAGCACATTCGTCAGGTTACTATTTCAAAAGTAATCGGCAAGAGTTTTATTTTCAGCACATTTGTCGGTTACTATTTCAATAGTAATTGGCATGATTCATTTTCAGCACATTTGTCGGTTACTATTTCCAAAGTAATCGGCAAGACTTTATATTCAACACATTCGTCGGTTACTATTTCAAAAGTAATCGGCATGATCTATTTTCTGCACATTCGTCGGTTACTATTTCAAAAGTAATCAGCAAAATTTTTATATTCAGCATATTCGTCGGTTACTATTTCAAAGGTAATCGGCAAGATTTATTTTCAGCACATTCGTCGGTTACTATTTCAAAAGTAATCGGCAAGATTTTTATTTTTAGCATATTTTTCTGTTACTATTTTAGAATTAATCGGCAAGACTATATTTTCAGCACATTCGTCGGTTACTATTTCAAAAGTAATCGGCAAGACTTTATTTTCAGCACATTCGTCGGTTACTATTTCAATAGTAATCGGCAAGATTTTTATTTTCAGCATGTACGTCGGTTACTATTTCAAAAGTAATCGGCACGATTTTTATTTTCAGCATATTTGTCGGTTACTATTTCAAAAGTAATCGGCAAGATTTTTATTTTCAGCATATTCGTCAGTTACTATTTCAAAAGTAATCGGCAAGACTTTATTTTCAGCATATTTGTCGGTTAGTATTTTAAAAGTAATCGACAAGACTTTATTTTCAGCACATTCGTCGGTTACTATTTCAAAACTAATCGGCAAGATTTTTATTTTCAACATATTCGTCGGTTACTATTTCAAAAGTAATCGACATGATTTATTTTCAGCATATTCGTCGGTTACTATTTCAAAAGTAATCAGCATGATTTATTATCAGCACATTCGTCGGTTACTATTTCAAAAGTAATCGGCAAGATTTTTATTTTGAGCATATTTGTCGGTTACTATTTTAAAAGTAATCGACAAGATTTTTATTTTCAACATATTCGTCGGTTACTATTTCAAAAGTAATCGGCAAGACTTTATTTTCAGCATATTCGTTGTTACTATTTCAAAAGTAATCGGTAAGATTTTTATTTTCAACATATTCGTCGCTTATTATTTCAAAAGTAATCAGCATGATTTATTTTCAGCACATTCGTCGGTTACTATTTCAAAAGTAATCGGCAAGATTTTTATTTTCAGCATATTCGTCGGTGACTATTTCAAAAGTAATCGACATGATTTATTTTCAGCATATTCGTCGGTTACTATTTCAAAAGTAATCAGCATGATTTATTATCAGCACATTCGTCGGTTACTATTTCAAAAGTAATCGGCAAGATTTTTATTTTTAGCATATTTGTCGGTTACTATTTTAAAAGTAATCGACAAGATTTTTATTTTCAACATATTCGTCGGTTACTATTTCAAAAGTAATCGGCAAGACTTTATTTTCAGCATATTCGTTGTTACTATTTCAAAAGTAATCGGTAAGATTTTTATTTTCAACATATTCGTCGCTTACTATTTCAAAAGTAATCGGCATGATTTATTTTCAGCACATTCGTCGGTTACTATTTCAAAAGTAATCGGCAAGATTTATTTTCAGCACATATTATTCGGTTACTATTTCAAAAGTTATCGGCAAGACTTTATTTTCAGCACATTCGTTGGTTACTATTTCAAAAGTAATCGGTAAGATTTTTATTTTCAAGATATTCGTCACTTACTATTTCCAAAGTAATCGGCATGATTTATTTTCAGCACATTCGTCGGTTACTATTTCAAAAGTAATCGGCAAGATTTATTTTCAGTACATTCGTTGGTTACTATTTTAAAAGTAATCGGTAAGATTTTTATTTTCAACATATTCGTCACTTACTATTTCGAAAGTAATCGGCATGATTTATTTTCAGCACATTCGTCGGTTACTTTTTCAAAAGTAATCGGCAAGATTTTTATTTTCAGCATATTCGTCGGTGACTATTTCAAAAGTAATCGACATGATTTATTTTCAGCACATTCGTCAGGTTACTATTTCAAAAGTAATCGGCAAGAGTTTTATTTTCAGCACATTTGTCGGTTACTATTTCAATAGTAATTGGCATGATTCATTTTCAGCACATTTGTCGGTTACTATTTCCAAAGTAATCGGCAAGACTTTATATTCAACACATTCGTCGGTTACTATTTCAAAAGTAATCGGCATGATCTATTTTCTGCACATTCGTCGGTTACTATTTCAAAAGTAATCAGCAAAATTTTTATATTCAGCATATTCGTCGGTTACTATTTCAAAGGTAATCGGCAAGATTTATTTTCAGCACATTCGTCGGTTACTATTTCAAAAGTAATCGGCAAGATTTTTATTTTTAGCATATTTTTCTGTTACTATTTTAGAATTAATCGGCAAGACTATATTTTCAGCACATTCGTCGGTTACTATTTCAAAAGTAATCGGCAAGACTTTATTTTCAGCACATTCGTCGGTTACTATTTCAATAGTAATCGGCAAGATTTTTATTTTCAGCATGTACGTCGGTTACTATTTCAAAAGTAATCGGCACGATTTTTATTTTCAGCATATTTGTCGGTTACTATTTCAAAAGTAATCGGCAAGATTTTTATTTTCAGCATATTCGTCGGTTACTATTTCAAAAGTAATCGGCAAGACTTTATTTTCAGCATATTTGTCGGTTAGTATTTTAAAAGTAATCGACAAGACTTTATTTTCAGCACATTCGTCGGTTACTATTTCAAAACTAATCGGCAAGATTTTTATTTTCAACATATTCGTCGGTTACTATTTCAAAAGTAATCGGCATGACTTTATTTTCAGCACATTCATTGGTTACTTTTTTAAAAGTAATCGGTAAGATTTTTATTTCCAACATATTCGTCGCTTACTATTTCAAAAGTAATCAGCATGATTTATTTTCAGCACATTCGTCGGTTACTATTTCAAAAGTAATCGGCATGATTTTTATTTTCAGCATATTGGTCGGTGACTATTTCAAAAGTAATCGGCAAGATTTTTATTTTCAGCATATTTGTCGGTTACTTTTTCAAAAGTAATCGGCAAGATTTTTATTTTCAGCATGTTCATCGGTTACTATTTCAAAGGTAATCGGCAAGATTTTTATTTTTAGCACATTCGTCGGTTACTATTTCAAAATTATTCGGCAAGATTTTTATTTTCAACATATTCGTCGGTTACTATTTCAAAAGTAATCGGCAAGACTTTATTTTCAGCACATTCGTCGGTTACTATTTCAAAACTAATCGGCAAGATTTTTATTTTCAACATATTCGTCGGTTACTATTTCAAAAGTAATCGACATGATTTATTTTCAGCATATTCGTCGGTTACTATTTCAAAAGTAATCAGCATGATTTATTATCAGCACATTCGTCGGTTACTATTTCAAAAGTAATCGGCAAGATTTTTATTTTTAGCATATTTGTCGGTTACTATTTTAAAAGTAATCGACAAGATTTTTATTTTCAACATATTCGTCGGTTACTATTTCAAAAGTAATCGGCAAGACTTTATTTTCAGCATATTCGTTGTTACTATTTCAAAAGTAATCGGTAAGATTTTTATTTTCAACATATTCGTCGCTTATTATTTCAAAAGTAATCAGCATGATTTATTTTCAGCACATTCGTCGGTTACTATTTCAAAAGTAATCGGCAAGATTTTTATTTTCAGCATATTCGTCGGTGACTATTTCAAAAGTAATCGACATGATTTATTTTCAGCATATTCGTCGGTTACTATTTCAAAAGTAATCAGCATGATTTATTATCAGCACATTCGTCGGTTACTATTTCAAAAGTAATCAGCAAAATTTTTATATTCAGCATATTCGTCGGTTACTATTTCAAAGGTAATCGGCAAGATTTATTTTCAGCACATTCGTCGGTTACTATTTCAAAAGTAATCGGCAAGATTTTTATTTTTAGCATATTTTTCTGTTACTATTTTAGAATTAATCGGCAAGACTATATTTTCAGCACATTCGTCGGTTACTATTTCAAAAGTAATCGGCAAGACTTTATTTTCAGCACATTCGTCGGTTACTATTTCAATAGTAATCGGCAAGATTTTTATTTTCAGCATGTACGTCGGTTACTATTTCAAAAGTAATCGGCACGATTTTTATTTTCAGCATATTTGTCGGTTACTATTTCAAAAGTAATCGGCAAGATTTTTATTTTCAGCATATTCGTCGGTTACTATTTCAAAAGTAATCGGCAAGACTTTATTTTCAGCATATTTGTCGGTTAGTATTTTAAAAGTAATCGACAAGACCTTATTTTCAGCACATTCGTCGGTTACTATTTCAAAACTAATCGGCAAGATTTTTATTTTCAACATATTCGTCGGTTACTATTTCAAAAGTAATCGACATGATTTATTTTCAGCATATTCGTCGGTTACTATTTCAAAAGTAATCAGCATGATTTATTATCAGCACATTCGTCGGTTACTATTTCAAAAGTAATCGGCAAGATTTTTATTTTGAGCATATTTGTCGGTTACTATTTTAAAAGTAATCGACAAGATTTTTATTTTCAACATATTCGTCGGTTACTATTTCAAAAGTAATCGGCAAGACTTTATTTTCAGCATATTCGTTGTTACTATTTCAAAAGTAATCGGTAAGATTTTTATTTTCAACATATTCGTCGCTTATTATTTCAAAAGTAATCAGCATGATTTATTTTCAGCACATTCGTCGGTTACTATTTCAAAAGTAATCGGCAAGATTTTTATTTTCAGCATATTCGTCGGTGACTATTTCAAAAGTAATCGACATGATTTATTTTCAGCATATTCGTCGGTTACTATTTCAAAAGTAATCAGCATGATTTATTATCAGCACATTCGTCGGTTACTATTTCAAAAGTAATCGGCAAGATTTTTATTTTTAGCATATTTGTCGGTTACTATTTTAAAAGTAATCGACAAGATTTTTATTTTCAACATATTCGTCGGTTACTATTTCAAAAGTAATCGGCAAGACTTTATTTTCAGCATATTCGTTGTTACTATTTCAAAAGTAATCGGTAAGATTTTTATTTTCAACATATTCGTCGCTTACTATTTCAAAAGTAATCGGCATGATTTATTTTCAGCACATTCGTCGGTTACTATTTCAAAAGTAATCGGCAAGATTTATTTTCAGCACATATTATTCGGTTACTATTTCAAAAGTTATCGGCAAGACTTTATTTTCAGCACATTCGTTGGTTACTATTTCAAAAGTAATCGGTAAGATTTTTATTTTCAAGATATTCGTCACTTACTATTTCCAAAGTAATCGGCATGATTTATTTTCAGCACATTCGTCGGTTACTATTTCAAAAGTAATCGGCAAGATTTATTTTCAGTACATTCGTTGGTTACTATTTTAAAAGTAATCGGTAAGATTTTTATTTTCAACATATTCGTCACTTACTATTTCGAAAGTAATCGGCATGATTTATTTTCAGCACATTCGTCGGTTACTTTTTCAAAAGTAATCGGCAAGATTTTTATTTTCAGCATATTCGTCGGTGACTATTTCAAAAGTAATCGACATGATTTATTTTCAGCACATTCGTCAGGTTACTATTTCAAAAGTAATCGGCAAGAGTTTTATTTTCAGCACATTTGTCGGTTACTATTTCAATAGTAATTGGCATGATTCATTTTCAGCACATTTGTCGGTTACTATTTCCAAAGTAATCGGCAAGACTTTATATTCAACACATTCGTCGGTTACTATTTCAAAAGTAATCGGCATGATCTATTTTCTGCACATTCGTCGGTTACTATTTCAAAAGTAATCAGCAAAATTTTTATATTCAGCATATTCGTCGGTTACTATTTCAAAGGTAATCGGCAAGATTTATTTTCAGCACATTCGTCGGTTACTATTTCAAAAGTAATCGGCAAGATTTTTATTTTTAGCATATTTTTCTGTTACTATTTTAGAATTAATCGGCAAGACTATATTTTCAGCACATTCGTCGGTTACTATTTCAAAAGTAATCGGCAAGACTTTATTTTCAGCACATTCGTCGGTTACTATTTCAATAGTAATCGGCAAGATTTTTATTTTCAGCATGTACGTCGGTTACTATTTCAAAAGTAATCGGCACGATTTTTATTTTCAGCATATTTGTCGGTTACTATTTCAAAAGTAATCGGCAAGATTTTTATTTTCAGCATATTCGTCGGTTACTATTTCAAAAGTAATCGGCAAGACTTTATTTTCAGCATATTTGTCGGTTAGTATTTTAAAAGTAATCGACAAGACTTTATTTTCAGCACATTCGTCGGTTACTATTTCAAAACTAATCGGCAAGATTTTTATTTTCAACATATTCGTCGGTTACTATTTCAAAAGTAATCGGCATGACTTTATTTTCAGCACATTCATTGGTTACTTTTTTAAAAGTAATCGGTAAGATTTTTATTTCCAACATATTCGTCGCTTACTATTTCAAAAGTAATCAGCATGATTTATTTTCAGCACATTCGTCGGTTACTATTTCAAAAGTAATCGGCATGATTTTTATTTTCAGCATATTGGTCGGTGACTATTTCAAAAGTAATCGGCAAGATTTTTATTTTCAGCATATTTGTCGGTTACTTTTTCAAAAGTAATCGGCAAGATTTTTATTTTCAGCATGTTCATCGGTTACTATTTCAAAGGTAATCGGCAAGATTTTTATTTTTAGCACATTCGTCGGTTACTATTTCAAAATTATTCGGCAAGATTTTTATTTTCAACATATTCGTCGGTTACTATTTCAAAAGTAATCGGCAAGACTTTATTTTCAGCACATTCGTCGGTTACTATTTCAAAACTAATCGGCAAGATTTTTATTTTCAACATATTCGTCGGTTACTATTTCAAAAGTAATCGACATGATTTATTTTCAGCATATTCGTCGGTTACTATTTCAAAAGTAATCAGCATGATTTATTATCAGCACATTCGTCGGTTACTATTTCAAAAGTAATCGGCAAGATTTTTATTTTTAGCATATTTGTCGGTTACTATTTTAAAAGTAATCGACAAGATTTTTATTTTCAACATATTCGTCGGTTACTATTTCAAAAGTAATCGGCAAGACTTTATTTTCAGCATATTCGTTGTTACTATTTCAAAAGTAATCGGTAAGATTTTTATTTTCAACATATTCGTCGCTTATTATTTCAAAAGTAATCAGCATGATTTATTTTCAGCACATTCGTCGGTTACTATTTCAAAAGTAATCGGCAAGATTTTTATTTTCAGCATATTCGTCGGTGACTATTTCAAAAGTAATCGACATGATTTATTTTCAGCATATTCGTCGGTTACTATTTCAAAAGTAATCAGCATGATTTATTATCAGCACATTCGTCGGTTACTATTTCAAAAGTAATCGGCAAGATTTTTATTTTTAGCATATTTGTCGGTTACTATTTTAAAAGTAATCGACAAGATTTTTATTTTCAACATATTCGTCGGTTACTATTTCAAAAGTAATCGGCAAGACTTTATTTTCAGCATATTCGTTGTTACTATTTCAAAAGTAATCGGTAAGATTTTTATTTTCAACATATTCGTCGCTTACTATTTCAAAAGTAATCGGCATGATTTATTTTCAGCACATTCGTCGGTTACTATTTCAAAAGTAATCGGCAAGATTTATTTTCAGCACATATTATTCGGTTACTATTTCAAAAGTTATCGGCAAGACTTTATTTTCAGCACATTCGTTGGTTACTATTTCAAAAGTAATCGGTAAGATTTTTATTTTCAAGATATTCGTCACTTACTATTTCCAAAGTAATCGGCATGATTTATTTTCAGCACATTCGTCGGTTACTATTTCAAAAGTAATCGGCAAGATTTATTTTCAGTACATTCGTTGGTTACTATTTTAAAAGTAATCGGTAAGATTTTTATTTTCAACATATTCGTCACTTACTATTTCGAAAGTAATCGGCATGATTTATTTTCAGCACATTCGTCGGTTACTTTTTCAAAAGTAATCGGCAAGATTTTTATTTTCAGCATATTCGTCGGTGACTATTTCAAAAGTAATCGGCATGATTTATTTTCAGCACATTCGTCAGGTTACTATTTCAAAAGTAATCGGCAAGAGTTTTATTTTCAGCACATTTGTCGGTTACTATTTCAATAGTAATTGGCATGATTCATTTTCTGCACATTTGTCGGTTACTATTTCCAAAGTAATCGGCAAGACTTTATATTCAACACATTCGTCGGTTACTATTTCAAAAGTAATCGGCATGATCTATTTTCTGCACATTCGTCGGTTACTATTTCAAAAGTAATCAGCAAAATTTTTATATTCAGCATATTCGTCGGTTACTATTTCAAAGGTAATCGGCAAGATTTATTTTCAGCACATTCGTCGGTTACTATTTCAAAAGTAATCGGCAAGATTTTTATTTTTAGCATATTTTTCTGTTACTATTTTAGAATTAATCGGCAAGACTATATTTTCAGCACATTCGTCGGTTACTATTTCAAAAGTAATCGGCAAGACTTTATTTTCAGCACATTCGTCGGTTACTATTTCAATAGTAATCGGCAAGATTTTTATTTTCAGCATGTACGTCGGTTACTATTTCAAAAGTAATCGGCACGATTTTTATTTTCAGCATATTTGTCGGTTACTATTTCAAAAGTAATCGGCAAGATTTTTATTTTCAGCATATTCGTCGGTTACTATTTCAAAAGTAATCGGCAAGACTTTATTTTCAGCATATTTGTCGGTTAGTATTTTAAAAGTAATCGACAAGACTTTATTTTCAGCACATTCGTCGGTTACTATTTCAAAACTAATCGGCAAGATTTTTATTTTCAACATATTCGTCGGTTACTATTTCAAAAGTAATCGGCATGACTTTATTTTCAGCACATTCATTGGTTACTTTTTTAAAAGTAATCGGTAAGATTTTTATTTCCAACATATTCGTTGCTTACTATTTCAAAAGTAATCAGCATGATTTATTTTCAGCACATTCGTCGGTTACTATTTCAAAAGTAATCGGCATGATTTTTATTTTCAGCATATTGGTTGGTGACTATTTCAAAAGTAATCGGCAAGATTTTTATTTTCAGCATATTTGTCGGTTACTTTTTCAAAAGTAATCGGCAAGATTTTTATTTTCAGCATGTTCATCGGTTACTATTTCAAAGGTAATCGGCAAGATTTTTATTTTTAGCACATTCGTCGGTTACTATTTCAAAATTATTCGGCAAGATTTTTATTTTCAACATATTCGTCGGTTACTATTTCAAAAGTAATCGGCAAGACTTTATTTTCAGCACATTCATTGGTTACTTTTTTAAAAGTAATCGGTAAAATTTTTATTTCCAACATATTCGTCGGTTACTATTTCAAAAGTAATCGGCAAGATTTTAATTTTCAGCATATTCATCGGTGACTATTTCAAAAGTAATCGGCAAGATTTTTATTTTCAGCATATTTGTCGGTTACTGTTTTAAAAGTAATCGACAAGATTTTTATTTTCAACATATTCAT
The DNA here is from genome assembly GCA_958299785.1 of Medicago lupulina. NCBI lineage: Eukaryota > Viridiplantae > Streptophyta > Magnoliopsida > Fabales > Fabaceae > Medicago > Medicago lupulina. The sequence goes on from OY283144.1 coordinate 43,936,283, forward strand.
CGGTTACTATTTCAAAAGTAATCGGCATGATTTATTTTCAGCACATTCGTCGGTTACTATTTCAAAAGTAATCGGCAAGATTTATTTTCAGCACATATTCGTCGGTTACTATTTCAAAAGTAATGGGCAAGACTTTATTTTCAGCATATTCGTTGGTTACTATTTCAAAAGTAATCGGTAAGATTTTTATTTTCAACATATTCGTCGGTTACTCTTTCAAAGGTAATCGGCATGATTTATTTTCAACACGTTCGTCGGTTACTATTTCAAAAGTAATCAGCATGATCTATTTTCTGCACATTCGTCGGTTACTATTTCAAAACTAATCGGCAAGATTTTTATTTTCAACATATTCGTCGGTTACTATTTCAAAAGTAATCGACATGATTTATTTTCAGCATATTCGTCGGTTACTATTTCAAAAGTAATCAGCATGATTTATTATCAGCACATTCGTCGGTTACTATTTCAAAAGTAATCGGCAAGATTTTTATTTTTAGCATATTTGTCGGTTACTATTTTAAAAGTAATCGACAAGATTTTTATTTTCAACATATTCGTCGGTTACTATTTCAAAAGTAATCGGCAAGACTTTATTTTCAGCATATTCGTTGTTACTATTTCAAAAGTAATCGGTAAGATTTTTATTTTCAACATATTCGTCGCTTATTATTTCAAAAGTAATCAGCATGATTTATTTTCAGCACATTCGTCGGTTACTATTTCAAAAGTAATCGGCAAGATTTTTATTTTCAGCATATTCGTCGGTGACTATTTCAAAAGTAATCGACATGATTTATTTTCAGCATATTCGTCGGTTACTATTTCAAAAGTAATCAGCATGATTTATTATCAGCACATTCGTCGGTTACTATTTCAAAAGTAATCGGCAAGATTTTTATTTTTAGCATATTTGTCGGTTACTATTTTAAAAGTAATCGACAAGATTTTTATTTTCAACATATTCGTCGGTTACTATTTCAAAAGTAATCGGCAAGACTTTATTTTCAGCATATTCGTTGTTACTATTTCAAAAGTAATCGGTAAGATTTTTATTTTCAACATATTCGTCGCTTACTATTTCAAAAGTAATCGGCATGATTTATTTTCAGCACATTCGTCGGTTACTATTTCAAAAGTAATCGGCAAGATTTATTTTCAGCACATATTATTCGGTTACTATTTCAAAAGTTATCGGCAAGACTTTATTTTCAGCACATTCGTTGGTTACTATTTCAAAAGTAATCGGTAAGATTTTTATTTTCAAGATATTCGTCACTTACTATTTCCAAAGTAATCGGCATGATTTATTTTCAGCACATTCGTCGGTTACTATTTCAAAAGTAATCGGCAAGATTTATTTTCAGTACATTCGTTGGTTACTATTTTAAAAGTAATCGGTAAGATTTTTATTTTCAACATATTCGTCACTTACTATTTCGAAAGTAATCGGCATGATTTATTTTCAGCACATTCGTCGGTTACTTTTTCAAAAGTAATCGGCAAGATTTTTATTTTCAGCATATTCGTCGGTGACTATTTCAAAAGTAATCGGCATGATTTATTTTCAGCACATTCGTCAGGTTACTATTTCAAAAGTAATCGGCAAGAGTTTTATTTTCAGCACATTTGTCGGTTACTATTTCAATAGTAATTGGCATGATTCATTTTCTGCACATTTGTCGGTTACTATTTCCAAAGTAATCGGCAAGACTTTATATTCAACACATTCGTCGGTTACTATTTCAAAAGTAATCGGCATGATCTATTTTCTGCACATTCGTCGGTTACTATTTCAAAAGTAATCAGCAAAATTTTTATATTCAGCATATTCGTCGGTTACTATTTCAAAGGTAATCGGCAAGATTTATTTTCAGCACATTCGTCGGTTACTATTTCAAAAGTAATCGGCAAGATTTTTATTTTTAGCATATTTTTCTGTTACTATTTTAGAATTAATCGGCAAGACTATATTTTCAGCACATTCGTCGGTTACTATTTCAAAAGTAATCGGCAAGACTTTATTTTCAGCACATTCGTCGGTTACTATTTCAATAGTAATCGGCAAGATTTTTATTTTCAGCATGTACGTCGGTTACTATTTCAAAAGTAATCGGCACGATTTTTATTTTCAGCATATTTGTCGGTTACTATTTCAAAAGTAATCGGCAAGATTTTTATTTTCAGCATATTCGTCGGTTACTATTTCAAAAGTAATCGGCAAGACTTTATTTTCAGCATATTTGTCGGTTAGTATTTTAAAAGTAATCGACAAGACTTTATTTTCAGCACATTCGTCGGTTACTATTTCAAAACTAATCGGCAAGATTTTTATTTTCAACATATTCGTCGGTTACTATTTCAAAAGTAATCGGCATGACTTTATTTTCAGCACATTCATTGGTTACTTTTTTAAAAGTAATCGGTAAGATTTTTATTTCCAACATATTCGTTGCTTACTATTTCAAAAGTAATCAGCATGATTTATTTTCAGCACATTCGTCGGTTACTATTTCAAAAGTAATCGGCATGATTTTTATTTTCAGCATATTGGTTGGTGACTATTTCAAAAGTAATCGGCAAGATTTTTATTTTCAGCATATTTGTCGGTTACTTTTTCAAAAGTAATCGGCAAGATTTTTATTTTCAGCATGTTCATCGGTTACTATTTCAAAGGTAATCGGCAAGATTTTTATTTTTAGCACATTCGTCGGTTACTATTTCAAAATTATTCGGCAAGATTTTTATTTTCAACATATTCGTCGGTTACTATTTCAAAAGTAATCGGCAAGACTTTATTTTCAGCACATTCATTGGTTACTTTTTTAAAAGTAATCGGTAAAATTTTTATTTCCAACATATTCGTCGGTTACTATTTCAAAAGTAATCGGCAAGATTTTAATTTTCAGCATATTCATCGGTGACTATTTCAAAAGTAATCGGCAAGATTTTTATTTTCAGCATATTTGTCGGTTACTGTTTTAAAAGTAATCGACAAGATTTTTATTTTCAACATATTCATCGGTTACTATTTCAAAAGTAATCGGCATGATTTATTTTCAGCACATTCGTCGGTTACTATTTCAAAAGTAATCGGCAAGATTTATTTTCAGCACATATTCGTCGGTTACTATTTCAAAAGTAATGGGCAAGACTTTATTTTCAGCATATTCGTTGGTTACTATTTCAAAAGTAATCGGTAAGATTTTTATTTTCAACATATTCGTCGGTTACTCTTTCAAAGGTAATCGGCATGATTTATTTTCAACACGTTCGTCGGTTACTATTTCAAAAGTAATCGGCATGATCTATTTTCTGCACATTCGTCGGTTACTATTTCAAAAGTAATCGGCAAGATTTTTTATTTTCAGCTTATTTGTCGGTTACTATTTTAAAAGTAATCGACAAGATTTTTATTTTCAACATATTCATCGGTTCCTATTTCAAAAGTAATCGGCAAGATTTTTATTTTTAGCATATTTGTCGGTTACTATTTTAAAAGTAATCGACAAGATTTTTATTTTCAACATATTCGTCGGTTACTATTTCAAAAGTAATCGGCAAGACTTTATTTTCAGCACATTCGTCGGTTACTATTTCAAAAGTAATCGGCAAGATTTTTATTTTCAGCAAATTCGTCAGTTAGTATTTCAAAAGTAATCGACAAGATTTTTATTTTCAACATATTCGTCGGTTCCTATTTCAAAAGTAATCGGCAAGATTTTTATTTTTAGCATATTTGTCGGTTACTATTTTAAAAGTGATCGACAAGATTTTTATTTTCAACATATTCGTCGGTTACTATTTCAAAAGTAATCGGCAAGACTTTATTTTCAGCATATTTGTCGGTTAGTATTTTAAAAGTAATCGACAAGACTTTATTTTCAGCACATTCGTCGGTTACTATTTCAAAACTAATCGGCAAGTTTTTTATTTTCAACATATTCGTCGGTTACTATTTCAAAAGTAATCGGCATGACTTTATTTTCAGCACATTCATTGGTTACTTTTTTAAAAGTAATCGGTAAGATTTTTATTTCCAACATATTCGTCGCTTACTATTTCAAAAGTAATCAGCATGATTTATTTTCAGCACATTCGTCGGTTACTATTTCAAAAGTAATCGGCAAGATTTTTATTTTCAGCATATTCGTCGGTGACTATTTCAAAAGTAATCGGCAAGATTTTTATTTTCAACATATTCGTCGGTTACTATTTCAAAAGTAATCGGCAAGACTTTATTTTCAGCATATTTGTCGGTTATTATTTTAAAAGTAATCGACAAGACTTTATTTTCAGCACATTCGTCGGTTACTATTTCAAAACTAATCGGCAAGATTTTTATTTTCAACATATTCGTCGGTTACTATTTCAAAAGTAATCGGCATGACTTTATTTTCAGCACATTCATTGGTTACTTTTTTAAAAGTAATCGGTAAGATTTTTATTTCCAACATATTTGTCGCTTACTATTTCAAAAGTAATCAGCATGATTTATTTTCAGCACATTCGTCGGTTACTATTTCAAAAGTAATCGGCAAGATTTTTATTTTCAGCATATTCGTCGGTGACTATTTCAAATGTAATCGGCAAGATTTTTATTTTCAGCATATTTGTCGGTTACTATTTTAAAAGTAATCGACAAGATTTTTATTTTCAACATATTCGTCGGTTACTATTTCAAAAGTAATCGACAAGACTTTATTTTCAGCATATTCGTTGGTTACTATTTCAAAAGTAATAGGTAAGATTTTTATTTTCAACATATTCGTCGCTTATTATTTCAAAAGTAATCAGCATGATTTATTTTCAGCACATTCGTCGGTTACTATTTCAAAAGTAATCGGCAAGATTTTTATTTTCAGCATATTCGTCGGTGACTATTTCAAAAGTAATCGACATGATTTATTTTCAGCATATTCGTCGGTTACTATTTCAAAAGTAATCAGCATGATTTATTATCAGCACATTCGTCGGTTACTATTTCAAAAGTAATCGGCAAGATTTTAATTTTCAGCATATTCGTCGGTTACTATTTCAAAAGTAATCGGCAAGATTTTTATTTTCAGCATATTTGTCGGTTACTGTTTTAAAAGTAATCGACAAGATTTTTATTTTCAACATATTCATCGGTTACTATTTCAAAAGTAATCGGCATGATTTATTTTCAGCACATTCGTCGGTTACTATTTCAAAAGTAATCGGCAAGATTTATTTTCAGCACATATTCGTCGGTTACTATTTCAAAAGTAATGGGCAAGACTTTATTTTCAGCATATTCGTTGGTTACTATTTCAAAAGTAATTGGTAAGATTTTTATTTTCAACATATTCGTCGGTTACTCTTTCAAAGGTAATCGGCATGATTTATTTTCAACACGTTCGTCGGTTACTATTTCAAAAGTAATCGGCAAGATTTTTATTTTCAGCATATTCGTCGGTTACTATTTCAAAAGTAATCGGCAAGACTTTATTTTCAGCATATTTGTCGGTTAGTATTTTAAAAGTAATCGACAAGACTTTATTTTCAGCACATTCGTCGGTTACTATTTCAAAACTAATCGGCAAGATTTTTATTTTCAACATATTCGTCGGTTACTATTTCAAAAGTAATCGGCATGACTTTATTTTCAGCACATTCATTGGTTACTTTTTTAAAAGTAATCGGTAAGATTTTTATTTCCAACATATTCGTCGCTTACTATTTCAAAAGTAATCAGCATGATTTATTTTCAGCACATTCGTCGGTTACTATTTCAAAAGTAATCGGCAAGATTTTTATTTTCAGCATATTCGTCGGTGACTATTTCAAAAGTAATCGGCAAGATTTTTATTTTCAACATATTCGTCGGTTACTATTTCAAAAGTAATCGGCAAGACTTTATTTTCAGCATATTTGTCGGTTAGTATTTTAAAAGTAATCGACAAGACTTTATTTTCAGCACATTCGTCGGTTACTATTTCAAAACTAATCGGCAAGATTTTTATTTTCAACATATTCGTCGGTTACTATTTCAAAAGTAATCGGCATGACTTTATTTTCAGCACATTCATTGGTTACTTTTTTAAAAGTAATCGGTAAGATTTTTATTTCCAACATATTCGTCGCTTACTATTTCAAAAGTAATCAGCATGATTTATTTTCAGCACATTCGTCGGTTACTATTTCAAAAGTAATCGGCAAGATTTTTATTTTCAGCATATTCGTCGGTGACTATTTCAAATGTAATCGGCAAGATTTTTATTTTCAGCATATTTGTCGGTTACTATTTTAAAAGTAATCGACAAGATTTTTATTTTCAACATATTCGTCGGTTACTATTTCAAAAGTAATCGACAAGACTTTATTTTCAGCATATTCGTTGGTTACTATTTCAAAAGTAATAGGTAAGATTTTTATTTTCAACATATTCGTCGCTTATTATTTCAAAAGTAATCAGCATGATTTATTTTCAGCACATTCGTCGGTTACTATTTCAAAAGTAATCGGCAAGATTTTTATTTTCAGCATATTCGTCGGTGACTATTTCAAAAGTAATCGACATGATTTATTTTCAGCATATTCGTCGGTTACTATTTCAAAAGTAATCAGCATGATTTATTATCAGCACATTCGTCGGTTACTATTTCAAAAGTAATGGGCAAGACTTTATTTTCAGCATATTCGTTGGTTACTATTTCAAAAGTAATTGGTAAGATTTTTATTTTCAACATATTCGTCGGTTACTCTTTCAAAGGTAATCGGCATGATTTATTTTCAACACGTTCGTCGGTTACTATTTCAAAAGTAATCGGCAAGATTTTTATTTTCAGCATATTCGTCGGTTACTATTTCAAAAGTAATCGGCAAGACTTTATTTTCAGCATATTTGTCGGTTAGTATTTTAAAAGTAATCGACAAGACTTTATTTTCAGCACATTCGTCGGTTACTATTTCAAAACTAATCGGCAAGATTTTTATTTTCAACATATTCGTCGGTTACTATTTCAAAAGTAATCGGCATGACTTTATTTTCAGCACATTCATTGGTTACTTTTTTAAAAGTAATCGGTAAGATTTTTATTTCCAACATATTCGTCGCTTACTATTTCAAAAGTAATCAGCATGATTTATTTTCAGCACATTCGTCGGTTACTATTTCAAAAGTAATCGGCAAGATTTTTATTTTCAGCATATTCGTCGGTGACTATTTCAAAAGTAATCGGCAAGATTTTTATTTTCAACATATTCGTCGGTTACTATTTCAAAAGTAATCGGCAAGACTTTATTTTCAGCATATTTGTCGGTTAGTATTTTAAAAGTAATCGACAAGACTTTATTTTCAGCACATTCGTCGGTTACTATTTCAAAACTAATCGGCAAGATTTTTATTTTCAACATATTCGTCGGTTACTATTTCAAAAGTAATCGGCATGACTTTATTTTCAGCACATTCATTGGTTACTTTTTTAAAAGTAATCGGTAAGATTTTTATTTCCAACATATTCGTCGCTTACTATTTCAAAAGTAATCAGCATGATTTATTTTCAGCACATTCGTCGGTTACTATTTCAAAAGTAATCGGCAAGATTTTTATTTTCAGCATATTCGTCGGTGACTATTTCAAATGTAATCGGCAAGATTTTTATTTTCAGCATATTTGTCGGTTACTATTTTAAAAGTAATCGACAAGATTTTTATTTTCAACATATTCGTCGGTTACTATTTCAAAAGTAATCGACAAGACTTTATTTTCAGCATATTCGTTGGTTACTATTTCAAAAGTAATAGGTAAGATTTTTATTTTCAACATATTCGTCGCTTATTATTTCAAAAGTAATCAGCATGATTTATTTTCAGCACATTCGTCGGTTACTATTTCAAAAGTAATCGGCAAGATTTTTATTTTCAGCATATTCGTCGGTGACTATTTCAAAAGTAATCGACATGATTTATTTTCAGCATATTCGTCGGTTACTATTTCAAAAGTAATCAGCATGATTTATTATCAGCACATTCGTCGGTTACTATTTCAAAAGTAATCGGCAAGATTTTAATTTTCAGCATATTCGTCGGTGACTATTTCAAAAGTAATCGGCAAGATTTTTATTTTCAGCATATTTGTCGGTTACTGTTTTAAAAGTAATCGACAAGATTTTTATTTTCAACATATTCATCGGTTACTATTTCAAAAGTAATCGGCATGATTTATTTTCAGCACATTCGTCGGTTACTATTTCAAAAGTAATCGGCAAGATTTATTTTCAGCACATATTCGTCGGTTACTATTTCAAAAGTAATGGGCAAGACTTTATTTTCAGCATATTCGTTGGTTACTATTTCAAAAGTAATCGGTAAGATTTTTATTTTCAACATATTCGTCGGTTACTCTTTCAAAGGTAATCGGCATGATTTATTTTCAACACGTTCGTCGGTTACTATTTCAAAAGTAATCGGCATGATCTATTTTCTGCACATTCGTCGGTTACTATTTCAAAAGTAATCGGCAAGATTTTTTATTTTCAGCTTATTTGTCGGTTACTATTTTAAAAGTAATCGACAAGATTTTTATTTTCAACATATTCATCGGTTACTATTTCAAAAGTAATCGGCAAGATTTTTATTTTTAGCATATTTGTCGGTTACTATTTTAAAAGTAATCAACAAGATTTTTATTTTCAACATATTCGTCGGTTACTATTTCAAAAGTAATCGGCAAGACTTTATTTTCAGCACATTCGTCGGTTACTATTTCAAAAGTAATCGGCAAGATTTTTATTTTCAGCATATTCGTCGGTTAGTATTTCAAAAGTAATCGACAAGATTTTTATTTTCAACATATTCGTCGGTTCCTATTTCAAAAGTAATCGGAAAGATTTTTATTTTTAGCATATTTGTCGGTTACTATTTTAAAAGTGATCGACAAGATTTTTATTTTCAACATATTCGTCGGTTACTATTTCAAAAGTAATCGGCAAGACTTTATTTTCAGCATATTTGTCGGTTAGTATTTTAAAAGTAATCGACAAGACTTTATTTTCAGCACATTCGTCGGTTACTATTTCAAAACTAATCGGCAAGATTTTTATTTTCAACATATTCGTCGGTTACTATTTCAAAAGTAATCGGCATGACTTTATTTTCAGCACATTCATTGGTTACTTTTTTAAAAGTAATCGGTAAGATTTTTATTTCCAACATATTCGTCGCTTACTATTTCAAAAGTAATCAGCATGATTTATTTTCAGCACATTCGTCGGTTACTATTTCAAAAGTAATCGGCAAGATTTTTATTTTCAGCATATTCGTCGGTGTCTATTTCAAAAGTAATCGACATGATTTATTTTCAGCATATTCGTCGGTTACTATTTCAAAAGTAATCAGCATGATTTATTATCAGCACATTCGTCGGTTACTATTTCAAAAGTAATCGGCAAGATTTTAATTTTCAGCATATTCGTCGGTGACTATTTCAAAAGTAATCGGCAAGATTTTTATTTTCAGCATATTTGTCGGTTACTGTTTTAAAAGTAATCGACAAGATTTTTATTTTCAACATATTCATCGGTTACTATTTCAAAAGTAATCGGCATGATTTATTTTCAGCACATTCGTCGGTTACTATTTCAAAAGTAATCGGCAAGATTTATTTTCAGCACATATTCGTCGGTTACTATTTCAAAAGTAATGGGCAAGACTTTATTTTCAGCATATTCGTTGGTTACTATTTCAAAAGTAATCGGTAAGATTTTTATTTTCAACATATTCGTCGGTTACTCTTTCAAAGGTAATCGGCATGATTTATTTTCAACACGTTCGTCGGTTACTATTTCAAAAGTAATCGGCATGATCTATTTTCTGCACATTCGTCGGTTACTATTTCAAAAGTAATCGGCAAGATTTTTTATTTTCAGCTTATTTGTCGGTTACTATTTTAAAAGTAATCGACAAGATTTTTATTTTCAACATATTCATCGGTTCCTATTTCAAAAGTAATCGGCAAGATTTTTATTTTTAGCATATTTGTCGGTTACTATTTTAAAAGTAATCAACAAGATTTTTATTTTCAACATATTCGTCGGTTACTATTTCAAAAGTAATCGGCAAGACTTTATTTTCAGCACATTCGTCGGTTACTATTTCAAAAGTAATCGGCAAGATTTTTATTTTCAGCATATTCGTCGGTTAGTATTTCAAAAGTAATCGACAAGATTTTTATTTTCAACATATTCGTCGGTTCCTATTTCAAAAGTAATCGGAAAGATTTTTATTTTTAGCATATTTGTCGGTTACTATTTTAAAAGTGATCGACAAGATTTTTATTTTCAACATATTCGTCGGTTACTATTTCAAAAGTAATCGGCAAGACTTTATTTTCAGCATATTTGTCGGTTAGTATTTTAAAAGTAATCGACAAGACTTTATTTTCAGCACATTCGTCGGTTACTATTTCAAAACTAATCGGCAAGATTTTTATTTTCAACATATTCGTCGGTTACTATTTCAAAAGTAATCGGCATGACTTTATTTTCAGCACATTCATTGGTTACTTTTTTAAAAGTAATCGGTAAGATTTTTATTTCCAACATATTCGTCGCTTACTATTTCAAAAGTAATCAGCATGATTTATTTTCAGCACATTCGTCGGTTACTATTTCAAAAGTAATCGGCAAGATTTTTCTTTTCAGCATATTCGTCGGTGACTATTTCAAATGTAATCGGCAAGATTTTTATTTTCAGCATATTTGTCGGTTACTAATTCAAAAGTAATCGACAAGATTTTTATTTTCAACATATTCGTCGGTTACTAATTCAAAAGTAATCGACAAGACTTTATTTTCAGCATATTCGTTGGTTACTATTTCAAAAGTAATAGGTAAGATTTTTATTTTCAACATATTCGTCGCTTATTATTTCAAAAGTAATCGGCATGATTTATTTTCAGCACATTCGTCGGTTACTATTTCAAAAGTAATCGGCAAGATTTTTATTTTCAGCATATTCGTCGGTGACTATTTCAAAAGTAATCGACATGATTTATTTTCAGCATATTCGTCGGTTACTATTTCAAAAGTAATCAGCATGATTTATTATCAGCACATTCGTCGGTTACTATTTCAAAAGTAATCGGCAAGATTTTAATTTTCAGCATATTCGTCGGTGACTATTTCAAAAGTAATCGGCAAGATTTTTATTTTTAGCATATTTGTCGGTTACTGTTTTAAAAGTAATCGACAAGATTTTTATTTTCAACATATTCATCGGTTACTATTTCAAAAGTAATCGGCATGATTTATTTTCAGCACATTCGTCGGTTACTATTTCAAAAGTAATCGGCAAGATTTATTTTCAGCACATATTCGTCGGTTACTATTTCAAAAGTAATGGGCAAGACTTTATTTTCAGCATATTCGTTGGTTACTATTTCAAAAGTAATCGGTAAGATTTTTATTTTCAACATATTCGTCGGTTACTCTTTCAAAGGTAATCGGCATGATTTATTTTCAACACGTTCGTCGGTTACTATTTCAAAAGTAATCGGCAAGATTTTTATTTTCAGCATATTCGTCGGTTACTATTTCAAAAGTAATCGGCAAGACTTTATTTTCAGCATATTTGTCGGTTAGTATTTCAAAAGTAATCGGCAAGACATTATTTTCAGCATATTTGTCGGTTAGTATTTTAAAAGTAATCGACAAGACTTTATTTTCAGCACATTCGTCGGTTACTATTTCAAAACTAATCGGCAAGATTTTTATTTTCAACATATTCGTCGGTTACTATTTCAAAAGTAATCGGCATGACTTTATTTTCAGCACATTCATTGGTTACTTTTTTAAAAGTAATCGGTAAGATTTTTATTTCCAACATATTCGTCGCTTACTATTTCAAAAGTAATCAGCATGATTTATTTTCAGCACATTCGTCGGTTACTATTTCAAAAGTAATCGGCAAGATTTTTATTTTCAGCATATTCGTCGGTGACTATTTCAAATGTAATCGGCAAGATTTTTATTTTCAGCATATTTGTCGGTTACTATTTTAAAAGTAATCGACAAGATTTTTATTTTCAACATATTCGTCGGTTACTATTTCAAAAGTAATCGACAAGACTTTATTTTCAGCATATTCGTTGGTTACTATTTCAAAAGTAATAGGTAAGATTTTTATTTTCAACATATTCGTCGCTTATTATTTCAAAAGTAATCAGCATGATTTATTTTCAGCACATTCGTCGGTTACTATTTCAAAAGTAATCGGCAAGATTTTTATTTTCAGCATATTCGTCGGTGACTATTTCAAAAGTAATCGACATGATTTATTTTCAGCATATTCGTCGGTTACTATTTCAAAAGTAATCAGCATGATTTATTATCAGCACATTCGTCGGTTACTATTTCAAAAGTAATCGGCAAGATTTTAATTTTCAGCATATTCGTCGGTGACTATTTCAAAAGTAATCGGCAAGATTTTTATTTTCAGCATATTTGTCGGTTACTGTTTTAAAAGTAATCGACAAGATTTTTATTTTCAACATATTCATCGGTTACTATTTCAAAAGTAATCGGCATGATTTATTTTCAACATATTCGTCGGTTACTATTTCAAAAGTAATCGGCAAGACTTTATTTTCAGCATATTTGTCGGTTAGTATTTTAAAAGTAATCGACAAGACTTTATTTTCAGCACATTCGTCGGTTACTATTTTAAAACTAATCGGCAAGATTTTTATTTTCAACATATTCGTCGGTTACTATTTCAAAAGTAATCGGCATGACTTTATTTTCAGCACATTCATTGGTTACTTTTTTAAAAGTAATCGGTAAGATTTTTATTTCCAACATATTCGTCGCTTACTATTTCAAAAGTAATCAGCATGATTTATTTTCAGCACATTCGTCGGTTACTATTTCAAAAGTAATCGGCAAGATTTTTATTTTCAGCATATTCGTCGGTGACTATTTCAAATGTAATCGGCAAGATTTTTATTTTCAGCATATTTGTCGGTTACTATTTTAAAAGTAATCGACAAGATTTTTATTTTCAACATATTCGTCGGTTACTATTTCAAAAGTAATCGACAAGACTTTATTTTCAGCATATTCGTTGGTTACTATTTCAAAAGTAATAGGTAAGATTTTTATTTTCAACATATTCGTCGCTTATTATTTCAAAAGTAATCAGCATGATTTATTTTCAGCACATTCGTCGGTTACTATTTCAAAAGTAATCGGCAAGATTTTTATTTTCAGCATATTCGTCGGTGACTATTTCAAAAGTAATCGACATGATTTATTTTCAGCATATTCGTCGGTTACTATTTCAAAAGTAATCAGCATGATTTATTATCAGCACATTCGTCGGTTACTATTTCAAAAGTAATCGGCAAGATTTTAATTTTCAGCATATTCGTCGGTGACTATTTCAAAAGTAATCGGCAAGATTTTTATTTTCAGCATATTTGTCGGTTACTGTTTTAAAAGTAATCGACAAGATTTTTATTTTCAACATATTCATCGGTTACTATTTCAAAAGTAATCGGCATGATTTATTTTCAGCACATTCGTCGGTTACTATTTCAAAAGTAATCGGCAAGATTTATTTTCAGCACATATTCGTCGGTTACTATTTCAAAAGTAATGGGCAAGACTTTATTTTCAGCATATTCGTTGGTTACTATTTCAAAAGTAATCGGTAAGATTTTTATTTTCAACATATTCGTCGGTTACTCTTTCAAAGGTAATCGGCATGATTTATTTTCAACACGTTCGTCGGTTACTATTTCAAAAGTAATCGGCATGATCTATTTTCTGCACATTCGTCGGTTACTATTTCAAAAGTAATCGGCAAGATTTTTTATTTTCAGCTTATTTGTCGGTTACTATTTTAAAAGTAACGACAAGATTTTTATTTTCAACATATTCATCGGTTCCTATTTCAAAAGTAATCGGCAAGATTTTTATTTTTAGCATATTTGTCGGTTACTATTTTAAAAGTAATCAACAAGATTTTTATTTTCAACATATTCGTCGGTTACTATTTCAAAAGTAATCGGCAAGACTTTATTTTCAGCACATTCGTCGGTTACTATTTCAAAAGTAATCGGCAAGATTTTTATTTTCAGCATATTCGTCGGTTAGTATTTCAAAAGTAATCGACAAGATTTTTATTTTCAACATATTCGTCGGTTCCTATTTCAAAAGTAATCGGAAAGATTTTTATTTTTAGCATATTTGTCGGTTACTATTTTAAAAGTGATCGACAAGATTTTTATTTTCAACATATTCGTCGGTTACTATTTCAAAAGTAATCGGCAAGACTTTATTTTCAGCATATTTGTCGGTTAGTATTTTAAAAGTAATCGACAAGACTTTATTTTCAGCACATTCGTCGGTTACTATTTCAAAACTAATCGGCAAGATTTTTATTTTCAACATATTCGTCGGTTACTATTTCAAAAGTAATCGGCATGACTTTATTTTCAGCACATTCATTGGTTACTTTTTTAAAAGTAATCGGTAAGATTTTTATTTCCAACATATTCGTCGCTTACTATTTCAAAAGTAATCAGCATGATTTATTTTCAGCACATTCGTCGGTTACTATTTCAAAAGTAATCGGCAAGATTTTTATTTTCAGCATATTCGTCGGTGACTATTTCAAAAGTAATCGGCAAGATTTTTATTTTCAACATATTCGTCGGTTACTATTTCAAAAGTAATCGGCAAGACTTTATTTTCAGCATATTTGTCGGTTAGTATTTTAAAAGTAATCGACAAGACTTTATTTTCAGCACATTCGTCGGTTACTATTTCAAAACTAATCGGCAAGATTTTTATTTTCAACATATTCGTCGGTTACTATTTCAAAAGTAATCGGCATGACTTTATTTTCAGCACATTCATTGGTTACTTTTTTAAAAGTAATCGGTAAGATTTTTATTTCCAACATATTCGTCGCTTACTATTTCAAAAGTAATCAGCATGATTTATTTTCAGCACATTCGTCGGTTACTATTTCAAAAGTAATCGGCAAGATTTTTATTTTCAGCATATTCGTCGGTGACTATTTCAAATGTAATCGGCAAGATTTTTATTTTCAGCATATTCGTCGGTTACTAATTCAAAAGTAATCGACAAGACTATATTTTCAGCATATTCGTTGGTTACTATTTCAAAAGTAATAGGTAAGATTTTTATTTTCAACATATTCGTCGCTTATTATTTCAAAAGTAATCGGCATGATTTATTTTCAGCACATTCGTCGGTTACTATTTCAAAAGTAATCGGCAAGATTTTTATTTTCAGCATATTCGTCGGTGACTATTTCAAAAGTAATCGACATGATTTATTTTCAGCATATTCGTCGGTTACTATTTCAAAAGTAATCAGGATGATTTATTATCAGCACATTCGTCGGTTACTATTTCAAAAGTAATCGGCAAGATTTTAATTTTCAGCATATTCGTCGGTGACTATTTCAAAAGTAATCGGCAAGATTTTTATTTTTAGCATATTTGTCGGTTACTGTTTTAAAAGTAATCGACAAGATTTTTATTTTCAACATATTCATCGGTTACTATTTCAAAAGTAATCGGCATGATTTATTTTCAGCACATTCGTCGGTTACTATTTCAAAAGTAATCGGCAAGATTTATTTTCAGCACATATTCGTCGGTTACTATTTCAAAAGTAATGGGCAAGACATTATTTTCAGCATATTCGTTGGTTACTATTTCAAAAGTAATCGGTAAGATTTTTATTTTCAACATATTCGTCGGTTACTCTTTCAAAGGTAATCGGCATGATTTATTTTCAACACGTTCGTCGGTTACTATTTCAAAAGTAATCGGCAAGATTTTTATTTTCAGCATATTCGTCGGTTACTATTTCAAAAGTAATCGACAAGACTTTATTTTCAGCATATTTGTCGGTTAGTATTTTAAAAGTAATCGACAAGACTTTATTTTCAGCACATTCGTCGGTTACTATTTCAAAACTAATCGGCAAGATTTTTATTTTCAACATATTCGTCGGTTACTATTTCAAAAGTAATCGGCATGACTTTATTTTCAGCACATTCATTGGTTACTTTTTTAAAAGTAATCGGTAAGATTTTTATTTCCAACATATTCGTCGCTTACTATTTCAAAAGTAATCAGCATGATTTATTTTCAGCACATTCGTCGGTTACTATTTCAAAAGTAATCGGCAAGATTTTTATTTTCAGCATATTCGTCGGTGACTATTTCAAAAGTAATCGGCAAGATTTTTATTTTCAACATATTCGTCGGTTACTATTTCAAAAGTAATCGGCAAGACATTATTTTCAGCATATTTGTCGGTTAGTATTTTAAAAGTAATCGACAAGACTTTATTTTCAGCACATTCGTCGGTTACTATTTCAAAACTAATCGGCAAGATTTTTATTTTCAACATATTCGTCGGTTACTATTTCAAAAGTAATCGGCATGACTTTATTTTCAGCACATTCATTGGTTACTTTTTTAAAAGTAATCGGTAAGATTTTTATTTCCAACATATTCGTCGCTTACTATTTCAAAAGTAATCAGCATGATTTATTTTCAGCACATTCGTCGGTTACTATTTCAAAAGTAATCGGCAAGATTTTTATTTTCAGCATATTCGTCGGTGACTATTTCAAATGTAATCGGCAAGATTTTTATTTTCAGCATATTTGTCGGTTACTATTTTAAAAGTAATCGACAAGATTTTTATTTTCAACATATTCGTCGGTTACTATTTCAAAAGTAATCGACAAGACTTTATTTTCAGCATATTCGTTGGTTACTATTTCAAAAGTAATAGGTAAGATT
This sequence comes from Medicago lupulina, assembly GCA_958299785.1. NCBI lineage: Eukaryota > Viridiplantae > Streptophyta > Magnoliopsida > Fabales > Fabaceae > Medicago > Medicago lupulina. The sequence goes on from OY283144.1 coordinate 43,953,099, forward strand.
TTTATTTTCAACATATTCGTCGCTTATTATTTCAAAAGTAATCAGCATGATTTATTTTCAGCACATTCGTCGGTTACTATTTCAAAAGTAATCGGCAAGATTTTTATTTTCAGCATATTCGTCGGTGACTATTTCAAAAGTAATCGACATGATTTATTTTCAGCATATTCGTCGGTTACTATTTCAAAAGTAATCAGCATGATTTATTATCAGCACATTCGTCGGTTACTATTTCAAAAGTAATCGGCAAGATTTTAATTTTCAGCATATTCGTCGGTGACTATTTCAAAAGTAATCGGCAAGATTTTTATTTTCAGCATATTTGTCGGTTACTGTTTTAAAAGTAATCGACAAGATTTTTATTTTCAACATATTCATCGGTTACTATTTCAAAAGTAATCGGCATGATTTATTTTCAGCACATTCGTCGGTTACTATTTCAAAAGTAATCGGCAAGATTTAGTTTCAGCACATATTCGTCGGTTACTATTTCAAAAGTAATGGGCAAGACTTTATTTTCAGCATATTCGTTGGTTACTATTTCAAAAGTAATCGGTAAGATTTTTATTTTCAACATATTCGTCGGTTACTCTTTCAAAGGTAATCGGCATGATTTATTTTCAACACGTTCGTCGGTTACTATTTCAAAAGTAATCGGCATGATCTATTTTCTGCACATTCGTCGGTTACTATTTCAAAAGTAATCGGCAAGATTTTTTATTTTCAGCTTATTTGTCGGTTACTATTTTAAAAGTAATCGACAAGATTTTTATTTTCAACATATTCATCGGTTCCAATTTCAAAAGTAATCGGCAAGATTTTTATTTTTAGCATATTTGTCGGTTACTATTTTAAAAGTAATCGACAAGATTTTTATTTTCAACATATTCGTCGGTTACTATTTCAAAAGTAATCGGCAAGACTTTATTTTCAGCACATTCGTCGGTTACTATTTCAAAAGTAATCGGCAAGATTTTTATTTTCAGCATATTCGTCGGTTAGTATTTCAAAAGTAATCGACAAGATTTTTATTTTCAACATATTCGTCGGTTCCTATTTCAAAAGTAATCGGCAAGATTTTTATTTTTAGCATATTTGTCGGTTACTATTTTAAAAGTGATCGACAAGATTTTTATTTTCAACATATTCGTCGGTTACTATTTCAAAAGTAATCGGCAAGACTTTATTTTCAGCATATTTGTCGGTTAGTATTTTAAAAGTAATCGACAAGACTTTATTTTCAGCACATTCGTCGGTTACTATTTCAAAACTAATCGGCAAGATTTTTATTTTCAACATATTCGTCGGTTACTATTTCAAAAGTAATCGGCATGACTTTATTTTCAGCACATTCATTGGTTACTTTTTTAAAAGTAATCGGTAAGATTTTTATTTCCAACATATTCGTCGCTTACTATTTCAAAAGTAATCAGCATGATTTATTTTCAGCACATTCGTCGGTTACTATTTCAAAAGTAATCGGCAAGATTTTTATTTTCAGCATATACGTCGGTGACTATTTCAAAAGTAATCGGCAAGATTTTTATTTTCAACATATTCGTCGGTTACTATTTCAAAAGTAATCGGCAAGACTTTATTTTCAGCATATTTGTCGGTTAGTATTTTAAAAGTAATCGACAAGACTTTATTTTCAGCACATTCGTCGGTTACTATTTCAAAACTAATCGGCAAGATTTTTATTTTCAACATATTCGTCGGTTACTATTTCAAAAGTAATCGGCATGACTTTATTTTCAGCACATTCATTGGTTACTTTTTTAAAAGTAATCGGTAAGATTTTTATTTCCAACATATTCGTCGCTTACTATTTCAAAAGTAATCAGCATGATTTATTTTCAGCACATTCGTCGGTTACTATTTCAAAAGTAATCGGCAAGATTTTTATTTTCAGCATATTCGTCAGTGACTATTTCAAATGTAATCGGCAAGATTTTTATTTTCAGCATATTTGTCGGTTACTAATTCAAAAGTAATCGACAAGATTTTTATTTTCAACATATTCGTCGATTACTAATTCAAAAGTAATCGACAAGACTTTATTTTCAGCATATTCGTTGGTTACTATTTCAAAAGTAATAGGTAAGATTTTTATTTTCAACATATTCGTCGCTTATTATTTCAAAAGTAATCGGCATGATTTATTTTCAGCACATTCGTCGGTTACTATTTCAAAAGTAATCGGCAAGATTTTTATTTTCAGCATATTCGTCGGTGACTATTTCAAAAGTAATCGACATGATTTATTTTCAGCATATTCGTCGGTTACTATTTCAAAAGTAATCAGCATGATTTATTATCAGCACATTCGTCGGTTACTATTTCAAAAGTAATCAGCAAGATTTTAATTTTCAGCATATTCGTCGGTGACTATTTCAAAAGTAATCGGCAAGATTTTTATTTTTAGCATATTTGTCGGTTACTGTTTTAAAAGTAATCGACAAGATTTTTATTTTCAACATATTCATTGGTTACTATTTCAAAAGTAATCGGCATGATTTATTTTCAGCACATTCGTCGGTTACTATTTCAAAAGTAATCGGCAAGATTTATTTTCAGCACATATTCGTCGGTTACTATTTCAAAAGTAATGGGCAAGACTTTATTTTCAGCATATTCGTTGGTTACTATTTCAAAAGTAATCGGTAAGATTTTTATTTTCAACATATTCGTCGGTTACTCTTTCAAAGGTAATCGGCATGATTTATTTTCAACACGTTCGTCGGTTACTATTTCAAAAGTAATCGGCAAGATTTTTATTTTCAGCATATTCGTCGGTTACTATTTCAAAAGTAATCGGCAAGACTTTATTTTCAGCATATTTGTCGGTTAGTATTTTAAAAGTAATTGACAAGACTTTATTTTCAGCACATTCGTCGGTTACTATTTCAAAACTAATCGGCAAGATTTTTATTTTCAACATATTCGTCGGTTACTATTTCAAAAGTAATCGGCATGACTTTATTTTCAGCACATTCATTGGTTACTTTTTTAAAAGTAATCGGTAAGATTTTTATTTCCAACATATTCGTCGCTTACTATTTCAAAAGTAATCAGCATGATTTATTTTCAGCACATTCGTCGGTTACTATTTCAAAAGTAATCGGCAAGATTTTTATTTTCAGCATATTCGTCGGTGACTATTTCAAAAGTAATCGGCAAGATTTTTATTTTCAACATATTCGTCGGTTACTATTTCAAAAGTAATCGGCAAGACATTATTTTCAGCATATTTGTCGGTTAGTATTTTAAAAGTAATCGACAAGACTTTATTTTCAGCACATTCGTCGGTTACTATTTCAAAACTAATCGGCAAGATTTTTATTTTCAACATATTCGTCGGTTACTATTTCAAAAGTAATCGGCATGACTTTATTTTCAGCACATTCATTGGTTACTTTTTTAAAAGTAATCGGTAAGATTTTTATTTCCAACATATTCGTCGCTTACTATTTCAAAAGTAATCAGCATGATTTATTTTCAGCACATTCGTCGGTTACTATTTCAAAAGTAATCGGCAAGATTTTTATTTTCAGCATATTCGTCGGTGACTATTTCAAATGTAATCGGCAAGATTTTTATTTTCAGCATATTTGTCGGTTACTATTTTAAAAGTAATCGACAAGATTTTTATTTTCAACATATTCGTCGGTTACTATTTCAAAAGTAATCGACAAGACTTTATTTTCAGCATATTCGTTGGTTACTATTTCAAAAGTAATAGGTAAGATTTTTATTTTCAACATATTCGTCGCTTATTATTTCAAAAGTAATCAGCATGATTTATTTTCAGCACATTCGTCGGTTACTATTTCAAAAGTAATCGGCAAGATTTTTATTTTCAGCATATTCGTCGGTGACTATTTCAAAAGTAATCGACATGATTTATTTTCAGCATATTCGTCGGTTACTATTTCAAAAGTAATCAGCATGATTTATTATCAGCACATTCGTCGGTTACTATTTCAAAAGTAATCGGCAAGATTTTAATTTTCAGCATATTCGTCGGTGACTATTTCAAAAGTAATCGGCAAGATTTTTATTTTCAGCATATTTGTCGGTTACTATTTTAAAAGTAATCGACAAGATTTTTATTTTCAACATATTCATCGGTTACTATTTCAAAAGTAATCGGCATGATTTATTTTCAGCACATTCGTCGGTTACTATTTCAAAAGTAATCGGCAAGATTTTTATTTTCAGCATATTCGTCGGTGACTATTTCAAAAGTAATCGACATGATTTATTTTCAGCATATTCGTCGGTTACTATTTCAAAGGTAATTGGCATGATTTATTTTCAACACATTCGTCGGTTACTATTTCAAAAGTAATCGGCAAGATTTTTATTTTCAGCATATTTGTGGGTTACTATTTTAAAAGTAATCGACAAGATTTTTATTTTCAACATATTCGTCGGTTACTATTTCAAAAGTAATCGGCAAGACTTTATTTTCAGTACATTCGTTGGTTACTATTTTAAAAGTAATCGGTAAGATTTTTATTTTCAACATATTCGTCGCTTACTATTTCGAAAGTAATCGGCATGATTTATTTTCAGCACATTCGTCGGTTACTATTTCAAAAGTAATCAGCAAGATTTTTATTTTCACAATATTCGTCGGTGACTATTTCAAAAGTAATCGGCATGATTTATTTTCAAGACATTCGTCGGTTACTATTTCAAAAGTAATCGGCAAGATTTTTATTTTCAGCATATTCGTCTGTTACTATTTCAAAAGTAATCGGCAAGACTTTATTTTCAGCATATTTGTCGGTTAGTATTTTAAAAGTAATCGACAAGACTTTATTTTCAGCACATTCGTCGGTTACTATTTCAAAACTAATCGGCAAGATTTTTATTTTCAACATATTCGTCGGTTACTATTTCAAAAGTAATCGGCATGACTTTATTTTCAGCACATTCATTGGTTACTTTTTTAAAAGTAATCGGTAAGATTTTTATTTCCAACATATTCGTCGCTTACTATTTCAAAAGTAATCAGCATGATATATTTTCAGCACATTCGTCGGTTACTATTTCAAAAGTAATCGGCAAGATTTTTATTTTCAGCATATTCGTCGGTGACTATTTCAAAAGTAATCGGCAAGATTTTTATTTTCAACATATTCGTCGGTTACTATTTCAAAAGTAATCGGCAAGACTTTATTTTCAGCATATTTGTCGGTTAGTATTTTAAAAGTAATCGACAAGACTTTATTTTCAGCACATTCGTCGGTTACTATTTCAAAACTAATCGGCAAGATTTTTATTTTCAACATATTCGTCGGTTACTATTTCAAAAGTAATCGGCATGACTTTATTTTCAGCACATTCATTGGTTACTTTTTTAAAAGTAATCGGTAAGATTTTTATTTCCAACATATTCGTCGCTTACTATTTCAAAAGTAATCAGCATGATTTATTTTCAGCACCTTCGTCGGTTACTATTTCAAAAGTAATCGGCAAGATTTTTATTTTCAGCATATTCGTCGGTGACTATTTCAAATGTAATCGGCAAGATTTTTATTTTCAGCATATTTGTCGGTTACTATTTTAAAAGTAATCGACAAGATTTTTATTTTCAACATATTCGTCGGTTACTATTTCAAAAGTAATCGACAAGACTTTATTTTCAGCATATTCGTTGGTTACTATTTCAAAAGTAATAGGTAAGATTTTTATTTTCAACATATTCGTCGCTTATTATTTCAAAAGTAATCGGCATGATTTATTTTCAGCACATTCGTCGGTTACTATTTCAAAAGTAATCGGCAAGATTTTTATTTTCAGCAAATTCGTCGGTGACTATTTCAAAAGTAATCGACATGATTTATTTTCAGCATATTCGTCGGTTACTATTTCAAAAGTAATCAGCATGATTTATTATCAGCACATTCGTCGGTTACTATTTCAAAAGTAATCGGCAAGATTTTAATTTTCAGCATATTCGTCGGTGACTATTTCAAAAGTAATCGGCAAGATTTTTATTTTTAGCATATTTGTCGGTTACTGTTTTAAAAGTAATCGACAAGATTTTTATTTTCAACATATTCATCGGTTACTATTTCAAAAGTAATCGGCATGATTTATTTTCAGCACATTCGTCGGTTACTATTTCAAAAGTAATGGGCAAGACTTTATTTTCAGCATATTCGTTGGTTACTATTTCAAAAGTAATCGGTAAGATTTTTATTTTCAACATATTCGTCGGTTACTCTTTCAAAGGTAATCGGCATGATTTATTTTCAACACGTTCGTCGGTTACTATTTCAAAATTAATCGGCATGATCTATTTTCTGCACATTCGTCGGTTACTATTTCAAAAGTAATCGGCAAGATTTTTTATTTTCAGCTTATTTGTCGGTTACTATTTTAAAAGCAATCGACAAGATTTTTATTTTCAACATATTCGTCGGTTACTATTTCAAAAGTAATCGGCAAGACTTTATTTTCAGCACATTCGTCGGTTACTATTTCAAAAGTAATCGGCAAGATTTTTATTTTCAGCATATTCGTCGGTGACTATTTCAAAAGTAATCGGCAATATTTTTATTTTCAGCATATTTGTCGGTTACTGTTTTAAAAGTAATCGACAAGATTTTTATTTTCAATATATTCGTCGGTTACTATTTCAAAAGTAATCGGCAAGACTTTATTTTCAGCATATTCGTTGGTTACTATTTCAAAAGTAATCGGTAAGATTTTTATTTTCAACATATTCGTTGCTTACTATTTCAAAAGTAATCGGCATGATTTATTTTCAGCACATTCGTCGGTTACTATTTCAAAAGTAATCGGCAAGATTTATTTTCAGCACATATTCGTCGGTTACTATTTCAAAAGTAATGGGCAAGACTTTATTTTCAGCATATTCGTTGGTTACTATTTCAAAAGTAATTGGTAAGATTTTTATTTTCAACATATTCGTCGGTTACTCTTTCAAAGGTAATCGGCATGATTTATTTTCAACACGTTCGTCGGTTACTATTTCAAAAGTAATCGGCATGATCTATTTTCTGCACATTCGTCGGTTACTATTTCAAAAGTAATCGGCAAGATTTTTTATTTTCAGCTTATTTGTCGGTTACTATTTTAAAAGTAATCGACAAGATTTTTATTTTCAACATATTCGTCGCTTATTATTTCAAAAGTAATCGGCATGATTTATTTTCAGCACATTCGTCGGTTACTATTTCAAAAGTAATCGGCAAGATTTTTATTTTCAGCATATTCGTCGGTGACTATTTCAAATGTAATCGGCAAGATTTTTATTTTCAGCATATTTGTCGGTTACTATTTTAAAAGTAATTGACAAGATTTTTATTTTCAACATATTCGTCGGTTACTATTTCAAAAGTAATCGACAAGACTTTATTTTCAGCATATTCGTTGGTTACTATTTCAAAAGTAATGGGTAAGATTTTTATTTTCAACATATTCGTCGCTTATTATTTCAAAAGTAATCGGCATAATTTATTTTCAGCACATTCGTCGGTTACTATTTCAAAAGTAATCTGCAAGATTTTTATTTTCAGCATATTCGTCGGTGACTATTTCAAAAGTAATCGACATGATTTATTTTCAGCATATTCGTCGGTTACTATTTCAAAGGTAATTGGCATGATTTATTTTCAACACATTCGTCGGTTACTATTTCAAAAGTAATCGGCAAGATTTTTATTTTCAGCATATTTGTGGGTTACTCTTTTAAAAGTAATCGACAAGATTTTTATTTTCAACATATTCGTCGGTTACTATTTCAAAAGTAATCGGCAAGACTTTATTTTCAGTACATTCGTTGGTTACTATTTTAAAAGTAATCGGTAAGATTTTTATTTTCAACATATTCGTCGCTTACTATTTCGAAAGTAATCGGCATGATTTATTTTCAGCACATTCGTCGGTTACTATTTCAAAAGTAATCAGCAAGATTTTTATTTTCACAATATTCGTCGGTGACTATTTCAAAAGTAATCGGCATGATTTATTTTCAAGACATTCGTCGGTTACTATTTCAAAAGTAATCGGCAAGATTTTTATTTTCAGCATATTCGTCGGTTACTATTTCAAAAGTAATCGGCAAGACTTTATTTTCAGCATATTTGTCGGTTAGTATTTTAAAAGTAGTCGACAAGACTTTATTTTCAGCACATTCGTCGGTTACTATTTCAAAACTAATCGGCAAGATTTTCATTTTCAACATATTCGTCGGTTACTATTTCAAAAGTAATCGGCATGACTTTATTTTCAGCACATTCATTGGTTACTTTTTTAAAAGTAATCGGTAAGATTTTTATTTCCAACATATTCGTCGCTTACTATTTCAAAAGTAATCAGCATGATTTATTTTCAGCACATTCGTCGGTTACTATTTGAAAAGTAATCGGCAAGATTTTTATTTTCAGCATATTCGTCGGTGACTATTTCAAATGTAATCGGCAAGATTTTTATTTTCAGCATATTTGTCGGTTACTATTTTAAAAGTAATCGACAAGATTTTTATTTTCAACATATTCGTCGGTTACTATTTCAAAAGTAATCGACAAGACTTTATTTTCAGCATATTCGTTGGTTACTATTTCAAAAGTAATAGGTAAGATTTTTATTTTCAACATATTCGTCGCTTATTATTTCAAAAGTAATCGGCATGATTTATTTTCAGCACATTCGTCGGTTACTATTTCAAAAGTAATCGGCAAGATTTTTATTTTCAGCATATTCGTCGGTGACTATTTCAAAAGTAATCGACATGATTTATTTTCAGCATATTCGTCGGTTACTATTTCAAAAGTAATCGGCATGATCTATTTTCTGCACATTCGTCGGTTACTATTTCAAAAGTAATCGGCAAGATTTTTTATTTTCAGCTTATTTGTCGATTACTATTTTAAAAGTAATCGACAAGATTTTTATTTTCAACATATTCGTCGCTTATTATTTCAAAAGTAATCGGCATGATTTATTTTCAGCACATTCGTCGGTTACTATTTCAAAAGTAATCGGCAAGATTTTTATTTTCAGCATATTCGTCGGTGACTATTTCAAAAGTAATCGACATGATTTATTTTCAGCATATTCGTCGGTTACTATTTCAAAGGTAATTGGCATGATTTATTTTCAACACATTCGTCGGTTACTATTTCAAAAGTAATCGGCAAGATTTTTATTTTCAGCATATTTGTGGGTTACTATTTTAAAAGTAATCGACAAGATTTTTATTTTCAACATATTCGTCGGTTACTATTTCAAAAGTAATCAGCAAGACTTTATTTTCAGTACATTCGTTGGTTACTATTTTAAAAGTAATCGATAAGATTTTTATTTTCAACATATTCGTCGCTTACTATTTCGAAAGTAATCGGCATGATTTATTTTCAGCACATTCGTCGGTTACTATTTCAAAAGTAATCGGCAAGATTTTTATTTTCAGCATATTCGTCAGTGACTATTTCAAATGTAATCGGCAAGATTTTTATTTTCAGCATATTTGTCGGTTACTAATTCAAAAGTAATCGACAAGATTTTTATTTTCAACATATTCGTCGGTTACTAATTCAAAAGTAATCGACAAGACTTTATTTTCAGCATATTCGTTGGTTACTATTTCAAAAGTAATAGGTAAGATTTTTATTTTCAACATATTCGTCGCTTATTATTTCAAAAGTAATCGGCATGATTTATTTTCAGCACATTCGTCGGTTACTATTTCAAAAGTAATCGGCAAGATTTTTATTTTCAGCATATTCGTCGGTGACTATTTCAAAAGTAATCGACATGATTTATTTTCAGCATATTCGTCGGTTACTATTTCAAAAGTAATCAGCATGATTTATTATCAGCACATTCGTCGGTTACTATTTCAAAAGTAATCGGCAAGATTTTAATTTTCAGCATATTCGTCGGTGACTATTTCAAAAGTAATCGGCAAGATTTTTATTTTTAGCATATTTGTCGGTTACTGTTTTAAAAGTAATCGACAAGATTTTTATTTTCAACATATTCATCGGTTACTATTTCAAAAGTAATCGGCATGATTTATTTTCAGCACATTCGTCGGTTACTATTTCAAAAGTAATCGGCAAGATTTATTTTCAGCACATATTCGTCGGTTACTATTTCAAAAGTAATGGGCAAGACTTTATTTTCAGCATATTCGTCGGTTACTATTTCAAAAGTAATCGGTAAGATTTTTATTTTTAGCATATTTGTCGGTTACGGTTTTAAAAGTAATCGACAAGATTTTTATTTTCAACATATTCATCGGTTACTATTTCAAAAGTAATCGGCATGATTTATTTTCAGCACATTCGTCGGTTACTATTTCAAAAGTAATCGGCAAGATTTATTTTCAGCACATATTCGTCGGTTACTATTTTAAAAGCAATCGACAAGATTTTTATTTTCAACATATTCGTCGGTTACTATTTCAAAAGTAATCGGCAAGACTTTATTTTCAGCACATTCGTCGGTTACTATTTCAAAAGTAATCGGCAAGATTTTTATTTTCAGCATATTCGTCGGTGACTATTTCAAAAGTAATCGGCAATATTTTTATTTTCAGCATATTTGTCGGTTACTGTTTTAAAAGTAATCGACAAGATTTTTATTTTCAATATATTCGTCGGTTACTATTTCAAAAGTAATCGGCAAGACTTTATTTTCAGCATATTCGTTGGTTACTATTTCAAAAGTAATCGGTAAGATTTTTATTTTCAACATATTCGTTGCTTACTATTTCAAAAGTAATCGGCATGATTTATTTTCAGCACATTCGTCGGTTACTATTTCAAAAGTAATCGGCAAGATTTATTTTCAGCACATATTCGTCGGTTACTATTTCAAAAGTAATGGGCAAGACTTTATTTTCAGCATATTCGTTGGTTACTATTTCAAAAGTAATCGGTAAGATTTTTATTTTCAACATATTCGTCGGTTACTCTTTCAAAGGTAATCGGCATGATTTATTTTCAACACGTTCGTCGGTTACTATTTCAAAAGTAATCGGCATGATCTATTTTCTGCACATTCGTCGGTTACTATTTCAAAAGTAATCGGCAAGATTTTTTATTTTCAGCTTATTTGTCGGTTACTATTTTAAAAGTAATCGACAAGATTTTTATTTTCAACATATTCGTCGCTTATTATTTCAAAAGTAATCGGCATGATTTATTTTCAGCACATTCGTCGGTTACTATTTCAAAAGTAATCGGCAAGATTTTTATTTTCAGCATATTCGTCGGTGACTATTTCAAATGTAATCGGCAAGATTTTTATTTTCAGCATATTTGTCGGTTACTATTTTAAAAGTAATTGACAAGATTTTTATTTTCAGCATATTCGTCGGTTACTATTTCAAAAGTAATCGGTAAGATTTTTATTTTTAGCATATTTGTCGGTTACGGTTTTAAAAGTAATCGACAAGATTTTTATTTTCAACATATTCATCGGTTACTATTTCAAAAGTAATCGGCATGATTTATTTTCAGCACATTCGTCGGTTACTATTTCAAAAGTAATCGGCAAGATTTATTTTCAGCACATATTCGTCGGTTACTATTTTAAAAGCAATCGACAAGATTTTTATTTTCAACATATTCGTCGGTTACTATTTCAAAAGTAATCGGCAAGACTTTATTTTCAGCACATTCGTCGGTTACTATTTCAAAAGTAATCGGCAAGATTTTTATTTTCAGCATATTCGTCGGTGACTATTTCAAAAGTAATCGGCAATATTTTTATTTTCAGCATATTTGTCGGTTACTGTTTTAAAAGTAATCGACAAGATTTTTATTTTCAATATATTCGTCGGTTACTATTTCAAAAGTAATCGGCAAGACTTTATTTTCAGCATATTCGTTGGTTACTATTTCAAAAGTAATCGGTAAGATTTTTATTTTCAACATATTCGTTGCTTACTATTTCAAAAGTAATCGGCATGATTTATTTTCAGCACATTCGTCGGTTACTATTTCAAAAGTAATCGGCAAGATTTATTTTCAGCACATATTCGTCGGTTACTATTTCAAAAGTAATGGGCAAGACTTTATTTTCAGCATATTCGTTGGTTACTATTTCAAAATTAATCGGTAAGATTTTTATTTTCAACATATTCGTCGGTTACTCTTTCAAAGGTAATCGGCATGATTTATTTTCAACACGTTCGTCGGTTACTATTTCAAAAGTAATCGGCATGATCTATTTTCTGCACATTCGTCGGTTACTATTTCAAAAGTAATCGGCAAGATTTTTTATTTTCAGCTTATTTGTCGGTTACTATTTTAAAAGTAATCGACAAGATTTTTATTTTCAACATATTCGTCGCTTATTATTTCAAAAGTAATCGGCATGATTTATTTTCAGCACATTCGTCGGTTACTATTTCAAAAGTAATCGGCAAGATTTTTATTTTCAGCATATTCGTCGGTGACTATTTCAAATGTAATCGGCAAGATTTTTATTTTCAGCATATTTGTCGGTTACTATTTTAAAAGTAATTGACAAGATTTTTATTTTCAACATATTCGTCGGTTACTATTTCAAAAGTAATCGACAAGACTTTATTTTCAGCATATTCGTTGGTTACTATTTCAAAAGTAATGGGTAAGATTTTTATTTTCAACATATTCGTCGCTTATTATTTCAAAAGTAATCGGCATAATTTATTTTCAGCACATTCGTCGGTTACTATTTCAAAAGTAATCGGCAAGATTTTTATTTTCAGCATATTCGTCGGTGACTATTTCAAAAGTAATCGACATGATTTATTTTCAGCATATTCGTCGGTTACTATTTCAAAGGTAATTGGCATGATTTATTTTCAACACATTCGTCGGTTACTATTTCAAAAGTAATCGGCAAGATTTTTATTTTCAGCATATTTGTGGGTTACTATTTTAAAAGTAATCGACAAGATTTTTATTTTCAACATATTCGTCGGTTACTATTTCAAAAGTAATCGGCAAGACTTTATTTTCAGTACATTCGTTGGTTACTATTTTAAAAGTAATCGGTAAGATTTTTATTTTCAACATATTCGTCGCTTACTATTTCGAAAGTAATCGGCATGATTTATTTTCAGCACATTCGTCGGTTACTATTTCAAAAGTAATCAGCAAGATTTTTATTTTCACAATATTCGTCGGTGACTATTTCAAAAGTAATCGGCATGATTTATTTTCAAGACATTCGTCGGTTACTATTTCAAAAGTAATCGGCAAGATTTTTATTTTCAGCATATTCGTCGGTTACTATTTCAAAAGTAATCGGCAAGACTTTATTTTCAGCATATTTGTCGGTTAGTATTTTAAAAGTAGTCGACAAGACTTTATTTTCAGCACATTCGTCGGTTACTATTTCAAAACTAATCGGCAAGATTTTCATTTTCAACATATTCGTCGGTTACTATTTCAAAAGTAATCGGCATGACTTTATTTTCAGCACATTCATTGGTTACTTTTTTAAAAGTAATCGGTAAGATTTTTATTTCCAACATATTCGTCGCTTACTATTTCAAAAGTAATCAGCATGATTTATTTTCAGCACATTCGTCGGTTACTATTTGAAAAGTAATCGGCAAGATTTTTATTTTCAGCATATTCGTCGGTGACTATTTCAAATGTAATCGGCAAGATTTTTATTTTCAGCATATTTGTCGGTTACTATTTTAAAAGTAATCGACAAGATTTTTATTTTCAACATATTCGTCGGTTACTATTTCAAAAGTAATCGACAAGACTTTATTTTCAGCATATTCGTTGGTTACTATTTCAAAAGTAATAGGTAAGATTTTTATTTTCAACATATTCGTCGCTTATTATTTCAAAAGTAATCGGCATGATTTATTTTCAGCACATTCGTCGGTTACTATTTCAAAAGTAATCGGCAAGATTTTTATTTTCAGCATATTCGTCGGTGACTATTTCAAAAGTAATCGACATGATTTATTTTCAGCATATTCGTCGGTTACTATTTCAAAAGTAATCGGCATGATCTATTTTCTGCACATTCGTCGGTTACTATTTCAAAAGTAATCGGCAAGATTTTTTATTTTCAGCTTATTTGTCGATTACTATTTTAAAAGTAATCGACAAGATTTTTATTTTCAACATATTCGTCGCTTACTATTTCAAAAGTAATCGGCATGATTTATTTTCAGCACATTCGTCGGTTACTATTTCAAAAGTAATCGGCAAGATTTTTATTTTCAGCATATTCGTCGGTGACTATTTCAAAAGTAATCGACATGATTTATTTTCAGCATATTCGTCGGTTACTATTTCAAAGGTAATTGGCATGATTTATTTTCAACACATTCGTCGGTTACTATTTCAAAAGTAATCGGCAAGATTTTTATTTTCAGCATATTCGTCGGTTACTATTTCAAAAGTAATCGGCAAGACTTTATTTTCAGCATATTTGTCGGTTAGTATTTTAAAAGTAGTCGACAAGACTTTATTTTCAGCACATTCGTCGGTTACTATTTCAAAACTAATCGGCAAGATTTTCATTTTCAACATATTCGTCGGTTACTATTTCAAAAGTAATCGGCATGACTTTATTTTCAGCACATTCATTGGTTACTTTTTTAAAAGTAATCGGTAAGATTTTTATTTCCAACATATTCGTCGCTTACTATTTCAAAAGTAATCAGCATGATTTATTTTCAGCACATTCGTCGGTTACTATTTGAAAAGTAATCGGCAAGATTTTTATTTTCAGCATATTCGTCGGTGACTATTTCAAATGTAATCGGCAAGATTTTTATTTTCAGCATATTTGTCGGTTACTATTTTAAAAGTAATCGACAAGATTTTTATTTTCAACATATTCGTCGGTTACTATTTCAAAAGTAATCGACAAGACTTTATTTTCAGCATATTCGTTGGTTACTATTTCAAAAGTAATAGGTAAGATTTTTATTTTCAACATATTCGTCGCTTATTATTTCAAAAGTAATCGGCATGATTTATTTTCAGCACATTCGTCGGTTACTATTTCAAAAGTAATCGGCAAGATTTTTATTTTCAGCATATTCGTCGGTGACTATTTCAAAAGTAATCGACATGATTTATTTTCAGCATATTCGTCGGTTACTATTTCAAAAGTAATCGGCATGATCTATTTTCTGCACATTCGTCGGTTACTATTTCAAAAGTAATCGGCAAGATTTTTTATTTTCAGCTTATTTGTCGATTACTATTTTAAAAGTAATCGACAAGATTTTTATTTTCAACATATTCGTCGCTTATTATTTCAAAAGTAATCGGCATGATTTATTTTCAGCACATTCGTCGGTTACTATTTCAAAAGTAATCGGCAAGATTTTTATTTTCAGCATATTCGTCGGTGACTATTTCAAAAGTAATCGACATGATTTATTTTCAGCATATTCGTCGGTTACTATTTCAAAGGTAATTGGCATGATTTATTTTCAACACATTCGTCGGTTACTATTTCAAAAGTAATCGGCAAGATTTTTATTTTCAGCATATTTGTGGGTTACTATTTTAAAAGTAATCGACAAGATTTTTATTTTCAACATATTCGTCGGTTACTATTTCAAAAGTAATCAGCAAGACTTTATTTTCAGTACATTCGTTGGTTACTATTTTAAAAGTAATCGATAAGATTTTTATTTTCAACATATTCGTCGCTTACTATTTCGAAAGTAATCGGCATGATTTATTTTCAGCACATTCGTCGGTTACTATTTCAAAAGTAATCGGCAAGATTTTTATTTTCAGCATATTCGTCAGTGACTATTTCAAATGTAATCGGCAAGATTTTTATTTTCAGCATATTTGTCGGTTACTAATTCAAAAGTAATCGACAAGATTTTTATTTTCAACATATTCGTCGGTTACTAATTCAAAAGTAATCGACAAGACTTTATTTTCAGCATATTCGTTGGTTACTATTTCAAAAGTAATAGGTAAGATTTTTATTTTCAACATATTCGTCGCTTATTATTTCAAAAGTAATCGGCATGATTTATTTTCAGCACATTCGTCGGTTACTATTTCAAAAGTAATCGGCAAGATTTTTATTTTCAGCATATTCGTCGGTGACTATTTCAAAAGTAATCGACATGATTTATTTTCAGCATATTCGTCGGTTACTATTTCAAAAGTAATCGGCATGATCTATTTTCTGCACATTCGTCGGTTACTATTTCAAAAGTAATCGGCAAGATTTTTTATTTTCAGCTTATTTGTCGATTACTATTTTAAAAGTAATCGACAAGATTTTTATTTTCAACATATTCGTCGCTTATTATTTCAAAAGTAATCGGCATGATTTATTTTCAGCACATTCGTCGGTTACTATTTCAAAAGTATTCGGCAAGATTTTTATTTTCAGCATATTCGTCGGTGACTATTTCAAAAGTAATCGACATGATTTATTTTCAGCATATTCGTCGGTTACTATTTCAAAGGTAATTGGCATGATTTATTTTCAACACATTCGTCGGTTACTATTTCAAAAGTAATCGGCAAGATTTTTATTTTCAGCATATTCGTCGGTTACTATTTCAAAAGTAATCGGCAAGACTTTATTTTCAGCATATTTGTCGGTTAGTATTTTAAAAGTAGTCGACAAGACTTTATTTTCAGCACATTCGTCGGTTACTATTTCAAAACTAATCGGCAAGATTTTCATTTTCAACATATTCGTCGGTTACTATTTCAAAAGTAATCGGCATGACTTTATTTTCAGCACATTCATTGGTTACTTTTTTAAAAGTAATCGGTAAGATTTTTATTTCCAACATATTCGTCGCTTACTATTTCAAAAGTAATCAGCATGATTTATTTTCAGCACATTCGTCGGTTACTATTTGAAAAGTAATCGGCAAGATTTTTATTTTCAGCATATTCGTCGGTGACTATTTCAAATGTAATCGGCAAGATTTTTATTTTCAGCATATTTGTCGGTTACTATTTTAAAAGTAATCGACAAGATTTTTATTTTCAACATATTCGTCGGTTACTATTTCAAAAGTAATCGACAAGACTTTATTTTCAGCATATTCGTTGGTTACTATTTCAAAAGTAATAGGTAAGATTTTTATTTTCAACATATTCGTCGCTTATTATTTCAAAAGTAATCGGCATGATTTATTTTCAGCACATTCGTCGGTTACTATTTCAAAAGTAATCGGCAAGATTTTTATTTTCAGCATATTCGTCGGTGACTATTTCAAAAGTAATCGACATGATTTATTTTCAGCATATTCGTCGGTTACTATTTCAAAAGTAATCGGCATGATCTATTTTCTGCACATTCGTCGGTTACTATTTCAAAAGTAATCGGCAAGATTTTTTATTTTCAGCTTATTTGTCGATTACTATTTTAAAAGTAATCGACAAGATTTTTATTTTCAACATATTCGTCGCTTATTATTTCAAAAGTAATCGGCATGATTTATTTTCAGCACATTCGTCGGTTACTATTTCAAAAGTAATCGGCAAGATTTTTATTTTCAGCATATTCGTCGGTGACTATTTCAAAAGTAATCGACATGATTTATTTTCAGCATATTCGTCGGTTACTATTTCAAAGGTAATTGGCATGATTTATTTTCAACACATTCGTCGGTTACTATTTCAAAAGTAATCGGCAAGATTTTTATTTTCAGCATATTTGTGGGTTACTATTTTAAAAGTAATCGACAAGATTTTTATTTTCAACATATTCGTCGGTTACTATTTCAAAAGTAATCAGCAAGACTTTATTTTCAGTACATTCGTTGGTTACTATTTTAAAAGTAATCGATAAGATTTTTATTTTCAACATATTCGTCGCTTACTATTTCGAAAGTAATCGGCATGATTTATTTTCAGCACATTCGTCGGTTACTATTTCAAAAGTAATCGGCAAGATTTTTATTTTCAGCATATTCGTCAGTGACTATTTCAAATGTAATCGGCAAGATTTTTATTTTCAGCATATTTGTCGGTTACTAATTCAAAAGTAATCGACAAGATTTTTATTTTCAACATATTCGTCGGTTACTAATTCAAAAGTAATCGACAAGACTTTATTTTCAGCATATTCGTTGGTTACTATTTCAAAAGTAATAGGTAAGATTTTTATTTTCAACATATTCGTCGCTTATTATTTCAAAAGTAATCGGCATGATTTATTTTCAGCACATTCGTCGGTTACTATTTCAAAAGTAATCGGCAAGATTTTTATTTTCAGCATATTCGTCGGTGACTATTTCAAAAGTAATCGACATGATTTATTTTCAGCATATTCGTCGGTTACTATTTCAAAAGTAATCGGCATGATCTATTTTCTGCACATTCGTCGGTTACTATTTCAAAAGTAATCGGCAAGATTTTTTATTTTCAGCTTATTTGTCGATTACTATTTTAAAAGTAATCGACAAGATTTTTATTTTCAACATATTCGTCGCTTATTATTTCAAAAGTAATCGGCATGATTTATTTTCAGCACATTCGTCGGTTACTATTTCAAAAGTAATCGGCAAGATTTTTATTTTCAGCATATTCGTCGGTGACTATTTCAAAAGTAATCGACATGATTTATTTTCAGCATATTCGTCGGTTACTATTTCAAAGGTAATTGGCATGATTTATTTTCAACACATTCGTCGGTTACTATTTCAAAAGTAATCGGCAAGATTTTTTATTTTCAGCTTATTTGTCGATTACTATTTTAAAAGTAATCGACAAGATTTTTATTTTCAACATATTCGTCGCTTATTATTTCAAAAGTAATCGGCATGATTTATTTTCAGCACATTCGTCGGTTACTATTTCAAAAGTAATCGGCAAGATTTTTATTTTCAGCATATTCGTCGGTGACTATTTCAAAAGTAATCGACATGATTTATTTTCAGCATATTCGTCGGTTACTATTTCAAAGGTAATTGGCATGATTTATTTTCAACACATTCGTCGGTTACTATTTCAAAAGTAATCGGCAAGATTTTTATTTTCAGCATATTTGTGGGTTACTATTTTAAAAGTAATCGACAAGATTTTTATTTTCAACATATTCGTCGGTTACTATTTCAAAAGTAATCAGCAAGACTTTATTTTCAGTACATTCGTTGGTTACTATTTTAAAAGTAATCGATAAGATTTTTATTTTCAACATATTCGTCGCTTACTATTTCGAAAGTAATCGGCATGATTTATTTTCAGCACATTCGTCGGTTACTATTTCAAAAGTAATCGGCAAGATTTTTATTTTCAGCATATTCGTCAGTGACTATTTCAAATGTAATCGGCAAGATTTTTATTTTCAGCATATTTGTCGGTTACTAATTCAAAAGTAATCGACAAGATTTTTATTTTCAACATATTCGTCGGTTACTAATTCAAAAGTAATCGACAAGACTTTATTTTCAGCATATTCGTTGGTTACTATTTCAAAAGTAATAGGTAAGATTTTTATTTTCAACATATTCGTCGCTTATTATTTCAAAAGTAATCGGCATGATTTATTTTCAGCACATTCGTCGGTTACTATTTCAAAAGTAATCGGCAAGATTTTTATTTTCAGCATATTCGTCGGTGACTATTTCAAAAGTAATCGACATGATTTATTTTCAGCATATTCGTCGGTTACTATTTCAAAAGTAATCGGCATGATCTATTTTCTGCACATTCGTCGGTTACTATTTCAAAAGTAATCGGCAAGATTTTTTATTTTCAGCTTATTTGTCGATTACTATTTTAAAAGTAATCGACAAGATTTTTATTTTCAACATATTCGTCGCTTATTATTTCAAAAGTAATCGGCATGATTTATTTTCAGCACATTCGTCGGTTACTATTTCAAAAGTATTCGGCAAGATTTTTATTTTCAGCATATTCGTCGGTGACTATTTCAAAAGTAATCGACATGATTTATTTTCAGCATATTCGTCGGTTACTATTTCAAAGGTAATTGGCATGATTTATTTTCAACACATTCGTCGGTTACTATTTCAAAAGTAATCGGCAAGATTTTTATTTTCAGCATATTTGTGGGTTACTATTTTAAAAGTAATCGACAAGATTTTTATTTTCAACATATTCGTCGGTTACTATTTCAAAAGTAATCAGCAAGACTTTATTTTCAGTACATTCGTTGGTTACTATTTTAAAAGTAATCGATAAGATTTTTATTTTCAACATATTCGTCGCTTACTATTTCGAAAGTAATCGGCATGATTTATTTTCAGCACATTCGTCGGTTACTATTTCAAAAGTAATCGGCAAGATTTTTATTTTCAGCATATTCGTCAGTGACTATTTCAAATGTAATCGGCAAGATTTTTATTTTCAGCATATTTGTCGGTTACTAATTCAAAAGTAATCGACAAGATTTTTATTTTCAACATATTCGTCGGTTACTAATTCAAAAGTAATCGACAAGACTTTATTTTCAGCATATTCGTTGGTTACTATTTCAAAAGTAATAGGTAAGATTTTTATTTTCAACATATTCGTCGCTTATTATTTCAAAAGTAATCGGCATGATTTATTTTCAGCACATTCGTCGGTTACTATTTCAAAAGTAATCGGCAAGATTTTTATTTTCAGCATATTCGTCGGTGACTATTTCAAAAGTAATCGACATGATTTATTTTCAGCATATTCGTCGGTTACTATTTCAAAAGTAATCAGCATGATTTATTATCAGCACATTCGTCGGTTACTATTTCAAAAGTAATCGGCAAGATTTTAATTTTCAGCATATTCGTCGGTGACTATTTCAAAAGTAATCGGCAAGATTTTTATTTTTAGCATATTTGTCGGTTACTGTTTTAAAAGTAATCGACAAGATTTTTATTTTCAACATATTCATCGGTTACTATTTCAAAAGTAATCGGCATGATTTATTTTCAGCACATTCGTCGGTTACTATTTTAAAAGTAATCGATAAGATTTTTATTTTCAACATATTCGTCGCTTACTATTTCGAAAGTAATCGGCATGATTTATTTTCAGCACATTCGTCGGTTACTATTTCAAATGTAATCGGCAAGATTTTTATTTTCAGCATATTCGTCAGTGACTATTTCAAATGTAATCGGCAAGATTTTTATTTTCAGCATATTTGTCGGTTACTAATTCAAAAGTAATCGACAAGATTTTTATTTTCAACATATTCGTCGGTTACTAATTCAAAAGTAATCGACAAGACTTTATTTTCAGCATATTCGTTGGTTACTATTTCAAAAGTAATAGGTAAGATTTTTTTTTT
This sequence comes from Medicago lupulina, assembly GCA_958299785.1. NCBI lineage: Eukaryota > Viridiplantae > Streptophyta > Magnoliopsida > Fabales > Fabaceae > Medicago > Medicago lupulina. The sequence continues at coordinate 43,974,345 of OY283144.1, forward strand.
CAACATATTCGTCGCTTATTATTTCAAAAGTAATCGGCATGATTTATTTTCAGCACATTCGTCGGTTACTATTTCAAAAGTAATCGGCAAGATTTTTATTTTCAGCATATTCGTCGGTGACTATTTCAAAAGTAATCGACATGATTTATTTTCAGCATATTCGTCGGTTACTATTTCAAAAGTAATCAGCATGATTTATTATCAGCACATTCGTCGGTTACTATTTCAAAAGTAATCGGCAAGATTTTAATTTTCAGCATATTCGTCGGTGACTATTTCAAAAGTAATCGGCAAGATTTTTATTTTTAGCATATTTGTCGGTTACTGTTTTAAAAGTAATCGACAAGATTTTTATTTTCAACATATTCATCGGTTACTATTTCAAAAGTAATCGGCATGATTTATTTTCAGCACATTCGTCGGTTACTATTTCAAAAGTAATCGGCAAGATTTATTTTCAGCACATATTCGTCGGTTACTATTTCAAAAGTAATGGGCAAGACTTTATTTTCAGCATATTCGTTGGTTACTATTTCAAAAGTAATCGGTAAGATTTTTATTTTCAACATATTCGTCGGTTACTCTTTCAAAGGTAATCGGCATGATTTATTTTCAACACGTTCGTCGGTTACTATTTCAAAAGTAATCGGCAAGATTTTTATTTTCAGCATATTCGTCGGTTACTATTTCAAAAGTAATCGGCAAGACTTTTTTTTCAGCATATTTGTCGGTTAGTATTTTAAAAGTAATCGACAAGACTTTATTTTCAGCACATTCGTCGGTTACTATTTCAAAACTAATCGGCAAGATTTTTATTTTCAACATATTCGTCGGTTACTATTTCAAAAGTAATCGGCATGACTTTATTTTCAGCACATTCATTGGTTACTTTTTTAAAAGTAATCGGTAAGATTTTTATTTCCAACATATTCGTCGCTTACTATTTCAAAAGTAATCAGCATGATTTATTTTCAGCACATTCGTCGGTTACTATTTCAAAAGTAATCGGCAAGATTTTTATTTTCAGCATATTCGTCAGTGACTATTTCAAATGTAATCGGCAAGATTTTTATTTTCAGCATATTTGTCGGTTACTAATTCAAAAGTAATCGACAAGATTTTTATTTTCAACATATTCGTCGGTTACTAATTCAAAAGTAATCGACAAGACTTTATTTTCAGCATATTCGTTGGTTACTATTTCAAAAGTAATAGGTAAGATTTTTATTTTCAACATATTCGTCGCTTATTATTTCAAAAGTAATCGGCATGATTTATTTTCAGCACATTCGTCGGTTACTATTTCAAAAGTAATCGGCAAGATTTTTATTTTCAGCATATTCGTCGGTGACTATTTCAAAAGTAATCGACATGATTTATTTTCAGCATATTCGTCGGTTACTATTTCAAAAGTAATCAGCATGATTTATTATCAGCACATTCGTCGGTTACTATTTCAAAAGTAATCGGCAAGATTTTAATTTTCAGCATATTCGTCGGTGACTATTTCAAAAGTAATCGGCAAGATTTTTATTTTTAGCATATTTGTCGGTTACTGTTTTAAAAGTAATCGACAAGATTTTTATTTTCAACATATTCATCGGTTACTATTTCAAAAGTAATCGGCATGATTTATTTTCAGCACATTCGTCGGTTACTATTTCAAAAGTAATCGGCAAGATTTATTTTCAGCACATATTCGTCGGTTACTATTTCAAAAGTAATGGGCAAGACTTTATTTTCAGCATATTCGTTGGTTACTATTTCAAAAGTAATCGGTAAGATTTTTATTTTCAACATATTCGTCGGTTACTCTTTCAAAGGTAATCGGCATGATTTATTTTCAACACGTTCGTCGGTTACTATTTCAAAAGTAATCGGCAAGATTTTTATTTTCAGCATATTCGTCGGTTACTATTTCAAAAGTAATCGACAAGACTTTATTTTCAGCATATTTGTCGGTTAGTATTTTAAAAGTAATCGACAAGACTTTATTTTCAGCACATTCGTCGGTTACTATTTCAAAACTAATCGGCAAGATTTTTATTTTCAACATATTCGTCGGTTACTATTTCAAAAGTAATCGGCATGACTTTATTTTCAGCACATTCATTGGTTACTTTTTTAAAAGTAATCGGTAAGATTTTTATTTCCAACATATTCGTCGCTTACTATTTCAAAAGTAATCAGCATGATTTATTTTCAGCACATTCGTCGGTTACTATTTCAAAAGTAATCGGCAAGATTTTTATTTTCAGCATATTCGTCGGTGACTATTTCAAATGTAATCGGCAAGATTTTTATTTTCAGCATATTTGTCGGTTACTATTTTAAAAGTAATCGACAAGATTTTTATTTTCAACATATTCGTCGGTTACTATTTCAAAAGTAATCGACAAGACTTTATTTTCAGCATATTCGTTGGTTACTATTTCAAAAGTAATAGGTAAGATTTTTATTTTCAACATATTCGTCGCTTATTATTTCAAAAGTAATCAGCATGATTTATTTTCAGCACATTCGTCGGTTACTATTTCAAAAGTAATCGGCAAGATTTTTATTTTCAGCATATTCGTCGGTGACTATTTCAAAAGTAATCGGCAAGATTTTTATTTTTAGCATATTTGTCGGTTACTATTTTAAAAGTAATCGACAAGATTTTTATTTTCAACATATTCGTCGGTTACTATTTCAAAAGTAATCGGCAAGACTTTATTTTCAGCATATTTGTCGGTTAGTATTTTAAAAGTAATCGACAAGACTTTATTTTCAGCACATTCGTCGGTTACTATTTCAAAACTAATCGGCAAGATTTTTATTTTCAACATATTCGTCGGTTACTATTTCAAAAGTAATCGGCATGACTTTATTTTCAGCACATTCATTGGTTACTTTTTTAAAAGTAATCGGTAAGATTTTTATTTCCAACATATTCGTCGCTTACTATTTCAAAAGTAATCAGCATGATTTATTTTCAGCACATTCGTCGGTTACTATTTCAAAAGTAATCGGCAAGATTTTTATTTTCAGCATATTCGTCGGTGACTATTTCAAATGTAATCGGCAAGATTTTTATTTTCAGCATATTTGTCGGTTACTATTTTAAAAGTAATCGACAAGATTTTTATTTTCAACATATTCGTCGGTTACTATTTCAAAAGTAATCGACAAGACTTTATTTTCAGCATATTCGTTGGTTACTATTTCAAAAGTAATAGGTAAGATTTTTATTTTCAACATATTCGTCGCTTATTATTTCAAAAGTAATCAGCATGATTTATTTTCAGCACATTCGTCGGTTACTATTTCAAAAGTAATCGGCAAGATTTTTATTTTCAGCATATTCGTCGGTGACTATTTCAAAAGTAATCGACATGATTTATTTTCAGCATATTCGTCGGTTACTATTTCAAAAGTAATCAGCATGATTTATTATCAGCACATTCGTCGGTTACTATTTCAAAAGTAATCGGCAAGATTTTTATATTTAGCATATTTGTCGGTTACTATTTTAAAAGTAATCGACAAGATTTTTATTTTCAACATATTCGTCGGTTACTATTTCAAAAGTAATCGGCATGACTTTATTTTCAGCACATTCGTCGGTTACTATTTCAAAACTAATCGGCAAGATTTTTATTTTCAACATATTCGTCGGATACTATTTCAAAAGTAATCGGCATGACTTTATTTTCAGCACATTCATTGGTTACTTTTTTAAAAGTAATCGGTAAGATTTTTATTTCCAACATATTCGTCGCTTACTATTTCAAAAGTAATCAGCATGATTTATTTTCAGCACATTCGTCGGTTACTATTTCAAAAGTAATCGGCAAGATTTTTATTTTCAGCATATTCGTCGGTGACTATTTCAAAAGTAATCGGCAAGATTTTTATTTTTAGCATATTTGTCGGTTACTATTTTAAAAGTAATTGACAAGATTTTTATTTTCAACATTTTCGTCGGTTACTATTTCAAAAGTAATCGGCAAGACTTTATTTTCAACATATTTGTCGGTTAGTATTTTAAAAGTAATCGACAAGACTTTATTTTCAGCACATTCGTCGGTTACTATTTCAAAACTAATCGGCAAGATTTTTATTTTCAACATATTCGTCGGTTACTATTTCAAAAGTAATCGGCATGACTTTATTTTCAGCACATTCATTGGTTACTTTTTTAAAAGTAATCGGTAAGATTTTTATTTCCAACATATTCGTCGCTTACTATTTCAAAAGTAATCAGCATGATTTATTTTCAGCACATTCGTCGGTTACTATTTCAAAAGTAATCGGCAAGATTTTTATTTTCAGCATATTCGTCGGTGACTATTTCAAATGTAATCGGCAAGATTTTTATTTTCAGCATATTTGTCGGTTACTATTTTAAAAGTAATCGACAAGATTTTTATTTTCAACATATTCGTCGGTTACTATTTCAAAAGTAATCGACAAGACTTTATTTTCAGCATATTCGTTGGTTACTATTTCAAAAGTAATAGGTAAGATTTTTATTTTCAACATATTCGTCGCTTATTATTTCAAAAGTAATCAGCATGATTTATTTTCAGCACATTCGTCGGTTACTATTTCAAAAGTAATCGGCAAGATTTTTATTTTCAGCATATTCGTCGGTGACTATTTCAAAAGTAATCGACATGATTTATTTTCAGCATATTCGTCGGTTACTATTTCAAAAGTAATCAGCATGATTTATTATCAGCACATTCGTCGGTTACTATTTCAAAAGTAATCGGCAAGATTTTAATTTTCAGCATATTCGTCGGTGACTATTTCAAAAGTAATCGGCAAGATTTTTATTTTCAGCATATTTGTCGGTTACTGTTTTAAAAGTAATCGACAAGATTTTTATTTTCAACATATTCATCGGTTACTATTTCAAAAGTAATCGGCATGATTTATTTTCAGCACATTCGTCGGTTACTATTTCAAAAGTAATCGGCAAGATTTTTATTTTCAGCATATTTGTCGGTGACTATTTCAAAAGTAATCGACATGATTTATTTTCAGCATATTCGTCGGTTACTATTTCAAAGGTAATTGGCATGATTTATTTTCAACACATTCGTCGGTTACTATTTCAAAAGTAATCGGCAAGACTTTATTTTCAGTACATTCGTTGGTTACTATTTTAATAGTAATCGGTAAGATTTTTATTTTCAACATATTCGTCGCTTACTATTTCGAAAGTAATCGGCATGATTTATTTTCAGCACATTCGTCGGTTACTATTTCAAAAGTAATCAGCAAGATTTTTATTTTCACAATATTCGTCGGTGACTATTTCAAAAGTAATCGGCATGATTTATTTTCAAGACATTCGTCGGTTACTATTTCAAAAGTAATCGGCAAGATTTTTATTTTCAGCATATTCGTCTGTTACTATTTCAAAAGTAATCGGCAAGACTTTATTTTCAGCATATTTGTCGGTTAGTATTTTAAAAGTAATCGACAAGACTTTATTTTCAGCACATTCGTCGGTTACTATTTCAAAACTAATCGGCAAGATTTTTATTTTCAACATATTCGTCGGTTACTATTTCAAAAGTAATCGGCATGACTTTATTTTCAGCACATTCATTGGTTACTTTTTTAAAAGTAATCGGTAAGATTTTTATTTCCAACATATTCGTCGCTTACTATTTCAAAAGTAATCAGCATGATTTATTTTCAGCACATTCGTCGGTTACTATTTCAAAAGTAATCGGCAAGATTTTTATTTTCAGCATATTCGTCGGTGACTATTTCAAAAGTAATCGGCAAGATTTTTATTTTCAACATATTCGTCGGTTACTATTTCAAAAGTAATCGGCAAGACTTTATTTTCAGCATATTTGTCGGTTAGTATTTTAAAAGTAATCGACAAGACTTTATTTTCAGCACATTCGTCGGTTACTATTTCAAAACTAATCGGCAAGATTTTTATTTTCAACATATTCGTCGGTTACTATTTCAAAAGTAATCGGCATGACTTTATTTTCAGCACATTCATTGGTTACTTTTTTAAAAGTAATCGGTAAGATTTTTATTTCCAACATATTCGTCGCTTACTATTTCAAAAGTAATCAGCATGATTTATTTTCAGCACCTTCGTCGGTTACTATTTCAAAAGTAATCGGCAAGATTTTTATTTTTAGCATATTCGTCGGTGACTATTTCAAATGTAATCGGCAAGATTTTTATTTTCAGCATATTTGTCGGTTACTATTTTAAAAGTAATCGACAAGATTTTTATTTTCAACATATTCGTCGGTTACTATTTCAAAAGTAATCGACAAGACTTTATTTTCAGCATATTCGTTGGTTACTATTTCAAAAGTAATAGGTAAGATTTTTATTTTCAACATATTCGTCGCTTATTATTTCAAAAGTAATCGGCATGATTTATTTTCAGCACATTCGTCGGTTACTATTTCAAAAGTAATCGGCAAGATTTTTATTTTCAGCATATTCGTCGGTGACTATTTCAAAAGTAATCGACATGATTTATTTTCAGCATATTCGTCGGTTACTATTTCAAAAGTAATCAGCATGATTTATTATCAGCACATTCGTCGGTTACTATTTCAAAAGTAATCGGCAAGATTTTAATTTTCAGCATATTCGTCGGTGACTATTTCAAAAGTAATCGGCAAGATTTTTATTTTTAGCATATTTGTCGGTTACGGTTTTAAAAGTAATCGACAAGATTTTTATTTTCAACATATTCATCGGTTACTATTTCAAAAGTAATCGGCATGATTTATTTTCAGCACATTCGTCGGTTACTATTTCAAAAGTAATCGGCAAGATTTATTTTCAGCACATATTCGTCGGTTACTATTTCAAAAGTAATGGGCAAGACTTTATTTTCAGCATATTCGTTGGTTACTATTTCAAAAGTAATCGGTAAGATTTTTATTTTCAACATATTCGTCGGTTACTCTTTCAAAGGTAATCGGCATGATTTATTTTCAACACGTTCGTCGGTTACTATTTCAAAATTAATCGGCATGATCTATTTTCAGCACATTCGTCGGTTACTATTTCAAAAGTAATCGGCAAGATTTTTTATTTTCAGCTTATTTGTCGGTTACTATTTTAAAAGCAATCGACAAGACTTTATTTTCAGCATATTTGTCGGTTAGTATTTTAAAAGTAATCGACAAGACTTTATTTTCAGCACATTCGTCGGTTACTATTTCAAAACTAATCGGCAAGATTTTTATTTTCAACATATTCGTCGGTTACTATTTCAAAAGTAATCGGCATGACTTTATTTTCAGCACATTCATTGGTTACTTTTTTAAAAGTAATCGGTAAGATTTTTATTTCCAACATATTCGTCGCTTACTATTTCAAAAGTAATCAGCATGATTTATTTTCAGCACATTCGTCGGTTACTATTTCAAAAGTAATCGGCAAGATTTTTATTTTCAGCATATTCGTCGGTGACTATTTCAAAAGTAATCGGCAAGATTTTTATTTTCAACATATTCGTCGGTTACTATTTCAAAAGTAATCGGCAAGACTTTATTTTCAGCATATTTGTCGGTTAGTATTTTAAAAGTAATCGACAAGACTTAATTTTCAGCACATTCGTCGGTTACTATTTCAAAACTAATCGGCAAGATTTTTATTTTCAACATATTCGTCGGTTACTATTTCAAAAGTAATCGGCATGACTTTATTTTCAGCACATTCATTGGTTACTTTTTTAAAAGTAATCGGTAAGATTTTTATTTCCAACATATTCGTCGCTTACTATTTCAAAAGTAATCAGCATGATTTATTTTCAGCACCTTCGTCGGTTACTATTTCAAAAGTAATCGGCAAGATTTTTATTTTTAGCATATTCGTCGGTGACTATTTCAAATGTAATCGGCAAGATTTTTATTTTCAGCATATTTGTCGGTTACTATTTTAAAAGTAATCGACAAGATTTTTATTTTCAACATATTCGTCGGTTACTATTTCAAAAGTAATCGACAAGACTTTATTTTCAGCATATTCGTTGGTTACTATTTCAAAAGTAATAGGTAAGATTTTTATTTTCAACATATTCGTCGCTTATTATTTCAAAAGTAATCGGCATGATTTATTTTCAGCACATTCGTCGGTTACTATTTCAAAAGTAATCGGCAAGATTTTTATTTTCAGCATATTCGTCGGTGACTATTTCAAAAGTAATCGACATGATTTATTTTCAGCATATTCGTCGGTTACTATTTCAAAAGTAATCAGCATGATTTATTATCAGCACATTCGTCGGTTACTATTTCAAAAGTAATCGGCAAGATTTTAATTTTCAGCATATTCGTCGGTGACTATTTCAAAAGTAATCGGCAAGATTTTTATTTTTAGCATATTTGTCGGTTACGGTTTTAAAAGTAATCGACAAGATTTTTATTTTCAACATATTCATCGGTTACTATTTCAAAAGTAATCGGCATGATTTATTTTCAGCACATTCGTCGGTTACTATTTCAAAAGTAATCGGCAAGATTTATTTTCAGCACATATTCGTCGGTTACTATTTCAAAAGTAATGGGCAAGACTTTATTTTCAGCATATTCGTTGGTTACTATTTCAAAAGTAATCGGTAAGATTTTTATTTTCAACATATTCGTCGGTTACTCTTTCAAAGGTAATCGGCATGATTTATTTTCAACACGTTCGTCGGTTACTATTTCAAAATTAATCGGCATGATCTATTTTCTGCACATTCGTCGGTTACTATTTCAAAAGTAATCGGCAAGATTTTTTATTTTCAGCTTATTTGTCGGTTACTATTTTAAAAGCAATCGACAAGATTTTTATTTTCAACATATTCGTCGGTTACTATTTCAAAAGTAATCGGCAAGACTTTATTTTCAGCACATTCGTCGGTTACTATTTCAAAAGTAATCGGCAAGATTTTTATTTTCAGCATATTCGTCGGTGACTATTTCAAAAGTAATCGGCAATATTTTTATTTTCAGCATATTTGTCGGTTACTGTTTTAAAAGTAATCGACAAGATTTTTATTTTCAATATATTCGTCGGTTACTATTTCAAAAGTAATCGGCAAGACTTTATTTTCAGCATATTCGTTGGTTACTATTTCAAAAGTAATCGGTAAGATTTTTATTTTCAACATATTCGTTGCTTACTATTTCAAAAGTAATCGGCATGATTTATTTTCAGCACATTCGTCGGTTACTATTTCAAAAGTAATCGGCAAGATTTATTTTCAGCACATATTCGTCGGTTACTATTTCAAAAGTAATGGGCAAGACTTTATTTTCAGCATATTCGTTGGTTACTATTTCAAAAGTAATCGGTAAGATTTTTATTTTCAACATATTCGTCGGTTACTCTTTCAAAGGTAATCGGCATGATTTATTTTCAACACGTTCGTCGGTTACTATTTCAAAAGTAATCGGCATGATCTATTTTCTGCACATTCGTCGGTTACTATTTCAAAAGTAATCGGCAAGATTTTTTATTTTCAGCTTATTTGTCGGTTACTATTTTAAAAGTAATCGACAAGATTTTTATTTTCAACATATTCGTCGCTTATTATTTCAAAAGTAATCGGCATGATTTATTTTCAGCACATTCGTCGGTTACTATTTCAAAAGTAATCGGCAAGATTTTTATTTTCAGCATATTCGTCGGTGACTATTTCAAATGTAATCGGCAAGATTTTTATTTTCAGCATATTTGTCGGTTACTATTTTAAAAGTAATTGACAAGATTTTTATTTTCAACATATTCGTCGGTTACTATTTCAAAAGTAATCGACAAGACTTTATTTTCAGCATATTCGTTGGTTACTATTTCAAAAGTAATGGGTAAGATTTTTATTTTCAACATATTCGTCGCTTATTATTTCAAAAGTAATCGGCATAATTTATTTTCAGCACATTCGTCGGTTACTATTTCAAAAGTAATCGGCAAGATTTTTATTTTCAGCATATTCGTCGGTGACTATTTCAAAAGTAATCGACATGATTTATTTTCAGCATATTCGTCGGTTACTATTTCAAAGGTAATTGGCATGATTTATTTTCAACACATTCGTCAGTTACTATTTCAAAAGTAATCGGCAAGATTTTTATTTTCAGCATATTTGTGGGTTACTATTTTAAAAGTAATCGACAAGATTTTTATTTTCAACATATTCGTCGGTTACTATTTCAAAAGTAATCGGCAAGACTTTATTTTCAGTACATTCGTTGGTTACTATTTTAAAAGTAATCGGTAAGATTTTTATTTTCAACATATTCGTCGCTTACTATTTCGAAAGTAATCGGCATGATTTATTTTCAGCACATTCGTCGGTTACTATTTCAAAAGTAATCAGCAAGATTTTTATTTTCACAATATTCGTCGGTGACTATTTCAAAAGTAATCGGCATGATTTATTTTCAAGACATTCGTCGGTTACTATTTCAAAAGTAATCGGCAAGATTTTTATTTTCAGCATATTCGTCGGTTACTATTTCAAAAGTAATCGGCAAGACTTTATTTTCAGCATATTTGTCGGTTAGTATTTTAAAAGTAGTCGACAAGACTTTATTTTCAGCACATTCGTCGGTTACTATTTCAAAACTAATCGGCAAGATTTTCATTTTCAACATATTCGTCGGTTACTATTTCAAAAGTAATCGGCATGACTTTATTTTCAGCACATTCATTGGTTACTTTTTTAAAAGTAATCGGTAAGATTTTTATTTCCAACATATTCGTCGCTTACTATTTCAAAAGTAATCAGCATGATTTATTTTCAGCACATTCGTCGGTTACTATTTGAAAAGTAATCGGCAAGATTTTTATTTTCAGCATATTCGTCGGTGACTATTTCAAATGTAATCGGCAAGATTTTTATTTTCAGCATATTTGTCGGTTACTATTTTAAAAGTAATCGACAAGATTTTTATTTTCAACATATTCGTCGGTTACTATTTCAAAAGTAATCGACAAGACTTTATTTTCAGCATATTCGTTGGTTACTATTTCAAAAGTAATAGGTAAGATTTTTATTTTCAACATATTCGTCGCTTATTATTTCAAAAGTAATCGGCATGATTTATTTTCAGCACATTCGTCGGTTACTATTTCAAAAGTAATCGGCAAGATTTTTATTTTCAGCATATTCGTCGGTGACTATTTCAAAAGTAATCGACATGATTTATTTTCAGCATATTCGTCGGTTACTATTTCAAAAGTAATCGGCATGATCTATTTTCTGCACATTCGTCGGTTACTATTTCAAAAGTAATCGGCAAGATTTTTTATTTTCAGCTTATTTGTCGATTACTATTTTAAAAGTAATCGACAAGATTTTTATTTTCAACATATTCGTCGCTTATTATTTCAAAAGTAATCGGCATGATTTATTTTCAGCACATTCGTCGGTTACTATTTCAAAAGTAATCGGCAAGATTTTTATTTTCAGCATATTCGTCGGTGACTATTTCAAAAGTAATCGACATGATTTATTTTCAGCATATTCGTCGGTTACTATTTCAAAGGTAATTGGCATGATTTATTTTCAACACATTCGTCGGTTACTATTTCAAAAGTAATCGGCAAGATTTTTATTTTCAGCATATTCGTCGGTGACTATTTCAAAAGTAATCGACATGATTTATTTTCAGCATATTCGTCGGTTACTATTTCAAAAGTAATCGGCATGATTTATTTTCAGCACATTCGTCGGTTACTATTTCAAAAGTAATCGGCAAGATTTTTATTTTTAGCATATTTGTCGGTTACTGTTTTAAAAGTAATCGACAAGATTTTTATTTTCAACATATTCATCGGTTACTATTTCAAAAGTAATCGGCATGATTTATTTTCAGCACATTCGTCGGTTACTATTTCAAAAGTAATCGGCAAGATTTATTTTCAGCACATATTCGTCGGTTACTATTTCAAAAGTAATGGGCAAGACTTTATTTTCAGCATATTCGTTGGTTACTATTTCAAAAGTAATCGGTAAGATTTTTATTTTCAACATATTCGTCGGTTACTCTTTCAAAGGTAATCGGCATGATTTATTTTCAACACGTTCGTCGGTTACTATTTCAAAATTAATCGGCATGATCTATTTTCTGCACATTCGTCGGTTACTATTTCAAAAGTAATCGGCAAGATTTTTTATTTTCAGCTTATTTGTCGGTTACTATTTTAAAAGTAATCGACAAGATTTTTATTTTCAACATATTCGTCGGTTACTATTTCAAAAGTAATCGGCAAGACTTTATTTTCAGCACATTCGTCGGTTACTATTTCAAAAGTAATCGGCAAGATTTTTATTTTCAGCATATTCGTCGGTGACTATTTCAAAAGTAATCGGCAATATTTTTATTTTCAGCATATTTGTCGGTTACTGTTTTAAAAGTAATCGACAAGATTTTTATTTTCAATTTATTCGTCGGTTACTATTTCAAAAGTAATCGGCAAGACTTTATTTTCAGCATATTCGTTGGTTACTATTTCAAAAGTAATCGGTAAGATTTTTATTTTCAACATATTCGTTGCTTACTATTTCAAAAGTAATCGGCATGATTTATTTTCAGCACATTCGTCGGTTACTATTTCAAAAGTAATCGGCAAGATTTATTTTCAGCACATATTCGTCGGTTACTATTTCAAAAGTAATGGGCAAGACTTTATTTTCAGCATATTCGTTGGTTACTATTTCAAAAGTAATCGGTAAGATTTTTATTTTCAACATATTCGTCGGTTACTATTTCAAAAGTAATCGGCAAGATTTTTTATTTTCAGCTTATTTGTCGGTTACTATTTTAAAAGTAATCGACAAGATTTTTATTTTCAACATATTCGTCGCTTATTATTTCAAAAGTAATCGGCATGATTTATTTTCAGCACATTCGTCGGTTACTATTTCAAAAGTAATCGGCAAGATTTTTATTTTCAGCATATTCGTCGGTGACTATTTCAAATGTAATCGGCAAGATTTTTATTTTCAGCATATTTGTCGGTTACTATTTTAAAAGTAATTGACAAGATTTTTATTTTCAACATATTCGTCGGTTACTATTTCAAAAGTAATCGACAAGACTTTATTTTCAGCATATTCGTTGGTTACTATTTCAAAAGTAATGGGTAAGATTTTTATTTTCAACATATTCGTCGCTTATTATTTCAAAAGTAATCGGCATAATTTATTTTCAGCACATTCGTCGGTTACTATTTCAAAAGTAATCGGCAAGATTTTTATTTTCAGCATATTCGTCGGTGACTATTTCAAAAGTAATCGACATGATTTATTTTCAGCATATTCGTCGGTTACTATTTCAAAGGTAATTGGCATGATTTATTTTCAACACATTCGTCGGTTACTATTTCAAAAGTAATCGGCAAGATTTTTATTTTCAGCATATTTGTGGGTTACTATTTTAAAAGTAATCGACAAGATTTTTATTTTCAACATATTCGTCGGTTACTATTTCAAAAGTAATCGGCAAGACTTTATTTTCAGTACATTCGTTGGTTACTATTTTAAAAGTAATCGGTAAGATTTTTATTTTCAACATATTCGTCGCTTACTATTTCGAAAGTAATCGGCATGATTTATTTTCAGCACATTCGTCGGTTACTATTTCAAAAGTAATCAGCAAGATTTTTATTTTCACAATATTCGTCGGTGACTATTTCAAAAGTAATCGGCATGATTTATTTTCAAGACATTCGTCGGTTACTATTTCAAAAGTAATCGGCAAGATTTTTATTTTCAGCATATTCGTCGGTTACTATTTCAAAAGTAATCGGCAAGACTTTATTTTCAGCATATTTGTCGGTTAGTATTTTAAAAGTAGTCGACAAGACTTTATTTTCAGCACATTCGTCGGTTACTATTTCAAAACTAATCGGCAAGATTTTTATTTTCAACATATTCGTCGGTTACTATTTCAAAAGTAATCGGCATGACTTTATTTTCAGCACATTCATTGGTTACTTTTTTAAAAGTAATCGGTAAGATTTTTATTTCCAACATATTTGTCGCTTACTATTTCAAAAGTAATCAGCATGATTTATTTTCAGCACATTCGTCGGTTACTATTTGAAAAGTAATCGGCAAGATTTTTATTTTCAGCATATTCGTCGGTGACTATTTCAAATGTAATCGGCAAGATTTTTATTTTCAGCATATTTGTCGGTTACTATTTTAAAAGTAATTGACAAGATTTTTATTTTCAACATATTCGTCGGTTACTATTTCAAAAGTAATCGACAAGACTTTATTTTCAGCATATTCGTTGGTTACTATTTCAAAAGTAATGGGTAAGATTTTTATTTTCAACATATTCGTCGCTTATTATTTCAAAAGTAATCGGCATAATTTATTTTCAGCACATTCGTCGGTTACTATTTCAAAAGTAATCGGCAAGATTTTTATTTTCAGCATATTCGTCGGTGACTATTTCAAAAGTAATCGACATGATTTATTTTCAGCATATTCGTCGGTTACTATTTCAAAGGTAATTGGCATGATTTATTTTCAACACATTCGTCGGTTACTATTTCAAAAGTAATCGGCAAGATTTTTATTTTCAGCATATTTGTGGGTTACTATTTTAAAAGTAATCGACAAGATTTTTATTTTCAACATATTCGTCGGTTACTATTTCAAAAGTAATCGGCAAGACTTTATTTTCAGTACATTCGTTGGTTACTATTTTAAAAGTAATCGGTAAGATTTTTATTTTCAACATATTCGTCGCTTACTATTTCGAAAGTAATCGGCATGATTTATTTTCAGCACATTCGTCGGTTACTATTTCAAAAGTAATCAGCAAGATTTTTATTTTCACAATATTCGTCGGTGACTATTTCAAAAGTAATCGGCATGATTTATTTTCAAGACATTCGTCGGTTACTATTTCAAAAGTAATCGGCAAGATTTTTATTTTCAGCATATTCGTCGGTTACTATTTCAAAAGTAATCGGCAAGACTTTATTTTCAGCATATTTGTCGGTTAGTATTTTAAAAGTAGTCGACAAGACTTTATTTTCAGCACATTCGTCGGTTACTATTTCAAAACTAATCGGCAAGATTTTTATTTTCAACATATTCGTCGGTTACTATTTCAAAAGTAATCGGCATGACTTTATTTTCAGCACATTCATTGGTTACTTTTTTAAAAGTAATCGGTAAGATTTTTATTTCCAACATATTCGTCGCTTACTATTTCAAAAGTAATCAGCATGATTTATTTTCAGCACATTCGTCGGTTACTATTTGAAAAGTAATCGGCAAGATTTTTATTTTCAGCATATTCGTCGGTGACTATTTCAAATGTAATCGGCAAGATTTTTATTTTCAGCATATTTGTCGGTTACTATTTTAAAAGTAATCGACAAGATTTTTATTTTCAACATATTCGTCGGTTACTATTTCAAAAGTAATCGACAAGACTTTATTTTCAGCATATTCGTTGGTTACTATTTCAAAAGTAATAGGTAAGATTTTTATTTTCAACATATTCGTCGCTTATTATTTCAAAAGTAATCGGCATGATTTATTTTCAGCACATTCGTCGGTTACTATTTCAAAAGTAATCGGCAAGATTTTTATTTTCAGCATATTCGTCGGTGACTATTTCAAAAGTAATCGACATGATTTATTTTCAGCATATTCGTCGGTTACTATTTCAAAAGTAATCGGCATGATCTATTTTCTGCACATTCGTCGGTTACTATTTCAAAAGTAATCGGCAAGATTTTTTATTTTCAGCTTATTTGTCGATTACTATTTTAAAAGTAATCGACAAGATTTTTATTTTCAACATATTCGTCGCTTATTATTTCAAAAGTAATCGGCATGATTTATTTTCAGCACATTCGTCGGTTACTATTTCAAAAGTAATCGGCAAGATTTTTATTTTCAGCATATTCGTCGGTGACTATTTCAAAAGTAATCGACATGATTTATTTTCAGCATATTCGTCGGTTACTATTTCAAAGGTAATTGGCATGATTTATTTTCAACACATTCGTCGGTTACTATTTCAAAAGTAATCGGCAAGATTTTTATTTTCAGCATATTCGTCGGTGACTATTTCAAAAGTAATCGACATGATTTATTTTCAGCATATTCGTCGGTTACTATTTCAAAAGTAATCGGCATGATCTATTTTCTGCACATTCGTCGGTTACTATTTCAAAAGTAATCGGCAAGATTTTTTATTTTCAGCTTATTTGTCGATTACTATTTTAAAAGTAATCGACAAGATTTTTATTTTCAACATATTCGTCGCTTATTATTTCAAAAGTAATCGGCATGATTTATTTTCAGCACATTCGTCGGTTACTATTTCAAAAGTAATCGGCAAGATTTTAATTTTCAGCATATTCGTCGGTGACTATTTCAAAAGTAATCGACATGATTTATTTTCAGCATATTCGTCGGTTACTATTTCAAAGGTAATTGGCATGATTTATTTTCAACACATTCGTCGGTTACTATTTCAAAAGTAATCGGCAAAATTTTTATTTTCAGCATATTTGTGGGTTACTATTTTAAAAGTAATCGACAAGATTTTTATTTTCAACATATTCGTCGGTTACTATTTCAAAAGTAATCAGCAAGACTTTATTTTCAGTACATTCGTTGGTTACTATTTTAAAAGTAATCGGTAAGATTTTTATTTTCAACATATTCGTCGCTTACTATTTCGAAAGTAATCGGCATGATTTATTTTCAGCACATTCGTCGGTTACTATTTCAAAAGTAATCAGCAAGATTTTTATTTTCACAATATTCGTCGGTGACTATTTCAAAAGTAATCGGCATGATTTATTTTCAAGACATTCGTCGGTTACTATTTCAAAAGTAATCGGCAAGATTTTTATTTTCAGCATATTCGTCGGTTACTATTTCAAAAGTAATCGACAAGACTTTATTTTCAGCATATTTGTCGGTTAGTATTTTAAAAGTAATCGACAAGACTTTATTTTCAGCACATTCGTCGGTTACTATTTCAAAACTAATCGGCAAGATTTTTATTTTCAACATATTCGTCGGTTACTATTTCAAAAGTAATCGGCATGACTTTATTTTCAGCACATTCATTGGTTACTTTTTTAAAAGTAATCGGTAAGATTTTTATTTCCAACATATTCGTCGCTTACTATTTCAAAAGTAATCAGCATGATTTATTTTCAGCACATTCGTCGGTTACTATTTCAAAAGTAATCGGCAAGATTTTTATTTTCAGCATATTCGTCGGTGACTATTTCAAAAGTAATCGGCAAGATTTTTATTTTCAACATATTCGTCGGTTACTATTTCAAAAGTAATCGGCAAGACTTTATTTTCAGCATATTTGTCGGTTAGTATTTTAAAAGTAATCGACAAGACTTTATTTTCAGCACATTCGTCGGTTACTATTTCAAAACTAATCGGCAAGATTTTTATTTTCAACATATTCGTCGGTTACTATTTCAAAAGTAATCGGCATGACTTTATTTTCAGCACATTCATTGGTTACTTTTTTAAAAGTAATCGGTAAGATTTTTATTTCCAACATATTCGTCGCTTACTATTTCAAAAGTAATCAGCATGATTTATTTTCAGCACATTCGCCGGTTACTATTTCAAAAGTAATCGGCAAGATTTTTATTTTCAGCATATTCGTCGGTGACTATTTCAAATGTAATCGGCAAGATTTTTATTTTCAGCATATTTGTCGGTTACTATTTTAAAAGTAATCGACAAGATTTTTATTTTCAACATATTCGTCGGTTACTATTTCAAAAGTAATCGACAAGACTTTATTTTCAGCATATTCGTTGGTTACTATTTCAAAAGTAATAGGTAAGATTTTTATTTTCAACATATTCGTCGCTTATTATTTCAAAAGTAATCGGCATGATTTATTTTCAGCACATTCGTCGGTTACTATTTCAAAAGTAATCGGCAAGATTTTTATTTTCAGCATATTCGTCGGTGACTATTTCAAAAGTAATCGACATGATTTATTTTCAGCATATTCGTCGGTTACTATTTCAAAAGTAATCAGCATGATTTATTTTCAGCACATTCGTCGGTTACTATTTCAAAAGTAATCGGCAAGATTTTTATTTTCAGCATATTCGTCGGTGACTATTTCAAAAGTAATCGACATGATTTATTTTCAGCATATTCGTCGGTTACTATTTCAAAAGTAATCAGCATGATTTATTATCAGCACATTCGTCGGTTACTATTTCAAAAGTAATCGGCAAGATTTTAATTTTCAGCATATTCGTCGGTGACTATTTCAAAAGTAATCGGCAAGATTTTTATTTTTAGCATATTTGTCGGTTACTGTTTTAAAAGTAATCGACAAGATTTTTATTTTCAACATATTCATCGGTTACTATTTCAAAAGTAATCGGCATGATTTATTTTCAGCACATTCGTCGGTTACTATTTCAAAAGTAATCGGTAAGATTTTTATTTCCAACATATTCGTCGCTTACTATTTCAAAAGTAATCGACAAGACTTTATTTTCAGCATATTCGTTGGTTACTATTTCAAAAGTAATAGGTAAGATTTTTATTTTCAACATATTCGTCGCTTATTATTTCAAAAGTAATCGGCATGATTTATTTTCAGCACATTCGTCGGTTACTATTTCAAAAGTAATCGGCAAGATTTTTATTTTCAGCATATTCGTCGGTGACTATTTCAAAAGTAATCGACATGATTTATTTTCAGCATATTTGTCGGTTACTATTTCAAAAGTAATCAGCATGATTTATTTTCAGCACATTCGTCGGTTACTATTTCAAAAGTAATCGGCAAGATTTTTATTTTCAGCATATTCGTCGGTGACTATTTCAAAAGTAATCGACATGATTTATTTTCAGCATATTCGTCGGTTACTATTTCAAAAGTAATCAGCATGATTTATTATCAGCACATTCGTCGGTTACTATTTCAAAAGTAATCGGCAAGATTTTAATTTTCAGCATATTCGTCGGTGACTATTTCAAAAGTAATCGGCAAGATTTTTATTTTTAGCATATTTGTCGGTTACTGTTTTAAAAGTAATCGACAAGATTTTTATTTTCAACATATTCATCGGTTACTATTTCAAAAGTAATCGGCAAGATTTTTATTTTCAACATATTCGTCGGTTACTATTTCAAAAGTAATCGGCAAGACTTTATTTTCAGCATATTTGTCGGTTAGTATTTTAAAAGTAATCGACAAGACTTTATTTTCAGCACATTCGTCGGTTACTATTTCAAAACTAATCGGCAAGATTTTTATTTTCAACATATTCGTCGGTTACTATTTCAAAAGTAATCGGCATGACTTTATTTTCAGCACATTCATTGGTTACTTTTTTAAAAGTAATCGGTAAGATTTTTATTTCCAACATATTCGTCGCTTACTATTTCAAAAGTAATCAGCATGATTTATTTTCAGCACATTCGCCGGTTACTATTTCAAAAGTAATCGGCAAGATTTTTATTTTCAGCATATTCGTCGGTGACTATTTCAAATGTAATCGGCAAGATTTTTATTTTCAGCATATTTGTCGGTTACTATTTTAAAAGTAATCGACAAGATTTTTATTTTCAACATATTCGTCGGTTACTATTTCAAAAGTAATCGACAAGACTTTATTTTCAGCATATTCGTTGGTTACTATTTCAAAAGTAATAGGTAAGATTTTTATTTTCAACATATTCGTCGCTTATTATTTCAAAAGTAATCGGCATGATTTATTTTCAGCACATTCGTCGGTTACTATTTCAAAAGTAATCGGCAAGATTTTTATTTTCAGCATATTCGTCGGTGACTATTTCAAAAGTAATCGACATGATTTATTTTCAGCATATTCGTCGGTTACTATTTCAAAAGTAATCAGCATGATTTATTTTCAGCACATTCGTCGGTTACTATTTCAAAAGTAATCGGCAAGATTTTTATTTTCAGCATATTCGTCGGTGACTATTTCAAAAGTAATCGACATGATTTATTTTCAGCATATTCGTCGGTTACTATTTCAAAAGTAATCAGCATGATTTATTATCAGCACATTCGTCGGTTACTATTTCAAAAGTAATCGGCAAGATTTTAATTTTCAGCATATTCGTCGGTGACTATTTCAAAAGTAATCGGCAAGATTTTTATTTTTAGCATATTTGTCGGTTACTGTTTTAAAAGTAATCGACAAGATTTTTATTTTCAACATATTCATCGGTTACTATTTCAAAAGTAATCGGCATGATTTATTTTCAGCATATTCGTCGGTTACTATTTCAAAAGTAATCAGCATGATTTATTATCAGCACATTCGTCGGTTACTATTTCAAAAGTAATCGGCAAGATTTTAATTTTCAGCATATTCGTCGGTGACTATTTCAAAAGTAATCGGCAAGATTTTTATTTTTAGCATATTTGTCGGTTACTGTTTTAAAAGTAATCGACAAGATTTTTATTTTCAACATATTCATCGGTTACTATTTCAAAAGTAATCGGCATGATTTATTTTCAGCACATATTCGTCGGTTACTATTTCAAAAGTAATGGGCAAGACTTTATTTTCAGCATATTCGTTGGTTACTATTTCAAAAGTAATCGGTAAGATTTTTATTTTCAACATATTCGTCGGTTACTCTTTCAAAGGTAATCGGCATGATTTATTTTCAACACGTTCGTCGGTTACTATTTCAAAAGTAATCGGCATGATCTATTTTCTGCACATTCGTCGGTTACTATTTCAAAAGTAATCGGCAAGATTTTTTATTTTCAGCTTATTTGTCGGTTACTATTTTAAAAGTAATCGAAAAGATTTTTATTTTCAACATATTCGTCGCTTATTATTTCAAAAGTAATCGGCATGATTTATTTTCAGCACATTCGTCGGTTACTATTTCAAAAGTAATCGGCAAGATTTTTATTTTCAGCATATTCGTCGGTGACTATTTCAAAAGTAATCGACATGATTTATTTTCAGCATATTCGTCGGTGACTATTTCAAAAGTAATCGGCAAGATTTTTATTTTCAACATATTCGTCGGTTACTATTTCAAAAGTAATCGGCAAGACTTTATTTTCAGCATATTTGTCGGTTAGTATTTTAAAAGTAATCGACAAGACTTTATTTTCAGCACATTCGTCGGTTACTATTTCAAAACTAATCGGCAAGATTTTTATTTTCAACATATTCGTCGGTTACTATTTCAAAAGTAATCCTCATGACTTTATTTTCAGCACATTCATTGGTTACTTTTTTAAAAGTAATCGGTAAGATTTTTATTTCCAACATATTCGTCGCTTACTATTTCAAAAGTAATCAGCATGATTTATTTTCAGCACATTCGTCGGTTACTATTTCAAAAGTAATCGGCAAGATTTTTATTTTCAGCATATTCGTCGGTGACTATTTCAAATGTAATCGGCAAGATTTTTATTTTCAGCATATTTGTCGGTTACTATTTTAAAAGTAATCGACAAGATTTTTATTTTCAACATATTCGTCGGTTACTATTTCAAAAGTAATCGACAAGACTTTATTTTCAGCATATTCGTTGGTTACTATTTCAAAAGTAATAGGTAAGATTTTTATTTTCAACATATTCGTCGCTTATTATTTCAAAAGTAATCGGCATGATTTATTTTCAGCACATTCGTCGGTTACTATTTCAAAAGTAATCGGCAAGATTTTTATTTTCAGCATATTCGTCGGTGACTATTTCAAAAGTAATCGACATGATTTATTTTCAGCATATTCGTCGGTTACTATTTCAAAAGTAATCAGCATGATTTATTATCAGCACATTCGTCGGTTACTATTTCAAAAGTAATCGGCAAGATTTTAATTTTCAGCATATTCGTCGGTGACTATTTCAAAAGTAATCGGCAAGATTTTTATTTTTAGCATATTTGTCGGTTACTGTTTTAAAAGTAATCGACAAGATTTTTATTTTCAACATATTCATCGGTTACTATTTCAAAAGTAATCGGCATGATTTATTTTCAGCACATTCGTCGGTTACTATTTCAAAAGTAATCGGCAAGATTTATTTTCAGCACATATTCGTCGGTTACTATTTCAAAAGTAATGGGCAAGACTTTATTTTCAGCATATTCGTTGGTTACTATTTCAAAAGTAATCGGTAAGATTTTTATTTTCAACATATTCGTCGGGTACTCTTTCAAAGGTAATCGGCATGATTTATTTTCAACATGTTCGTCGGTTACTATTTCAAAAGTAATCGGCATGATCTATTTTCTGCACATTCGTCGGTTACTATTTCAAAAGTAATCGGCAAGATTTTTTATTTTCAGCATATTTGTCGGTTACTATTTTAAAAGTAATCGACAAGATTTTTATTTTCAACATATTCGTCGGTTACTATTTCAAAAGTAATCGACAAGACTTTATTTTCAGCATATTCGTTGGTTACTATTTCAAAAGTAATAGGTAAGATTTTTATTTTCAACATATTCGTCGCTTATTATTTCAAAAGTAATCGGCATGATTTATTTTCAGCACATTCGTCGGTTACTATTTCAAAAGTAATCGGCAAGATTTTTATTTTCAGCATATTCGTCGGTGACTATTTCAAAAGTAATCGACATGATTTATTTTCAGCATATTCGTCGGTTACTATTTCAAAAGTAATCAGCATGATTTATTATCAGCACATTCGTCGGTTACTATTTCAAAAGTAATCGGCAAGATTTTAATTTTCAGCATATTCGTCGGTGACTATTTCAAAAGTAATCGGCAAGATTTTTATTTTTAGCATATTTGTCGGTTACTGTTTTAAAAGTAATCGACAAGATTTTTATTTTCAACATATTCATCGGTTACTATTTCAAAAGTAATCGGCATGATTTATTTTCAGCACATTCGTCGGTTACTATTTCAAAAGTAATCGGCAAGATTTATTTTCAGCACATATTCGTCGGTTACTATTTCAAAAGTAATGGGCAAGACTTTATTTTCAGCATATTCGTTGGTTACTATTTCAAAAGTAATCGGTAAGATTTTTATTTTCAACATATTCGTCGGTTACTCTTTCAAAGGTAATCGGCATGATTTATTTTCAACACGTTCGTCGGTTACTATTTCAAAAGTAATCGGCATGATCTATTTTCTGCACATTCGTCGGTTACTATTTCAAAAGTAATCGGCAAGATTTTTTATTTTCAGCTTATTTGTCGGTTACTATTTTAAAAGTAATCGACAAGATTTTTATTTTCAACATATTCGTCGCTTATTATTTCAAAAGTAATCGGCATGATTTATTTTCAGCACATTCGTCGGTTACTATTTCAAAAGTAATCGGCAAGATTTTTATTTTCAGCATATTCGTCGGTGACTATTTCAAAAGTAATCGACATGATTTATTTTCAGCATATTCGTCAGTGACTATTTCAAAAGTAATCGGCAAGATTTTTATTTTCAACATATTCGTCGGTTACTATTTCAAAAGTAATCGGCAAGACTTTATTTTCAGCATATTTGTCGGTTAGTATTTTAAAAGTAATCGACAAGACTTTATTTTCAGCACATTCGTCGGTTACTATTTCAAAACTAATCGGCAAGATTTTTATTTTCAACATATTCGTCGGTTACTATTTCAAAAGTAATCCTCATGACTTTATTTTCAGCACATTCATTGGTTACTTTTTTAAAAGTAATCGGTAAGATTTTTATTTCCAACATATTCGTCGCTTACTATTTCAAAAGTAATCAGCATGATTTATTTTCAGCACATTCGTCGGTTACTATTTCAAAAGTAATCGGCAAGATTTTTATTTTCAGCATATTCGTCGGTGACTATTTCAAATGTAATCGGCAAGATTTTTATTTTCAGCATATTTTTCGGTTACTATTTTAAAAGTAATCGACAAGATTTTTATTTTCAACATATTCGTCGGTTACTATTTCAAAAGTAATCGACAAGACTTTATTTTCAGCATATTCGTTGGTTACTATTTCAAAAGTAATAGGTAAGATTTTTATTTTCAACATATTCGTCGCTTATTATTTCAAAAGTAATCGGCATGATTTATTTTCAGCACATTCGTCGGTTACTATTTCAAAAGTAATCGGCAAGATTTTTATTTTCAGCATATTCGTCGGTGACTATTTCAAAAGTAATCGACATGATTTATTTTCAGCATATTCGTCGGTTACTATTTCAAAAGTAATCAGCATGATTTATTTTCAGCACATTCGTCGGTTACTATTTCAAAAGTAATCGGCAAGATTTTTATTTTCAGCATATTCGTCGGTGACTATTTCAAAAGTAATCGACATGATTTATTTTCAGCATATTCGTCGGTTACTATTTCAAAAGTAATCAGCATGATTTATTATCAGCACATTCGTCGGTTACTATTTCAAAAGTAATCGGCAAGATTTTAATTTTCAGCATATTCGTCGGTGACTATTTCAAAAGTAATCGGCAAGATTTTTATTTTTAGCATATTTGTCGGTTACTGTTTTAAAAGTAATCGACAAGATTTTTATTTTCAACATATTCATCGGTTACTATTTCAAAAGTAATCGGCATGATTTATTTTCAGCACATTCGTCGGTTACTATTTCAAAAGTAATCGGCAAGATTTATTTTCAGCACATATTCGTCGGTTACTGTTTCAAAAGTAATGGGCAAGACTTTATTTTCAGCATATTCGTTGGTTACTATTTCAAAAGTAATCGGTAAGATTTTTATTTTCAACATATTCGTCGGTTACTCTTTCAAAGGTAATCGGCATGATTTATTTTCAACACGTTCGTCGGTTACTATTTCAAAAGTAATCGGCATGATCTATTTTCTGCACATTCGTCGGTTACTATTTCAAAAGTAATCGGCAAGATTTTTTATTTTCAGCTTATTTGTCGGTTACTATTTTAAAAGTAATCGACAAGATTTTTATTTTCAACATATTCGTCGCTTATTATTTCAAAAGTAATCGGCATGATTTATTTTCAGCACATTCGTCGGTTACTATTTCAAAAGTAATCGGCAAGATTTTTATTTTCAGCATATTCGTCGGTGACTATTTCAAAAGTAATCGACATGATTTATTTTCAGCATATTCGTCAGTGACTATTTCAAAAGTAATCGGCAAGATTTTTATTTTCAACATATTCGTCGGTTACTATTTCAAAAGTAATCGGCAAGACTTTATTTTCAGCATATTTGTCGGTTAGTATTTTAAAAGTAATCGACAAGACTTTATTTTCAGCACATTCGTCGGTTACTATTTCAAAACTAATCGGCAAGATTTTTATTTTCAACATATTCGTCGGTTACTATTTCAAAAGTAATCCTCATGACTTTATTTTCAGCACATTCATTGGTTACTTTTTTAAAAGTAATCGGTAAGATTTTTATTTCCAACATATTCGTCGCTTACTATTTCAAAAGTAATCAGCATGATTTATTTTCAGCACATTCGTCGGTTACTATTTCAAAAGTAATCGGCAAGATTTTTATTTTCAGCATATTCGTCGGTGACTATTTCAAATGTAATCGGCAAGATTTTTATTTTCAGCATATTTTTCGGTTACTATTTTAAAAGTAATCGACAAGATTTTTATTTTCAACATATTCGTCGGTTACTATTTCAAAAGTAATCGACAAGACTTTATTTTCAGCATATTCGTTGGTTACTATTTCAAAAGTAATAGGTAAGATTTTTATTTTCAACATATTCGTCGCTTATTATTTCAAAAGTAATCGGCATGATTTATTTTCAGCACATTCGTCGGTTACTATTTCAAAAGTAATCGGCAAGATTTTTATTTTCAGCATATTCGTCGGTGACTATTTCAAAAGTAATCGACATGATTTATTTTCAGCATATTCGTCGGTTACTATTTCAAAAGTAATCAGCATGATTTATTATCAGCACATTCGACGGTTACTATTTCAAAAGTAATCGGCAAGATTTTAATTTTCAGCATATTCGTCGGTGACTATTTCAAAAGTAATCGGCAAGATTTTTATTTTTAGCATATTTGTCGGTTACTGTTTTAAAAGTAATCGACAAGATTTTTATTTTCAACATATTCATCGGTTACTATTTCAAAAGTAATCGGCATGATTTATTTTCAGCACATTCGTCGGTTACTATTTCAAAAGTAATCGGCAAGATTTATTTTCAGCACATATTCGTCGGTTACTATTTCAAAAGTAATGGGCAAGACTTTATTTTCAGCATATTCGTTGGTTACTATTTCAAAAATAATCGGTAAGATTTTTATTTTCAACATATTCGTCGGGTACTCTTTCAAAGGTAATCGGCATGATTTATTTTCAACACGTTCGTCGGTTACTATTTCAAAAGTAATCGGCAAGATTTTTATTTTCAGCATATTCGTCGGTGACTATTTCAAATGTAATCGGCAAGATTTTTATTTTCAGCATATTTGTCGGTTACTATTTCAAAAGTAATCGGCAAGATTTTTTATTTTCAGCTTATTTGTCGGTTACTATTTTAAAAGTAATCGACAAGATTTTTATTTTCAACATATTCATCGGTTCCTATTTCAAAAGTAATCGGCAAGATTTTTATTTTTAGCATCTTTGTCGGTTACTATTTTAAAAGTAATCGACAAGATTTTTATTTTCAAAATATTCGTCGGTTACTATTTCAAAAGTAATCGGCAAGACTTTATTTTCAGCACATTCGTCGGTTACTAATTCAAAAGTAATCGGCAAGATTTTTATTTTCAGCATATTCGTCGGTTAGTATTTCAAAAGTAATCGACAAGATTTTTATTTTCAACATATTCGTCGGTTCCTATTTCAAAAGTAATCGGCAAGATTTTTATTTTTAGCATATTTGTCGGTTACTATTTTAAAAGTGATCGACAAGATTTTTATTTTCAACATATTCGTCGGTTACTATTTCAAAAGTAATCGGCAAGACTTTATTTTCAGCATATTTGTCGGTTAGTATTTTAAAAGTAATCGACAAGACTTTATTTTCAGCACATTCGTCGGTTACTATTTCAAAACTAATCGGCAAGATTTTTATTTTCAACATATTCGTCGGTTACTATTTCAAAAGTAATCGGCATGACTTTATTTTCAGCACATTCATTGGTTACTTTTTCAAAAGTAATCGGTAAGATTTTTATTTCCAACATATTCGTCGCTTACTATTTCAAAAGTAATCAGCATGATTTATTTTCAGCACATTCGTCGGTTACTATTTCAAAAGTAATCGGCAAGATTTTTATTTTCAGCATATTCGTCGGTGACTATTTCAAAAGTAATCGGCAAGATTTTTATTTTTAGCATATTTGTCGGTTACTATTTTAAAAGTAATCGACAAGATTTTTATTTTCAACATATTCGTCGGTTACTATTTCAAAAGTAATCGGCAAGACTTTATTTTCAGCATATTTGTCGGTTAGTATTTTAAAAGTAATCGACAAGACTTTATTTTCAGCACATTAGTCGGTTACTATTTCAAAACTAATCGGCAAGATTTTTATTTTCAACATATTCGTCGGTTACTATTTCAAAAGTAATCGGCATGACTTTATTTTCAGCACATTCATTGGTTACTTTTTTAAAAGTAATCGGTAAGATTTTTATTTCCAACATATTCGTCGCTTACTATTTCAAAAGTAATTAGCATGATTTATTTTCAGCACATTCGTCGGTTACTATTTCAAAAGTAATCGGCAAGATTTTTATTTTCAGCATATTCGTCGGTGACTATTTCAAATGTAATCGGCAAGATTTTTATTTTCAGCATATTTGTCGGTTACTATTTTAAAAGTAATCGACAAGATTTTTATTTTCAACATATTCGTCGGTTACTATTTCAAAAGTAATCGACAAGACTTTATTTTCAGCATATTCGTTGGTTACTATTTCAAAGGTAATGGGTAAGATTTTTATTTTCAACATATTCGTCGCTTATTATTTCAAAAGTAATCGGCATGATTTATTTTCAGCACATTCGTCGGTTACTATTTCAAAAGTAATCGGCAAGATTTTTATTTTCAGCATATTCGTCGGTGACTATTTCAAAAGTAATCGACATGATTTATTTTCAGCATATTCGTCGGTTACTATTTCAAAGGTAATTGGCATGATTTATTTTCAACATATTCGTCGGTTACTATTTCAAAAGTAATCGGCAAGATTTTTATTTTCAGCATATTTGTGGGTTACTATTTTAAAAGTAATCGACAAGATTTTTATTTTCAACATATTCGTCGGTTACTATTTCAAAAGTAATCGGCAAGACTTTATTTTCAGTACATTCGTTGGTTACTATTTTAAAAGTAATCGGTAAGATTTTTATTTTCAACATATTCGTCGCTTACTATTTCGAAAGTAATCGGCATGATTTATTTTCAGCACATTCGTCGGTTACTATTTCAAAAGTAATCAGCATGATTTATTATCAGCACATTCGTCGGTTACTATTTTAAAAGTAATCGGCAAGATTTTAATTTTCAGCATATTCGTCGGTGACTATTTCAAAAGTAATCGGCAAGATTTTTATTTTTAGCATATTTGTCGGTTACTGTTTTAAAAGTAATCGACAAGATTTTTATTTTCAACATATTCATCGGTTACTATTTCAAAAGTAATCGGCATGATTTATTTTCAGCACATTCGTCGGTTACTATTTCAAAAGTAATCGGCAAAATTTATTTTCAGCACATATTCGTCGGTTACTATTTCAAAAGTAATGGGCAAGACTTTATTTTCAGCATATTCGTTGGTTACTATTTCAAAAGTAATCGGTAAGATTTTTATTTTCAACATATTCGTCGGTTACTCTTTCAAAGGTAATCGGCATGATTTATTTTCAACACGTTCGTCGGTTACTATTTCAAAAGTAATCGGCATGATCTATTTTCTGCACATTCGTCGGTTACTATTTCAAAAGTAATCGGCAAGATTTTTTATTTTCAGCTTATTTGTCGGTTACTATTTTCAAAGTAATCGACAAGATTTTTATTTTCAACATATTCGTCGGTTACTATTTCAAAAGTAATCGGCATGATTTATTTTCAGCACATTCGTCGGTTACTATTTCAAAAGTAATCGGCAAGATTTTTATTTTCAGCATATTCGTCGGTGACTATTTCAAAAGTAATCGACATGATTTATTTTCAACATATTCGTCGGTTACTATTTCAAAAGTAATCGACAAGACTTTATTTTCAGCATATTCGTTGGTTACTATTTCAAAGGTAATGGGTAAGATTTTTATTTTCAACATATTCGTCGCTTATTATTTCAAAAGTAATCGGCATGATTTATTTTCAGCACATTCGTAGGTTACTATTTCAAAAGTAATCGGCAAGATTTTTATTTTCAGCATATTCGTCGGTGACTATTTCAAAAGTAATCGACATGATTTATTTTCAGCATATTCGTCGGTTACTATTTCAAAGGTAATTGGCATGATTTATTTTCAACACATTCGTCGGTTACTATTTCAAAAGTAATCGGCAAGATTTTTATTTTCAGCATATTTGTGGGTTACTATTTTAAAAGTAATCGACAAGATTTTTATTTTCAACATATTCGTCGGTTACTATTTCAAAAGTAATCGGCAAGACTTTATTTTCAGTACATTCGTTGGTTACTATTTTAAAAGTAATCGGTAAGATTTTTATTTTCAACATATTCGTCGCTTACTATTTCGAAAGTAATCGGCATGATTTATTTTCAGCACATTCGTCGGTTACTATTTCAAAAGTAATCAGCATGATTTATTATCAGCACATTCGTCGGTTACTATTTTAAAAGTAATCGACAAGATTTTAATTTTCAGCATATTCGTCGGTGACTATTTCAAAAGTAATCGGCAAGATTTTTATTTTTAGCATATTTGTCGGTTACTGTTTTAAAAGTAATCGACAAGATTTTTATTTTCAACATATTCATCGGTTACTATTTCAAAAGTAATCGGCATGATTTATTTTCAGCACATTCGTCGGTTACTATTTCAAAAGTAATCGGCAAAATTTATTTTCAGCACATATTCGTCGGTTACTATTTCAAAAGTAATGGGCAAGACTTTATTTTCAGCATATTCGTTGGTTACTATTTCAAAAGTAATCGGTAAGATTTTTATTTTCAACATATTCGTCGGTTACTCTTTCAAAGGTAATCGGCATGATTTATTTTCAACACGTTCGTCGGTTACTATTTCAAAAGTAATCGGCATGATCTATTTTCTGCACATTCGTCGGTTACTATTTCAAAAGTAATCGGCAAGATTTTTTATTTTCAGCTTATTTGTCGGTTACTATTTTCAAAGTAATCGACAAGATTTTTATTTTCAACATATTCGTCGGTTACTATTTCAAAAGTAATCGGCATGATTTATTTTCAGCACATTCGTCGGTTACTATTTCAAAAGTAATCGGCAAGATTTTTATTTTCAGCATATTCGTCGGTGACTATTTCAAAAGTAATCGACATGATTTATTTTCAGCATATTCGTCGGTTACTATTTCAAAGGTAATTGGCATGATTTATTTTCAACACATTCGTCGGTTACTATTTCAAAAGTAATCGGCAAGATTTTTATTTTCAGCATATTTGTGGGTTACTATTTTAAAAGTAATCGACAAGATTTTTATTTTCAACATATTCGTCGGTTACTATTTCAAAAGTAATCGGCAAGACTTTATTTTCAGTACATTCGTTGGTTACTATTTTAAAAGTAATCGGTAAGATTTTTATTTTCAACATATTCGTCGCTTACTATTTCGAAAGTAATCGGCATGATTTATTTTCAGCACATTCGTCGGTTACTATTTCAAAAGTAATCAGCATGATTTATTATCAGCACATTCGTCGGTTACTATTTTAAAAGTAATCGACAAGATTTTAATTTTCAGCATATTCGTCGGTGACTATTTCAAAAGTAATCGGCAAGATTTTTATTTTTAGCATATTTGTCGGTTACTGTTTTAAAAGTAATCGACAAGATTTTTATTTTCAACATATTCATCGGTTACTATTTCAAAAGTAATCGGCATGATTTATTTTCAGCACATTCGTCGGTTACTATTTCAAAAGTAATCGGCAAAATTTATTTTCAGCACATATTCGTCGGTTACTATTTCAAAAGTAATGGGCAAGACTTTATTTTCAGCATATTCGTTGGTTACTATTTCAAAAGTAATCGGTAAGATTTTTATTTTCAACATATTCGTCGGTTACTCTTTCAAAGGTAATCGGCATGATTTATTTTCAACACGTTCGTCGGTTACTATTTCAAAAGTAATCGGCATGATCTATTTTCTGCACATTCGTCGGTTACTATTTCAAAAGTAATCGGCAAGATTTTTTATTTTCAGCTTATTTGTCGGTTACTATTTTCAAAGTAATCGACAAGATTTTTATTTTCAACATATTCGTCGGTTACTATTTCAAAAGTAATCGGCATGATTTATTTTCAGCACATTCGTCGGTTACTATTTCAAAAGTAATCGGCAAGATTTTTATTTTCAGCATATTCGTCGGTGACTATTTCAAAAGTAATCGACATGATTTATTTTCAGCATATTCGTCGGTTACTATTTCAAAGGTAATTGGCATGATTTATTTTCAACACATTCGTCGGTTACTATTTCAAAAGTAATCGGCAAGATTTTTATTTTCAGCATATTTGTGGGTTACTATTTTAAAAGTAATCGACAAGATTTTTATTTTCAACATATTCGTCGATTACTATTTCAAAAGTAATCGGCATGATTTATTTTCAGCACATTCGTCGGTTACTATTTCAAAAGTAATCGGCAAGATTTATTTTCAGCACATATTCGTCGGTTACTATTTCAAAAGTAATGGGCAAGACATTATTTTCAGCATATTCGTTGGTTACTATTTCAAAAAAATAATCGGTAAGATTTTTATTTTCAACATATTCGTCGGGTACTCTTTCAAAGGTAATCGGCATGATTTATTTTCAACACGTTCGTCGGTTACTATTTCAAAAGTAATCGGCATGATCTATTTTCTGCACATTCGTCGGTTACTATTTCAAAAGTAATCAGCAAGATTTTTTATTTTCAGCTTATTTGTCGGTTACTATTTTAAAAGTAATCGACTAGATTTTTATTTTCAACATATTCATCGGTTCCTATTTCAAAAGTAATCGGCAAGATTTTTATTTTTAGCATATTTGTCGGTTACTATTTTAAAAGTAATCGACAAGATTTTTATTTTCAACATATTCGTCGGTTACTATTTCAAAAGTAATCGGCAAGACTTTATTTTCAGCACATTCGTCGGTTACTATTTCAAAAGTAATCGGCAAGATTTTTATTTTCAGCATATTCGTCGGTTAGTATTTCAAAAGTAATCGACAAGATTTTTATTTTCAACATATTCGTCGGTTCCTATTTCAAAAGTAATCGGCAAGATTTTTATTTTTAGCATATTTGTCGGTTACTATTTTAAAAGTGATCGACAAGATTTTTATTTTCAACATATTCGTCGGTTACTATTTCAAAAGTAATCGGCAAGACTTTATTTTCAGCATATTTGTCGGTTAGTATTTTAAAAGTAATCGACAAGACTTTATTTTCAGCACATTCGTCGGTTACTATTTCAAAACTAATCGGCAAGATTTTTATTTTCAACATATTCGTCGGTTACTATTTCAAAAGTAATCGGCATGACTTTATTTTCAGCACATTCATTGGTTACTTTTTCAAAAGTAATCGGTAAGATTTTTATTTCCAACATATTCGTCGCTTACTATTTCAAAAGTAATCAGCATGATTTATTTTCAGCACATTCGTCGGTTACTATTTCAAAAGTAATCGGCAAGATTTTTATTTTCAGCATATTCGTCGGTGACTATTTCAAAAGTAATCGGCAAGATTTTTATTTTTAGCATATTTGTCGGTTACTATTTTAAAAGTAATCGACAAGATTTTTATTTTCAACATATTCGTCGGTTACTATTTCAAAAGTAATCGGCAAGACTTTATTTTCAGCATATTTGTCGGTTAGTATTTTAAAAGTAATCGACAAGACTTTATTTTCAGCACATTCGTCGGTTACTATTTCAAAACTAATCGGCAAGATTTTTATTTTCAACATATTCGTCGGTTACTATTTCAAAAGTAATCGGCATGACTTTATTTTCAGCACATTCATTGGTTACTTTTTAAAAAGTAATCGGTAAGATTTTTATTTCCAACATATTCGTCGCTTACTATTTCAAAAGTAATCAGCATGATTTATTTTCAGCACATTCGTCGGTTACTATTTCAAAAGTAATCGGCAAGATTTTTATTTTCAGCATATTCGTCGGTGACTATTTCAAATGTAATCGGCAAGATTTTTATTTTCAGCATATTTGTCGGTTACTATTTTAAAAGTAATCGACAAGATTTTTATTTTCAACATATTCGTCGGTTACTATTTCAAAAGTAATCGACAAGACTTTATTTTCAGCATATTCGTTGGTTACTATTTCAAAGGTAATGGGTAAGATTTTTATTTTCAACATATTCGTCGCTTATTATTTCAAAAGTAATCGGCATGATTTATTTTCAGCACATTCGTCGGTTACTATTTCAAAAGTAATCGGCAAGATTTTTATTTTCAGCATATTCGTCGGTGACTATTTCAAAAGTAATCGACATGATTTATTTTCAGCATATTCGTCGGTTACTATTTCAAAGGTAATTGGCATGATTTATTTTCAACACATTCGTCGGTTACTATTTCAAAAGTAATCGGCAAGATTTTTATTTTCAGCATATTTGTGGGTTACTATTTTAAAAGTAATCGACAAGATTTTTATTTTCAACATATTCGTCGGTTACTATTTCAAAAGTAATCGGCAAGACTTTATTTTCAGTACATTCGTTGGTTACTATTTTAAAAGTAATCGGTAAGATTTTTATTTTCAACATATTCGTCGCTTACTATTTCGAAAGTAATCGGCATGATTTATTTTCAGCACATTCGTCGGTTACTATTTCAAAAGTAATCAGCATGATTTATTATCAGCACATTCGTCGGTTACTATTTCAAAAGTAATCGGCAAGATTTTAATTTTCAGCATATTCGTCAGTGACAATTTCAAAAGTAATCGGCAAGATTTTTATTTTTAGCATATTTGTCGGTTACTGTTTTAAAAGTAATCGACAAGATTTTTATTTTCAACATATTCATCGGTTACTATTTCAAAAGTAATCGGCATGATTTATTTTCAGCACATTCGTCGGTTACTATTTCAAAAGTAATCGGCAAAATTTATTTTCAGCACATATTCGTCGGTTACTATTTCAAAAGTAATGGGCAAGACTTTATTTTCAGCATATTCGTTGGTTACTATTTCAAAAGTAATCGGTAAGATTTTTATTTTCAACATATTCGTCGGTTACTCTTTCAAAGGTAATCGGCATGATTTATTTTCAACACGTTCGTCGGTTACTATTTCAAAAGTAATCGGCACGATCTATTTTCTGCACATTCGTCGGTTACTATTTCAAAAGTAATCGGCAAGATTTTTTATTTTCAGCTTATTTGTCGGTTACTATTTTCAAAGTAATCGACAAGATTTTTATTTTCAACATATTCGTCACTTATTATTTCAAAAGTAATCGGCATGATTTATTTTCAGCACATTCGTCGGTTACTATTTCAAAAGTAATCGGCAAGATTTTTATTTTCAGCATATTCGTCGGTGACTATTTCAAAAGTAATCGACATGATTTATTTTCAGCATATTCGTCGGTTACTATTTCAAAGGTAATTGGCATGATTTATTTTCAACACATTCGTCGGTTACTATTTCAAAAGTAATCGGCAAGATTTTTATTTTCAGCATATTTGTGGGTTACTATTTTAAAAGTAATCGACAAGATTTTTATTTTCAACATATTCGTCGATTACTATTTCAAAAGTAATCGGCATGATTTATTTTCAGCACATTCGTCGGTTACTATTTCAAAAGTAATCGGCAAGATTTATTTTCAGCACATATTCGTCGGTTACTATTTCAAAAGTAATGGGCAAGACATTATTTTCAGCATATTCGTTGGTTACTATTTCAAAAATAATCGGTAAGATTTTTATTTTCAACATATTCGTCGGGTACTCTTTCAAAGGTAATCGGCATGATTTATTTTCAACACGTTCGTCGGTTACTATTTCAAAAGTAATCGGCATGATCTATTTTCTGCACATTCGTCGGTTACTATTTCAAAAGTAATCGGCAAGATTTTTATTTTTAGCATATTTGTCGGTTACTATTTCAAAAGTAATCGACAAGATTTTTATTTTCAACATATTCGTCGGTTACTATTTCAAAAGTAATCGGCAAGACTTTATTTTCAGCACATTCGTCGGTTACTATTTCAAAAGTAATCGGGCAAGATTTTTATTTTCAGCATATTCGTCGGTGACTATTTCAAATGTAATCGACAAGATTTTTATTTTCAGCATATTTGTCGGTTACTATTTTAAAAGTAATCGACAAGATTTTTATTTTCACATTATTCGTCGGTTACTATTTCAAAAGTCATCGACAAGACTTTATTTTCAGCATATTCGTCGGTGACTATTTCAAAAGTAATCGGCAAGATTTTTATTTTTAGCATATTTGTCGGTTACTGTTTTAAAAGTAATCGACAAGATTTTTATTTTCAACATATTCCTCGGTTACTATTTCAAAAGTAATCGGCATGATTTATTTTCAGCACATTCGTCGGTTACTATTTCAAAAGTAATCGGCAAGATTTATTTTCAGCACATATTCGTCGGTTACTATTTCAAAAGTAATGGGCAAGACTTTATTTTCAGCATATTCGTTGGTTACTATTTCAAAAGTAATCGGTAAGATTTTTATTTTCAACATATTCGTCGGTTACTCTTTCAAAGGTAATCGGCATGATTTATTTTCAACACGTTCGTCGGTTACTATTTCAAAAGTAATCGGCATGATCTATTTTCTGCACATTCGTCGGTTACTATTTCAAAAGTAATCGGCAAGATTTTTTATTTTCAGCTTATTTGTCGGTTACTATTTTAAAAGTAATCGACAAGATTTTTATTTTCAACATATTCATCGGTTCCTATTTCAAAAGTAATCGGCAAGATTTTTATTTTTAGCATATTTGTCGGTTACTATTTTAAAAGTAATCGACAAGATTTTTATTTTCAACATATTCGTCGGTTACTATTTCAAAAGTAATCGGCAAGACTTTATTTTCAGCACATTCGTCGGTTACTATTTCAAAAGTAATCGGCAAGATTTTTATTTTCAGCATATTCGTCGGTTAGTATTTCAAAAGTAATCGACAAGATTTTTATTTTCAACATATTCGTCGGTTCCTATTTCAAAAGTAATCGGCAAGATTTTTATTTTTAGCATATTTGTCGGTTACTATTTTAAAAGTGATCGACAAGATTTTTATTTTCAACATATTCGTCGGTTACTATTTCAAAAGTAATCGGCAAGACTTTATTTTCAGCATATTTGTCGGTTAGTATTTTAAAAGTAATCGACAAGACTTTATTTTCAGCACATTCGTCGGTTACTATTTCAAAACTAATCGGCAAGATTTTTATTTTCAACATATTCGTCGGTTACTATTTCAAAAGTAATCGGCATGACTTTATTTTCAGCACATTCATTGGTTACTTTTTCAAAAGTAATCGGTAAGATTTTTATTTCCAACATATTCGTCGCTTACTATTTCAAAAGTAATCAGCATGATTTATTTTCAGCACATTCGTCGGTTACTATTTCAAAAGTAATCGGCAATATTTTTATTTTCAGCATATTCGTCGGTGACTATTTCAAAAGTAATCGGCAAGATTTTTATTTTTAGCATATTTGTCGGTTACTATTTTAAAAGTAATCGACAAGATTTTTCTTTTCAACATATTCGTCGGTTACTATTTCAAAAGTAATCGGCAAGACTTTATTTTCAGCATATTTGTCGGTTAGTATTTTAAAAGTAATCGACAAGACTTTATTTTCAGCACATTCGTCGGTTACTATTTCAAAACTAATCGGCAAGATTTTTATTTTCAACATATTCGTCGGTTACTATTTCAAAAGTAATCGGCATGACTTTATTTTCAGCACATTCATTGGTTACTTTTTTAAAAGTAATCGGTAAGATTTTTATTTGCAACATATTCGTCGCTTTCTATTTCAAAAGTAATCAGCATGATTTATTTTCAGCACATTCGTCGGTTACTATTTCAAAAGTAATCGGCAAGATTTTTATTTTCAGCATATTCGTCGGTGACTATTTCAAATGTAATCGGCAAGATTTTTATTTTCAGCATATTTGTCGGTTACTATTTTAAAAGTAATCGACAAGATTTTTATTTTCAACATATTCGTCGGTTACTATTTCAAAAGTAATCGACAAGACTTTATTTTCAGCATATTCGTTGGTTACTATTTCAAAAGTAATGGGTAAGATTTTTATTTTCAACATATTCGTCGCTTATTATTTCAAAAGTAATCGGCATGATTTATTTTCAGCACATTCGTCGGTTACTATTTCAAAAGTAATCGGCAAGATTTTTATTTTCAGCATATTCGTCAGTGACTATTTCAAAAGTAATCGACATGATTTATTTTCAGCATATTCGTCGGTTACTATTTCAAAGGTAATTGGCATGATTTATTTTCAACACATTCGTCGGTTACTATTTCAAAAGTAATCGGCAAGATTTTTATTTTCAGCATATTTGTGGGTTACTATTTTAAAAGTAATCGACAAGATTTTTATTTTCAACATATTCGTCGGTTACTATTTCAAAAGTAATCGGCAAGACTTTATTTTCAGTACATTCGTTGGTTACTATTTTAAAAGTAATCGGTAAGATTTTTATTTTCAACATATTCGTCGCTTACTATTTCGAAAGTAATCGGCATGATTTATTTTCAGCACATTCGTCGGTTACTATTTCAAAAGTAATCAGCAAGATTTTTATTTTCACAATATTCGTCGGTGACTATTTCAAAAGTAATCGGCATGATTTATTTTCAAGACATTCGTCGGTTACTATTTTAAAAGTAATCGGCAAGATTTTTATTTTCAGCATATTCGTCGGTTACTATTTCAAAAGTAATCGGCAAGATTTTTATTTTCAGCATATTTGTCGGTTACTATATTAAAAGTAATCGACAGGATTTTTACTGGTTCGGTTTGTTTTTAAACCCTTTTAATTAGAGCCATTGGATTGATCTAGAGGCCCCCGGTGCCCTACTCTTGATCAGATCCAGGCCACTTGATTTTAATCAGGTGGCTCTGATTGAATCCCTAAGCCCAACACGCCCCTGTTCACCTTAAAGCCTAGTTTCCTGCTTTTATTACTGCACCACCCTGATTACTGTCTGCACCCCCAAATTTGCATCAAACTGTTTTATTTCTTTTATCCATGCATTTTAATCTTTCTCGCATTCCTTTGCATTTCTTTTATTTCCTCTGCACTTCACCTTTATGTTTATTAAAATAGGTTGCATATTCATCATTTGTTAAATTAGGTTTCATATTTATCATTCATTTATTTAACATATTTGTTTTATGCAATTTATCATGCATTTTTTAGTATTGGGTTATTCTAATGCGTATGTACATATTCATTTTTTTTATTTGCACATAATTTAGAATGTAAAAAAAAATAGGCTTTAATGTAATTTATTTTTTATTGCAAATCTTAGAATGTATAATATGCTTTTATGTAATAGCTTTAGGTGCATGTGTGCGTACGTGTGTGTATGCCTCTTATTTTCTTCGTAGTTTAGGTTAAAGGTTCTCATGGTGGTCCAATGCCACCATGAGTTACCTACGCTTTACCTTTTTGCTCCGTTAGTTTAATTTCAGTTTAGTCAATATTCAAAAACAACAAAAACATGCAAATAACAAAAATCGAAAAACATTTTTTATAACAAACCTTGGTCCAAAAATCAAGTGACTCCTTTTATTTTATTTCTTAATCAAATTTCAATCAATTTAACTTTACTTTGAGTCTTCTTTTTTTCAATATTAAAAAACACAAATCAATTCTTATTTGCCACTTGGCTTTTACATTTTAAACCTTTTTTTCAAAACTAATAAAAAACACAAAACCAAACAAACGGTAATTTTTACCCCGAACTACGAGGTTCTGATCCCTCACGGGTACGTAGGCAAATGACCTAGTCCTTCCGAATCAAGAAAAAATGTAGATAATAGGCCTCTTTCAATCACTACTCTTCTTTCTTCTAAAAAATAAGTAAATTATAGCACAAAAAGCAAATAAAGCTGAAAGGTTCTCGTAGAGTACTACGAACATAAGGGGTGCTAACACCTTCCCCTTATGTAACCAACCCCCGGACCCCATCTTTAAATAAATTTTTTCAAAAGTCGTGAAATAAGTTAGTGAGTCAAAAGCTAATCAAATAGCCTTGATCTCTGAAAAATGACGCGACACCTGTGGTTGAAATGGCGACTTCTCCATGTGGTTTGATAGATGGCGACTTCTACCTATGTTTTGATTGATGGCGACTTCTGCCAGTTGGTTGATTGATGGGTTTTATCCCGAGAAATGGCGGTTTCTGTCGGTGGTCTGATTGATGGCGACTTCTGCCTAAATATGGGTTGTTACCCGTTAGTGGTTTAATTAATGGGTTGTTACCTCTTCAGTGACTTGATTAAGTAGTTTTTACCTCTTCGGTGGTATATTTTTGGGCTTTCCCCTACCAGTGGTATGGTTATTAAGTTTTTACCCCATCAAGTGGTTTGGTTAATGGCCTTTTACCCCTTCAGTGGCATGATTATGGGTTTTTTTCCACCTTCAGTGGTTTGATTAACGGGATTTACGCCGACAGTGATTTGATTCATCTCCAGTGATATTATCCCCAATGAAAATTGCCGAGTGTTCGTACTGCGATGTCGATCCACCTCCCATCTTACTTATCTAGTCTGGTTTCATCAAGTTATATATAGTCATATGGTCATACAAGTTTCATACATATATGTTGGAACAAAGGGTGTTTCACAAATATACCACTTAAGTTTTGATGATAACAAGGTATTAAAAATTATCAATTGGATATGCTAAAAGTTTATTCAAGTGTACAGGACCATTAACAAAGAGTTATTTACAAGAGGTTCTGACTGAATGAATTAAAAAGCAAAGGAATTTCATATTGAAGCTTGAAGAGCATCTGATTGAAAGCGCTCCTGGAAAGTCAGAAGCATAGTGCGTCTGAAGAAAGCGCTCCTAAAGATGACATCATCAGAAGCCAGTTCTCCAGAAGCAAGTTCATCATAAGCCAATTTCTCCAGAGGCGGAAGAGCGTTGACAAAGTACAGTGTACGAAATGTACAACCACTAAGTCTGCGCATGTCTCTGCAACCACCATCTCTGCATCGTGTCTCCTATACAAGACAAGAATAACAGCAACAATCGCAGACATTGTTCCTTTTGTTATTGGAATGGATTTGAAATTGTTTTCATAAGGACAATCTTCAAATCAGGCAAAAGATCAATGGTGATAAATCAAAGCTTCGGTCAAGACAGATTGATGAGCTGGCTAGTTCCCAACGTCTCTCAAATCCTCTATAAATAGAGATGAAGACTTGAAGAACTTATATATATATATATATATATATATATATATATATGTGTGTGTGTGTGTGTGTGTGTGTGTGTGTGTGTGTGTGTGTGTGTGTGTGTGTGTGTGTGTGTATATATATACACACACACATACGCGAACAAGGCTATTTTTCATATTCAAAGTCACAAACATTGCTCATCAACAACTTAGATAATTCTTACAAAAGTTTTTATTTTAGAATTTCTAAGTGTCTAAGAAAAACAGAGTCTGTTCTGTTCGTTTTGTTTTGTGAATACCTCTGATTGTATATCAAGTATTCAAAACTCTTTTCAATTCTCTGTAATTGTTTAGAAGTCTCTTGGAGTTGTCCTTGAGCATTGAAGTCTCTTTCTTGTGTGATTGAGCAAAGGAAGTCTCTTACTTGTGTGTTTGAGCAACTTGTAATTTGATATTACATTTTAGTGGAACTCTCCTTGGAAGTGCAAGGGGGACAGGACTACTTCCGGATTATGGAAGGAACCTGTATAAATTGCTTGTGTTCTTCTTCTGTTTCCTGCTTTCTTACTCTCTATCCGCTGCACTAAAACTCTGAACTCTATTAGACTCTGAACTTTTCAGACTCTGATCCTGAGAACAGTTGCTTATTTTCGTGAGAAAGAAACGTTTTTGAAAACACAATTCAACCCCCCCTCCCTTCTTGTGTTTTTCCCACCTTCAATATATTCATACATTCATGCATATAAACATTCATGCACATACAACATGCACAATATCATTTATTCATTTTTGCATTGACCACCTTGTGTCAACCTTTTGTATCTCCACAAAGGTGTCATCCCCTGCTTTGTCAGAAAACGAGATGTCACTTAATCGTTATCCTTAGAAGTGTTTCATTCCTCGGTCTGTCGGGTTACGGAATATCAAGTGGATCATTCCCCGGTTATCGGAAGACGGAATATCAAGATTATCATTCCCCGCTTGGTCGGAAGACGGAATGTCAAGATTATCATTCCCCGGTTTGTCGGATTACGGAATATCAAGTGGATTATTCCCCGGTTTGTTTACGGAATATCATGTGTATCGTTCCCCGCTTGGTCGGAAGACGGAATGTCAAGATTATCATTCCCCGGTTTGTCGGATTACAGAATATCAGGTGTATCTTTCCCCGGTTTATCGAAATACGGAATGTCAATAGTGTCATCTCCTGGTATGTCGGATGACGAGATGTCACTCAGTTTTCCTCTCTCAAGTGTCATTCCCAGTGTTTCTGATCTAGCGATGTCACTAATCAAGTTTATTTCAAGTGGCAGGTCCCACCAAACAATCTTTTTAGCAATACTTTTCAATGTCCCCAATGTCTTTTAAATTTTATCTCGTGTGTCCTTTGTTAAACCTACCTTTGTACCGGTAGCGGACAATCGCATCTCATTTGTCTTTATTAACCTTACCCTTGTACAGGTAATAGGCGGTCTTTCCTCCCCAGTTCTACCCATCAGTTTGTTCCCTAGTGAACCTGTTTTATCCCCCAATCAGTTTATCTCTGCCGTCTTTGCATTCATGCTTGCATCGTAGAAATTCATATCATTATATTCATAAGCATTGCATTATCAGCATTTCAACTGGTCAAAATTGGTGTATTTGATATTTAAGTCTCTTCGACCCGATGATTTAGAAAAAAGATCTTTTTAAATCCTCGTGACAGAGAAACTTAAATAGGGGCATCTGTCATACCCCAAATTTTGACTAAGGTCCGATTTTTGCTCATTTTTATTTGCATATTTTATCCGCATTTTATCTCTCATTTTGTTCACCTTTTTAAAACTCATCTTATTCGCATTTCAATTCTCATTTGTACGCTTGTTGCGTTGGTATTTTAATTTCCAATTTTCTTTGCATTTTAATTGTTTTTTAACGCTTGTTGCGTTGGTATTTCAATTTTCAATTTTATTTGCATTTTAATCATTTTTTTTAACGCTCGTCGCGTTGGTACTTTTATTCTCTTTTTTTAGTTGTATTTTTAGTCGTATTTTAACGTTCGTCGCGTTGGCATTTTAATTCTCGAATTTTATTGGCATTTTAAAATTTCTTTGCACTTGCATTTTATTTCTAGTTTTATTCGCGTTCGAGGTTATTCGTTCGTATTTAAAGAAGCCGAGTATTTTAAAATACCTCATTTTGATTTTCGAAAGGGACAGTTTTAATTACATTTTGTTATCTACTATTATTTCTTATTTTTTTATTATTCCTTATTGTTTTTTATTATTTTTATTGATTTTCTTATTTGATTTTCGTTTTTTATATATTATTATTTGTTTTATTTTTATTTTAAGTCCATGTCTTTTTGGATGAGTTTTTGGTCCAATTTCAGTCTGATCTAAGCAAGGGTATTTTGGTCCTGCCCAAAAGGGACACTTCATCAAAAAGCCTTCAGAGGAAACCCTAAAAAGTAGCACTATAAATAGTAGTAACATTTATTGCACTATGGACCAACCAATCAATGTACAATCACTGACACAACCACACCAAATAGATCACAAACCCTAATTTCTATTTTTTTCACTCCTTCGAGGATCAAACACAAAAATAAATCAAAAAGCTCAAGAACACTATGAACAAGTAACCTCACATAACCTCACCACAATCCAAATTCGAATCATACCTCACAAATACAACAATCAACAAGTTCGAATCTCCAACAACACAACACCATACAATCCATTCATTTTCGATTTAGAATCCATTTTCGGATCCAAACCGAACGTGAAGAAAATGAAGTGAAAAGAAGAACAGCAACTCGGACCGATCATACTATCTCATTATCACCATCGAGCCGAGTTCAACCACCAACAACAACTCAAGATTCGAAACAGAAAGAGGAAAACGAAGATCAAACCGGCTCGTGAAACAGAAAATTAAACAAGATCCAGTCCGTAATCGAATCAAAAGGTAGGAGAAGGTAGTTCGTTGTGTTATACTTCTTTCAAAACCCTTTCTAAAAACCTAGATTTTTAGCTTTTGAGTCCGATTTTCAAAAATCTAAGGCTGGATATGAGAAGAGGAAGGAAAAGGATATGTGAAAGTGCAAAAAAAAATTAGATCGGAGGTTGTTTTTTCTCCGGCGCGGCGGCGCCGCCGCCTGTTGCCCAGCAGCCATCGCGCCGGCGTTCTTACAGCTTGTCGGAGAAGATGATGGTTCATCTTCTTGTTCTTGAACTTTTAGAGAGAGAGAGACCGGTTTTTGATTTAAGAGAGAGGAAGTTAGGCTGAAAGTGATTTTATTAACCAGACCAAACCCTTTTATACTAATTGTTTCCTGGAGAATCCTGTGCTTTGTTTTGTTTATGCTTACTGTGTGCCTTCCACTCAGGATTGTCTGATATTTGATCTGATGGTCCTGAGATTCCCTTTATTTTGATTTTGTACGTGCGTGCTTCGTTTTATCATTGTGTTCCTTTTTTTTTTAGCCTTTGATTTTGATCTGGTGGCTGTGATGATATCTTGCTGTGATTGAATATGGACCTCTTGATTCATCAGATGGTCCAGAGTCATCTAGCCTGAGCCCTTTGTTTTTTATTTTTTACTACTTTTCCACTATTTACACCACTGTTTTTATTATTAGCACCTTTTTTTTACTAAAT
The DNA here is from genome assembly GCA_958299785.1 of Medicago lupulina. NCBI lineage: Eukaryota > Viridiplantae > Streptophyta > Magnoliopsida > Fabales > Fabaceae > Medicago > Medicago lupulina. Next base: position 44,018,548 of record OY283144.1, read on the forward strand.
TCTTTTTTTTTACAAAAAAAAATTGTGACTTGTTTTAATTGTTATTTATTTTTCTTTTTATTATATTTGCATTGTTGCATATTTATTTTTCATCATCTCATGCATATTTTAATTCTTGTTATTTACTTTAATTGTCATTATCTTTTAGTGTGCATTTAGGATTTGATGTAATTTAATTTTCCGCATTTTATTTTTCTTGTCATTTACTTTTTGCTTGAGACATTAGCATGTATCTAGGTCCCATGTAAATATCCAATAATGAGAATATGCACCGAAACCACACTTTATTTTTACCGAGGACGAAAAATGAATTAGAGACAAACTAGGACTAAAAACTCGACTAATTTGAATGCTTTAAAATTGAACTACTAGTAATTTTAGGTTTGAGATTTTACTATGGGATCCAATATCCCCGGTTTTTATTTTTTACGCTTTCCGTTACGTTTTACGTATAATTTTTTTTACCGTTAGCTAAAAATCAAATAATCAAAACACCAAAAATATTTTCTTAAGAAACGTTGGTTTTTTAACCCAAGTGATCTTTTTCCTTTATTTTCTTAATCAAACTTTTAATCAATTTTAATATATATCTAGACTTACTTTCTTGTAAACAAAGTCAACCAACTTCACTTCATTTTATTCTTCTACACCCTTGAGGTCTCTCATCCCTTCTAAAAACTTTTTTCTAAAACCTTAAAATTAATCAAACTCACCAAATAATTTTTTGAGGTGAACTACATGATTTTGATCCCACTTGTGGGTATGTAGGCAAAAAGCTTATGTCTTTCCAAATCAATAAAAACAACAAAAAAAAAACATCCTTCTTCTGCCTCCATTCTTTCACTTAGACTTTTAGGCAATATTGTACAAATAAAGAAGCAAGTAATTAGCACAAGATAATTTAGGCAAGAGGCTCCTTCGGAGTACCGAAGTCGTTTAGGGTGCTTAACACCTTCCCTATTCGAAACCAACCCCCGGACCTTGATCTCATAAGGGTTTTTACGCACTTTTTCCCTTCCCATGAATAAAAGTTGAGAGTTCAAAGGTTGAAGGTTCAAAACCAATTAATGGATTGATACCCGAAAATCACGAGCACAAAAATTATTGGAACTCTCATTTAAGGAGAAAGATTTATTGTTTCATGAAGTCATTAAATGAGTCATTTTCACCAATTGACATAGTTGTTGTTAACCTAGCAGCTGCTTCCAAGAGAAGAGCTGGTAGAGGAGCTGCACCAAGGCAAGATCAGAACAACAAAATCAACAACAAAAAAGAGGTTCTTGAAGTTCAATTATCTATACTACATACAAGAAAAGAAGAAGAGCTACAACAAGGTTATAATAATACTAATGATTATGATACAACTAATTCATCATGCCCTAATATGAACGAACTAGTTGACACTTTGGGACCATATGAATGGTTAGATGATGAAATTATATAACTAAGTTACATGTTTGAAAGTGGAGTACTTGTTATTCCAGATCATGAGAATAATAATAATATTAATGTAACCAATGATGATAAAATTCTAGATCCTGATTTTGGTGTACTAGTGGGAAATAATGATGGTGGTAGTGGTGGTGTTTGGAGTTCATCAAATGGTGTTGAAAGTGGAGAGTGTAATTCTTCTGTGAATTTTGTTTATGAATATCAGTGGCCTGATATGCATTTAGAAGGTAGTTGTGTTCAATCCTACAATCAACAATGGTACCTTTGTGATCAACAAGGCCAAGATGTTAATTGCTTCTAGGATACTTCCAGTTACCAAGAAAATGACTTTTATCATTGATCCCTTGATTTCATTCAGGGGAAATTATGTTATATATCTTATAGTAATATATTTTTCTGGTGGTGAATTGAATAAAAGTTATCAGGTTTTTTATTGTGTGATCAATTAGTTATATAATGGAGTTCTTCCTCAACAAGAGATAAGTGTGTGGTGCACAAGTGTTATAGACTCTAGAGTCCAATTCATACTCATAAAAATACTATATAGATGAATTAGAGGAGACGTGTGTCTAGGCTAATGAAAATCAATAAATTTGGCATTAAATTGTCATGAAATTTATGTATAGTTCAATTGAGAATTATGAAACTTATATTCCAAAAGACATTTTGAATTTTGATTTCATTCAAAAGAGTGTACTGATTAATGCACAATGCACAAGTTTCTTTTTACTTTTTGTGAGCTATATACTTTGTATTTTCAATGTTTTGAATTATTATATTTTAGCTTTTTCAAAACATTGAAGATATAAACTTATCTTTAAGGTGTACTTCACAAATTTTGAAAATGAGTTTACGTAAGTTTTTTTTTTTTTAAGAGAGTTTACGTAAGTTAACAGGCCCCCATACACTAATACCACTAATTTTCTAATTGTTCATTAAGGCATATCTAACAAGTTTATGGTTTTTTTTTACAAAAAAATCTTATAGTTGTAATGTCTTAATCTACGTCCTGCAAAGAAAACCCCATATATTCTATACATTAACCACGCTAGGGGGTCCATGTTTTTGCCGTTTTGAGTGTTTGTGTCAGAGTTCATGCCCTGTAACTTACCATCAAAGATAAAACTTCACATTCTTGATGTTATTTATTAGTTATAAAATAAAATTATTAGCGTGTGCACGCTAATAATCCTTAAAAAAAATTATTAGCGTGCATATGAAAAGATATTAGTGTCCGTCTATTTTCTTTTCTCGCCTCGCATTTTCTTTCTCGCCATCCTTTTCTGTTTATTTTTTTTTGACAATTCTTCTTTTCTCTTTGAATAGGTAAAAAATAAAATAATAAACAAAATAGTTTAAAGAGTACTAGAATAATTGAAAGAAAAAATAGTTAGACGAAAAATTAATATCTTAAATAATTTGATTGGATAAAGATAAATAAATTGCCAATGAAAGATTTGGGCTTTAGTGTTGATTTTAGTGGACTCGGCCCAGTTCCTATCTGATCCAAAGGACACTCTTTCTTCCCCAGTAGACACTTATCTAAACAGTAGACACTCTTTCTTTTGCGTTTACATTCAAATTCTTCTCTCGTTTCTTTGATCATCAACAACCGAAACGATGCCGCTTCGACCTAATTCCAAGGACGATTCCAAGACCGATTCCAAGGCCGATGCTCGCCGTAACCGCTACAAGGTCGCATTCGACACCGAAGATGGTCGGAGGAGACGTGAGGACGATGTGGTTGAGATTCGCAAGAACAAGCGTGAAGAGAGTTTGCAGAAGAAGCGTCGTGAAGGCCTTCAAACTCAACAACAGCTCCCCGTTACCTTCGATTCAAAGGTACTTCACAGTCTATTTTATCTTTTCTTATTTTATACATTATCGTTTCTTTACAAATTAGGGTTCAATCGTTTACTTTACATGCTTTGATTTTTAACTTTGATCGTGTTATTTGTTAGTAACTGTTATATTCAACCGTTTTTGATATTTTTTTTTGGATTTTATTACTATTTATGGTTAGTTATATGAATGATTTGATTTTCTGATGATGCACATGGCGCTTCAGTTAATAGTCTATTGGAGTTAGTTTAGTTATTTTCGAGTTATTGAAACCCTATTTCCGTTGTTAATTGTTGTTGCAGTTCGAGAGTCTTCCTGCAATGGTTGTTGGTGTCTTGTTCAACGATGGTAGTGCGCAACTGGAAGCCACCACACTGTTTTGGAAACTGTTTTCAGTTGGTAATTGTGAATCATTCGTTTCTCTTTGCTATTTTTTTAATTAATTGCTTGTGGACTAGTGTTGTTTAACTTGTGATTGTTAATGCTGTTGTTTATAATTTTTGTTGTAGTAAATAACCCTCCGATTGAGGAGGTTATTCAATCTGGTGTTGTGCCACGTTTTGTTGAGTTTCTTGCTAGGGAAGACTCCCCTCAACTTCAGGTTCGATGTGTTTGAATTTGCTACTTTTGTGTTTGTTTTACAGATACGGATGATTACATTGTGTATGCAGAGTAGTTGAAATTTGTTTTCTGGTCATTAGTTATTTATGTTGACTGTTGTTTGTTTAGTTTGAGGCTGCATGGACACCGACAAACATAGCATCTGGAACTTCTGAGAACACTAAGGTGGTGATTGATCACGGAGCAGTTCCTCTATTTGTCGCGTTGCTTAGGTCACCTAGTGAGGATGTTCGAGAGCAGGTATCTTATATTAGAATGTGGTTGTGCATACATCTTCCTTTTCGGCTTACTAAATAACTAAATCCATGAAATTGTAGGCTGTGTGGGCTTTGGGAAATGTCGCTGGTGACTCCCCTAAGTGTCGTGATCTAGTGCTTAACCATGGTGCCCTTGTCTCACTGTTGGCCCAGTTCAACGAGCACACCAGAACTTCAATGCTGAGAAATAACACATGGACTTCATCAAACTTCTGTAGGGGAAAGCCACCGCCTGCATTTGAGCTGGTAATATGGTTGTTCTTTAAGATTCTAACTTTGTGAATTTATGATACTCACTTGTCTATTGGGGTTACAAGGTACTTGGCGGATCAGGGTTGCATAAAACCACTGTGTGATCTGCTTGATTGCCCCGATGCAAGAATTATCATGGTCTGTTTAGAGGGTCTAGAGAATATTCTGAATGTTGGAGAAGAAGAGAAGAGGCGGAGTAATACTGAAAATGACAGCTTGTATTTTCATATGATAGAAGATTCTGAGGGATTTGAGAAGATAGAAAACCTGCAGAGTCATGACAACCATGAAATATATGAGAGGGCCGTTAAAATTCTTGAAACATATTGTTTGAACGATGAAGATGAGATTCTACCTTCAGGTGATGGTGATCAATCTGGTTTCTACTTTGGAAGCCAAAATCTTCCATCTGGTGGATTCAATTTTTGATGAAGACCTTTTCTTGAGAAGGTACATGTTTTACTAGTATTTTGGGTAAAAAAATCATATGATCATAATTTTGGGTCATTTTTGTGTAAAATTATACATTATTAATCTCAAACTATTTGGTCTCAACATCTGTAGGGACTTGGTTGAACGAATAAGGGATTTATGCTGAGAGGCTGTCGGGGGGTCAACTCTGGAGAGTCAGTCATCGCACCTTGTGTCTGGATGCAGTCTGGTCTTGTATCCATTGCTGTTAATGAGGTGCTGGGGGAATCAGTTTAAGCTACCATGTCTACAAACGGAGTGGCTGGTGTATGGAACAGAAGCATGGCCTTGTCAGCTACACATGCAAATTTCCAAAGAAAAAGAAAATAGTGCTTTGTAAGTACATTCATGCTTCTCCTACTTTATTTTTTTCCTCGCAACACACAGAGATTTATAGATTGTATATAACTTTGGTTTGGTCTGCACTTAATTTGGTCAAAATGACAACAGGTTTTTTTATCCTTGTCTGGTTTTCTCAACCCACAATGACAACTGTAGTATTCACCTTTTTATTAGTTTTATATATTTTCGTGGATAAATTTGGATTTTGAAAAAAACCACATGCGAGGAGAAGAAATAAATCATTCAATGAATCTTACTTAACCTAAAAAAAATTAGTCTTATCAATTATGTGGTAGATTGGGGTCTGTTTGATTCCCGTTTTGAAAACAGTTTAAGTTTTTGAAAATTACAAAAGGATAAAACTTGTTTGATTACTCGTTTGTAATAGGCAATTTTAAAAACTGTTGCTGTTTTTCTCTTATTTAAAACTAAAAAAATGAAAACACCTAAAATGTGTTTTGCATTTTTGTTTTGATTTTCACTCTATAAAAGCATAAAAACTTATGACAATTTTCATTAATGGCGTTTTATAAAGATAGCAACAAACAATATAAAAAAATTAGGACGTTGAAGTCTTGTGCAGCTAGTGAGGAAACCAAAATATAGTATTAAACACCATATGCACTCATCTCATTACTATGTCTGATCACTCACACAGACAAGGTTTGGTGGATTAAGGTAGCGTTTAGCCCAGCTTATTTTGAACTTTTCTACTCCATAAAAGGAGAAGTTTGGCCAAACATATTTTTTGAGAAGTACTTAATAGAAAAAGTTGCTTATTTTTCTAGTGTAAAATACATGGATAAAGTACTTTTTGGTAAAGCTATTAAAACTTACTTTTAAAAAATCTCGGCAACTTTTTCTATTGTTTTCCCCTTCGAATCCCGTGAAGCACATTTTCATTTTATGTTTCATTTTAATTTTTCTGTGTGTTGTTTCATGTCGTTCAATTGATTCTTTTTATGGCATGTGCTCTTCAATGGCTATGTCTTTTTTTTTGAGGGAATGGCTATGTATTATTTTTTTGTTTGTTTTTACTATATTTTTCTTTGTTGATTGCTTTAATTTCTTTATGTTAAAAAATGGTTATCTCTTTTATTAACCATAATAATAAATTAGTTATAAAAAATATTGTTCACAATTTGACATCCTAATACTTTTTATTGACAAGTATAGTAGTACTTAAACAATATTTTGTTGATGATATCACTAAGGACCGTCTCAATCATTAGGCAAGTAAAACTCTTGTTTTAGGTCCTAAATATTTATTATTTTTTAACGTGTGTGTGTAATATATATATATATATATATATATATATAATATTTCAAATTTTTTGTTTCATTTCCCCCTCAAATATTTATTTATTTATCATAATTTATCATGAAACATAAGCTTTTTTTAAAATAAATTCATTTTATCTAAAAAAATATTATCAAACACTTTAACATAAAAGAGTATTTGAAATAAAAAACAACATTTACCAAACAACTTTAACTTTAATTTTAAAGCTCATATTTTTAACTGTAAGATTAAAGTAGCTTCTATGCCTCAAATAAGTCGGGACAAACACTACCTATAAATTTATATTAGTTCACCAAAAAAAAATATATTAATTTTTAATTACTCAGCTATATATACAAGTATTTTTTTATGTGTATTTTTTCGAATATTGTTCTTTTAGTTGAATATAAAAATATTGTTAATGTGTGTCATTTATTTATATATATTAATATATGAATATTAAATGATAAATTTTCATCCCCTAAATTTTTTTATTGTCTATTTTAAAATGCATGTCGCAGGAAACTCTTTCACCTCTGTTGTCAAAGCGGAAGTTGTGGTTTGTTTGATGGGTACCTTGGCGCAACCTCTGTTGTCACAGCGGAAAAGCGGCGCGGCGCAGCCACCCCAAAAATTGACGCGGTGCGGTATGCGGGCGCGTAGCGGGCGCTATTACATGACGCGGACACTAAAACTAAAAATTATATTATTAATAAAGGACTAATAAAATATGGGAAAAAAATATATTTAGCATTAGTATAAATGAAAATTTAAAGATTATTAATTGTTTTTAGTATTAAATACTATTATACTTAAATACTTTTAATGTTAAAATATCATATTGTTCAAAAACAAATATTAAAATACCTTAAATAATATACTTAAACAATATACTTAAATACCATAATGCTAAAAAAATACGAAAATACCTTAAACAATGTACTTAAGAAACATGTAAGGAGAGGGAGAAATGATTGAAGCCTTAATTTTGATTAAAGGAGATGAAGAAAAGTTATTTTTTTCTTAGCTTTTGATTAATGTGAGTTGAAATAACTTTGATATAGACTTTGAAATAATTAAAGAGATATGCACAATATATAGAAAATTGAAAATTGTTTGTTATTAGAGAAAGATAAAGCGCGCAAAAAAATAAGAATTTCTTGGAGAAAGAAAGAGAGTAGTAACTAACAATTGTTTGTTACATATTAAATTTATTGGAAAGGTAAGTGTGTGAAAAAAAAGGAAATTATTAGTGTATTAAAATGAGGGTATAATAGGAAAAAAAATATGCAAAAATACAGTTTGCTATTTTTGTGTTAAAATTCAAAAATGACACTTAAAAAGGAACGGATGGAGTAGGTGCCATTGAAATAAATAAACAAAGTTAGTTTGGTTTTTTATAACTTGAAAGTAACAATCATCTATATTTACACTTTTAATCAAAATCAAAATTTACTAAAAAAACACGTTCATAATTTTTATTTTCAAGGTACAATAAAAAAGCGGAAAGATGAGCACGTGAGTGCACGCTTTTTGCTAGTACTTATAGTATAGATAGCTACAATTTTAATCAAAATCAAAATAATTTTATTCAAAATTTCATATAAACGTTTGGTTATAATTTATACGCATCAACACAATTTTTTTTGTAACTTGTCGGGGTTTACCCGTTTAACTCGTCTTTTTTAACAGGGTGGATTAAGATTGTGAACCTGTCATAAGTAGGGTGTCAGCTCCGCCTAACCCGCTAAAAAGCGGGGGGACGGGTTAACCCGCTGGGTTGATATTCTAAAAATAAACTCTCTTTTTCACTTCTTTTTATTTATAAGTCACAATCAATTTTCCAATTTTATTCTCCATATATTGGGGAAAAAATTAAATTAATTTGGTCATTTTTGTTTCATGATTTTAGGCTCTTATTTTTAACAATTAGTCAATTGCTAACCTATGGAGTTTTTATTTTTGGATATCTTATTGATTTATTATAGATTTTTAGATGATGTAATTTAATATTTGAATGATTATTTTCGTATTTTTATTGGAGTCATCAGTTATATATTTAGATTTCCTTAAATTGTCTTATATATTTTCACATTGTTTACGTGAAGTTTTTAATGAATATTTTTATTTAAAAAAATTGACGGATCGACCCGCCGTTATGCCTTTAAACAGGACATAGTGAGATTTTCAACCCTACATCTCTAGGTTGCCCGCTCCTTTCTAGATGGGTTACTGACGACGCGGGCGCGGAACGGAACGGGTTTTGCCATCCCTAACCAATAGACTACTTAACAAATTAGGTCCCTGATTGTGTATACTTACTGTCAGTTAGGTCCCTGAATCGAAAATCAATACCATCAACTTATTGTTAGGTCCCTGACTTTGTATACTTACTGTCAGTTAGGTCCCTGACTGACAGTAAAAACGAAATTTCACTAAGATCCTTGACAAGTTGTTAGTTTAACATGCTACTTACTGACAACACTAAAGTATCTGTGCTAAATACCAAAATATTATTATAACACTTATAAAAATGATTCCGTAGTTTAATAACAAATGTTTCCATAACATAATTGTTAAGTCATTAATGTCAATCATAGAGTAATCAAAAGATTGCACCATATTTTGGCATATAGTAACAAAAACACATCTGAATGAACAACAAATGCTTACATCTTTCATGCCAACCCCAATATTTACTTCAAGGGGCCCAAGGCCAACTATGTGATGTTTGTTAGTTTATTCGTGTACCGAAATTGCTAAATTATAAGCACAACCGTGGTGCAATATTTTGTTTAATATTTTGCTGAATCATTATGTAATGACTTGTTGAAGTATATGCCCAAATATGGTCCAATATTTTGATTACTCTATAGTTAACATTAATGAATTAATAGTTATGTTATGGAAACATTTGTTATTAAACTATGAAATCATTTTTATAAGTGTTGTAATAATATTTTGGTATTTAGCACAAATATCTCAGTGTTGTCACTAAGTAGCATGTTAAACTAACAACTTGCCAAGGATCTTAGTGAAATTTCGTTTTTACTGTCAGTCAGGGACCTAACTGACAGTAAGTATACAAAGTTAGGGACCTAACAATAAGTTGATGATATTGATTTTCGATTCAGGGACCTAACTGACAGTAAGTATACACAATCAGGGATCTAACAGTAAATTGAGGATATTGATTTTCGATTCAGGGACCAAAGTGATCATCTTTTACTTTCACTTTAGTCCTTGTGACACATCATACTCCTTGTCAGCGTGCCACATCATCACTTAACAGATTTTTTAAACGGTAAAGATTAAAGTGATAACGGAAGTGTAGTGTCAGAGACTTGTTTGTATTTAATCCTGAGTCAGGGGCCTATGTGACAGCGATGTGCAGAACCAAAGACTAAAGTGACTATTTGTTTTTTTTTTTTACTAAGACGTGATGACATCAAATCATCAATTTTATTTGTCTACTTTTAGACCGGGACTAAAATCGAATTCAGGAATATAATTTCAGAAATTTCAAAAACGAAGGGAGTAAAATTGCAAAATAAAAAAAAAATGAAAATACTAAAATCGTATTTAGAGTAAATTAGGAGAAGAGATTACAATTAAAATTTATTTACTGTATTTTGTTGTCACCATTATCATCACCACCTGGCTTTCTCTCGCTGAAGACAGTGTTTCATTCATTTTGGACTCCATTTAACAAACACTTTCCGCGCAATCATTTCATTCTCGAATTGAAAGAAACAACAAGCACAATCTCTCATTTTGATGCAGCAGCAGCATCACCGCGATGCGACAATGGGGAAAGAAACCGAAACCCTCTGTCGCCTCGTCGCGAATCATCTTCATCTCGCTCAATTCGAACCCTTACGCGGCGTTCTTCTCGCTCTCCGAACGCGAAACCGTGACCTAACTCGCCATATTCTCCAATCTATCGTTGCTAGATCCGCTCAATTCCCTAACATCGCTTGGTCTTCATCTTGTTCTTCTCCCGCTCTTCTCACCTATCTATCCACTCTCGAATTGCTTCAATTGGATGATGCTTCGCCCGTTTGGAATTTTGATTCCGAATTGCTTCGTTTACGGGCGGAGTTTCTTGCTCTTGTTCAGCATTTGATTGATTTTGTGTCGGAGAAGGAGGAAAATGATGATGATGAGGTGAAATTGTGTACAAGAGTTTTGGATAGGGTTTTGGAGTTAGGTTTTAAGAGGTTGAGAGTTGATGAAGATGATGAAGTTGAAAACGAAATTGAAATCAGTGTGAGTTTGATTGAAGAAATTGAGTTGATGAGTTTGAGGAAATTGGTTTTGCACTGTGTTGATGTTTTTGAAGCACTGAGTGAGAATATAGAGAAGCAGATTAAACGGCGTGATCTTGAGGATAATGGTTTAGAGGTTGATGTTAAGGGCGGTGATGATGATTTGGAGGAGGATGTTGATGTTAAGGTGCTTTTTGGGATACAAAAGATGGCTCAGGTTGTTCATTTGAATGCTATTAGGGAGAGTCTTGATTTTGGTGATGTCGAAGGGGCAATTTCTCATATACGTTTTCTCCATTTTGATTACGGACTTGATCAATCTGAATACCGGTATGCACCTTTTTAATTTCACTATTCAAATTGAAGTAACTTGTGATGTTGTTGTGAGGGTTGTTTTTAGTGACTAGTGAGTTGTCCCTGATGATTTGTTTCCATGTTAATGCACCATTTGCCAATGGAATTATTAGTATTTTGATTCTTGAATGTAGAATTTTGGTCTCCCTTTTAGCATCCAATATATTGAATGAATGGAGTTTTAACATGCATAGAGACTTGCAATGTTTTATCGAACCTTCATGATGCTTTAAATCTATTATGGAAACCTCTAAAGTTTTTTGTTTCTAGATTTTGTTTGAACTATGGAATTTCATTAGCAAGGATATTATAAATTTTTTAACTCATTCTTATTTGGGTCTATGTTCAGTGCTATGGACTAGTGCTGCCCCTTATCTCAGAAGTATCACTGCTTAAATTAAAGATGATTTTAAAATAGAATGAAAGTAAGCCCAATGTTGCAGAGATGAGAATATTATGCTACATGAGTTTTTGCAGTACTACACAAGACAAGTTTAACTTAGGAATGCATCGCCAGATAGAAAAACAAGGTAGCCATCATTGTAGAAAATATGGTAGGGTCTAGTCTTAGATTGTTTTAGTATGCGTGGAAAAGACCCCAGAAACGCAGGAGGGTTAGTCTGATAGGAGGCAATCCAATAGTCAGCGTATTGGTATTGGTAATTGATCTAAATGTGAACTTTATACATGGCATGGTAATGTGATGCCATTTAATCTCATGTGACTGAGTGGGAATAAAAGCTTGGTTGTTGTATGGTAGGTAATAGAATGAAAAGTTGAAAACGTTTAATGTACACTTAGGAGGAGTGGAGGATAAGAAGTAATACCAAAAAGACAAAAGGAAGAGAAAACAGTAGGGCAACATGGCTCAGTGTTAAGACTGTGTAAACTAGACATGAATTATCATAGATTCTCTCTAGGAGTTAGTTAGAACTCTTAACTGAATAATGTTGATATGATTGAATGAATAGATTACAATCCCTAGAATGTATATTTATAAACATTTAGCTAGACCTGCAGTAGCAGATTACTACTGCTAAGATGACTGACACCAGTATGTCATTTGGTTACGGCACTCTTGTCTGAAGCAGTTAGTTACAGGCAGGGGATACCAGGATAGGATAGAGAGGACTTATGGCAAGCTCTCATGAGCTCGCACTAAGACTAGCTATACTTCTCCTGTAATACTCAGAAAACTGTTACGCTGCCAATTTCTTTGAACTTCTGTCTTTTGAATTAATGTAAAACAGTATTGAGTAGCACCCTTAAGAATAAAAAATCCAGATTCCATACCTTATTCTCCAAATTAGAGGACACATTGAAAGATTTCATTGCCTGGGCACAAGATTCATGTATTTTTTGTTTCCTTTATTTTTGTCATGATACCATTGGTATCTGTGCTACCTGCAAGTTCAAACAAATGATAAATCATGTAATATTTCTTTATCTGTTATTGAAGGAGCAGTTATGGAGCTTTCTTATCATTTCTTAATTTCGTGATTTTTTTTTTGTTTTCTTGAAATATTTTTACAATCCTAGTAGTTCATACCTGCATGATCCTAATTCTTTTGTAGCATAGTTTTGAAAGATCTCTTGAAGGCCATTATATCAAGAAGTGAGGATTTTGGGGAATCTTGGCTTATGATGCGTAACCAAATTCTAAAGGTTTACAGTGAAGCTCTTTCATCAAAGTGCAGAGATATTGTTCAAATGATGCAGGTACATAGTCCCTCCTTTCTGCCAAAGGTTTTATTCATTTATAATTCTTCCTACGATCATTAAATGCTATCAAATACAAGTGTTATGTAAACATTTGGTGCTTATGTGGTCTAGACTCGTAAAATCGACTTCCAACATTGAACAGTTTACCCAATGTAAAAACAATATTAAAAAACCAAGGCAGTTCCCTAACAAAAGCAAGGCACAATAATTAAATGTGACAGTACAAATCCTATTCTTGCACTGATGACTAAATCATATTTTTGTAAGGTGAAACCATCTAAAGCAAGCTAAGGACCCGTTTACTTTGTGAAAACTCTTCGAAATTTCATTGTCTAAAATTTGTATTATATTTATTTCGTAGTTAATAAGTGAATTACTATGACGGAGAGAAGATAAAATGCTAGCTAGAATGATGCACTTCAAGAAATAATGAAAATATCTCGACATTTTCACATCAAGAGTCTCTTTTCACCTTGTTAACAAGTAACATTAATACAAATTTTAGGAAATAGAAATAGAAAATTTTTTCCTAAAGTAAACCGGTCCTAAATGTTCAAGATCTTCAAAATTAATGGTCTTGTGGACAGGCTCAGAACTTTAAGACTGAGAAAATAATGAATGGACAAAGCACATAACAAGTGGGTTCGACACATAAAATTGATGGATTGGGATTAGGTGACTTTAGGGTGGGAAAGTTATGGTGACATTAGTGTATTTTAGGGTGTTTAATGAGAGAGAAAGATGAAGGAGAAATAGTAGTTGAGATGAGAGAGTAATATAAGAGAGTGATAGAAAGAAAGTCACGGCGACTTTCCCTCCACAAAGTCACGGCGACCTTCCCTCCACAAAATCACTCAATCTCAACCCAAAATTGATAGGCATACACAACAATAACAGAAGAGTACAGTATGCACAGTTACACAGACAAAGTAAAATTAGTTTAGTAACAGAGCTGGGATTGGCTTGTTTCGAGTTGACAGCACAAAGCAGTAGGTTTGTGCTAGAATGTTGAGGGGGGAGACCATCTAACGGAGCAATGTAAGGATGTGTTTGTAGTTCGGGATGCTCACCAGACAGTGAGTATTCTTTGAACTAAGTGTTGCTAGAGGATTTCCAGAAGGGAGAGAGGGTTTTGGTTGGAAGGACTGGATTCTATGAGAAGACAGCTCCGTTTGGCAGGGAAGCTGTGCTAGGTTTAATAGACTTGCAAAATCGTGTTCTAACTCGTAATTTTGAGTGAGTTTGCACGATTCCAAATGATTTTACCACCTAGAAACATCAACATCTCCAACGAGTTTGAGTGGAAATTTTGACACAGCAAAGACATCCAAGTCAATATGTGAGTTTGACTTCCATCATCCAGAGCCTTCATTCAGTAGCATACTTCCATCGCTGCATGTGTTGTTACATTTTTCATCAGAGCTGCTGAATCAGGCTCTAACTCACAATTGTATATACTTATTAATTTAAAAACTATATATCATACTATATTTTTTTTGTAAAGACAAATAATATATCATGCCATAATTTAAAAACAATATACTATGTATTATTTATTATTCCTTTAGAAAAAGTATTATTACTATTAAGTAAAACAAATTATTATTATTATTATGATTATTATGAGTTTGACTTTTTTAAATCACATTAGCAATTAATTATTAATAATTTATTGAAAACGAAAAAGGAATGTAAAGTTATTGAATTGAATGAATAGAGAAGAAAGCAAAACGACAAACAATAGTAATTGGGAGTAGTGGGTTACAGTTGTGGGACAGTAACTGCATATCCAGCCATTCACATGACTAAACATGTTTTTTTTCAAATCAATAAAAAAAAAATGCATCTTCGTTTTAACAAAGTGGATCTTGGATCCGACCCGTTAGCATCTAAGGTTTTTCGATATCCGGCGGCTGTATCGCGCCGCTTTGACCTGCTCCGCTACACCGAAAAGCGGCCGCGAAATCCGCTTTTGATCCGCTTTCCCCTAAATCGCTTCGCGGTGGCGCTGTAACGCGTTAGGCCATTTTTTTCCGCTCCGCGATAGCGGCCGGTATTGACAACAGAGGGCGCAACTGGTAAAGTTGTTGTCATATGATTGAAAGGTCATGGGTTCAAGTCCTGGAAACAGCCTCTTGCGTAAAAAACAGGGTAAGGTTGCGTACAATACACCAAATGGTGGGACCCCTTCCCGGACCCTGCGTATGCGGGAGCTTTAGTGCACCGGGTTGCCCTTTTTTTTCTTTGTGGTTTGTTTCATTTGTGGATACATATGAGTGTAGTGACAGATTCTCCCGCCCATTCTTTTGGCAGCGATGATTTCATAGATTATCACAACGATGCTCTAGATGCAAGTTCATCTGACTCATCGGCAGATGAAGAAGCTGAAAACCAAGACGAGTTGGAGGATGTCAGGTACTCTTCATCACCCGTTTCATATTACACACGTCATGGTATTAGTTAAGCTGTTGCCAGGTGTGATTTTACAAATTTATTGAAAATCGTTGGGTATGGCATATTCATATACGAGGTTATGATTTCTTAGAGAATTAAACATTGTTTAATGTGGTCCTTATACAAATGGACATATCTTAAAATTTTGTTTTTGATGTCTTCAATTTTTATTTTTATTTTGTTTTTGATAGAGTGCAATGGTATTTGATAGATCAATGTAGCTGACCATATGTATAAAAAAGTTGTTGTTGGGTGTTGTGGTTTGTATAGAGATACGATACCATGTCAGATAATAGAATGTTATTGCGTTGTTTGGTCCATGTAGCCGACCTCACCTAGTGGGATAAGATTTGTTGTAGGGTATTGTGGCGATTCAGACTTTTATTATAGTTTAATATTAGTAAGCTGCTCATAGTTACTTTCAACCTTTTTTTAAAAGTGATTTCTCTTATCATTATCAAGAATTGACAGATTTGTTTTAGGAGTGATTCTTGTTTCCGAAAAATCATGAAAGGCCGTTGTGTAATGTTTTAACTTTTCATTACATTTAGGACGTTGTTTTTACCAGATAAAGACACACTAAAGTAATGGCCTGAATCTTGTAGCATCTTTCTTTCGCCATCGACTCTAATGAATATTACCACTGGTTATCCCTTTTCTTCTTAACTAGTCAAATGAAAGTATTTTTTTATCTATGTTTTACATATTCTCCTGTATGAAAAATTAGTTTTTTGGGTTGTGGAAATGTAAATCACGCTTATAGGGAAATTTTACCGTGTAATTATAAGTTCATCAATATTGTGTGAGACTCAATGTTGGGGAGTAAAGAACCACTAACAAATAAGTTCACTGCGGTAGAGATAAAAATATTATGGTGGATGACTGATCATGTAAAATAGAACCAGGAATAAAATCATCGAAGAGAAAGCTGTGATCACTTCAATTGAATAAAACACAGTAGGGTCTCATCTTTAGCTGTTAGGGGATATGTCGATTATGAAGATACATTTTTGTAGAAGAGGGCAATAGTTAAATTGTAAGGGGTTAAGAGGTTACTAAATGAAAAATAGGAGTCCACGATCCATCTGGACTCAAATGACTTATCTTTAGACATGATCCATGATATAAGATTTTGTATCGCTTGGCATTGATCCATGCAGCCGACTACAACCTATCGGGACAAGGCTTTAACTATTGTTGTTTCTGTTGAATTGTGAACCAATTAGCATAAAGCTATAGGAGAGACGGGTCATATGGTTTCTATTTTTTGTGTCTAAGATACAACGATGCATTCTTCGATTTTTTTTTTTGGTTTCAGTTTTTTATCATTTTTTTGTGCTTGCACTTTACTTTACGTATTAAAGCAGAAATAAAAGACGTAAGTTGGAGAGCACTGAAGAAACTGAGGGGTCTACTTCAGAAGGAATCATGAAACATAAACTAGGTAATTAATTGTTGTTTCATTGCTAGGAACCAGAATCCATCCCGCCATACTTGCATGATTTTTTAAAAAATTTTGTTCATAAACAACTTTTTAGAGCAAGCAAACCAATTTAATTTTTAAAAAAGGATATCACAATGTTTGTTCTGTTGGTGTATCGGCATTTAATGCACTACTTGTACAACCTAAGATTTTTAGACGGGTATTGTTATTTGCAACTGCCAATTTTCCTTACTTGAACCATTCCTCCACCTCCCCCCATTAACCAAAAAACCGGATTGAATTTACTGATGCTGTCAGCTCTTATAGACTAATGTGCTAATGATGATGCATACTCCTTCCGGTCACATTTATAAGCAAAAAAACCACCTCATGTCTTGGTCACTATTATAAGCAAAACTTAACCACATTTAAATTATTTCATACTACTATTCCTAGTATAGCCTTGTTTAATTCCACTTTATTTTTTAGGCATTTATTACACTTTTATTTACCAACAGTACATTTGATTTTCAAAGAGTTCCGAGAAACATGCTTTTGAGGAGTACATTAACAATATAAAAAGGAAGAGTCATAAATTGTTGAATGCTTTGGTAGAGCTAAATGGAACTAAGAGTAAGACAGAGGCGTTCTTTTGAGAATGTTAATGTGAGTCTTCATTTTTTTTTTCTGATAAGTAAACGCACACGAGTTGAGTGGATACAAGTTTTGGAATTCAAATTAATGCTCTCGTTGAGTGTTTCACATTAAAATAAATTGGTGCATTTATTCCAACAAAAAAGTGGTCCAAATTTTTGGTTAAATTAAAAAAGGGTAATATGGTAAACTTGATTCATGTTTTACATCAAATAAAGAAAATTGAGTGTACTGAATTCCTTAAGCACCGCGAGAACAATTTTTTTTCCGCTTATAAATGTGCCTGGAGGGAGTACATAACTAGATATTTTCCACTTTGGACAACATTTTTTATGGGCCACTGGGTTGCAACCATAGCTCATTTAAATTTATTTGTAAGGTCCCAGATTATGCACAATCTTTTCAAATCTTTGTGAAAATATGATAGTGAATCTCATAACTTATAATTTCATTTTGAAAGTGTTGTAACACCCAGTGTCTCTCTCAGTTGTCGCAGAGTCATCTGTGAAGGTAGATGTATGTACACGTCCTAGCTCATTTGGAGAGATGTGTATACGTTGCGCGTAAAAGTTGGATGGGGGAATCTGGCGTGACATTTGGGTACATACACAAGGTATACATTGTTTCTGATGATTATTTTCTGGAATTACTCCATCCGTCCCAAATTATACGACATTTTAATCATTTCACACAAATTACGAAGTGTAATTAACGTTGTATGGGAAAGAGAAACTATAAGTCATTTTACAAAATCATCCTTCATTAATGGTATAGGAAAGATAAATTAATGAATTGAAAGAAGAGAGAGTAATAAATAGTTGAGCGGTATAGTAGGAAAAGTAACATTTAATACTTCATTGGTAGTGTAAAGCGAATTATAATTTGGGATAATTTTTTTCTCCAAAACCACATATAATTTTGGACGGAGTAATAATTTAGATTTGGACAGTTGTTACTGCGACATGGTGCAATTTTCAAATGACTATTTGATTGACTCAGTGTTTTTTATCAATCATGACCAACAAGTGTAGACTGTGGCAAGCCTATATTACCACTCATTTGGGATATATATGTTCATCTACTGTGCTAGGGAACTTTGCATATAACTAAAAGTATACAGTTGACTGGTTTCTATGCACTACCAGAGTTTGATGATGTGAAGATTCTATCAGTTGTAGATCATAATATATCATGCATTGTTTAATATATATAAATTGTATATCCATTCTTATGATTTGGTTAGCATGATGGTTGGGCTGGTAATGTTGGCATGTAAGTACAATCCAGTTAATCTTTCTAGTTTAACCTACAATAGTTTATTTAAATATAATGGAAAGTTTTGTATTTGCAGGGACTGAGACTTCACGATGAGGAAATTTCTAGACTGCGCAATACAGACATGAAGAAATATTTATGTAGCAAAAAGCTTTACTTAGTTCTTGACCTAAATCATACACTGCTAAATACCACTATCCTTGGCCATTTGAGCTCAGAAGAGTTACATTTACTTAACGAGACAGATTCTCTAGAAGGTATACCAATGTGCTTTTTCTTTTGGAAATTGACATCATGTTTTATATTAGAAGGTTATGCTCAGTGCATTTCCTCATCTTTGTTGCTTTTTTCACATACCAAGTTTGTATGAACTTTATCTTTTTATAAAACAGGAGACCTGTATTCAGCATAAATGCTAGGCGTGTTCTAGTTCAGCTGTGTTGTCATTATATCATCTTTTAGTCAAATGTTGGCATTATACCTTTTTCTTCTTTTGTAAATGTATGAAGATACATTAGTAAAAATGTGTTTAAGGAACAAATGAGTATTTTCCATATAATCTTACAGTTGTGCTTGTTGAATTATTTTTAAAAAGCTTGCACAAGCTTGATGCATTTTGTCTATGTCTCTGTTATGAAGAATTTTCCAAACAAGCATTTGCTCAAGTTTCTGTAGTTGTTAAAAGACAGATATCATTGTGTTATTCTGCAATTGCAAGTACCATGCTGGTCATCATCACATAGAATTCTGCATATATCATACGCAGAGTAGAGTGATGTTGTCGCATAGATAGCATCTCTGATTTTGATAATAATTTTTTAAGTAGACTGACATGATAACTCAAATTCCTGCATTTTTGGAAAATTCGGGTCTTTCCAACTCATGTACTTCTTGATATGTGCATTCTCCATTTTGATATCTTTTTCTTGATTTAACCATTTGAAAATTCGGGTCTTTAAGTAGAGCAATATATGTGCATTCTCCATTTTGATATCTTTTTCTTGATTTAACCATTTGATGTTTTGGGTATTTTATGACTTTGTACATATATTGCTTTCCTTAACGTGTATTATGAAATTATAGATGTCTCCAAAGGCAGCCTCTTCAAACTGGAGCATATGCACATGATGACAAAGTTGAGGCCTTTTGTCCGTACATTTCTTAATGAAGCAAGTGAAATGTTTGAGATGTACATCTACACCATGGGTGATAGGCCCTATGCATTGGAGATGGCCAAGCTTCTTGATCCTCAAGGAGAATACTTCAACTCTAAAGTGATTTCTCGAGATGATGGGACTCAGAGGCATCAAAAGGGGCTTGATATAGCGTTGGGCCAAGAAAGTGCTGTCTTAATTCTTGACAATACAGAACATGTGAGTTCACTGCTAGTTTCTTACTTCATTTTGCCGAATTACCTAATTTTAAATGTTTGTTTGATGATAGTTATTATGTGGAAGTCATTCTCATAATATTTTCTTTTACCAATATATATATATATGAACAAATCAAACACAATCGTTTAAATACCAATTTTCGCTAAGCCTGATTAATCTATTTTGATGCTTACATTATACTAAATTGAAAAAACCACTGCATAGAATAGCACATACCATCATGGTTGTGTCTTTCTCTTGTGAGGGTTTATGTGTGGCGGTTTGCCCTATTATTAGTTTAACGTTGATGTTTTTGATATGTAGTAAATTTTAGGAATTGAATTAAATAGTTTTTGTAAAGTTTATTCGCTATATAGTGAGCGCATAGTTAGAAATGTGCTTCAGATCATCCATTTAATGTTTCAGATGTCATGGTTTTTCATTTATGAATCTATGAACTAAACCTTCTAATGAGATGTAATGTAATATATTGTTGCTAAAACATGTTGCAGGCATGGATGAAGCATAAAAACAATGTGATATTGATGGAAAGATACCATTTTTTTGCTTCAAGTTGTCGGCAGTTTGGCTTCAATTGCAAATCTCTTGCTGAAACGAAGAGCGATGAAAATGAAACAGACGGAGCACTTGCAAAAATGCTTGAAATGCTCAAGGAAGTCCACTGCACGTTCTTTGATGTGAGCCACTTGTTATCATCTCATATCATGATAAAAAATTCTGTTTTTAGATATTGTTGATCGAGATGTAGTGAATTGATTAAAACTATTGTGTGTTAAGAGCAATGATCTGAGTAACTGCAGTTACTAGGTGTTTGCTGTAGTGATTACAAGTCTATTATAGTTGCCTAATAGAATGTAAAATGAGATTGATATCTTTGTTTATAGCTTGTTTGGAATTTGGGTGCACATTTACTTTATATTTCTCAGGTCCCGTTGTTGTGTGTCCGTGAATAGTGCGTTTACCAGCTTTTTTTAACGTGGCTCCAAACGGCCACTTAGTTTAATTTAATCCTTACCTGTTTGTGTTGTGGAGGTTAACAACAACACTGTTGGCTGTTCAAGGATGTGCCTATATGTACGGGAACATTTGTTTAACTTTATTTGAAAGAACAGAAGTTGGTTCCAATCAAATGACATAAGCCCCACCTATAAGCATGCATATAAGCATGTATCTTTGATCTAATGAGAATAGTACTTTATGCTTAGATTATGTTGTTAGATTTCATTGGCCGTGGAAGCAAGCTCAATACATTTATACAAGGTTTTAAATTAGCTATCATTCATTATGTTCCTTCTACTGTTAGATATCCCACAACACTTTTGTAAGAAAATTACTCATGATTCTAAACTGACGTGTTTGTATTTGGTTTCAATCTGAATAAATCTCAATTCACTACAAGAAATTCGGTGATTTATGGAATTTTGTCTTATTATATCTGAGATGTTGTAGAAGACAACTAGACTTTATGGAATGCTATTTGAAAAATGAAAAATCTTCCATGAAAATGTTTATATTCATTACTTTTTAATGTTATTACTGAAATCTTGATTTGATGGCAGGTTTCTGACTGCTATGGTCATCAATTTGCATTGTTCCTCTGTCTTCAATTTGCGCAACAATATCCGTGTTCAGGTTCATATTTAGGATTGACATTTGACCAATTCGCTTATAACCTATTTTCATATTCTAATTTCAAATTTGATGCATTTCTTTTTGTACCTTTGCTTTCGCCAGCTACCGCCACAGTTCTGGTTCATCCACATGCTGGTGAGTTAGATTGACAATCCACATGCTGGTGAGTTAGATTGACAGACGTCTATTTTTGGTTACCGATTTTTAGTCCATATCTATGTGTACTCACTACTATCTGATATATTGGAAAATGTTGTTTATGCAGAGCCTATAACATTGATCTTTAATTGCATCTTCTACTTGAAGCAGCTTTAGTGATGGTGGAAACAAGGTGTGATTCATTGTGTTATATATTCTCATATACTTTGCTTCTTCTTCTCTTTTTCTTAGAAATTATGTATACATTATATTAATTTTGTCCAGTTTTTTCATAGGAGTGTTCTTTGAATGAGTCGGTGGGTGTTGAAAGATATCTGGTGATTGCGCCGAGTCGGATCACACTGAGTCTCAAAATTTAACTCAGTTGATCACCGATGAAAACCTTGGGGTTTTGTAATCGGATCATGGGGTTTGTCACATGTGAAACGGTCGCAATTTGAAGGTTATGATGTGTTGGTGGTTTCGTCTCGTTGCCGGGTTCTTTTTTCTTCAACGGTACATTTCTAAACCTATCTTGATTCTCAGGTTTTGATTCTTGAATTTCCATAAACCCTATAGAATGGCTACATGTTGGGAATTTTGTTGTTAGGATATTCATTCTATCATTCTTGCTTATTCAAAAACCTTCAATCTTCTGTTTTAACAACAACAAAAGTTATATACAAGATAAATGTGAGAAACGCTGCATGATAATTTCTTTTTTTCACAATATATAGGCATCAATTTTTAAACGGTTAGGGTGCCTTGGCCTTTTGACCTAAATGGAATTCATTGATGTGATTGTCTCTAAGTTAAAATCCATTCTTTTAATATGAAAAGGGATGATATAATCCTAAAACCAATGCTAGGAAATGATGAATATTATTTTTTTCTTTTAAATTTTGTAAATGCTGGGATGATTCGGTGATTTTATGATCCGAGTGCAATACTAGACTATGAATCTTATGATACATGAGCCTAAATTTTGAAACTATTATGATGCCTCAATTACGCGAAAGGAATTGATGAATATTATTTTTGCTCTTTCAACTTTGTAAATGTTGGGATGCTTTGGTAATTTTATGATCTTGGGTGCAATTCTAGACTCTTAATTATCAGTCATATGATATTTGAACGTAAATTTTGAAACTATTGTGATGCCTCGATGACCTAAAAGAAATTGATGGATATTATTTGTCTCATAAATGTTGCAAGTGTTTGGATGTCTGGATGAAATTTTATGATGTTAGTGCAATTCTAGACTATTAATTGTCACTCATATATTATATGATGTATGAGCTAAATCGAAAGATGATATTTGAACCTTTTTGGTTCTAAATTTGGTAAATATAATGTATTGGAATGACCCTTGTCGCGAAAATAAGATATTAGCCTATATGGTTATTTGTTTGATATATATGAAGGTTGAGCTTATCCCTCGATGTCCCTTGGTGCGAAAGATGATATTTGAACCTATTTGGTTCTAAATTCGTTAAATATAAAGTATTGGAATGACCCTTGCGCAAAAATGAGTTTTTAGCCTATATGGTTATTTGTTTGATATATATGAAGGTTGAGCTTGTCCCTCGATGTCCCTTGGTGCGAAAGATGATATTGGAACCTATTTGGTTCTAAATTCGGTAAATATAAAGTATTGGGATGACCCTTGACGCGACAATGAGATATTATCCTATATGGTTGCAAATTTGATAAATGGTAAGGTTGAATTTGTCCCTTGATTTAAAGCATGATTTGTGAACCTATTTGGTTATGTATTCGGTAATATGAACGTTTTAGAATGACCCTTGTGCAAAAATGAGATTGTAGCCTATATGGTTACATGTTTGATAAATATGAAGGTTGAGCTTGTCCCTCGATGTCCCTTGATGCGAAACATGATATTTGAACCTATTTGGTTCTAAATTCGGTAAATATAAAGTATTGTGGATGACCCTTGTTGCGAAAAAGAGATATTAGCCTATATGGTTGCAAATTTGATAAATGTGAAGGTTGAATTTGTCCCTTGATTTAAAGCATGATTTGTGAACCTATTTGGTTATGTATTCGGTAATATGAAAGTATTAGAAAGACCCTTGTGCAAAAATGAGATTGTAGCCTATATGGTTACATGTTTGATAAATATGAAGGTTGAGCTTGTCCCTCGATGTCCCTTGATGCGAAACATGATATTTGAACCTATTTGGTTCTAAATTCGGTAAATATAAAGTATTGTGGATGACCCTTGTTGCGAAAAAGAGATATTAGCCTATATGGTTGCAAATTTGATAAATGTGAAGGTTGAATTTGTCCCTTGATTTCAAGCATGATTTGTGAACCTATTTGGTTATGTATTCGGTAATATGAAAGTATTAGAATGACCCTTGTGCAAAAATGAGATTGTAGCCTATATGGTTACATGTTTGATAAATATGAAGGTTGAGCTTGTCCCTCGATGTCCCTTGATGTGAAACATGATATTTGAACCTATTTGTTTCTAAATTCGGTAAATATAAAGTATTGTGGATGACCCTTGTTGCGAAAAAGAGATATTACCCTATATGGTTGCAAATGTGATAAATGTGAAGGTTGAATTTGTCCCTTGATTTAAATCAAGATTTGTGAACCTATTTGGTTATGTATTCGGTAAAATGAAAGCATTAGAATGACCCTTGTGCAAAAATGAGATTGTAGCCTATATGGTTACATGTTTTGATAAATATGAAGGTTGAGCTTGTCCCTCGATGTCTCTTGGGGCGAAACATGATATTTGAACCTATTTGGTTCTAAATTCGGTAAATATAAAGTATTGTGGATGACCCTTGTTGCGAAAAAGAGATATTAGCCTATATGGTTGCAAATTTGATAAATGTGAAGGTTGAATTTGTCCCTTGATTTAAATCATGATTTGTGAACCTATTTGGTTATGTATTCGGAAAAATGAAAGCATTAGAATGACCCTTGTGCAAAAATGAGATTGTAGCCTATATGGTTACATGTTATTCGGTAAATATAAAGTATTGTGGATGACCCTTGTTGCGAAAAAGAGATATTAGCCTATATGGTTGCAAATTTGATAAATGTGAAGGTTGAATTTGTCCCTTGATTTAAATCATGATTTGTGAACCTATTTGGTTATGTATTCGGCAAAATGAAAGTATTAGAATGACCCTTGTGGAAAAATGAGATTGTTGCCTATATGATTACATGTTTTGATAAATATGAAGGTTGAGCTTGTCCCTCGATGTCCCTTGATGCGAAACATGATATTTGAACCTATTTGTTTCTATATTCGGTAAATAAAAAGTATTGTGGATGACCCTTGTTGCGAAAAAGAGATATTAGGCTATATGGTTGCAAATTTGATAAATGTGAAGGTTGAATTTGTCCCTTGATTTAAAGCATGATTTGTGAACCTATTTGGTTATGTATTCGGAAATATGAAAGTATTAGAATGACCCTTGTGCAAAAATGAGATTGTAGCCTATATGGTTACATGTTTGATAAATATGAAGGTTGAGCTTGTCCCTCGATGTCCCTTGATGCGAAACATGATATTTGAACCTATTTGGTTCTAAATTCGGTAAATATAAAGTATTGGGATGACCCTTGTCGCGAAAATGAGATATTAGCCTATATGGTTGCAAATTTGATAAATGTGCAGGTTGAATTTCTCCCTTGATTTAATGCATGATTTGTGAACCGCTTTGGTTGTGTATTTGATAAAATAAAAGTATTGGAATGACCCTTGCACAAAAATGAGATTTTGGCCTATGTGATTACAAGTTTGAGAAATAAGAAGGTTAACATTTCCCTTGATTTAAATCATGATATATGAATCTATTTGGTTTTGTATTCGATAAAATGAAAGTATTGGAACGACCCTTGCGTAAAAATGAGATTTTAGCCTATATGGTTATATGTTTGATATATGTATGAAGGTTGAGCTTGTCCCTCGACGTTCTTTGGTGCGAAAGATGTTATTTGAACCTTTTTGGTTCTAAATTTTGTAAATATAATGTATTGGGATGACCCTTGTCGCGAAAATGAGATATTAGCCTATATGGTTGCATATTTGATAAATGGGAAGGTTGAATTTGTCCCTTGATTTAAATCATGATTTGTGAACCTATTTGGTTATGTATTCGGTAAAATGAAAGCATTAGAATGACAATTGTGCAAAAATGAGATTGTAGCCTATATGGTTACATGTTTGATAAATATGAAGGTTGAGCTTGTCCCTCGATGTCCCTTGATGCGAAACATGATATTTGAACCTATTTGTTTCTAAATTCGGTAAATAAAAAGTATTGTGGATGACCCTTGTTGTGAAAAAGAGATATTACCCTATATGGTTGCAAATTTGATAAATGTGAAGGTTGAATTTGTCCCTTGATTTAAATCATGATTTGTGAACCTATTTGGTTATGTATTCGGTAAAATGAAAGCATTAGAATGACCCTTGTGCAAAAATGAGATTGTAGCCTATATGGATACATGTTATTCGGTAAATATAAAGTATTGTGGATGACCCTTGTTGCGAAAAAGAGATATTAGCCTATATGGTTACAAATTTGATAAAGGTGAAGGCTGAATTTGTCCCTTGATTTAAATCATGATTTGTGAACCTATTTGGTTATGTATTCGGCAAAATGAAAGTATTAGAATGACCCTTGTGGAAAAATGAGATTGTAGCCTATATGATTACATGTTTTGATAAATATGAAGGTTGAGCTTGTCCCTCGATGTCCCTTGATGCGAAACATGATATTTGTACCTATTTGTTTCTAAATTCGGTAAATAAAAAGTATTGTGGATGACCCTTGTTGCGAAAAAGAGATATTAGCCTATATGGTTGCAAATTTGATAAATGTGAAGGTTGAATTTGTCCCTTGATTTAAATCATGATTTGTGAACCTATTTGGTTATGTATTCGGCAAAATGAAAGTATTAGAATGATCCTTGTGGAAAAATGAGATTGTAGCCTATATGATTACATGTTTTGATAAATATGAAGGTTGAGCTTGTCCCTCGATGTCCCTTGATGCGAAACATGATATTTGAACCTATTTGTTTCTAAATTCGGTAAATAAAAAGTATTGTGGATGACCCTTGTTGCGAAAAAGAGATATTAGCCTATATGGTTGCAAATTTGATAAATGTGAAGGTTGAATTTGTCCCTTGATTTAAAGCATGATTTGTGAACCTATTTGGTTATGTATTCGGTAAAATGAAAGTATTAGAATGACCCTTGTGCAAAAATGAGATTGTAGCGTATATGGTTACATGTTTGATAAATATGAAGGTTGAACTTGTCCCTCGATGTCCATTGATGCGAAACATGATATTTGTACCTATTTGGTTCTAAATTCAATAAATATAAAGTATTGGGATGACCCTTGTCGCGAAAATGAGATATTAGCCTATATGGTTGCAAATATGATAAATGGGAAGGTTGAATTTGTCCCTTGATTTAAAGCATGATTTGTGAACCTATTTGGTTATGTATTCGGTAATATGAAAGTATTAGAATGACCCTTGTGCAAAAATGAGATTGTAGCCTATATGGTTACATGTTTGATAAATATGAACGTTGAGCTTGTCCCTCGATGTCCCTTGATGCGAAACATGATATTTGAACCTATTTGTTTCTAAATTCGGTAAATATAAAGTATTGGGATGACCCTTGTCGCGAAAATGAGATATTAGCCTATATGGTTGCAAATTTGATAAATGTGAAGGTTGAATTTCTCCCTTGATTTAATGCATGATTTGTGAACCTCTTTGGTTGTGTATTTGATAAAATAAAAGTATTGGAATGACCCTTGCACAAAAATGAGATTTTGGCCTATGTGATTACAAGTTTGAGAAATATGAAGGTTAACATTTCCCTTGATTTAAATCATGATATATGAATCTATTTGGTTTTGTATTCGATAAAATGAAAGTATTGGAACGACCCTTGCGTAAAAATGAGATTTTAGCCTATATGGTTATATGTTTGATATATGTATGAAGGTTGAGCTTGTCCCTCGACGTTCTTTGGTGCGAAAGATGTTATTTGAACCTTTTTGGTTCTAAATTTGGTAAATATAATGTATTGGGATGACCCTTGTCGCGAAAATGAGATATTAGCCTATATGGTTGCATATTTGATAAATGGGAAGGTTGAATTTGTCCCTTGATTTAAATCATGATTTGTGAACCTATTTGGTTATGTATTCGGTAAAATGAAAGCATTAGAATGACCCTTGTGTAAAAATGAGATTGTAGCCTATATGTTTACATGTTATTCGGTAAATAAAAAGTATTGTGGATGACCCTTGTTGCGAAAAAGAGATATTAGCCTATATGGTTGCAAATTTGATAAATGTGAAGGTTGAATTTGTCCCTTGATTTAAATCATGATTTGTGAACCTATTTGGTTATGTATTCGGCAAAATGAAAGCATTAGAATGACAGTTGTGCAAAAATGAGATTGTAGCCTATATGGTTACATGTTTGATAAATACGAAGGTTGAGCTTGTCCCTCGATGTCCCTTGATGCGAAACATGATATTTGAACCTATTTGTTTCTAAATTCGGTAAATAAAAAGTATTGTGGATGACCCTTGTTGCGAAAAAGAGATATTAGCCTATATGGTTGCAAATTTGATAAATGTGAAGGTTGAATTTGTCCCTTGATTTAAATCATGATTTGTGAACCTATTTGGTTATGTATTCGGTAAAATGAAAGCATTAGAATGACCCTTGTGCAAAAATGAGATTGTAGCCTATATGGTTACATGTTATTCAGTAAATATAAAGTATTGTGGATGACCTTTGTTGCGAAAAAGAGATATTAGCCTATATGGTTGCAAATTTGATAAAGGTGAAGGCTGAATTTGTCCCTTGATTTAAATCATGATTTGTGAACCTATTTGGTTATGTATTCGGCAAAATGAAAGTATTAGAATGACCCTTGTGGAAAAATGAGATTGTAGCCTATATGATTACATGTTTTGATAAATATGAAGGTTGAGCTTGTCCCTCGATGTCCCTTGATGCGAAACATGATATTTGAACCTATTTGTTTCTAAATTCTGTAAATATAAAGTATTGTGGATGACCCTTGTTGCGAAAAAGAGATATTAGCCTATATGGTTGCAAATTTGATAAATGTGAAGGTTGAATTTGTCCCTTGATTTAAAGCATGATTTGTGAACCTATTTGGTTATGTATTCGGTAAAATGAAAGTATTAGAATGACCCTTGTGCAAAAATGAGATTGTAGCCTATATGGTTACATGTTTGATAAATATGAAGGTTGAACTTGTCCCTCGATGTCCATTGATGCGAAACATGATATTTGTACCTATTTGTTTCTAAATTCGGTAAATAAAAAGTATTGTGGATGACCCTTGTTGCGAAAAAGAGATATTAGCCTATATGGTTGCAAATTTGATAAATGAGAAGGTTGAATTTGTCCCTTGATTTAAATCATGATTTGTGAACCTATTTGGTTATGTATTCGGCAAAATGAAAGCATTAGAATGACAATTGTGCAAAAATGAGATTGTAGCCTATATGGTTACATGTTTGATAAATACGAAGGTTGAGCTTGTCCCTCGATGTCCCTTGATGCGAAACATGATATTTGAACCTATTTGTTTCTAAATTCGGTAAATAAAAAGTATTGTGGATGACCCTTGTTGCTAAAAAGAGATATTAGCCTATATGGTTGCAAATTTGATAAATGTGAAGGTTGAATTTGTCCCTTGATTTAAATCATGATTTGTGAACCTATTTGGTTATGTATTCGGTAAAATGAAAGCATTAGAATGACCCTTGTGCAAAAATGAGATTGTAGCCTATATGATTACATGTTATTCGGTAAATATAAAGTATTGTGGATGACCCTTGTTGCGAAAAAGAGATATTAGCCTATATGGTTGCAAATTTGATAAAGGTGAAGGCTGAATTTGTCCCTTGATTTAAATCATGATTTGTGAACCTATTTGGTTATGTATTCGGCAAAATGAAAGTATTAGAATGACCCTTGTGGAAAAATGAGATTGTAGCTTATATGATTACATGTTTTGATAAATATGAAGGTTGAGCTTGTCCCTCGATGTCCCTTGATGCGAAACATGATATTTGTACCTATTTGTTTCTAAATTCGGTAAATAAAAAGTATTGTGGATGACCCTTGTTGCGAAAAAGAGATATTAGCCTATATGTTTGCAAATTTGATAAATGTGAAGGTTGAATTTGTCCCTTGATTTAAATCATGATTTGTGAACCTATTTGGTTATGTATTCGGCAAAATGAAAGTATTAGAATGATCCTTGTGGAAAAATGAGATTGTAGCCTATATGATTACATGTTTTGATAAATATGAAGGTTGAGCTTGTCCCTCGATGTCCCTTGATGCGAAACATGATATTTGAACCTATTTGTTTCTAAATTCGGTAAATAAAAAGTATTGTGGATGACCCTTGTTGCGAAAAAGAGATATTAGCCTATATGGTTGCAAATTTGATAAATGTGAAGGTTGAATTTGTCCCTTGATTTAAAGCATGATTTGTGAACCTATTTGGTT
The DNA here is from genome assembly GCA_958299785.1 of Medicago lupulina. Taxonomy (NCBI): domain Eukaryota; kingdom Viridiplantae; phylum Streptophyta; class Magnoliopsida; order Fabales; family Fabaceae; genus Medicago; species Medicago lupulina. The sequence continues at coordinate 44,048,958 of OY283144.1, forward strand.
ATGTATTCGGTAAAATGAAAGTATTAGAATGACCCTTGTGCAAAAATGAGATTGTAGCCTATATGGTTACATGTTTGATAAATATGAAGGTTGAACTTGTCCCTCGATGTCCATTGATGCGAAACATGATATTTGTACCTATTTGGTTCTAAATTCGGTAAATATAAAGTATTGGGATGACCCTTGTCGCGAAAATGAGATATTAGCCTATATGGTTGCAAATATGATAAATGGGAAGGTTGAATTTGTCCCTTGATTTAAATCATGATTTGTGAACCTATTTGGTTATGTATTCGGCAAAATGAAAGTATTAGAATGACCCTTGTGGAAAAATGAGATTGTAGCCTATATGATTACATGTTTTGATAAATATGAAGGTTGAGCTTGTCCCTCGATGTCCCTTGATGCGAAACATGATATTTGAACCTATTTGTTTCTAAATTCTGTAAATATAAAGTATTGTGGATGACCCTTGTTGCGAAAAAGAGATATTAGCCTATATGGTTGCAAATTTGATAAATGTGAAGGTTGAATTTGTCCCTTGATTTAAAGCATGATTTGTGAACCTATTTGGTTATGTATTCGGTAAAATGAAAGTATTAGAATGACCCTTGTGCAAAAATGAGATTGTAGCCTATATGGTTACATGTTTGATAAATATGAAGGTTGAACTTGTCCCTCGATGTCCATTGATGCGAAACATGATATTTGTACCTATTTGTTTCTAAATTCGGTAAATAAAAAGTATTGTGGATGACCCTTGTTGCGAAAAAGAGATATTAGCCTATATGGTTGCAAATTTGATAAATGTGAAGGTTGAATTTGTCCCTTGATTTAAATCATGATTTGTGAACCTATTTGGTTATGTATTCGGCAAAATGAAAGCATTAGAATGACAATTGTGCAAAAATGAGATTGTAGCCTATATGGTTACATGTTTGATAAATACGAAGGTTGAGCTTGTCCCTCGATGTCCCTTGATGCGAAACATGATATTTGAACCTATTTGTTTCTAAATTCGGTAAATAAAAAGTATTGTGGATGACCCTTGTTGCTAAAAAGAGATATTAGCCTATATGTTTGCAAATTTGATAAATGTGAAGGTTGAATTTGTCCCTTGATTTAAATCATGATTTGTGAACCTATTTGGTTATGTATTCGGCAAAATGAAAGTATTAGAATGATCCTTGTGGAAAAATGAGATTGTAGCCTATATGATTACATGTTTTGATAAATATGAAGGTTGAGCTTGTCCCTCGATGTCCCTTGATGCGAAACATGATATTTGAACCTATTTGTTTCTAAATTCGGTAAATAAAAAGTATTGTGGATGACCCTTGTTGCGAAAAAGAGATATTAGCCTATATGGTTGCAAATTTGATAAATGTGAAGGTTGAATTTGTCCCTTGATTTAAAGCATGATTTGTGAACCTATTTGGTTATGTATTCGGTAAAATGAAAGTATTAGAATGACCCTTGTGCAAAAATGAGATTGTAGCCTATATGGTTACATGTTTGATAAATATGAAGGTTGAACTTGTCCCTCGATGTCCATTGATGCGAAACATGATATTTGTACCTATTTGGTTCTAAATTCGGTAAATATAAAGTATTGGGATGACCCTTGTCGCGAAAATGAGATATTAGCCTATATGGTTGCAAATATGATAAATGGGAAGGTTGAATTTGTCCCTTGATTTAAATCATGATTTGTGAACCTATTTGGTTATGTATTCGGCAAAATGAAAGTATTAGAATGACCCTTGTGGAAAAATGAGATTGTAGCCTATATGATTACATGTTTTGATAAATATGAAGGTTGAGCTTGTCCCTCGATGTCCCTTGATGCGAAACATGATATTTGAACCTATTTGTTTCTAAATTCTGTAAATATAAAGTATTGTGGATGACCCTTGTTGCGAAAAAGAGATATTAGCCTATATGGTTGCAAATTTGATAAATGTGAAGGTTGAATTTGTCCCTTGATTTAAAGCATGATTTGTGAACCTATTTGGTTATGTATTCGGTAAAATGAAAGTATTAGAATGACCCTTGTGCAAAAATGAGATTGTAGCCTATATGGTTACATGTTTGATAAATATGAAGGTTGAACTTGTCCCTCGATGTCCATTGATGCGAAACATGATATTTGAACCTATTTGTTTCTAAATTCGGTAAATAAAAAGTATTGTGGATGACCCTTGTTGCGAAAAAGAGATATTAGCCTATATGGTTGCAAATTTGATAAATGTGAAGGTTGAATTTGTCCCTTGATTTAAAGCATGATTTGTGAACCTATTTGGTTATGTATTCGGTAAAATGAAAGTATTAGAATGACCCTTGTGCAAAAATGAGATTGTAGCCTATATGGTTACATGTTTGATAAATATGAAGGTTGAACTTGTCCCTCGATGTCCATTGATGCGAAACATGATATTTGTACCTATTTGGTTCTAAATTCGGTAAATATAAAGTATTGGGATGACCCTTGTCGCGAAAATGAGATATTAGCCTATATGGTTGCAAATATGATAAATGGGAAGGTTGAATTTGTCCCTTGATTTAAATCATGATTTGTGAACCTATTTGGTTATGTATTCGGCAAAATGAAAGTATTAGAATGACCCTTGTGGAAAAATGAGATTGTAGCCTATATGATTACATGTTTTGATAAATATGAAGGTTGAGCTTGTCCCTCGATGTCCCTTGATGCGAAACATGATATTTGAACCTATTTGTTTCTAAATTCTGTAAATATAAAGTATTGTGGATGACCCTTGTTGCGAAAAAGAGATATTAGCCTATATGGTTGCAAATTTGATAAATGTGAAGGTTGAATTTGTCCCTTGATTTAAAGCATGATTTGTGAACCTATTTGGTTATGTATTCGGTAAAATGAAAGTATTAGAATGACCCTTGTGCAAAAATGAGATTGTAGCCTATATGGTTACATGTTTGATAAATATGAAGGTTGAACTTGTCCCTCGATGTCCATTGATGCGAAACATGATATTTGTACCTATTTGTTTCTAAATTCGGTAAATAAAAAGTATTGTGGATGACCCTTGTTGCGAAAAAGAGATATTAGCCTATATGGTTGCAAATTTGATAAATGTGAAGGTTGAATTTGTCCCTTGATTTAAATCATGATTTGTGAACCTATTTGGTTATGTATTCGGCAAAATGAAAGCATTAGAATGACAATTGTGCAAAAATGAGATTGTAGCCTATATGGTTACATGTTTGATAAATACGAAGGTTGAGCTTGTCCCTCGATGTCCCTTGATGCGAAACATGATATTTGAACCTATTTGTTTCTAAATTCGGTAAATAAAAAGTATTGTGGATGACCCTTGTTGCTAAAAAGAGATATTAGCCTATATGGTTGCAAATTTGATAAATGTGAAGGTTGAATTTGTCCCTTGATTTAAATCATGATTTGTGAACCTATTTGGTTATGTATTCGGTAAAATGAAAGCATTAGAATGACCCTTGTGCAAAAATGAGATTGTAGCCTATATGATTACATGTTATTCGGTAAATATAAAGTATTGTGGATGACCCTTGTTGCGAAAAAGAGATATTAGCCTATATGGTTGCAAATTTGATAAAGGTGAAGGCTGAATTTGTCCCTTGATTTAAATCATGATTTGTGAACCTATTTGGTTATGTATTCGGCAAAATGAAAGTATTAGAATGACCCTTGTGGAAAAATGAGATTGTAGCTTATATGATTACATGTTTTGATAAATATGAAGGTTGAGCTTGTCCCTCGATGTCCCTTGATGCGAAACATGATATTTGTACCTATTTGTTTCTAAATTCGGTAAATAAAAAGTATTGTGGATGACCCTTGTTGCGAAAAAGAGATATTAGCCTATATGTTTGCAAATTTGATAAATGTGAAGGTTGAATTTGTCCCTTGATTTAAATCATGATTTGTGAACCTATTTGGTTATGTATTCGGCAAAATGAAAGTATTAGAATGATCCTTGTGGAAAAATGAGATTGTAGCCTATATGATTACATGTTTTGATAAATATGAAGGTTGAGCTTGTCCCTCGATGTCCCTTGATGCGAAACATGATATTTGAACCTATTTGTTTCTAAATTCGGTAAATAAAAAGTATTGTGGATGACCCTTGTTGCGAAAAAGAGATATTAGCCTATATGGTTGCAAATTTGATAAATGTGAAGGTTGAATTTGTCCCTTGATTTAAAGCATGATTTGTGAACCTATTTGGTTATGTATTCGGTAAAATGAAAGTATTAGAATGACCCTTGTGCAAAAATGAGATTGTAGCCTATATGGTTACATGTTTGATAAATATGAAGGTTGAACTTGTCCCTCGATGTCCATTGATGCGAAACATGATATTTGTACCTATTTGGTTCTAAATTCGGTAAATATAAAGTATTGGGATGACCCTTGTCGCGAAAATGAGATATTAGCCTATATGGTTGCAAATATGATAAATGGGAAGGTTGAATTTGTCCCTTGATTTAAATCATGATTTGTGAACCTATTTGGTTATGTATTCGGCAAAATGAAAGTATTAGAATGACCCTTGTGGAAAAATGAGATTGTAGCCTATATGATTACATGTTTTGATAAATATGAAGGTTGAGCTTGTCCCTCGATGTCCCTTGATGCGAAACATGATATTTGAACCTATTTGTTTCTAAATTCGGTAAATAAAAAGTATTGTGGATGACCCTTGTTGCGAAAAAGAGATATTAGCCTATATGGTTGCAAATTTGATAAATGTGAAGGTTGAATTTGTCCCTTGATTTAAATCATGATTTGTGAACCTACTTGGTTATGTATTCGGTAAAATGAAAGCATTAGAATGACCCTTGTGCAAAAATGAGATTGTAGCCTATATGGTTACATGTTATTCGGTAAATATAAAGTATTGTGGATGACCCTTGTTGCGAAAAAGAGATATTAGCCTATATGGTTGGAAATTTTATAAATGTGAAGGTTGAATTTGTCCCTTGATTTAAATCATGATTTGTGAACCTATTTGGTTATGTATTCGGCAAAATGAAAGTATTAGAATGACCCTTGTGGAAAAATGAGATTGTAGCCTATATGATTACATGTTTTGATAAATATGAAGGTTGAGCTTGTCCCTCGATGTCCCTTGATGCGAAACATGATATTTGAACCTATTTGTTTCTAAATTCGGTAAATAAAAAGTATTGTGGATGACCCTTGTTGCGAAAAAGAGATATTAGCCTATATGGTTGCAAATTTGATAAATGTGAAGGTTGAATTTGTCCCTTGATTTAAATCATGATTTGTGAACCTACTTGGTTATGTATTCGGTAAAATGAAAGTATTAGAATGACCCTTGTGCAAAAATGAGATTGTAGCCTACATGGTTACATGTTTGATAAATATGAAGGTTGAACTTGTCCCTCGATGTCCATTGATGCGAAACATGATATTTGTACCTATTTGGTTCTAAATTCGGTAAATATAAAGTATTGGGATGACCCTTGTCGCGAAAATGAGATATTAGCCTATATGGTTGCAAATATGATAAATGGGAAGGTTGAATTTGTCCCTTGATTTAAAGCATGACTTGTGAACCGCTTTGGTTGTGTATTTGATAAAATAAAAGTATTGGAATGACCCTTGCACAAAAATGAGATTTTGGCCTATGTGATTACAAGTTTGAGAAATATGAAGGTTAACATTTCCCTTGATTTAAATCATGATATATGAATCTATTTGGTTTTGTATTCGATAAAATGAAAGTATTGGAACGACCCTTGCGTAAAAATGAGATTTTAGCCTATATGGTTATATGTTTAATATATGTATGAAGGTTGAGCTTGTCCCTCGACGTTTTTTGGTGCGAAAGATGTTATTTGAACCTTTTTGGTTCTAAATTGGGTAAATATAATGTATTGGGATGACCCTTGTCGCGAAAATGAGATATTAGCCTATATGGTTGCATATTTGATAAATGGGAAGGTTGAATATGTTCCTTTATTTAAAGCATGATTTGTGAACCTATTTGGTTATGTATTCGGCAAAATGAAAGTATTAGAATGACCCTTGTGGAAAAATGAGATTGTAGCCTATATGATTACATGTTTTGATAAATATGAAGGTTGAGCTTGTCCCTCGATGTCCCTTGATGCGAAACATGATATTTGAACCTATTTGTTTCTAAATTCGGTAAATAAAAAGTATTGTGGATGACCCTTGTTGCGAAAAAGAGATATTAGCCTATATGGTTGCAAATTTGATAAATGTGAAGGTTGAATTTGTCCCTTGATTTAAATCATGATTTGTGAACCTACTTGGTTATGTATTCGGTAAAATGAAAGTATTAGAATGACCCTTGTGCAAAAATGAGATTGTAGCCTACATGGTTACATGTTTGATAAATGTGAAGGTTGAACTTGTCCCTCGATGTCCATTGATGCGAAACATGATATTTGTACCTATTTGGTTCTAAATTCGGTAAATATAAAGTATTGGGATGACCCTTGTCGCGAAAATGAGATATTAGCCTATATGGTTGCAAATATGATAAATGGGAAGGTTGAATTTGTCCCTTGATTTAAAGCATGACTTGTGAACCGCTTTGGTTGTGTATTTGATAAAATAAAAGTATTGGAATGACCCTTGCACAAAAATGAGATTTTGGCCTATGTGATTACAAGTTTGAGAAATATGAAGGTTAACATTTCCCTTGATTTAAATCATGATATATGAATCTATTTGGTTTTGTATTCGATAAAATGAAAGTATTGGAACGACCCTTGCGTAAAAATGAGATTTTAGCCTATATGGTTATATGTTTAATATATGTATGAAGGTTGAGCTTGTCCCTCGACGTTTTTTGGTGCGAAAGATGTTATTTGAACCTTTTTGGTTCTAAATTGGGTAAATATAATGTATTGGGATGACCCTTGTCGCGAAAATGAGATATTAGCCTATATGGTTGCATATTTGATAAATGGGAAGGTTGAATATGTTCCTTTATTTAAAGCATGATTTGTGAACCTATTTGGTTATGTATTCGGCAAAATGAAAGTATTAGAATGACCCTTGTGGAAAAATGAGATTGTAGCCTATATGATTACATGTTTTGATAAATATGAAGGTTGAGCTTGTCCCTCGATGTCCCTTGATGCGAAACATGATATTTGTACCTATTTGTTTCTAAATTCGGTAAATAAAAAGTATTGTGGATGACCCTTGTTGCGAAAAAGAGATATTAGCCTATATGGTTGCAAATTTGATAAATGTGAAGGTTGAATTTGTCCCTTGATTTAAATCATGATTTGTGAACCTATTTGGTTATGTATTCGGCAAAATGAAAGTATTAGAATGACCCTTGTGGAAAAATGAGATTGTAGCCTATATGATTACATGTTTTGATAAATATGAAGGTTGAGCTTGTCCCTCGATGTCCCTTGATGCGAAACATGATATTTGAACCTATTTGTTTCTAAATTCGGTAAATAAAAAGTATTGTGGATGACCCTTGTTGCGAAAAAGAGATATTAGCCTATATGGTTGCAAATTTGATAAATGTGAAGGTTGAATTTGTCCCTTGATTTAAATCATGATTTGTGAACCTACTTGGTTATGTATTCGGTAAAATGAAAGTATTAGAATGACCCTTGTGCAAAAATGAGATTGTAGCCTACATGGTTACATGTTTGATAAATATGAAGGTTGAACTTGTCCCTCGATGTCCATTGATGCGAAACATGATATTTGTACCTATTTGGTTCTAAATTCGGTAAATATAAAGTATTGGGATGACCCTTGTCGCGAAAATGAGATATTAGCCTATATGGTTGCAAATATGATAAATGGGAAGGTTGAATTTGTCCCTTGATTTAAAGCATGACTTGTGAACCGCTTTGGTTGTGTATTTGATAAAATAAAAGTATTGGAATGACCCTTGCACAAAAATGAGATTTTGGCCTATGTGATTACAAGTTTGAGAAATATGAAGGTTAACATTTCCCTTGATTTAAATCATGATATATGAATCTATTTGGTTTTGTATTCGATAAAATGAAAGTATTGGAACGACCCTTGCGTAAAAATGAGATTTTAGCCTATATGGTTATATGTTTAATATATGTATGAAGGTTGAGCTTGTCCCTCGACGTTTTTTGGTGCGAAAGATGTTATTTGAACCTTTTTGGTTCTAAATTGGGTAAATATAATGTATTGGGATGACCCTTGTCGCGAAAATGAGATATTAGCCTATATGGTTGCATATTTGATAAATGGGAAGGTTGAATATGTTCCTTTATTTAAAGCATGATTTGTGAACCTATTTGGTTATGTATTCGGCAAAATGAAAGTATTAGAATGACCCTTGTGGAAAAATGAGATTGTAGCCTATATGATTACATGTTTTGATAAATATGAAGGTTGAGCTTGTCCCTCGATGTCCCTTGATGCGAAACATGATATTTGTACCTATTTGTTTCTAAATTCGGTAAATAAAAAGTATTGTGGATGACCCTTGTTGCGAAAAAGAGATATTAGCCTATATGGTTGCAAATTTGATAAATGTGAAGGTTGAATTTGTCCCTTGATTTAAATCATGATTTGTGAACCTATTTGGTTATGTATTCGGCAAAATGAAAGTATTAGAATGACCCTTGTGGAAAAATGAGATTGTAGCCTATATGATTACATGTTTTGATAAATATGAAGGTTGAGCTTGTCCCTCGATGTCCCTTGATGCGAAACATGATATTTGAACCTATTTGTTTCTAAATTCGGTAAATAAAAAGTATTGTGGATGACCCTTGTTGCGAAAAAGAGATATTAGCCTATATGGTTGCAAATTTGATAAATGTGAAGGTTGAATTTGTCCCTTGATTTAAATCATGATTTGTGAACCTACTTGGTTATGTATTCGGTAAAATGAAAGCATTAGAATGACCCTTGTGCAAAAATGAGATTGTAGCCTATATGGTTACATGTTATTCGGTAAATATAAAGTATTGTGGATGACCCTTGTTGCGAAAAAGAGATATTAGCCTATATGGTTGGAAATTTTATAAATGTGAAGGTTGAATTTGTCCCTTGATTTAAATCATGATTTGTGAACCTATTTCGTTATGTATTCGGCAAAATGAAAGTATTAGAATGACCCTTGTGGAAAAATGAGATTGTAGCCTATATGATTACATGTTTTGATAAATATGAAGGTTGAGCTTGTCCCTCGATGTCCCTTGATGTGAAACATGATATTTGAACCTATTTGTTTCTAAATTCGGTAAATATAAAGTATTGTGGATGACCCTTGTTGCAAAAAAGAGATATTAGCCTATATGGTTGCAAATTTGATAAATGTGAAGGTTGAATTTGTCCCTTGATTTAAATCATGATTTGTGAACCTATTTGGTTATGTATTCGGCAAAATGAAAGAATCAGAATGACCCTGGTGGAAAAATGAGATTGTAGCCTATATGATTACATGTTTTGATAAATATGAAGGTTGAGCTTGTCCCTCGATGTCCCTTGATGCGAAACATGATATTTGAACCTCTTTGGTTCTAAATTCGGTAAATATAAAGTATTGGGATGACCCTTGTCGCGAAAATGAGATATTAGCCTATATGGTTGCAAATTTGATAAATGTGAAGGTTGAATTTCTCCCTTGATTTAATGCATGATTTGTGAACCGCTTTGGTTGTGTATTTGATAAAATAAAAGTATTGGAATGACCCTTGCACAAAAATGAGATTTTGGCCTATGTGATTACAAGTTTGAGAAATATGAAGGTTAACATTTCCCTTGATTTAAATCATGATATATGAATCTATTTGGTTTTGTATTCGATAAAATGAAAGTATTGGAACGACCCTTGCGTAAAAATGAGATTTTAGCCTATATGGTTATATGTTTAATATATGTATGAAGGTTGAGCTTGTCCCTCGACGTTTTTTGGTGCGAAAGATGTTATTTGAACCTTTTTGGTTCTAAATTGGGTAAATATAATGTATTGGGATGACCCTTGTCGCGAAAATGAGATATTAGCCTATATGGTTGCATATTTGATAAATGGGAAGGTTGAATATGTTCCTTTATTTAAAGCATGATTTGTGAACCTATTTGGTTATGTATTCGGCAAAATGAAAGTATTAGAATGACCCTTGTGGAAAAATGAGATTGTAGCCTATATGATTACATGTTTTGATAAATATGAAGGTTGAGCTTGTCCCTCGATGTCCCTTGATGCGAAACATGATATTTGTACCTATTTGTTTCTAAATTCGGTAAATAAAAAGTATTGTGGATGACCCTTGTTGCGAAAAAGAGATATTAGCCTATATGGTTGCAAATTTGATAAATGTGAAGGTTGAATTTGTCCCTTGATTTAAATCATGATTTGTGAACCTATTTGGTTATGTATTCGGCAAAATGAAAGTATTAGAATGACCCTTGTGGAAAAATGAGATTGTAGCCTATATGATTACATGTTTTGATAAATATGAAGGTTGAGCTTGTCCCTCGATGTCCCTTGATGCGAAACATGATATTTGAACCTATTTGTTTCTAAATTCGGTAAATAAAAAGTATTGTGGATGACCCTTGTTGCGAAAAAGAGATATTAGCCTATATGGTTGCAAATTTGATAAATGTGAAGGTTGAATTTGTCCCTTGATTTAAATCATGATTTGTGAACCTACTTGGTTATGTATTCGGTAAAATGAAAGCATTAGAATGACCCTTGTGCAAAAATGAGATTGTAGCCTATATGGTTACATGTTATTCGGTAAATATAAAGTATTGTGGATGACCCTTGTTGCGAAAAAGAGATATTAGCCTATATGGTTGGAAATTTTATAAATGTGAAGGTTGAATTTGTCCCTTGATTTAAATCATGATTTGTGAACCTATTTCGTTATGTATTCGGCAAAATGAAAGTATTAGAATGACCCTTGTGGAAAAATGAGATTGTAGCCTATATGATTACATGTTTTGATAAATATGAAGGTTGAGCTTGTCCCTCGATGTCCCTTGATGTGAAACATGATATTTGAACCTATTTGTTTCTAAATTCGGTAAATATAAAGTATTGTGGATGACCCTTGTTGCAAAAAAGAGATATTAGCCTATATGGTTGCAAATTTGATAAATGTGAAGGTTGAATTTGTCCCTTGATTTAAATCATGATTTGTGAACCTATTTGGTTATGTATTCGGCAAAATGAAAGAATCAGAATGACCCTGGTGGAAAAATGAGATTGTAGCCTATATGATTACATGTTTTGATAAATATGAAGGTTGAGCTTGTCCCTCGATGTCCCTTGATGCGAAACATGATATTTGAACCTCTTTGGTTCTAAATTCGGTAAATATAAAGTATTGGGATGACCCTTGTCGCGAAAATGAGATATTAGCCTATATGGTTGCAAATTTGATAAATGTGAAGGTTGAATTTCTCCCTTGATTTAATGCATGATTTGTGAACCGCTTTGGTTGTGTATTTGATAAAATAAAAGTATTGGAATGACCCTTGCACAAAAATGAGATTTTGGCCTATGTGATTACAAGTTTGAGAAATAAGAAGGTTAACATTTCCCTTGATTTAAATCATGATATATGAATCTATTTGGTTTTGTATTCGATAAAATGAAAGTATTGGAACGACCCTTGCGTAAAAATGAGATTTTAGCCTATATGGTTATATGTTTGATATATGTATGAAGGTTGAGCTTGTCCCTCGATGTCCCTTGATGCGAAACATGATATTTGAACCTATTTGGTTCTAAATTCGGTAAATATAAAGTATAGGGATGACCCTTGTTGCGAAAAGGAGATATTACCCTATATGGTTGCATATTTGATAAATGGGAAGGTTGAATATGTTCCTTGATTTAAAGCATGATTTGTGAACCTATTTGGTTATGTATTCGGCAAAATGAAAGTATTAGAATGACCCTTGTGGAAAAATGAGATTGTAGCCTATATGGTTACAAGTTTTGATATATATATGAAGGTTGAGCTTGTCCCTCGATGTCCCTTGATGCGAAACATGATATTTGAACCTATTTGTTTCTAAATTCGGTAAATAAAAAGTATTGTGGATGACCCTTGTTGCGAAAAAGAGATATTAGCCTATATGGTTGCAAATTTGATAAATGTGAAGGTTGAATTTGTCCCTTGATTTAAATCATGATTTGTGAACCTACTTGGTTATGTATTCGGTAAAATGAAAGCATTAGAATGACCCTTGTGCAAAAATGAGATTGTAGCCTATATGGTTACATGTTATTCGGTAAATATAAAGTATTGTGGATGACCCTTGTTGCGAAAAAGAGATATTAGCCTATATGGTTGGAAATTTTATAAATGTGAAGGTTGAATTTGTCCCTTGATTTAAATCATGATTTGTGAACCTATTTGGTTATGTATTCGGCAAAATGAAAGTATTAGAATGACCCTTGTGGAAAAATGAGATTGTAGCCTATATGATTACATGTTTTGATAAATATGAAGGTTGAGCTTGTCCCTCGATGTCCCTTGATGGGAAACATGATATTTGAACCTATTTGTTTCTAAATTCGGTAAATATAAAGTATTGTGGATGACCCTTGTTGCAAAAAAGAGATATTAGCCTATATGGTTGCAAATTTGATAAATGTGAAGGTTGAATTTGTCCCTTGATTTAATGCATGATTTGTGAACCGCTTTGGTTGTGTATTTGATAAAATAAAAGTATTGGAATGACCCTTGCACAAAAATGAGATTTTCGCCTATGTGATTACAAGTTTGAGAAATAAGAAGGTTAACATTTCCCTTGATTTAAATCATGATATATGAATCTATTTGGTTTTGTATTCGATAAAATGAAAGTATTGGAAGGACCCTTGCGTAAAAATGAGATTTTAGCCTATATGGTTATATGTTTGATATATGTATGAAGGTTGAGCTTGTCCCTCGATGTCCCTTGATGCGAAACATGATATTTGAACCTATTTGGTTCTAAATTCGGTAAATATAAAGTATAGGGATGACCCTTGTTGCGAAAAGGAGATATTACCCTATATGGTTGCATATTTGATAAATGGGAAGGTTGAATATGTTCCTTGATTTAAAGCATGATTTGTGAACCTATTTGGTTATGTATTCGGCAAAATGAAAGTATTAGAATGACCCTTGTGGAAAAATGAGATTGTAGCCTATATGGTTACATGTTTTGATATATATATGAAGGTTGAGCTTGTCCCTCGATGTCCCTTGATGCGAAACATGATATTTGAACCTATTTGTTTCTAAATTCGGTAAATAAAAAGTATTGTGGATGACCCTTGTTGCGAAAAAGAGATATTAGCCTATATGGTTGCAAATTTGATAAATGTGAAGGTTGAATTTGTCCCTTGATTTAAATCATGATTTGTGAACCTATTTGGTTATGTATTCGGTAAAATGAAAGCATTAGAATGACCCTTGTGCAAAAATGAGATTGTAGCCTATATGGTTACATGTCTTTCGGTAAATATAAAGTATTGTGGATGACCCTTGTTGCGAAAAAGAGATATTAGCCTATATGGTTGCAAATTTGATAAATGTGAAGGCTGAATTTGTCCCTTGATTTAAATCATGATTTGTGAACCTATTTGGTTATGTATTCGGCAAAATGAAAGTATTAGAATGACCCTTGTGGAAAAATGAGATTGTAGCCTATATGATTACATGTTTTGATAAATATGAAGGTTGAGCTTGTCCCTCGATGTCCCTTGATGCGAAACATGATATTTGTACCTATTTGTTTCTAAATTCGGTAAATATAAAGTATTGTGGATGACCCTTGTTGCGAAAAAGAGATATTAGCCAATATGGTTGCAAATTTGATAAATGTGAAGGTTGAATTTGTCCCTTGATTTAAATCATGATTTGTGAACCTATTTGGTTATGTATTCGGCAAAATGAAAGTATTAGAATGAACCTTGTGGAAAAATGAGATTGTAGCCTATATGATTACATGTTTTGATAAATATGAAGGTTGAGCTTGTCCCTCGATGTCCCTTGATGCGAAACATGATATTTGAACCTATTTGTTTCTAAATTCGGTAAATAAAAAGTATTGTGGATGACCCTTGTTGCGAAAAAGAGATATTAGCCTATATGGTTGCAAATTCGATAAATGTGAAGGTTGAATTTGTCCCTTGATTTAAAGCATGATTTGTGAACCTATTTGGTTATGTATTCGGTAATATGAAAGTATTAGAATGACCCTTGTGCAAAAATGAGATTGTAGCCTATATAGTTACATGTTTGATAAATATGAAGGTTGAGCTTGTCCCTCGATGTCCCTTGATGTGAAACATGATATTTGAACCTATTTGGTTCTAAATTCGGTAAATATAAAGTATTGGGATGACCCTTGTCGCGAAAATGAGATATTAGCCTATATGGTTGCAAATTTGATAAATGTGAAGGTTGAATTTCTCCCTTGATTTAATGCATGATTTGTGAACCGCTTTGGTTGTGTATTTGATATAATAAAAGTATTGGAATGACCCTTGCACAAAAATTAGATTTTGGCCTATGTGATTACAAGTTTGAGAAATAAGAAGGTTAACATTTCCCTTGATTTAAATCATGATATATGAATCTATTTGGTTTTGTATTCGATAAAATGAAAGTATTGGAACGACCCTTGCGTAAAAATGAGATTTTAGCCTATATGGTTATATGTTTGATATATGTATGAAGGTTGAGCTTGTCCCTCGATGTCCCTTGATGCGAAACATGATATTTGAACCTATTTGGTTCTAAATTCGGTAAATATAAAGTATAGGGATGACCCTTGTTGCGAAAAAGAGATATTACCCTATATGGTTGCATATTTGATAAATGGGAAGGTTGAATATGTTCCTTGATTTAAAGCATGATTTGTGAACCTATTTGGTTATGTATTCGGCAAAATGAAAGTATTAGAATGACCCTTGTGGAAAAATGAGATTGTAGCCTATATGATTACATGTTTTGATAAATATGAAGGTTGAGCTTGTCCCTCGATGTCCTTTGATGCGAAACATGATATTTGAACCTATTTGTTTCTAAATTCGGTAAATAAAAAGTATTGTGGATGACCCTTGTTGCGAAAAAGAGATATTAGCCTATATGGTTGCAAATTCGATAAATGTGAAGGTTGAATTTGTCCCTTGATTTAAAGCATGATTTGTGAACCTATTTGGTTATGTATTCGGTAATATGAAAGTATTAGAATGACCCTTGTGCAAAAATGAGATTGTAGCCTATATAGTTACATGTTTGATAAATATGAAGGTTGAGCTTGTCCCTCGATGTCCCTTGATGTGAAACATGATATTTGAACCTATTTGGTTCTAAATTCGGTAAATATAAAGTATTGGGATGACCCTTGTCGCGAAAATGAGATATTAGCCTATATGGTTGCAAATTTGATAAATGTGAAGGTTGAATTTCTCCCTTGATTTAATGCATGATTTGTGAACCGCTTTGGTTGTGTATTTGATATAATAAAAGTATTGGAATGACCCTTGCACAAAAATTAGATTTTGGCCTATGTGATTACAAGTTTGAGAAATAAGAAGGTTAACATTTCCCTTGATTTAAATCATGATATATGAATCTATTTGGTTTTGTATTCGATAAAATGAAAGTATTGGAACGACCCTTGCGTAAAAATGAGATTTTAGCCTATATGGTTATATGTTTGATATATGTATGAAGGTTGAGCTTGTCCCTCGATGTCCCTTGATGCGAAACATGATATTTGAACCTATTTGGTTCTAAATTCGGTAAATATAAAGTATAGGGATGACCCTTGTTGCGAAAAAGAGATATTACCCTATATGGTTGCATATTTGATAAATGGGAAGGTTGAATATGTTCCTTGATTTAAAGCATGATTTGTGAACCTATTTGGTTATGTATTCGGCAAAATGAAAGTATTAGAATGACCCTTGTGGAAAAATTAGATTGTAGCCTATATGGTTACATGTTTTGATAAATATGAAGGTTGAGCTTGTCCCTCGATGTCCCTTGATGCGAAACATGATATTTGAACCTATTTGTTTCTAAATTCGGTAAATAAAAAGTATTGTGGATGACCCTTGTTGCGAAAAAGAGATATTAGCCTATATGGTTGCAAATTTGATAAATGTGAAGGTTGAATTTGTCCCTTGATTTAAATCATGATTTGTGAACCTATTTGGTTATGTATTCGGTAAATGAAAGCATTAGAATGACCCTTGTGCAAAAATGAGATTGTAGCCTATATGGTTACATGTTATTCGGTAAATATAAAGTATTGTGGATGACCCTTGTTGCGAAAAAGAGATATTGGCCTATATGGTTGCAAATTTGATAAATGTGAAGGTTGAATTTGTCCCTTGATTTAAATCATGATTTGTGAACCTATTTGGTTATGTATTCGGCAAAATGAAAGTATTAGAATGACCCTTGTGGAAAAATGAGATTGTAGCCTATATGATTACATGTTTTGATAAATATGAAGGTTGAGCTTGTCCCTCGATGTCCCTTGATGCGAAACATGATATTTGAACCTATTTGTTTCTAAAGTCGGTAAATAAAAAGTATTGTGGATGACCCTTGTTGCGAAAAAGAGATATTAGCCTATATGGTTGCAAATTCGATAAATGTGAAGGTTGAATTTGTCCCTTGATTTAAAGCATGATTTGTGAACCTATTTGGTTATGTATTCGGTAATATGAAAGTATTAGAATGACCCTTGTGCAAAAATGAGATTGTAGCCTATATGGTTACATGTTTGATAAATATGAAGGTTGAGCTTGTCCCTCGATGTCCCTTGATGTGAAACATGATATTTGAACCTATTTGGTTCTAAATTCGGTAAATATAAAGTATTGGGATGACCCTTGTCGCGAAAATGAGATATTAGCCTATATGGTTGCAAATTTGATAAATGTGAAGGTTGAATTTCTCCCTTGATTTAATGCATGATTTGTGAACCGCTTTGGTTGTGTATTTGATATAATAAAAGTATTGGAATGACCCTTGCACAAAAATTAGATTTTGGCCTATGTGATTACAAGTTTGAGAAATAAGAAGGTTAACATTTCCCTTGATTTAAATCATGATATATGAATCTATTTGGTTTTGTATTCGATAAAATGAAAGTATTGGAACGACCCTTGCGTAAAAATGAGATTTTAGCCTATATGGTTATATGTTTGATATATGTATGAAGGTTGAGCTTGTCCCTCGATGTCCCTTGATGCGAAACATGATATTTGAACCTATTTGGTTCTAAATTCGGTAAATATAAAGTATAGGGATGACCCTTGTTGCGAAAAAGAGATATTACCCTATATGGTTGCATATTTGATAAATGGGAAGGTTGAATATGTTCCTTGATTTAAAGCATGATTTGTGAACCTATTTGGTTATGTATTCGGCAAAATGAAAGTATTAGAATGACCCTTGTGGAAAAATTAGATTGTAGCCTATATGGTTACATGTTTTGATAAATATGAAGGTTGAGCTTGTCCCTCGATGTCCCTTGATGCGAAACATGATATTTGAACCTATTTTTTCTAAATTCGGTAAATAAAAAGTATTGTGGATGACCCTTGTTGCGAAAAAGAGATATTAGCCTATATGGTTGCAAATTTGATAAATGTGAAGGTTGAATTTGTCCCTTGATTTAAATCATGATTTGTGAACCTATTTGGTTATGTATTCGGTAAATGAAAGCATTAGAATGACCCTTGTGCAAAAATGAGATTGTAGCCTATATGGTTACATGTTATTCGGTAAATATAAAGTATTGTGGATGACCCTTGTTGCGAAAAAGAGATATTGGCCTATATGGTTGCAAATTTGATAAATGTGAAGGTTGTATTTGTCCCTTGATTTAAATCATGATTTGTGAACCTATTTGGTTATGTATTCGGCAAAATGAAAGTATTAGAATGACCCTTGTGGAAAAATGAGATTGTAGCCTATATGATTACATGTTTTGATAAATATGAAGGTTGAGCTTGTCCCTCAATGTCCCTTGATGCGAAACATGATATTTGAACCTATTTGTTTCTAAAGTCGGTAAATAAAAAGTATTGTGGATGACCCTTGTTGCGAAAAAGAGATATTAGCCTATATGGTTGCAAATTCGATAAATGTGAAGGTTGAATTTGTCCCTTGATTTAAAGCATGATTTGTGAACCTATTTGGTTATGTATTCGGTAATATGAAAGTATTAGAATGACCCTTGTGCAAAAATGAGATTGTAGCCTATATGGTTACATGTTTGATAAATATGAAGGTTGAGCTTGTCCCTCGATGTCCCTTGATGTGAAACATGATATTTGAACCTATTTGGTTCTAAATTCGGTAAATATAAAGTATTGGGATGACCCTTGTCGCGAAAATGAGATATTAGCCTATATGGTTGCAAATTTGATAAATGTGAAGGTTGAATTTCTCCCTTGATTTAATGCATGATTTGTGAACCGCTTTGGTTGTGTATTTGATATAATAAAAGTATTGGAATGACCCTTGCACAAAAATTAGATTTTGGCCTATGTGATTACAAGTTTGAGAAATAAGAAGGTTAACATTTCCCTTGATTTAAATCATGATATATGAATCTATTTGGTTTTGTATTCGATAAAATGAAAGTATTGGAACGACCCTTGCGTAAAAATGAGATTTTAGCCTATATGGTTATATGTTTGATATATGTATGAAGGTTGAGCTTGTCCCTCGATGTCCCTTGATGCGAAACATGATATTTGAACCTATTTGGTTCTAAATTCGGTAAATATAAAGTATAGGGATGACCCTTGTTGCGAAAAAGAGATATTACCCTATATGGTTGCATATTTGATAAATGGGAAGGTTGAATATGTTCCTTGATTTAAAGCATGATTTGTGAACCTATTTGGTTATGTATTCGGCAAAATGAAAGTATTAGAATGACCCTTGTGGAAAAATTAGATTGTAGCCTATATGGTTACATGTTTTGATAAATATGAAGGTTGAGCTTGTCCCTCGATGTCCCTTGATGCGAAACATGATATTTGAACCTATTTGTTTCTAAATTCGGTAAATAAAAAGTATTGTGGATGACCCTTGTTGCGAAAAAGAGATATTAGCCTATATGGTTGCAAATTTGATAAATGTGAAGGTTGAATTTGTCCCTTGATTTAAATCATGATTTGTGAACCTATTTGGTTATGTATTCGGTAAATGAAAGCATTAGAATGACCCTTGTGCAAAAATGAGATTGTAGCCTATATGGTTACATGTTATTCGGTAAATATAAAGTATTGTGGATGACCCTTGTTGCGAAAAAGAGATATTGGCCTATATGGTTGCAAATTTGATAAATGTGAAGGTTGAATTTGTCCCTTGATTTAAATCATGATTTGTGAACCTATTTGGTTATGTATTCGGCAAAATGAAAGTATTAGAATGACCCTTGTGGAAAAATGAGATTGTAGCCTATATGATTACATGTTTTGATAAATATGAAGGTTGAGCTTGTCCCTCGATGTCCCTTGATGCGAAACATGATATTTGAACCTATTTGTTTCTAAAGTCGGTAAATAAAAAGTATTGTGGATGACCCTCGTTGCGAAAAAGAGATATTAGCCTATATGGTTGCAAATTCGATAAATGTGAAGGTTGAATTTGTCCCTTGATTTAAAGCATGATTTGTGAACCTATTTGGTTATGTATTCGGTAATATGAAAGTATTAGAATGACCCTTGTGCAAAAATGAGATTGTAGCCTATATGGTTACATGTTTGATAAATATGAAGGTTGAGCTTGTCCCTCGATGTCCCTTGATGTGAAACATGATATTTGAACCTATTTGGTTCTAAATTCGGTAAATATAAAGTATTGGGATGACCCTTGTCGCGAAAATGAGATATTAGCCTATATGGTTGCAAATTTGATAAATGTGAAGGTTGAATTTCTCCCTTGATTTAATGCATGATTTGTGAACCGCTTTGGTTGTGTATTTGATATAATAAAAGTATTGGAATGACCCTTGCACAAAAATTAGATTTTGGCCTATGTGATTACAAGTTTGAGAAATAAGAAGGTTAACATTTCCCTTGATTTAAATCATGATATATGAATCTATTTGGTTTTGTATTCGATAAAATGAAAGTATTGGAACGACCCTTGCGTAAAAATGAGATTTTAGCCTATATGGTTATATGTTTGATATATGTATGAAGGTTGAGCTTGTCCCTCGATGTCCCTTGATGCGAAACATGATATTTGAACCTATTTGGTTCTAAATTCGGTAAATATAAAGTATAGGGATGACCCTTGTTGCGAAAAAGAGATATTACCCTATATGGTTGCATATTTGATAAATGGGAAGGTTGAATATGTTCCTTGATTTAAAGCATGATTTGTGAACCTATTTGGTTATGTATTCGGCAAAATGAAAGTATTAGAATGACCCTTGTGGAAAAATTAGATTGTAGCCTATATGGTTACATGTTTTGATAAATATGAAGGTTGAGCTTGTCCCTCGATGTCCCTTGATGCGAAACATGATATTTGAACCTATTTGTTTCTAAATTCGGTAAATAAAAAGTATTGTGGATGACCCTTGTTGCGAAAAAGAGATATTAGCCTATATGGTTGCAAATTTGATAAATGTGAAGGTTGAATTTGTCCCTTGATTTAAATCATGATTTGTGAACCTATTTGGTTATGTATTCGGTAAATGAAAGCATTAGAATGACCCTTGTGCAAAAATGAGATTGTAGCCTATATGGTTACATGTTATTCGGTAAATATAAAGTATTGTGGATGACCCTTGTTGCGAAAAAGAGATATTGGCCTATATGGTTGCAAATTTGATAAATGTGAAGGTTGAATTTGTCCCTTGATTTAAATCATGATTTGTGAACCTATTTGGTTATGTATTCGGCAAAATGAAAGTATTAGAATGACCCTTGTGGAAAAATGAGATTGTAGCCTATATGATTACATGTTTTGATAAATATGAAGGTTGAGCTTGTCCCTCGATGTCCCTTGATGCGAAACATGATATTTGAACCTATTTGTTTCTAAAGTCGGTAAATAAAAAGTATTGTGGATGACCCTTGTTGCGAAAAAGAGATATTAGCCTATATGGTTGCAAATTTGATAAATGGGAAGGTTGAATTTGTCCCTTGATTTAAATCATGATTTGTGAACCTATTTGGTTATGTATTCGGCAAAATGAAAGTATTAGAATGACCCTTGTGGAAAAATTAGATTGTAGCCTATATGGTTACATGTTTTGATAAATATGAAGGTTGAGCTTGTCCCTCGATGTCCCTTGATGCGAAACATGATATTTGAACCTATTTGTTTCTAAATTCGGTAAATAAAAAGTATTGTGGATGACCCTTGTTGCGAAAAAGAGATATTAGCCTATATGGTTGCAAATTTGATAAATGTGAAGGTTGAATTTGTCCCTTGATTTAAAGCATGATTTGTGAACCTATTTGGTTATGTATTCGGTAATATGAAAGTATTAGAATGACCCTTGTGCAAAAATGAGATTGTAGCCTATATGGTTACATGTTTGATAAATATGAAGGTTGAGCTTGTCCCTCGATGTCCCTTGATGCGAAACATGATATTTGAACCTATTTGGTTCTAAATTCGGTAAATATAAAGTATAGGTATGACCCTTGTTGCGAAAAAGAGATATTACCCTATATGGTTGCATATTTGATAAATGGGAAGGTTGAATATGTTCCTTGATTTAAAGCATGATTTGTGAACCTATTTGGTTATGTATTCGGCAAAATGAAAGTATTAGAATGACCCTTGTGGAAAAATTAGATTGTAGCCTATATGGTTACATGTTTTAATAAATATGAAGGTTGAGCTTGTCCCTCGATGTCCCTTGATGCGAAACATGATATTTGAACCTATTTGTTTCTAAATTCGGTAAATAAAAAGTATTGTGGATGACCCTTGTTGCGAAAAAGAGATATTAGCCTATATGGTTGCAAATTTGATAAATGTGAAGGTTGAATTTGTCCCTTGATTTAAATCATGATTTGTGAACCTATTTGGTTATGTATTCGGTAAATGAAAGCATTAGAATGACCCTTGTGCAAAAATGAGATTGTAGCCTATATGGTTACATGTTATTCGGTAAATATAAAGTATTGTGGATGACCCTTGTTGCGAAAAAGAGATATTAGCCTATATGGTTGCAAATTTGATAAATGTGAAGGTTGAATTTGTCCCTTGATTTAAATCATGATTTGTGAACCTATTTAGTTATGTATTCGGCAAAATGAAAGTATTAGAATGACCCTTGTGGAAAAATGAGATTGTAGCCTATATGATTACATGTTTTGATAAATATGAAGGTTGAGCTTGTCCCTCGATGTCCCTTGATGCGAAACATGATATTTGAACCTATTTGTTTCTAAAGTCGGTAAATAAAAAGTATTGTGGATGACCCTTGTTGCGAAAAAGAGATATTAGCCTATATGGTTGCAAATTCGATAAATGTGAAGGTTGAATTTGTCCCTTGATTTAAAGCATGATTTGTGAACCTATTTGGTTATGTATTCGGTAATATGAAAGTATTAGAATGACCCTTGTGCAAAAATGAGATTGTAGCCTATATGGTTACATGTTTGATAAATATGAAGGTTGAGCTTGTCCCTCGATGTCCCTTGATGTGAAACATGATATTTGAACCTATTTGGTTCTAAATTCGGTAAATATAAAGTATTGGGATGACCCTTGTCGCGAAAATGAGATATTAGCCTATATGGTTGCAAATTTGATAAATGTGAAGGTTGAATTTCTCCCTTGATTTAATGCATGATTTGTGAACCGCTTTGGTTGTGTATTTGATATAATAAAAGTATTGGAATGACCCTTGCACAAAAATTAGATTTTGGCCTATGTGATTACAAGTTTGAGAAATAAGAAGGTTAACATTTCCCTTGATTTAAATCATGATATATGAATCTATTTGGTTTTGTATTCGATAAAATGAAAGTATTGGAACGACCCTTGCGTAAAAATGAGATTTTAGCCTATATGGTTATATGTTTGATATATGTATGAAGGTTGAGCTTGTCCCTCGATGTCCCTTGATGCGAAACATGATATTTGAACCTATTTGGTTCTAAATTCGGTAAATATAAAGTATAGGGATGACCCTTGTTGCGAAAAAGAGATATTACCCTATATGGTTGCATATTTGATAAATGGGAAGGTTGAATATGTTCCTTGATTTAAAGCATGATTTGTGAACCTATTTGGTTATGTATTCGGCAAAATGAAAGTATTAGAATGACCCTTGTGGAAAAATTAGATTGTAGCCTATATGGTTACATGTTTTGATAAATATGAAGGTTGAGCTTGTCCCTCGATGTCCCTTGATGCGAAACATGATATTTGAACCTATTTGTTTCTAAATTCGGTAAATAAAAAGTATTGTGGATGACCCTTGTTGCGAAAAAGAGATATTAGCCTATATGGTTGCAAATTTGATAAATGTGAAGGTTGAATTTGTCCCTTGATTTAAATCATGATTTGTGAACCTATTTGGTTATGTATTCGGTAAATGAAAGCATTAGAATGACCCTTGTGCAAAAATGAGATTGTAGCCTATATGGTTACATGTTATTCGGTAAATATAAAGTATTGTGGATGACCCTTGTTGCGAAAAAGAGATATTGGCCTATATGGTTGCAAATTTGATAAATGTGAAGGTTGAATTTGTCCCTTGATTTAAATCATGATTTGTGAACCTATTTGGTTATGTATTCGGCAAAATGAAAGTATTAGAATGACCCTTGTGGAAAAATGAGATTGTAGCCTATATGATTACATGTTTTGATAAATATGAAGGTTGAGCTTGTCCCTCGATGTCCCTTGATGCGAAACATGATATTTGAACCTATTTGTTTCTAAAGTCGGTAAATAAAAAGTATTGTGGATGACCCTTGTTGCGAAAAAGAGATATTAGCCTATATGGTTGCAAATTCGATAAATGTGAAGGTTGAATTTGTCCCTTGATTTAAAGCATGATTTGTGAACCTATTTGGTTATGTATTCGGTAATATGAAAGTATTAGAATGACCCTTGTGCAAAAATGAGATTGTAGCCTATATGGTTACATGTTTGATAAATATGAAGGTTGAGCTTGTCCCTCGATGTCCCTTTATGTGAAACATGATATTTGAACCTATTTGGTTCTAAATTCGGTAAATATAAAGTATTGGGATGACCCTTGTCGCGAAAATGAGATATTAGCCTATATGGTTGCAAATTTGATAAATGTGAAGGTTGAATTTCTCCCTTGATTTAATGCATGATTTGTG
Source organism: Medicago lupulina (assembly GCA_958299785.1). Classification (NCBI taxonomy): domain Eukaryota; kingdom Viridiplantae; phylum Streptophyta; class Magnoliopsida; order Fabales; family Fabaceae; genus Medicago; species Medicago lupulina. The sequence goes on from OY283144.1 coordinate 44,073,311, forward strand.
AACCGCTTTGGTTGTCTATTTGATATAATAAAAGTATTGGAATGACCCTTGCACAAAAATTAGATTTTGGCCTATGTGATTACAAGTTTGAGAAATAAGAAGGTTAACATTTCCCTTGATTTAAATCATGATATATGAATCTATTTGGTTTTGTATTCGATAAAATGAAAGTATTGGAACGACCCTTGCGTAAAAATGAGATTTTAGCCTATATGGTTATATGTTTGATATATGTATGAAGGTTGAGCTTGTCCCTCGATGTCCCTTGATGCGAAACATGATATTTGAACCTATTTGGTTCTAAATTCGGTAAATATAAAGTATAGGTATGACCCTTGTTGCGAAAAAGAGATATTACCCTATATGGTTGCATATTTGATAAATGGGAAGGTTGAATATGTTCCTTGATTTAAAGCATGATTTGTGAACCTATTTGGTTATGTATTCGGCAAAATGAAAGTATTAGAATGACCCTTGTGGAAAAATTAGATTGTAGCCTATATGGTTACATGTTTTGATAAATATGAAGGTTGAGCTTGTCCCTCGATGTCCCTTGATGCGAAACATGATATTTGAACCTATTTGTTTCTAAATTCGGTAAATAAAAAGTATTGTGGATGACCCTTGTTGCGAAAAAGAGATATTAGCCTATATGGTTGCAAATTTGATAAATGTGAAGGTTGAATTTGTCCCTTGATTTAAATCATGATTTGTGAACCTATTTGGTTATGTATTCGGTAAATGAAAGCATTAGAATGACCCTTGTGCAAAAATGAGATTGTAGCCTATATGGTTACATGTTATTCGGTAAATATAAAGTATTGTGGATGACCCTTGTTGCGAAAAAGAGATATTAGCCTATATGGTTGCAAATTTGATAAATGTGAAGGTTGAATTTGTCCCTTGATTTAAATCATGATTTGTGAACCTATTTGGTTATGTATTCGGCAAAATGAAAGTATTAGAATGACCCTTGTGGAAAAATGAGATTGTAGCCTATATGATTACATGTTTTGATAAATATGAAGGTTGAGCTTGTCCCTCGATGTCCCTTGATGCGAAACATGATATTTGAACCTATTTGTTTCTAAAGTCGGTAAATAAAAAGTATTGTGGATGACCCTTGTTGCGAAAAAGAGATATTAGCCTATATGGTTGCAAATTCGATAAATGTGAAGGTTGAATTTGTCCCTTGATTTAAAGCATGATTTGTGAACCTATTTGGTTATGTATTCGGTAATATGAAAGTATTAGAATGACCCTTGTGCAAAAATGAGATTGTAGCCTATATGGTTACATGTTTGATAAATATGAAGGTTGAGCTTGTCCCTCGATGTCCCTTGATGTGAAACATGATATTTGAACCTATTTGGTTCTAAATTCGGTAAATATAAAGTATTGGGATGACCCTTGTCGCGAAAATGAGATATTAGCCTATATGGTTGCAAATTTGATAAATGTGAAGGTTGAATTTCTCCCTTGATTTAATGCATGATTTGTGAACCGCTTTGGTTGTGTATTTGATATAATAAAAGTATTGGAATGACCCTTGCACAAAAATTAGATTTTGGCCTATGTGATTACAAGTTTGAGAAATAAGAAGGTTAACATTTCCCTTGATTTAAATCATGATATATGAATCTATTTGGTTTTGTATTCGATAAAATGAAAGTATTGGAACGACCCTTGCGTAAAAATGAGATTTTAGCCTATATGGTTATATGTTTGATATATGTATGAAGGTTGAGCTTGTCCCTCGATGTCCCTTGATGCGAAACATGATATTTGAACCTATTTGGTTCTAAATTCGGTAAATATAAAGTATAGGGATGACCCTTGTTGCGAAAAAGAGATATTACCCTATATGGTTGCATATTTGATAAATGGGAAGGTTGAATATGTTCCTTGATTTAAAGCATGATTTGTGAACCTATTTGGTTATGTATTCGGCAAAATGAAAGTATTAGAATGACCCTTGTGGAAAAATTAGATTGTAGCCTATATGGTTACATGTTTTGATAAATATGAAGGTTGAGCTTGTCCCTCGATGTCCCTTGATGCGAAACATGATATTTGAACCTATTTGTTTCTAAATTCGGTAAATGAAAAGTATTGTGGATGACCCTTGTTGCGAAAAAGAGATATTAGCCTATATGGTTGCAAATTTGATAAATGTGAAGGTTGAATTTGTCCCTTGATTTAAATCATGATTTGTGAACCTATTTGGTTATGTATTCGGTAAATGAAAGCATTAGAATGACCCTTGTGCAAAAATGAGATTGTAGCCTATATGGTTACATGTTATTCGGTAAATATAAAGTGTTGTGGATGACCCTTGTTGCGAAAAAGAGATATTAGCCTATATGGTTGCAAATTTGATAAATGTGAAGGTTGAATTTGTCCCTTGATTTAAATCATGATTTGTGAACCTATTTGGTTATGTATTCGGCAAAATGAAAGTATTAGAATGACCCTTGTGGAAAAATGAGATTGTAGCCTATATGATTACATGTTTTGATAAATATGAAGGTTGAGCTTGTCCCTCGATGTCCCTTGATGCGAAACATGATATTTGAACCTATTTGTTTCTAAAGTCGGTAAATAAAAAGTATTGTGGATGACCCTTGTTGCGAAAAAGAGATATTAGCCTATATGGTTGCAAATTCGATAAATGTGAAGGTTGAATTTGTCCCTTGATTTAAAGCATGATTTGTGAACCTATTTGGTTATGTATTCGGTAATATGAAAGTATTAGAATGACCCTTGTGCAAAAATGAGATTGTAGCCTATATGGTTACATGTTTGATAAATATGAAGGTTGAGCTTGTCCCTCGATGTCCCTTGATGTGAAACATGATATTTGAACCTATTTGGTTCTAAATTCGGTAAATATAAAGTATTGGGATGACCCTTGTCGCGAAAATGAGATATTAGCCTATATGGTTGCAAATTTGATAAATGTGAAGGTTGAATTTCTCCCTTGATTTAATGCATGCTTTGTGAACCGCTTTGGTTGTGTATTTGATATAATAAAAGTATTGGAATGACCCTTGCACAAAAATTAGATTTTGGCCTATGTGATTACAAGTTTGAGAAATAAGAAGGTTAACATTTCCCTTGATTTAAATCATGATATATGAATCTATTTGGTTTTGTATTCGATAAAATGAAAGTATTGGAACGACCCTTGCGTAAAAATGAGATTTTAGCCTATATGGTTATATGTTTGATATATGTATGAAGGTTGAGCTTGTCCCTCGATGTCCCTTGATGCGGAACATGATATTTGAACCTATTTGGTTCTAAATTCGGTAAATATAAAGTATAGGGATGACCCTTGTTGCGAAAAAGAGATATTAGCCTATATGGTTGCATATTTGATAAATGGGAAGGTTGAATATGTTCCTTGATTTAAAGCATGATTTGTGAACCTATTTGGTTATGTATTCGGCAAAATGAAAGTATTAGAATGACCCTTGTGGAAAAATTAGATTGTAGCCTATATGGTTACATGTTTTGATAAATATGAAGGTTGAGCTTGTCCCTCGATGTCCCTTGATGCGAAACATGATATTTGAACCTATTTGTTTCTAAATTCGGTAAATAAAAAGTATTGTGGATGACCCTTGTTGCGAAAAAGAGATATTAGCCTATATGGTTGCAAATTTGATAAATGTGAAGGTTGAATTTGTCCCTTGATTTAAATCATGATTTGTGAACCTATTTGGTTATGTATTCGGTAAAATGAAAGCATTAGAATGACCCTTGTGCAAAATCGAGATTGTAGCCTATATGGTTACATGTTATTCGGTAAATATAAAGTATTGTGGATGACCCTTGTTGCGAAAAAGAGATATTACCCTATATGGTTGCAAATTTGATAAATGTGAAGGATGAATTTGTCCCTTGATTTAAATCAAGATTTGTGAACCTATTTGGTTATGTATTCGGTAAAATGAAAGCATTAGAATGATCCTTGTGCAAAAATGAGATTGTAGCCTATATGGCTACATGTTTTGATAAATATGAAGGTTGAGCTTGTCCCTCGATGTCTCTTGGGGCGAAACATGATATTTGAACCTATTTGGTTCTAAATTCGGTAAATATAAAGTATTGTGGATGACCCTTGTTGCGAAAAAGAGATATTAGCCTATATGGTTGCAAATTTGATAAATGTGCAGGTTGAATTTGTCCCTTGATTTAAATCATGATTTGTGAACCTATTTGGTTATGTATTCGGAAAAATGAAAGCATTAGAATGACCCTTGTGCAAAAATGAGATTGTAGCCTATATGGTTACATGTTATTCGGTAAATATAAAGTATTGTGGATGACCCTTGTTGCGAAAAAGAGATATTAGCCTATATGGTTGCAAATTTGATAAATGTGAAGGTTGAATTTGTCCCTTGATTTAAATCATGATTTGTGAACCTATTTGGTTATGTATTCGGCAAAATGAAAGTATTAGAATGACCCTTGTGGAAAAATGAGATTGTAGCCTATATGATTACATGTTTTGATAAATATGAAGGTTGAGCTTGTCCCTCGATGTCCCTTGATGCGAAACATGATATTTGAACCTATTTGTTTCTAAATTCGGTAAATAAAAAGTATTGTGGATGACCCTTGTTGCGAAAAAGAGATATTAGCCTATATGGTTGCAAATTTGATAAATGTGAAGGTTGAATTTGTCCCTTGATTTAAAGCATGATTTGTGAACCTATTTGGTTATGTATTCGGTAATATGAAAGTATTAGAATGACCCTTGTGCAAAAATGAGATTGTAGCCTATATGGTTACATGTTTGATAAATATGAAGGTTGAGCTTGTCCCTCGATGTCCCTTGATGCGAAACATGATATTTGAACCTATTTGTTTCTAAATTCGGTAAATAAAAAGTATTGTGGATGACCCTTGTTGCGAAAAAGAGATATTAGCCTATATGGTTGCAAATTCGATAAATGTGAAGGTTGAATTTGTCCCTTGATTTAAAGCATGATTTGTTAACCTATTTGGTTATGTATTCGGTAATATGAAAGTATTAGAATGACCCTTGTGCAAAAATGAGATTGTAGCCTATATGGTTACATGTTTGATAAATATGAAGGTTGAGCTTGTCCCTCGATGTCCCTTGATGTGAAACATGATATTTGAACCTATTTGGTTCTAAATTCGGTAAATATAAAGTATTGGGATGACCCTTGTCGCGAAAATGAGATATTAGCCTATATGGTTGCAAATTTGATAAATGTGAAGGTTGAATTTCTCCCTTGATTTAATGCATGATTTGTGAACCGCTTTGGTTGTGTATTTGATATAATAAAAGTATTGGAATGACCCTTGCACAAAAATTAGATTTTGGCCTATGTGATTACAAGTTTGAGAAATAAGAAGGTTAACATTTCCCTTGATTTAAATCATGATATATGAATCTATTTGGTTTTGTATTCGATAAAATGAAAGTATTGGAACGACCCTTGCGTAAAAATGAGATTTTAGCCTATATGGTTATATGTTTGATATATGTATGAAGGTTGAGCTTGTCCCTCGATGTCCCTTGATGCGAAACATGATATTTGAACCTATTTGGTTCTAAATTCGGTAAATATAAAGTATAGGGATGACCCTTGTTGCGAAAAAGAGATATTACCCTATATGGTTGCATATTTGATAAATGGGAAGGTTGAATATGTTCCTTGATTTAAAGCATGATTTGTGAACCTATTTGGTTATGTATTCGGCTAAATGAAAGTATTAGAATGACCCTTGTGGAAAAATTAGATTGTAGCCTATATGGTTACATGTTTTGATAAATATGAAGGTTGAGCTTGTCCCTCGATGTCCCTTGATGCGAAACATGATATTTGAACCTATTTGTTTCTAAATTCGGTAAATAAAAAGTATTGTGGATGACCCTTGTTGCGAAAAAGAGATATTAGCCTATATGGTTGCAAATTTGATAAATGTGAAGGTTGAATTTGTCCCTTGATTTAAATCATGATTTGTGAACCTATTTGGTTATGTATTCGGTAAAATGAAAGCATTAGAATGACCCTTGTGCAAAAATGAGATTGTAGCCTATATGGTTACATGTTATTCGGTAAATATAAAGTATTGTGGATGACCCTTGTTGAGAAAAAGAGATATTACCCTATATGGTTGCAAATTTGATAAATGTGAAGGATGAATTTGTCCCTTGATTTAAATCAAGATTTGTGAACCTATTTGGTTATGTATTCGGTAAAATGAAAGCATTAGAATGATCCTTGTGCAAAAATGAGATTGTAGCCTATATGGCTACATGTTTTGATAAATATGAAGGTTGAGCTTGTCCCTCGATGTCTCTTGGGGCGAAACATGATATTTGAACCTATTTGGTTCTAAATTCGGTAAATATAAAGTATTGTGGATGACCCTTGTTGCGAAAAAGAGATATTAGCCTATATGGTTGCAAATTTGATAAATGTGAAGGTTGAATTTGTCACTTGATTTAAATCATGATTTGTGAACCTATTTGGTTATGTATTCGGAAAAATGAAAGCATTAGAATGACCCTTGTGCAAAAATGAGATTGTAGCCTATATGGTTACATGTTATTCGGTAAATATAAAGTATTGTGGATGACCCTTGTTGCGAAAAAGAGATATTAGCCTATATGGTTGCAAATTTGATAAATGTGAAGGTTGAATTTGTCCCTTGATTTAAATCATGATTTGTGAACCTATTTGGTTATGTATTCGGCAAAATGAAAGTATTAGAATGACCCTTGTGGAAAAATGAGATTGTAGCCTATATGATTACATGTTTTGATAAATATGAAGGTTGAGCTTGTCCCTCGATGTCCCTTGATGCGAAACATGATATTTGAACCTATTTGTTTCTAAATTCGGTAAATATAAAGTATTGGGATGACCCTTGTCGCGAAAATGAGATATTAGCCTATATGGTTGCAAATTTGATAAATGTGAAGGTTGAATTTCTCCCTTGATTTAATGCATGATTTGTGAACCGCTTTGGTTGTGTATTTGATATAATAAAAGTATTGGAATGACCCTTGCACAAAAATTAGATTTTGGCCTATGTGATTACAAGTTTGAGAAATAAGAAGGTTAACATTTCCCTTGATTTAAATCATGATATATGAATCTATTTGGTTTTGTATTCGATAAAATGAAAGTATTGGAACGACCCTTGCGTAAAAATGAGATTTTAGCCTATATGGTTATATGTTTGATATATGTATGAAGGTTGAGCTTGTCCCTCGATGTCCCTTGATGCGAAACATGATATTTGAACCTATTTGGTTCTAAATTCGGTAAATATAAAGTATAGGGATGACCCTTGTTGCGAAAAAGAGATATTACCCTATATGGTTGCATATTTGATAAATGGGAAGGTTGAATATGTTCCTTGATTTAAAGCATGATTTGTGAACCTATTTGGTTATGTATTCGGCAAAATGAAAGTATTAGAATGACCCTTGTGGACAAATTAGATTGTAGCCTATATGGTTACATGTTTTGATAAATATGAAGGTTGAGCTTGTCCCTCGATGTCCCTTGATGCGAAACATGATATTTGAACCTATTTGTTTCTAAATTCGGTAAATAAAAAGTATTGTGGATGACCCTTGTTGCGAAAAAGAGATATTAGCCTATATGGTTGCAAATTCGATAAATGTGAAGGTTGAATTTGTCCCTTGATTTAAAGCATGATTTGTTAACCTATTTGGTTATGTATTCGGTAATATGAAAGTATTAGAATGACCCTTGTGCAAAAATGAGATTGTAGCCTATATGGTTACATGTTTGATAAATATGAAGGTTGAGCTTGTCCCTCGATGTCCCTTGATGTGAAACATGATATTTGAACCTATTTGGTTCTAAATTCGGTAAATATAAAGTATTGGGATGACCCTTGTCGCGAAAATGAGATATTAGCCTATATGGTTGCAAATTTGATAAATGTGAAGGTTGAATTTCTCCCTTGATTTAATGCATGATTTGTGAACCGCTTTGGTTGTGTATTTGATATAATAAAAGTATTGGAATGACCCTTGCACAAAAATTAGATTTTGGCCTATGTGATTACAAGTTTGAGAAATAAGAAGGTTAACATTTCCCTTGATTTAAATCATGATATATGAATCTATTTGGTTTTGTATTCGATAAAATGAAAGTATTGGAACGACCCTTGCGTAAAAATGAGATTTTAGCCTATATGGTTATATGTTTGATATATGTATGAAGGTTGAGCTTGTCCCTCGATGTCCCTTGATGCGAAACATGATATTTGAACCTATTTGGTTCTAAATTCGGTAAATATAAAGTATAGGGATGACCCTTGTTGCGAAAAAGAGATATTACCCTATATGGTTGCATATTTGATAAATGGGAAGGTTGAATATGTTCCTTGATTTAAAGCATGATTTGTGAACCTATTTGGTTATGTATTCGGCAAAATGAAAGTATTAGAATGACCCTTGTGGAAAAATTAGATTGTAGCCTATATGGTTACATGTTTTGATAAATATGAAGGTTGAGCTTGTCCCTCGATGTCCCTTGATGCGAAACATGATATTTGAACCTATTTGTTTCTAAATTCGGTAAATAAAAAGTATTGTGGATGACCCTTGTTGCGAAAAAGAGATATTAGCCTATATGGTTGCAAATTTGTTAAATGTGAAGGTTGAATTTGTCCCTTGATTTAAATCATGATTTGTGAACCTATTTGGTTATGTATTCGGTAAAATGAAAGCATTAGAATGACCCTTGTGCAAAAATGAGATTGTAGCCTATATGGTTACATGTTATTCGGTAAATATAAAGTATTGTGGATGACCCTTGTTGAGAAAAAGAGATATTACCCTATATGGTTGCAAATTTGATAAATGTGAAGGATGAATTTGTCCCTTGATTTAAATCAAGATTTGTGAACCTATTTGGTTATGTATTCGGTAAAATGAAAGCATTAGAATGATCCTTGTGCAAAAATGAGATTGTAGCCTATATGGCTACATGTTTTGATAAATATGAAGGTTGAGCTTGTCCCTCGATGTCTCTTTGGGCGAAACATGATATTTGAACCTATTTGGTTCTAAATTCGGTAAATATAAAGTATTGTGGATGACCCTTGTTGCGAAAAAGAGATATTAGCCTATATGGTTGCAAATTTGATAAATGTGAAGGTTGAATTTGTCACTTGATTTAAATCATGATTTGTGAACCTATTTGGTTATGTATTCGGAAAAATGAAAGCATTAGAATGACCCTTGTGCAAAAATGAGATTGTAGCCTATATGGTTACATGTTATTCGGTAAATATAAAGTATTGTGGATGACCCTTGTTGCGAAAAAGAGATATTAGCCTATATGGTTGCAAATTTGATAAATGTGAAGGTTGAATTTGTCCCTTGATTTAAATCATGATTTGTGAACCTATTTGGTTATGTATTCGGCAAAATGAAAGTATTAGAATGACCCTTGTGGAAAAATGAGATTGTAGCCTATATGATTACATGTTTTGATAAATATGAAGGTTGAGCTTGTCCCTCGATGTCCCTTGATGCGAAACATGATATTTGAACCTATTTGTTTCTAAATTCGGTAAATATAAAGTATTGGGATGACCCTTGTCGCGAAAATGAGATATTAGCCTATATGGTTGCAAATTTGATAAATGTGAAGGTTGAATTTCTCCCTTGATTTAATGCATGATTTGTGAACCGCTTTGGTTGTGTATTTGATATAATAAAAGTATTGGAATGACCCTTGCACAAAAATTAGATTTTGGCCTATGTGATTACAAGTTTGAGAAATAAGAAGGTTAACATTTCCCTTGATTTAAATCATGATATATGAATCTATTTGGTTTTGTATTCGATAAAATGAAAGTATTGGAACGACCCTTGCGTAAAAATGAGATTTTAGCCTATATGGTTATATGTTTGATATATGTATGAAGGTTGAGCTTGTCCCTCGATGTCCCTTGATGCGAAACATGATATTTGAACCTATTTGGTTCTAAATTCGGTAAATATAAAGTATAGGGATGACCCTTGTTGCGAAAAAGAGATATTACCCTATATGGTTGCATATTTGATAAATGGGAAGGTTGAATATGTTCCTTGATTTAAAGCATGATTTGTGAACCTATTTGGTTATGTATTCGGCAAAATGAAAGTATTAGAATGACCCTTGTGGACAAATTAGATTGTAGCCTATATGGTTACATGTTTTGATAAATATGAAGGTTGAGCTTGTCCCTCGATGTCCCTTGATGCGAAACATGATATTTGAACCTATTTGTTTCTAAATTCGGTAAATAAAAAGTATTGTGGATGACCCTTGTTGCGAAAAAGAGATATTAGCCTATATGGTTGCAAATTTGATAAATGTGAAGGTTGAATTTGTCCCTTGATTTAAATCATGATTTGTGAACCTATTTGGTTATGTATTCGGTAAAATGAAAGCATTAGAATGACCCTTGTGCAAAAATGAGATTGTAGCCTATATGGTTACATGTTATTCGGTAAATATAAAGTATTGTGGATGACCCTTGTTGCGAAAAAGAGATATTACCCTATATGGTTGCAAATTTGATAAATGTGAAGGATGAATTTGTCCCTTGATTTAAATCAAGATTTGTGAACCTATTTGGTTATGTATTCGGTAAAATGAAAGCATTAGAATGATCCTTGTGCAAAAATGAGATTGTAGCCTATATGGCTATATGTTTTGATAAATATGAAGGTTGAGCTTGTCCCTCGATGTCTCTTGGGGCGAAACATGATATTTGAACCTATTTGGTTCTAAATTCGGTAAATATAAAGTATTGTGGATGACCCTTGTTGCGAAAAAGAGATATTAGCCTATATGGTTGCAAATTTGATAAATGGGAAGGTTGAATATGTTCCTTGATTTAAAGCATGATTTGTGAACCTATTTGGTTTTGTATTCGGCAAAATGAAAGTATTAGAATGACCCTTGTGGAAAAATTAGATTATAGCCTATATGGTTACATGTTTTGATAAATATGAAGGTTGAGCTTGTCCCTCGATGTCCCTTGATGCGAAACATGATATTTAAACCTATTTGTTTCTAAATTCGGTAAATATAAAGTATTGTGGATGACCCTTGTTGCGAAAAAGAGATATTACCCTATATGGTTGCAAATTTGATAAATGTGAAGGATGAATTTGTCCCTTGATTTAAATCAAGATTTGTGAACCTATTTGGTTATGTATTCGGTAATATGAAAGTATTAGAATGACCCTTGTGCAAAAATGAGATTGTAGCCTATATGGTTACATGTTTGATAAATATGAAGGTTGAGCTTGTCCCTCGATGTCCCTTGATGCGAAACATGATATTTGAACCTATTTGGTTCTAAATTCGGTAAATATAAAGTATTGGGATGACCCTTGTCGCGAAAATGAGATATTAGCCTATATGGTTGCAAATTTGATAAATGTGAAGGTTGAATTTCTCCCTTGATTTAATGCATGATTTGTGAACCGCTTTGGTTGTGTATTTGATAAAATAAAAGTATTGGAATGACCCTTGCACAAAAATGAGATTTTGGCCTATGTGATTACAAGTTTGAGAAATAAGAAGGTTAACATTTCCCTTGATTTAAATCATGATATATGAATCTATTTGGTTTTGTATTCGATAAAATGAAAGTATTGGAACGACCCTTGCGTAAAAATGAGATTTTAGCCTATATGGTTATATGTTTGATATATATATATATATATATGAAGGTTGAGCTTGTCCCTCGATGTCCCTTGATGCGAAACATGATATTTGAACCTATTTGGTTCTAAATTCGGTAAATATAAAGTATAGGGATGACTCTTGTTGCGAAAAAGAGATATTACCCTATATGGTTGCATATTTGATAAATGGGAAGGTTGAATATGTTCCTTGATTTAAAGCATGATTTGTGAACCTATTTGGTTATGTATTCGGCAAAATGAAAGTATTAGAATGACCCTTGTGGAAAAATTAGATTGTAGCCTATATGGTTACATGTTTTGATAAATATGAAGGTTGAGCTTGTCCCTCGATGTCTCTTGGGGCGAAACATGATATTTGAACCTATTTGGTTCTAAATTCGGTAAATATAAAGTATTGTGGATGACCCTTGTTGCGAAAAAGAGATATTAGCCTATATGGTTGCAAATTTGATAAATGTGAAGGTTGAATTTGTCCCTTGATTTAAATCATGATTTGTGAACCTATTTGGTTATGTATTCGGAAAAATGAAAGCATTAGAATGACCCTTGTGCAAAAATGAGATTGTAGCCTATATGGTTACATGTTATTCGGTAAATATAAAGTATTGTGGATGACCCTTGTTGCGAAAAAGAGATATTAGCCTATATGGTTGTAAATTTGATAAATGTGAAGGTTGAATTTGTCCCTTGATTTAAATCATGATTTGTGAACCTATTTGGTTATGTATTCGGCAAAATGAAAGTATTAGAATGACCCTTGTGGAAAAATGAGATTGTAGCCTATATGATTACATGTTTTGATAAATATGAAGGTTGAGCTTGTCCCTCGATGTCCCTTGATGCGAAACATGATATTTGAACCTATTTGTTTCTAAATTCGGTAAATAAAAAGTATTGTGGATGACCCTTGTTGCGAAAAAGAGATATTAGCCTATATGGTTGCAAATTTGATAAATGTGAAGGTTGAATTTGTCCCTTGATTTAAAGCATGATTTGTGAACCTATTTGGTTATGTATTCGGTAATATGAAAGTATTAGAATGACCCTTGTGCAAAAATGAGATTGTAGCCTATATGGTTACATGTTTGATAAATATGAAGGTTGAGCTTGTCCCTCGATGTCCCTTGATGTGAAACATGATATTTGAACCTATTTGGTTCTAAATTCGGTAAATATAAAGTATTGGGATGACCCTTGTCGCGAAAATGAGATATTAGCCTATATGGTTGCAAATTTGATAAATGTGAAGGTTGAATTTCTCCCTTGATTTAATGCATGATTTGTGAACCGCTTTGGTTGTGTATTTGATATAATAAAAGTATTGGAATGACCCTTGCACAAAAATTAGATTTTGGCCTATGTGATTACAAGTTTGAGAAATAAGAAGGTTAACATTTCCCTTGATTTAAATCATGATATATGAATCTATTTGGTTTTGTATTCGATAAAATGAAAGTATTGGAACGACCCTTGCGTAAAAATGAGATTTTAGCCTATATGGTTATATGTTTGATATATGTATGAAGGTTGAGCTTGTCCCTCGATGTCCCTTGATGCGAAACATGATATTTGAACCTATTTGGTTCTAAATTCGGTAAATATAAAGTATAGGGATGACCCTTGTTGCGAAAAAGAGATATTACCCTATATGGTTGCATATTTGATAAATGGGAAGGTTGAATATGTTCCTTGATTTAAAGCATGATTTGTGAACCTATTTGGTTATGTATTCGGCAAAATGAAAGTATTAGAATGACCCTTGTGGAAAAATTAGATTGTAGCCTATATGGTTACATGTTTTGATAAATATGAAGGTTGAGCTTGTCCCTCGATGTCCCTTGATGCGAAACATGATATTTGAACCTATTTGTTTCTAAATTCGGTAAATAAAAAGTATTGTGGATGACCCTTGTTGCGAAAAAGAGATATTAGCCTATATGGTTGCAAATTTGTTAAATGTGAAGGTTGAATTTGTCCCTTGATTTAAATCATGATTTGTGAACCTATTTGGTTATGTATTCGGTAAAATGAAAGCATTAGAATGACCCTTGTGCAAAAATGAGATTGTAGCCTATATGGTTACATGTTATTCGGTAAATATAAAGTATTGTGGATGACCCTTGTTGAGAAAAAGAGATATTACCCTATATGGTTGCAAATTTGATAAATGTGAAGGATGAATTTGTCCCTTGATTTAAATCAAGATTTGTGAACCTATTTGGTTATGTATTCGGTAAAATGAAAGCATTAGAATGATCCTTGTGCAAAAATGAGATTGTAGCCTATATGGCTACATGTTTTGATAAATATGAAGGTTGAGCTTGTCCCTCGATGTCTCTTTGGGCGAAACATGATATTTGAACCTATTTGGTTCTAAATTCGGTAAATATAAAGTATTGTGGATGACCCTTGTTGCGAAAAAGAGATATTAGCCTATATGGTTGCAAATTTGATAAATGTGAAGGTTGAATTTGTCACTTGATTTAAATCATGATTTGTGAACCTATTTGGTTATGTATTCGGAAAAATGAAAGCATTAGAATGACCCTTGTGCAAAAATGAGATTGTAGCCTATATGGTTACATGTTATTCGGTAAATATAAAGTATTGTGGATGACCCTTGTTGCGAAAAAGAGATATTAGCCTATATGGTTGCAAATTTGATAAATGTGAAGGTTGAATTTGTCCCTTGATTTAAATCATGATTTGTGAACCTATTTGGTTATGTATTCGGCAAAATGAAAGTATTAGAATGACCCTTGTGGAAAAATGAGATTGTAGCCTATATGATTACATGTTTTGATAAATATGAAGGTTGAGCTTGTCCCTCGATGTCCCTTGATGCGAAACATGATATTTGAACCTATTTGTTTCTAAATTCGGTAAATATAAAGTATTGGGATGACCCTTGTCGCGAAAATGAGATATTAGCCTATATGGTTGCAAATTTGATAAATGTGAAGGTTGAATTTCTCCCTTGATTTAATGCATGATTTGTGAACCGCTTTGGTTGTGTATTTGATATAATAAAAGTATTGGAATGACCCTTGCACAAAAATTAGATTTTGGCCTATGTGATTACAAGTTTGAGAAATAAGAAGGTTAACATTTCCCTTGATTTAAATCATGATATATGAATCTATTTGGTTTTGTATTCGATAAAATGAAAGTATTGGAACGACCCTTGCGTAAAAATGAGATTTTAGCCTATATGGTTATATGTTTGATATATGTATGAAGGTTGAGCTTGTCCCTCGATGTCCCTTGATGCGAAACATGATATTTGAACCTATTTGGTTCTAAATTCGGTAAATATAAAGTATAGGGATGACCCTTGTTGCGAAAAAGAGATATTACCCTATATGGTTGCATATTTGATAAATGGGAAGGTTGAATATGTTCCTTGATTTAAAGCATGATTTGTGAACCTATTTGGTTATGTATTCGGCAAAATGAAAGTATTAGAATGACCCTTGTGGACAAATTAGATTGTAGCCTATATGGTTACATGTTTTGATAAATATGAAGGTTGAGCTTGTCCCTCGATGTCCCTTGATGCGAAACATGATATTTGAACCTATTTGTTTCTAAATTCGGTAAATAAAAAGTATTGTGGATGACCCTTGTTGCGAAAAAGAGATATTAGCCTATATGGTTGCAAATTTGATAAATGTGAAGGTTGAATTTGTCCCTTGATTTAAATCATGATTTGTGAACCTATTTGGTTATGTATTCGGTAAAATGAAAGCATTAGAATGACCCTTGTGCAAAAATGAGATTGTAGCCTATATGGTTACATGTTATTCGGTAAATATAAAGTATTGTGGATGACCCTTGTTGCGAAAAAGAGATATTACCCTATATGGTTGCAAATTTGATAAATGTGAAGGATGAATTTGTCCCTTGATTTAAATCAAGATTTGTGAACCTATTTGGTTATGTATTCGGTAAAATGAAAGCATTAGAATGATCCTTGTGCAAAAATGAGATTGTAGCCTATATGGCTATATGTTTTGATAAATATGAAGGTTGAGCTTGTCCCTCGATGTCTCTTGGGGCGAAACATGATATTTGAACCTATTTGGTTCTAAATTCGGTAAATATAAAGTATTGTGGATGACCCTTGTTGCGAAAAAGAGATATTAGCCTATATGGTTGCAAATTTGATAAATGGGAAGGTTGAATATGTTCCTTGATTTAAAGCATGATTTGTGAACCTATTTGGTTTTGTATTCGGCAAAATGAAAGTATTAGAATGACCCTTGTGGAAAAATTAGATTATAGCCTATATGGTTACATGTTTTGATAAATATGAAGGTTGAGCTTGTCCCTCGATGTCCCTTGATGCGAAACATGATATTTAAACCTATTTGTTTCTAAATTCGGTAAATATAAAGTATTGTGGATGACCCTTGTTGCGAAAAAGAGATATTACCCTATATGGTTGCAAATTTGATAAATGTGAAGGATGAATTTGTCCCTTGATTTAAATCAAGATTTGTGAACCTATTTGGTTATGTATTCGGTAATATGAAAGTATTAGAATGACCCTTGTGCAAAAATGAGATTGTAGCCTATATGGTTACATGTTTGATAAATATGAAGGTTGAGCTTGTCCCTCGATGTCCCTTGATGCGAAACATGATATTTGAACCTATTTGGTTCTAAATTCGGTAAATATAAAGTATTGGGATGACCCTTGTCGCGAAAATGAGATATTAGCCTATATGGTTGCAAATTTGATAAATGTGAAGGTTGAATTTCTCCCTTGATTTAATGCATGATTTGTGAACCGCTTTGGTTGTGTATTTGATAAAATAAAAGTATTGGAATGACCCTTGCACAAAAATGAGATTTTGGCCTATGTGATTACAAGTTTGAGAAATAAGAAGGTTAACATTTCCCTTGATTTAAATCATGATATATGAATCTATTTGGTTTTGTATTCGATAAAATGAAAGTATTGGAACGACCCTTGCGTAAAAATGAGATTTTAGCCTATATGGTTATATGTTTGATATATATATATATATATATGAAGGTTGAGCTTGTCCCTCGATGTCCCTTGATGCGAAACATGATATTTGAACCTATTTGGTTCTAAATTCGGTAAATATAAAGTATAGGGATGACTCTTGTTGCGAAAAAGAGATATTACCCTATATGGTTGCATATTTGATAAATGGGAAGGTTGAATATGTTCCTTGATTTAAAGCATGATTTGTGAACCTATTTGGTTATGTATTCGGCAAAATGAAAGTATTAGAATGACCCTTGTGGAAAAATTAGATTGTAGCCTATATGGTTACATGTTTTGATAAATATGAAGGTTGAGCTTGTCCCTCGATGTCTCTTGGGGCGAAACATGATATTTGAACCTATTTGGTTCTAAATTCGGTAAATATAAAGTATTGTGGATGACCCTTGTTGCGAAAAAGAGATATTAGCCTATATGGTTGCAAATTTGATAAATGTGAAGGTTGAATTTGTCCCTTGATTTAAATCATGATTTGTGAACCTATTTGGTTATGTATTCGGAAAAATGAAAGCATTAGAATGACCCTTGTGCAAAAATGAGATTGTAGCCTATATGGTTACATGTTATTCGGTAAATATAAAGTATTGTGGATGACCCTTGTTGCGAAAAAGAGATATTAGCCTATATGGTTGTAAATTTGATAAATGTGAAGGTTGAATTTGTCCCTTGATTTAAATCATGATTTGTGAACCTATTTGGTTATGTATTCGGCAAAATGAAAGTATTAGAATGACCCTTGTGGAAAAATGAGATTGTAGCCTATATGATTACATGTTTTGATAAATATGAAGGTTGAGCTTGTCCCTCGATGTCCCTTGATGCGAAACATGATATTTGAACCTATTTGTTTCTAAATTCGGTAAATAAAAAGTATTGTGGATGACCCTTGTTGCGAAAAAGAGATATTAGCCTATATGGTTGCAAATTTGATAAATGTGAAGGTTGAATTTGTCCCTTGATTTAAAGCATGATTTGTGAACCTATTTGGTTATGTATTCGGTAATATGAAAGTATTAGAATGACCCTTGTGCAAAAATGAGATTGTAGCCTATATGGTTACATGTTTGATAAATATGAAGGTTGAGCTTGTCCCTCGATGTCCCTTGATGCGAAACATGATATTTGAACCTATTTGGTTCTAAATTCGGTAAATATAAAGTATTGGGATGACCCTTGTCGCGAAAATGAGATATTAGCCTATATGGTTGCAAATTTGATAAATGTGAAGGTTGAATTTCTCCCTTGATTTAATGCATGATTTGTGAACCGCTTTGGTTGTGTATTTGATATAATAAAAGTATTGGAATGACCCTTGCACAAAAATTAGATTTTGGCCTATGTGATTACAAGTTTGAGAAATAAGAAGGTTAACATTTCCCTTGATTTAAATCATGATATATGAATCTATTTGGTTTTGTATTCGATAAAATGAAAGTATTGGAACGACCCTTGCGTAAAAATGAGATTTTAGCCTATATGGTTATATGTTTGATATATGTATGAAGGTTGAGCTTGTCCCTCGATGTCCCTTGATGCGAAACATGATATTTGAACCTATTTGGTTCTAAATTCGGTAAATATAAAGTATAGGGATGACCCTTGTTGCGAAAAAGAGATATTACCCTATATGGTTGCATATTTGATAAATGGGAAGGTTGAATATGTTCCTTGATTTAAAGCATGATTTGTGAACCTATTTGGTTTTGTATTCGGCAAAATGAAAGTATTAGAATGACCCTTGTGGAAAAATTAGATTATAGCCTATATGGTTACATGTTTTGATAAATATGAAGGTTGAGCTTGTCCCTCGATGTCCCTTGATGCGAAACATGATATTTAAACCTATTTGTTTCTAAATTCGGTAAATATAAAGTATTGTGGATGACCCTTGTTGCGAAAAAGAGATATTACCCTATATGGTTGCAAATTTGATAAATGTGAAGGATGAATTTGTCCCTTGATTTAAATCAAGATTTGTGAACCTATTTGGTTATGTATTCGGTAATATGAAAGTATTAGAATGACCCTTGTGCAAAAATGAGATTGTAGCCTATATGGTTACATGTTTGATAAATATGAAGGTTGAGCTTGTCCCTCGATGTCCCTTGATGCGAAACATGATATTTGAACCTATTTGGTTCTAAATTCGGTAAATATAAAGTATTGGGATGACCCTTGTCGCGAAAATGAGATATTAGCCTATATGGTTGCAAATTTGATAAATGTGAAGGTTGAATTTCTCCCTTGATTTAATGCATGATTTGTGAACCGCTTTGGTTGTGTATTTGATAAAATAAAAGTATTGGAATGACCCTTGCACAAAAATGAGATTTTGGCCTATGTGATTACAAGTTTGAGAAATAAGAAGGTTAACATTTCCCTTGATTTAAATCATGATATATGAATCTATTTGGTTTTGTATTCGATAAAATGAAAGTATTGGAACGACCCTTGCGTAAAAATGAGATTTTAGCCTATATGGTTATATGTTTGATATATATATATATATATATGAAGGTTGAGCTTGTCCCTCGATGTCCCTTGATGCGAAACATGATATTTGAACCTATTTGGTTCTAAATTCGGTAAATATAAAGTATAGGGATGACTCTTGTTGCGAAAAAGAGATATTACCCTATATGGTTGCATATTTGATAAATGGGAAGGTTGAATATGTTCCTTGATTTAAAGCATGATTTGTGAACCTATTTGGTTATGTATTCGGCAAAATGAAAGTATTAGAATGACCCTTGTGGAAAAATTAGATTGTAGCCTATATGGTTACATGTTTTGATAAATATGAAGGTTGAGCTTGTCCCTCGATGTCTCTTGGGGCGAAACATGATATTTGAACCTATTTGGTTCTAAATTCGGTAAATATAAAGTATTGTGGATGACCCTTGTTGCGAAAAAGAGATATTAGCCTATATGGTTGCAAATTTGATAAATGTGAAGGTTGAATTTGTCCCTTGATTTAAATCATGATTTGTGAACCTATTTGGTTATGTATTCGGAAAAATGAAAGCATTAGAATGACCCTTGTGCAAAAATGAGATTGTAGCCTATATGGTTACATGTTATTCGGTAAATATAAAGTATTGTGGATGACCCTTGTTGCGAAAAAGAGATATTAGCCTATATGGTTGTAAATTTGATAAATGTGAAGGTTGAATTTGTCCCTTGATTTAAATCATGATTTGTGAACCTATTTGGTTATGTATTCGGCAAAATGAAAGTATTAGAATGACCCTTGTGGAAAAATGAGATTGTAGCCTATATGATTACATGTTTTGATAAATATGAAGGTTGAGCTTGTCCCTCGATGTCCCTTGATGCGAAACATGATATTTGAACCTATTTGTTTCTAAATTCGGTAAATAAAAAGTATTGTGGATGACCCTTGTTGCGAAAAAGAGATATTAGCCTATATGGTTGCAAATTTGATAAATGTGAAGGTTGAATTTGTCCCTTGATTTAAAGCATGATTTGTGAACCTATTTGGTTATGTATTCGGTAATATGAAAGTATTAGAATGACCCTTGTGCAAAAATGAGATTGTAGCCTATATGGTTACATGTTTGATAAATATGAAGGTTGAGCTTGTCCCTCGATGTCCCTTGATGCGAAACATGATATTTGAACCTATTTGGTTCTAAATTCGGTAAATATAAAGTATTGGGATGACCCTTGTCGCGAAAATGAGATATTAGCCTATATGGTTGCAAATTTGATAAATGTGAAGGTTGAATTTCTCCCTTGATTTAATGCATGATTTGTGAACCGCTTTGGTTGTGTATTTGATATAATAAAAGTATTGGAATGACCCTTGCACAAAAATTAGATTTTGGCCTATGTGATTACAAGTTTGAGAAATAAGAAGGTTAACATTTCCCTTGATTTAAATCATGATATATGAATCTATTTGGTTTTGTATTCGATAAAATGAAAGTATTGGAACGACCCTTGCGTAAAAATGAGATTTTAGCCTATATGGTTATATGTTTGATATATGTATGAAGGTTGAGCTTGTCCCTCGATGTCCCTTGATGCGAAACATGATATTTGAACCTATTTGGTTCTAAATTCGGTAAATATAAAGTATAGGGATGACCCTTGTTGCGAAAAAGAGATATTACCCTATATGGTTGCATATTTGATAAATGGGAAGGTTGAATATGTTCCTTGATTTAAAGCATGATTTGTGAACCTATTTGGTTATGTATTCGGCAAAATGAAAGTATTAGAATGACCCTTGTGGAAAAATTAGATTGTAGCCTATATGGTTACATGTTTTGATAAATATGAAGGTTGAGCTTGTCCCTCGATGTCCCTTGATGCGAAACATGATATTTGAACCTATTTGTTTCTAAATTCGGTAAATAAAAAGTATTGTGGATGACCCTTGTTGCGAAAAAGAGATATTAGCCTATATGGTTGCAAATTTGATAAATGTGAAGGTTGAATTTGTCCCTTGATTTAAATCATGATTTGTGAACCTATTTGGTTATGTATTCGGTAAAATGAAAGCATTAGAATGACCCTTGTGCAAAAATGAGATTGTAGCCTATATGGTTACATGTTATTCGGTAAATATAAAGTATTGTGGATGACCCTTGTTGAGAAAAAGAGATATTACCCTATATGGTTGCAAATTTGATAAATGTGAAGGATGAATTTGTCCCTTGATTTAAATCAAGATTTGTGAACCTATTTGGTTATGTATTCGGTAAAATGAAAGCATTAGAATGATCCTTGTGCAAAAATGAGATTGTAGCCTATATGGCTACATGTTTTGATAAATATGAAGGTTGAGCTTGTCCCTCGATGTCTCTTGGGGCGAAACATGATATTTGAACCTATTTGGTTCTAAATTCGGTAAATATAAAGTATTGTGGATGACCCTTGTTGCGAAAAAGAGATATTAGCCTATATGGTTGCAAATTTGATAAATGTGAAGGTTGAATTTGTCCCTTGATTTAAATCATGATTTGTGAACCTATTTGGTTATGTATTCGGTAAAATGAAAGCATTAGAATGACCCTTGTGCAAAAATGAGATTGTAGCCTATATGGTTACATGTTATTCGGTAAATATAAAGTATTGTGGATGACCCTTGTTGAGAAAAAGAGATATTACCCTATATGGTTGCAAATTTGATAAATGTGAAGGATGAATTTGTCCCTTGATTTAAATCAAGATTTGTGAACCTATTTGGTTATGTATTCGGTAAAATGAAAGCATTAGAATGATCCTTGTGCAAAAATGAGATTGTAGCCTATATGGCTACATGTTTTGATAAATATGAAGGTTGAGCTTGTCCCTCGATGTCTCTTGGGGCGAAACATGATATTTGAACCTATTTGGTTCTAAATTCGGTAAATATAAAGTATTGTGGATGACCCTTGTTGCGAAAAAGAGATATTAGCCTATATGGTTGCAAATTTGATAAATGTGAAGGTTGAATTTGTCACTTGATTTAAATCATGATTTGTGAACCTATTTGGTTATGTATTCGGAAAAATGAAAGCATTAGAATGACCCTTGTGCAAAAATGAGATTGTAGCCTATATGGTTACATGTTATTCGGTAAATATAAAGTATTGTGGATGACCCTTGTTGCGAAAAAGAGATATTAGCCTATATGGTTGCAAATTTGATAAATGTGAAGGTTGAATTTGTCCCTTGATTTAAATCATGATTTGTGAACCTATTTGGTTATGTATTCGGCAAAATGAAAGTATTAGAATGACCCTTGTGGAAAAATGAGATTGTAGCCTATATGATTACATGTTTTGATAAATATGAAGGTTGAGCTTGTCCCTCGATGTCCCTTGATGCGAAACATGATATTTGAACCTATTTGTTTCTAAATTCGGTAAATAAAAAGTATTGTGGATGACCCTTGTTGCGAAAAAGAGATATTAGCCTATATGGTTGCAAATTTGATAAATGTGAAGGTTGAATTTCTCCCTTGATTTAATGCATGATTTGTGAACCGCTTTGGTTGTGTATTTGATATAATAAAAGTATTGGAATGACCCTTGCACAAAAATTAGATTTTGGCCTATGTGATTACAAGTTTGAGAAATAAGAAGGTTAACATTTCCCTTGATTTAAATCATGATATATGAATCTATTTGGTTTTGTTTTCGATAAAATGAAAGTATTGGAACGACCCTTGCGTAAAAATGAGATTTTAGCCTATATGGTTATATGTTTGATATATGTATGAAGGTTGAGCTTGTCCCTCGATGTCCCTTGATGCGAAACATGATATTTGAACCTATTTGGTTCTAAATTCGGTAAATATAAAGTATAGGGATGACTCTTGTTGCGAAAAAGAGATATTACCCTATATGGTTGCATATTTGATAAATGGGAAGGTTGAATATGTTCCTTGATTTAAAGCATGATTTGTGAACCTATTTGGTTATGTATTCGGCAAAATGAAAGTATTAGAATGACCCTTGTGGAAAAATTAGATTGTAGCCTATATGGTTACATGTTTTGATAAATATGAAGGTTGAGCTTGTCCCTCGATGTCTCTTGGGGCGAAACATGATATTTGAACCTATTTGGTTCTAAATTCGGTAAATATAAAGTATTGTGGATGACCCTTGTTGCGAAAAAGAGATATTAGCCTATATGGTTGCAAATTTGATAAATGTGAAGGTTGAATTTGTCCCTTGATTTAAATCATGATTTGTGAACCTATTTGGTTATGTATTCGGAAAAATGAAAGCATTAGAATGACCCTTGTGCAAAAATGAGATTGTAGCCTATATGGTTACATGTTATTCGGTAAATATAAAGTATTGTGGATGACCCTTGTTGCGAAAAAGAGATATTAGCCTATATGGTTGTAAATTTGATAAATGTGAAGGTTGAATTTGTCCCTTGATTTAAATCATGATTTGTGAACCTATTTGGTTATGTATTCGGCAAAATGAAAGTATTAGAATGACCCTTGTGGAAAAATGAGATTGTAGCCTATATGATTACATGTTTTGATAAATATGAAGGTTGAGCTTGTCCCTCGATGTCCCTTGATGCGAAACATGATATTTGAACCTATTTGTTTCTAAATTCGGTAAATAAAAAGTATTGTGGATGACCCTTGTTGCGAAAAAGAGATATTAGCCTATATGGTTGCAAATTTGATAAATGTGAAGGTTGAATTTGTCCCTTGATTTAAAGCATGATTTGTGAACCTATTTGGTTATGTATTCGGTAATATGAAAGTATTAGAATGACCCTTGTGCAAAAATGAGATTGTAGCCTATATGGTTACATGTTTGATAAATATGAAGGTTGAGCTTGTCCCTCGATGTCCCTTGATGCGAAACATGATATTTGAACCTATTTGGTTCTAAATTCGGTAAATATAAAGTATTGGGATGACCCTTGTCGCGAAAATGAGATATTAGCCTATATGGTTGCAAATTTGATAAATGTGAAGGTTGAATTTCTCCCTTGATTTAATGCATGATTTGTGAACCGCTTTGGTTGTGTATTTGATATAATAAAAGTATTGGAATGACCCTTGCACAAAAATTAGATTTTGGCCTATGTGATTACAAGTTTGAGAAATAAGAAGGTTAACATTTCCCTTGATTTAAATCATGATATATGAATCTATTTGGTTTTGTATTCGATAAAATGAAAGTATTGGAACGACCCTTGCGTAAAAATGAGATTTTAGCCTATATGGTTATATGTTTGATATATGTATGAAGGTTGAGCTTGTCCCTCGATGTCCCTTGATGCGAAACATGATATTTGAACCTATTTGGTTCTAAATTCGGTAAATATAAAGTATAGGGATGACCCTTGTTGCGAAAAAGAGATATTACCCTATATGGTTGCATATTTGATAAATGGGAAGGTTGAATATGTTCCTTGATTTAAAGCATGATTTGTGAACCTATTTGGTTATGTATTCGGCAAAATGAAAGTATTAGAATGACCCTTGTGGACAAATTAGATTGTAGCCTATATGGTTACATGTTTTGATAAATATGAAGGTTGAGCTTGTCCCTCGATGTCCCTTGATGCGAAACATGATATTTGAACCTATTTGTTTCTAAATTCGGTAAATAAAAAGTATTGTGGATGACCCTTGTTGCGAAAAAGAGATATTAGCCTATATGGTTGCAAATTTGATAAATGTGAAGGTTGAATTTGTCCCTTGATTTAAATCATGATTTGTGAACCTATTTGGTTATGTATTCGGTAAAATGAAAGCATTAGAATGACCCTTGTGCAAAAATGAGATTGTAGCCTATATGGTTACATGTTATTCGGTAAATATAAAGTATTGTGGATGATTCTTGTTGCGAAAAAGAGATATTACCCTATATGGTTGCAAATTTGATAAATGTGAAGGATGAATTTGTCCCTTGATTTAAATCAAGATTTGTGAACCTATTTGGTTATGTATTCGGTAAAATGAAAGCATTAGAATGATCCTTGTGCAAAAATGAGATTGTAGCCTATATGGCTATATGTTTTGATAAATATGAAGGTTGAGCTTGTCCCTCGATGTCTCTTGGGGCGAAACATGATATTTGAACCTATTTGGTTCTAAATTCGGTAAATATAAAGTATTGTGGATGACCCTTGTTGCGAAAAAGAGATATTAGCCTATATGGTTGCAAATTTGATAAATGGGAAGGTTGAATATGTTCCTTGATTTAAAGCATGATTTGTGAACCTATTTGGTTTTGTATTCGGCAAAATGAAAGTATTAGAATGACCCTTGTGGAAAAATTAGATTATAGCCTATATGGTTACATGTTTTGATAAATATGAAGGTTGAGCTTGTCCCTCGATGTCCCTTGTTGCGAAACATGATATTTAAACCTATTTGTTTCTAAATTCGGTAAATATAAAGCATTGTGGATGACCCTTGTTGCGAAAAAGAGATATTACCCTATATGGTTGCAAATTTGATAAATGTGAAGGATGAATTTGTCCCTTGATTTAAATCAAGATTTGTGAACCTATTTGGTTATGTATTCGGTAATATGAAAGTATTAGAATGACCCTTGTGCAAAAATGAGATTGTAGCCTATATGGTTACATGTTTGATAAATATGAAGGTTGAGCTTGTCCCTCGATGTCCCTTGATGCGAAACATGATATTTGAACCTATTTGGTTCTAAATTCGGTAAATATAAAGTATTGGGATGACCCTTGTCGCGAAAATGAGATATTAGCCTATATGGTTGCAAATTTGATAAATGTGAAGGTTGAATTTCTCCCTTGATTTAATGCATGATTTGTGAACCGCTTTGGTTGTGTATTTGATAAAATAAAAGTATTGGAATGACCCTTGCACAAAAATGAGATTTTGGCCTATGTGATTACAAGTTTGAGAAATAAGAAGGTTAACATTTCCCTTGATTTAAATCATGATATATGAATCTATTTGGTTTTGTATTCGATAAAATGAAAGTATTGGAACGACCCTTGCGTAAAAATGAGATTTTAGCCTATATGGTTATATGTTTGATATATATATATATATATATATATGAAGGTTGAGCTTGTCCCTCGATGTCCCTTGATGCGAAACATGATATTTGAACCTATTTGGTTCTAAATTCGGTAAACATAAAGTATAGGGATGACCCTTGTCGCGAAAATGAGATATTAGCCTATATGGTTGCATATTTGATAAATGGGAAGGTTGAATATGTTCCTTGATTTAAAGCATGATTTGTGAACCTATTTGGTTATGTATTCGGCAAAATGAAAGTATTAGAATGACCCTTGTGGAAAAATGAGATTGTAGCCTATATGGTTACATGTTTTGATAAATATGAAGGTTGAGCTTGTCCCTCGATGTCCCTTGATGCGAAACATGATATTTGAACCTATTTGTTTCTAAATTCTGTAAATATAAAGTATTGTGGATGACCCTTGTTGCGAAAAAGAGATATTAGCCTATATGGTTGCAAATTTGATAAATGTGAAGGTTGAATTTGTCCCTTGATTTCAATCATGATTTGTGAACCTATTTGGTTATGCATTCGGCAAAATGAAAGTATTAGAATGACCCTTGTGGAAAAATGAGATTGTAGTCTATATGTTTACATGTTTTGATAAATATGAAGGTTGAGCTTGTCCGTCGATGTCCCTTGATGCGAAACATGATATTTGAACCTATTTGTTTCTAAATTCGGTAAATAAAAAGTATTGTGGATGACCCTTGTTGCGAAAAAGAGATATTAGCCTATATGGTTGCAAATTTGATAAATGTGAAGGTTGAATTTGTCCCTTGATTTAAAGCATGATTTGTGAACCTATTTGGTTATGTATTCGGTAATATGAAAGTATTAGAATGACCCTTGTGCAAAAATGAGATTGTAGCCTATATGGTTACATGTTTGATAAATATGAAGGTTGAGCTTGTCCCTCGATGTCCCTTGATGCGAAACATGATATTTGAACCTATTTGGTTCTAAATTCGGTAAATATAAAGTATTGGGATGACCCTTGTCGCGAAAATGAGATATTAGCCTATATGGTTGCAAATTTGATAAATGTGAAGGTTGAATTTCTCCCTTGATTTAATGCATGATTTGTGAACCGCTTTGGTTGTGTATTTGATATAATAAAAGTATTGGAATGACCCTTGCACAAAAATTAGATTTTGGCCTATGTGATTACAAGTTTGAGAAATAAGAAGGTTAACATTTCCCTTGATTTAAATCATGATATATGAATCTATTTGGTTTTGTATTCGATAAAATGAAAGTATTGGAACGACCCTTGCGTAAAAATGAGATTTTAGCCTATATGGTTATATGTTTGATATATGTATGAAGGTTGAGCTTGTCCCTCGATGTCCCTTGATGCGAAACATGATATTTGAACCTATTTGGTTCTAAATTCGGTAAATATAAAGTATAGGGATGACCCTTGTTGCGAAAAAGAGATATTACCCTATATGGTTGCATATTTGATAAATGGGAAGGTTGAATATGTTCCTTGATTTAAAGCATGATTTGTGAACCTATTTGGTTATGTATTCGGCAAAATGAAAGTATTAGAATGACCCTTTTGGACAAATTAGATTGTAGCCTATATGGTTACATGTTTTGATAAATATGAAGGTTGAGCTTGTCCCTCGATGTCCCTTGATGCGAAACATGATATTTGAACCTATTTGTTTCTAAATTCGGTAAATAAAAAGTATTGTGGATGACCCTTGTTGCGAAAAAGAGATATTAGCCTATATGGTTGCAAATTTGATAAATGTGAAGGTTGAATTTGTCCCTTGATTTAAATCATGATTTGTGAACCTATTTGGTTATGTATTCGGTAAAATGAAAGCATTAGAATGACCCTTGTGCAAAAATGAGATTGTAGCCTATATGGTTACATGTTATTCGGTAAATATAAAGTATTGTGGATGACCCTTGTTGCGAAAAAGAGATATTACCCTATATGGTTGCAAATTTGATAAATGTGAAGGATGAATTTGTCCCTTGATTTAAATCAAGATTTGTGAACCTATTTGGTTATGTATTCGGTAAAATGAAAGCATTAGAATGATCCTTGTGCAAAAATGAGATTGTAGCCTATATGGCTATATGTTTTGATAAATATGAAGGTTGAGCTTGTCCCTCGATGTCTCTTGGGGCGAAACATGATATTTGAACCTATTTGGTTCTAAATTCGGTAAACATAAAGTATAGGGATGACCCTTGTCGCGAAAATGAGATATTAGCCTATATGGTTGCATATTTGATAAATGGGAAGGTTGAATATGTTCCTTGATTTAAAGCATGATTTGTGAACCTATTTGGTTATGTATTCGGCAAAATGAAAGTATTAGAATGACCCTTGTGGAAAAATGAGATTGTAGCCTATATGGTTACATGTTTTGATAAATATGAAGGTTGAGCTTGTCCCTCGATGTCCCTTGATGCGAAACATGATATTTGAACCTATTTGTTTCTAAATTCTGTAAATATAAAGTATTGTGGATGACCCTTGTTGCGAAAAAGAGATATTAGCCTATATGGTTGCAAATTTGATAAATGTGAAGGTTGAATTTGTCCCTTGATTTCAATCATGATTTGTGAACCTATTTGGTTATGCATTCGGCAAAATGAAAGTATTAGAATGACCCTTGTGGAAAAATGAGATTGTAGTCTATATGTTTACATGTTTTGATAAATATGAAGGTTGAGCTTGTCCCTCGATGTCCCTTGATGC
Organism: Medicago lupulina; assembly: GCA_958299785.1. Taxonomy (NCBI): domain Eukaryota; kingdom Viridiplantae; phylum Streptophyta; class Magnoliopsida; order Fabales; family Fabaceae; genus Medicago; species Medicago lupulina. Next base: position 44,102,317 of record OY283144.1, read on the forward strand.
GAAACATGATATTTGAACCTATTTGTTTCTAAATTCGGTAAATAAAAAGTATTGTGGATGACCCTTGTTGCGAAAAAGAGATATTAGCCTATATGGTTGCAAATTTGATAAATGTGAAGGTTGAATTTGTCCCTTGATTTAAAGCATGATTTGTGAACCTATTTGGTTATGTATTCGGTAATATGAAAGTATTAGAATGACCCTTGTGCAAAAATGAGATTGTAGCCTATATGGTTACATGTTTGATAAATATGAAGGTTGAGCTTGTCCCTCGATGTCCCTTGATGCGAAACATGATATTTGAACCTATTTGGTTCTAAATTCGGTAAATATAAAGTATTGGGATGACCCTTGTCGCGAAAATGAGATATTAGCCTATATGGTTGCAAATTTGATAAATGTGAAGGTTGAATTTCTCCCTTGATTTAATGCATGATTTGTGAACCGCTTTGGTTGTGTATTTGATATAATAAAAGTATTGGAATGACCCTTGCACAAAAATTAGATTTTGGCCTATGTGATTACAAGTTTGAGAAATAAGAAGGTTAACATTTCCCTTGATTTAAATCATGATATATGAATCTATTTGGTTTTGTATTCGATAAAATGAAAGTATTGGAACGACCCTTGCGTAAAAATGAGATTTTAGCCTATATGGTTATATGTTTGATATATGTATGAAGGTTGAGCTTGTCCCTCGATGTCCCTTGATGCGAAACATGATATTTGAACCTATTTGGTTCTAAATTCGGTAAATATAAAGTATAGGGATGACCCTTGTTGCGAAAAAGAGATATTACCCTATATGGTTGCATATTTGATAAATGGGAAGGTTGAATATGTTCCTTGATTTAAAGCATGATTTGTGAACCTATTTGGTTATGTATTCGGCAAAATGAAAGTATTAGAATGACCCTTGTGGACAAATTAGATTGTAGCCTATATGGTTACATGTTTTGATAAATATGAAGGTTGAGCTTGTCCCTCGATGTCCCTTGATGCGAAACATGATATTTGAACCTATTTGTTTCTAAATTCGGTAAATAAAAAGTATTGTGGATGACCCTTGTTGCGAAAAAGAGATATTAGCCTATATGGTTGCAAATTTGATAAATGTGAAGGTTGAATTTGTCCCTTGATTTAAATCATGATTTGTGAACCTATTTGGTTATGTATTCGGTAAAATGAAAGCATTAGAATGACCCTTGTGCAAAAATGAGATTGTAGCCTATATGGTTACATGTTATTCGGTAAATATAAAGTATTGTGGATGATTCTTGTTGCGAAAAAGAGATATTACCCTATATGGTTGCAAATTTGATAAATGTGAAGGATGAATTTGTCCCTTGATTTAAATCAAGATTTGTGAACCTATTTGGTTATGTATTCGGTAAAATGAAAGCATTAGAATGATCCTTGTGCAAAAATGAGATTGTAGCCTATATGGCTATATGTTTTGATAAATATGAAGGTTGAGCTTGTCCCTCGATGTCTCTTGGGGCGAAACATGATATTTGAACCTATTTGGTTCTAAATTCGGTAAATATAAAGTATTGTGGATGACCCTTGTTGCGAAAAAGAGATATTAGCCTATATGGTTGCAAATTTGATAAATGGGAAGGTTGAATATGTTCCTTGATTTAAAGCATGATTTGTGAACCTATTTGGTTTTGTATTCGGCAAAATGAAAGTATTAGAATGACCCTTGTGGAAAAATTAGATTATAGCCTATATGGTTACATGTTTTGATAAATATGAAGGTTGAGCTTGTCCCTCGATGTCCCTTGTTGCGAAACATGATATTTAAACCTATTTGTTTCTAAATTCGGTAAATATAAAGCATTGTGGATGACCCTTGTTGCGAAAAAGAGATATTACCCTATATGGTTGCAAATTTGATAAATGTGAAGGATGAATTTGTCCCTTGATTTAAATCAAGATTTGTGAACCTATTTGGTTATGTATTCGGTAATATGAAAGTATTAGAATGACCCTTGTGCAAAAATGAGATTGTAGCCTATATGGTTACATGTTTGATAAATATGAAGGTTGAGCTTGTCCCTCGATGTCCCTTGATGCGAAACATGATATTTGAACCTATTTGGTTCTAAATTCGGTAAATATAAAGTATTGGGATGACCCTTGTCGCGAAAATGAGATATTAGCCTATATGGTTGCAAATTTGATAAATGTGAAGGTTGAATTTCTCCCTTGATTTAATGCATGATTTGTGAACCGCTTTGGTTGTGTATTTGATAAAATAAAAGTATTGGAATGACCCTTGCACAAAAATGAGATTTTGGCCTATGTGATTACAAGTTTGAGAAATAAGAAGGTTAACATTTCCCTTGATTTAAATCATGATATATGAATCTATTTGGTTTTGTATTCGATAAAATGAAAGTATTGGAACGACCCTTGCGTAAAAATGAGATTTTAGCCTATATGGTTATATGTTTGATATATATATATATATATATATATATGAAGGTTGAGCTTGTCCCTCGATGTCCCTTGATGCGAAACATGATATTTGAACCTATTTGGTTCTAAATTCGGTAAACATAAAGTATAGGGATGACCCTTGTCGCGAAAATGAGATATTAGCCTATATGGTTGCATATTTGATAAATGGGAAGGTTGAATATGTTCCTTGATTTAAAGCATGATTTGTGAACCTATTTGGTTATGTATTCGGCAAAATGAAAGTATTAGAATGACCCTTGTGGAAAAATGAGATTGTAGCCTATATGGTTACATGTTTTGATAAATATGAAGGTTGAGCTTGTCCCTCGATGTCCCTTGATGCGAAACATGATATTTGAACCTATTTGTTTCTAAATTCTGTAAATATAAAGTATTGTGGATGACCCTTGTTGCGAAAAAGAGATATTAGCCTATATGGTTGCAAATTTGATAAATGTGAAGGTTGAATTTGTCCCTTGATTTCAATCATGATTTGTGAACCTATTTGGTTATGCATTCGGCAAAATGAAAGTATTAGAATGACCCTTGTGGAAAAATGAGATTGTAGTCTATATGTTTACATGTTTTGATAAATATGAAGGTTGAGCTTGTCCGTCGATGTCCCTTGATGCGAAACATGATATTTGAACCTATTTGTTTCTAAATTCGGTAAATAAAAAGTATTGTGGATGACCCTTGTTGCGAAAAAGAGATATTAGCCTATATGGTTGCAAATTTGATAAATGTGAAGGTTGAATTTGTCCCTTGATTTAAAGCATGATTTGTGAACCTATTTGGTTATGTATTCGGTAATATGAAAGTATTAGAATGACCCTTGTGCAAAAATGAGATTGTAGCCTATATGGTTACATGTTTGATAAATATGAAGGTTGAGCTTGTCCCTCGATGTCCCTTGATGCGAAACATGATATTTGAACCTATTTGGTTCTAAATTCGGTAAATATAAAGTATTGGGATGACCCTTGTCGCGAAAATGAGATATTAGCCTATATGGTTGCAAATTTGATAAATGTGAAGGTTGAATTTCTCCCTTGATTTAATGCATGATTTGTGAACCGCTTTGGTTGTGTATTTGATATAATAAAAGTATTGGAATGACCCTTGCACAAAAATTAGATTTTGGCCTATGTGATTACAAGTTTGAGAAATAAGAAGGTTAACATTTCCCTTGATTTAAATCATGATATATGAATCTATTTGGTTTTGTATTCGATAAAATGAAAGTATTGGAACGACCCTTGCGTAAAAATGAGATTTTAGCCTATATGGTTATATGTTTGATATATGTATGAAGGTTGAGCTTGTCCCTCGATGTCCCTTGATGCGAAACATGATATTTGAACCTATTTGGTTCTAAATTCGGTAAATATAAAGTATAGGGATGACCCTTGTTGCGAAAAAGAGATATTACCCTATATGGTTGCATATTTGATAAATGGGAAGGTTGAATATGTTCCTTGATTTAAAGCATGATTTGTGAACCTATTTGGTTATGTATTCGGCAAAATGAAAGTATTAGAATGACCCTTTTGGACAAATTAGATTGTAGCCTATATGGTTACATGTTTTGATAAATATGAAGGTTGAGCTTGTCCCTCGATGTCCCTTGATGCGAAACATGATATTTGAACCTATTTGTTTCTAAATTCGGTAAATAAAAAGTATTGTGGATGACCCTTGTTGCGAAAAAGAGATATTAGCCTATATGGTTGCAAATTTGATAAATGTGAAGGTTGAATTTGTCCCTTGATTTAAATCATGATTTGTGAACCTATTTGGTTATGTATTCGGTAAAATGAAAGCATTAGAATGACCCTTGTGCAAAAATGAGATTGTAGCCTATATGGTTACATGTTATTCGGTAAATATAAAGTATTGTGGATGACCCTTGTTGCGAAAAAGAGATATTACCCTATATGGTTGCAAATTTGATAAATGTGAAGGATGAATTTGTCCCTTGATTTAAATCAAGATTTGTGAACCTATTTGGTTATGTATTCGGTAAAATGAAAGCATTAGAATGATCCTTGTGCAAAAATGAGATTGTAGCCTATATGGCTATATGTTTTGATAAATATGAAGGTTGAGCTTGTCCCTCGATGTCTCTTGGGGCGAAACATGATATTTGAACCTATTTGGTTCTAAATTCGGTAAACATAAAGTATAGGGATGACCCTTGTCGCGAAAATGAGATATTAGCCTATATGGTTGCATATTTGATAAATGGGAAGGTTGAATATGTTCCTTGATTTAAAGCATGATTTGTGAACCTATTTGGTTATGTATTCGGCAAAATGAAAGTATTAGAATGACCCTTGTGGAAAAATGAGATTGTAGCCTATATGGTTACATGTTTTGATAAATATGAAGGTTGAGCTTGTCCCTCGATGTCCCTTGATGCGAAACATGATATTTGAACCTATTTGTTTCTAAATTCTGTAAATATAAAGTATTGTGGATGACCCTTGTTGCGAAAAAGAGATATTAGCCTATATGGTTGCAAATTTGATAAATGTGAAGGTTGAATTTGTCCCTTGATTTCAATCATGATTTGTGAACCTATTTGGTTATGCATTCGGCAAAATGAAAGTATTAGAATGACCCTTGTGGAAAAATGAGATTGTAGTCTATATGTTTACATGTTTTGATAAATATGAAGGTTGAGCTTGTCCCTCGATGTCCCTTGATGCGAAACATGATATTTGAACCTATTTGTTTCTAAATTCGGTAAATAAAAAGTATTGTGGATGACCCTTGTTGCGAAAAAGAGATATTAGCCTATATGGTTGCAAATTTGATAAATGTGAAGGTTGAATTTGTCCCTTGATTTAAAGCATGATTTGTGAACCTATTTGGTTATGTATTCGGTAATATGAAAGTATTAGAATGACCCTTGTGCAAAAATGAGATTGTAGCCTATATGGTTACATGTTTGATAAATATGAAGGTTGAGCTTGTCCCTCGATGTCCCTTGATGCGAAACATGATATTTGAACCTATTTGGTTCTAAATTCGGTAAATATAAAGTATTGGGATGACCCTTGTCGCGAAAATGAGATATTAGCCTATATGGTTGCAAATTTGATAAATGTGAAGGTTGAATTTCTCCCTTGATTTAATGCATGATTTGTGAACCGCTTTGGTTGTGTATTTGATAAAATAAAAGTATTGGAATGACCCTTGCACAAAAATGAGATTTTGGCCTATGTGATTACAAGTTTGAGAAATAAGAAGGTTAACATTTCCCTTGATTTAAATCATGATATATGAATCTATTTGGTTTTGTATTCGATAAAATGAAAGTATTGGAACGACCCTTGCGTAAAAATGAGATTTTAGCCTATATGGTTATATGTTTGATATATATATATATATATGAAGGTTGAGCTTGTCCCTCGATGTCCCTTGATGCGAAACATGATATTTGAACCTATTTGGTTCTAAATTCGGTAAATATAAAGTATAGGGATGACTCTTGTTGCGAAAAAGAGATATTACCCTATATGGTTGCATATTTGATAAATGGGAAGGTTGAATATGTTCCTTGATTTAAAGCATGATTTGTGAACCTATTTGGTTATGTATTCGGCAAAATGAAAGTATTAGAATGACCCTTGTGGAAAAATTAGATTGTAGCCTATATGGTTACATGTTTTGATAAATATGAAGGTTGAGCTTGTCCCTCGATGTCTCTTGGGGCGAAACATGATATTTGAACCTATTTGGTTCTAAATTCGGTAAATATAAAGTATTGTGGATGACCCTTGTTGCGAAAAAGAGATATTAGCCTATATGGTTGCAAATTTGATAAATGTGAAGGTTGAATTTGTCCCTTGATTTAAATCATGATTTGTGAACCTATTTGGTTATGTATTCGGAAAAATGAAAGCATTAGAATGACCCTTGTGCAAAAATGAGATTGTAGCCTATATGGTTACATGTTTTGATAAATATGAAGGTTGAGCTTGTCCCTCGATGTCTCTTGGGGCGAAACATGATATTTGAACCTATTTGGTTCTAAATTCGGTAAATATAAAGTATTGTGGATGACCCTTGTTGCGAAAAAGAGAGATTAGCCTATATGGTTGCAAATTTGATAAATGTGAAGGTTGAATTTGTCCCTTGATTTAAATCATGATTTGTGAACCTATTTGGTTATGTATTCGGAAAAATGAAAGCATTAGAATGACCCTTGTGCAAAAATGAGATTGTAGCCTATATGGTTACATGTTATTCGGTAAATATAAAGTATTGTGGATGACCCTTGTTGCGAAAAAGAGATATTAGCCTATATGGTTGCAAATTTGATAAATGTGAAGGTTGAATTTGTCCCTTGATTTAAATCATGATTTGTGAACCTATTTGGTTATGTATTCGGCAAAATGAAAGTATTAGAATGACCCTTGTGGAAAAATGAGATTGTAGCCTATATGATTACGTGTTTTGATAAATATGAAGGTTGAGCTTGTCCCTCGATGTCCCTTGATGCGAAACATGATATTTGAACCTATTTGTTTCTAAATTCGGTAAATAAAAAGTATTGTGGATGACCCTTGTTGCGAAAAAGAGATATTAGCCTATATGGTTGCAAATTTGATAAATGTGAAGGTTGAATTTGTCCCTTGATTTAAAGCATGATTTGTGAACCTATTTGGTTATGTATTCGGTAATATGAAAGTATTAGAATGACCCTTGTGCAAAAATGAGATTGTAGCCTATATGGTTACATGTTAGATAAATATGAAGGTTGAGCTTGTCCCTCGATGTCCCTTGATGCGAAACATGATATTTGAACCTATTTGGTTCTAAATTCGGTAAATATAAAGTATTGGGATGACCCTTGTCGCGAAAATGAGATATTAGCCTATATGGTTGCAAATTTGATAAATGTGAAGGTTGAATTTCTCCCTTGATTTAATGCATGATTTGTGAACCGCTTTGGTTGTGTATTTGATATAATAAAAGTATTGGAATGACCCTTGCACAAAAATTAGATTTTGGCCTATGTGATTACAAGTTTGAGAAATAAGAAGGTTAACATTTCCCTTGATTTAAATCATGATATATGAATCTATTTGGTTTTGTATTCGATAAAATGAAAGTATTGGAACGACCCTTGCGTAAAAATGAGATTTTAGCCTATATGGTTATATGTTTGATATATGTATGAAGGTTGAGCTTGTCCCTCGATGTCCCTTGATGCGAAACATGATATTTGAACCTATTTGGTTCTAAATTCGGTAAATATAAAGTATAGGGATGACCCTTGTCGCGAAAAAGAGATATTACCCTATATGGTTGCATATTTGATAAATGGGAAGGTTGAATATGTTCCTTGATTTAAAGCATGATTTGTGAACCTATTTGGTTATGTATTCGGCAAAATGAAAGGATTAGAATGACCCTTGTGGAAAAATTAGATTGTAGCCTATATGGTTACATGTTTTGATAAATATGAAGGTTGAGCTTGTCCCTCGATGTCCCTTGATGCGAAACATGATATTTGAACCTATTTGTTTCTAAATTCGGTAAATATAAAGTATTGTGGATGACCCTTGTTGCGAAAAAGAGATATTACCCTATATGGTTGCAAATTTGATAAATGTGAAGGATGAATTTGTCCCTTGATTTAAATCAAGATTTGTGAACCTATTTGGTTATGTATTCGGTAAAATGAAAGCATTAGAATGACCCTTGTGCAAAAATGAGATTGTAGCCTATATGGTTACATGTTTTGATAAATATGAAGGTTGAGCTTGTCCCTCGATGTCTCTTGGGGCGAAACATGATATTTGAACCTATTTGGTTCTAAATTCGGTAAATATAAAGTATTGTGGATGACCCTTGTTGCGAAAAAGAGATATTAGCCTATATGGTTGCAAATTTGATAAATGTGAAGGTTGAATTTGTCCCTTGATTTAAATCATGATTTGTGAACCTATTTGGTTATGTATTCGGAAAAATGAAAGCATTAGAATGACCCTTGTGCAAAAATGAGATTGTAGCCTATATGGTTACATGTTATTCGGTAAATATAAAGTATTGTGGATGACCCTTGTTGCGAAAAAGAGATATTAGCCTACATGGTTGCAAATTTGATAAATGTGAAGGTTGAATTTGTCCCTTGATTTAAAGCATGATTTGTGAACCTATTTGGTTATGTATTCGGCAAAATGAAAGTATTAGAATGACCCTTGTGGAAAAATTAGATTGTAGCCTATATGGTTACATGTTTTGATAAATATGAAGGTTGAGCTTGTCCCTCGATGTCCCTTGATGCGAAACATGATATTTGAACCTATTTGTTTCTAAATTCGGTAAATATAAAGTATTGTGGATGACCCTTGTCGCGAAAAAGAGATATTACCCTATATGGTTGCATATTTGATAAATGGGAAGGTTGAATATGTTCCTTGATTTAAAGCATGATTTGTGAACCTATTTGGTTATGTATTCGGCAAAATGAAAGTATTAGAATGACCCTTGTGGAAAAATTAGATTGTAGCCTATATGGTTACATGTTTTGATAAATATGAAGGTTGAGCTTGTCCCTCGATGTCCCTTGATGCGAAACATGATATTTGAACCTATTTGTTTCTAAATTCGGTAAATATAAAGTATTGTGGATGACCCTTGTTGCGAAAAAGAGATATTACCCTATATGGTTGCAAATTTGATAAATGTGAAGGATGAATTTGTCCCTTGATTTAAATCAAGATTTGTGAACCTATTTGGTTATGTATTCGGTAAAATGAAAGCATTAGAATGACCCTTGTGCAAAAATGAGATTGTAGCCTATATGGTTACATGTTTTGATAAATATGAAGGTTGAGCTTGTCCCTCGATGTCCCTTGATGCGAAACATGATATTTGAACCTATATGTTTCTAAATTCGGTAAATATAAAGTATTGTGGATGACCCTTGTTGCGAAAAAGAGATATTACCCTATATGGTTGCAAATTTGATAAATGTGAAGGATGAATTTGTCCCTTGATTTAAATCAAGATTTGTGAACCTATTTGGTTATGTATTCGGTAAAATGAAAGCATTAGAATGACCCTTGTGCAAAAATGAGATTGTAGCCTATATGGTTACATGTTTTGATAAATATGAAGGTTGAGCTTGTCCCTCGATGTCTCTTGGGGCGAAACATGATATTTGAACCTATTTGGTTCTAAATTCGGTAAATATAAAGTATTGTGGATGACCCTTGTTGCGAAAAAGAGATATTAGCCTATATGGTTGCAAATTTGATAAATGTGAAGGTTGAATTTGTCCCTTGATTTAAATCATGATTTGTGAACCTATTTGGTTATGTATTCGGAAAAATGAAAGCATTAGAATGACCCTTGTGCAAAAATGAGATTGTAGCCTATATGGTTACATGTTATTCGGTAAATATAAAGTATTGTGGATGACCCTTGTTGCGAAAAAGAGATATTAGCCTACATGGTTGCAAATTTGATAAATGTGAAGGTTGAATTTGTCCCTTGATTTAAAGCATGATTTGTGAACCTATTTGGTTATGTATTCGGCAAAATGAAAGTATTAGAATGACCCTTGTGGAAAAATTAGATTGTAGCCTATATGGTTACATGTTTTGATAAATATGAAGGTTGAGCTTGTCCCTCGATGTCCCTTGATGCGAAACATGATATTTGAACCTATTTGTTTCTAAATTCGGTAAATATAAAGTATTGTGGATGACCCTTGTCGCGAAAAAGAGATATTACCCTATATGGTTGCATATTTGATAAATGGGAAGGTTGAATATGTTCCTTGATTTAAAGCATGATTTGTGAACCTATTTGGTTATGTATTCGGCAAAATGAAAGTATTAGAATGACCCTTGTGGAAAAATTAGATTGTAGCCTATATGGTTACATGTTTTGATAAATATGAAGGTTGAGCTTGTCCCTCGATGTCCCTTGATGCGAAACATGATATTTGAACCTATTTGTTTCTAAATTCGGTAAATATAAAGTATTGTGGATGACCCTTGTTGCGAAAAAGAGATATTACCCTATATGGTTGCAAATTTGATAAATGTGAAGGATGAATTTGTCCCTTGATTTAAATCAAGATTTGTGAACCTATTTGGTTATGTATTCGGTAAAATGAAAGCATTAGAATGACCCTTGTGCAAAAATGAGATTGTAGCCTATATGGTTACATTTTTTGATAAATATGAAGGTTGAGCTTGTCCCTCGATGTCTCTTGGGGCGAAACATGATATTTGAACCTATTTGGTTCTAAATTCGGTAAATATAAAGTATTGTGGATGACCCTTGTTGCGAAAAAGAGATATTAGCCTATATGGTTGCAAATTTGATAAATGTGAAGGTTGAATTTGTCCCTTGATTTAAATCATGATTTGTGAACCTATTTGGTTATGTATTCGGAAAAATGAAAGCATTAGAATGACCCTTGTGCAAAAATGAGATTGTAGCCTATATGGTTACATGTTATTCGGTAAATATAAAGTATTGTGGATGACCCTTGTTGCGAAAAAGAGATATTAGCCTACATGGTTGCAAATTTGATAAATGTGAAGGTTGAATTTGTCCCTTGATTTAAATCATGATTTGTGAACCTATTTGGTTATGTATTCGGCAAAATGAAAGTATTAGAATGACCCTTGTGGAAAAATGAGATTGTAGCCTATATGATTACATGTTTTGATAAATATGAAGGTTGAGCTTGTCCCTCGATGTCCCTTGATGCGAAACATGATATTTGAACCTATTTGTTTCTAAATTCGGTAAATAAAAAGTATTGTGGATGACCCTTGTTGCGAAAAAGAGATATTAGCCTATATGGTTGCAAATTTGATAAATGTGAAGGTTGAATTTGTCCCTTGATTTAAAGCATGATTTGTGAACCTATTTGGTTATGTATTCGGTAATATGAAAGTATTAGAATGACCCTTGTGCAAAAATGAGATTGTAGCCTATATGGTTACATGTTTGATAAATATGAAGGTTGAGCTTGTCCCTCGATGTCCCTTGATGCGAAACATGATATTTGAACCTATTTGGTTCTAAATTCGGTAAATATAAAGTATTGGGATGACCCTTGTCGCGAAAATGAGATATTAGCCTATATGGTTGCAAATTTGATAAATGTGAAGGTTGAATTTCTCCCTTGATTTAATGCATGATTTGTGAACCGCTTTGGTTGTGTATTAGATAAAATAAAAGTATTGGAATGACCCTTGCACAAAAATGAGATTTTGGCCTATGTGATTACAAGTTTGAGAAATAAGAAGGTTAACATTTCCCTTGATTTAAATCATGATATATGAATCTATTTGGTTTTGTATTCGATAAAATGAAAGTACTGGAACGACCCTTGCGTAAAAATGAGATTTTAGCCTATATGGTTATATGTTTGATATATATATATGAAGGTTGAGCTTGTCCCTCGATGTCCCTTGATGCGAAACATGATATTTGAACCTATTTGGTTCTAAATTCGGTAAATATAAAGTATAGGGATGACCCTTGTCGCGAAAAAGAGATATTACCCTATATGGTTGCATATTTGATAAATGGGAAGGTTGAATATGTTCCTTGATTTAAAGCATGATTTGTGAACCTATTTGGTTATGTATTCGGCAAAATGAAAGTCTTAGAATGACCCTTGTGGAAAAATTAGATTGTAGCCTATATGGTTACATGTTTTGATAAATATGAAGGTTGAGCTTGTCCCTCGATGTCTCTTGGGGCGAAACATGATATTTGAACCTATTTGGTTCTAAATTCGGTAAATATAAAGTATTGTGGATGACCCTTGTTGCGAAAAAGAGATATTAGCCTATATGGTTGCAAATTTGATAAATGTGAAGGTTGAATTTGTCCCTTGATTTAAATCATGATTTGTGAACCTATTTGGTTATGTATTCGGAAAAATGAAAGCATTAGAATGACCCTTGTGCAAAAATGAGATTGTAGCCTATATGGTTACATGTTATTCGGTAAATATAAAGTATTGTGGATGACCCTTGTTGCGAAAAAGAGATATTAGCCTACATGGTTGCAAATTTGATAAATGTGAAGGTTGAATTTGTCCCTTGATTTAAAGCATGATTTGTGAACCTATTTGGTTATGTATTCGGTAATATGAAAGTATTAGAATGACCCTTGTGCAAAAATGAGATTGTAGCCTATATGGTTACATGTTAGATAAATATGAAGGTTGAGCTTGTCCCTCGATGTCCCTTGATGCGAAACATGATATTTGAACCTATTTGGTTCTAAATTCGGTAAATATAAAGTATTGGGATGACCCTTGTCGCGAAAATGAGATATTAGCCTATATGGTTGCAAATTTGATAAATGTGAAGGTTGAATTTCTCCCTTGATTTAATGCATGATTTGTGAACCGCTTTGGTTGTGTATTTGATATAATAAAAGTATTGGAATGACCCTTGCACAAAAATTAGATTTTGGCCTATGTGATTACAAGTTTGAGAAATAAGAAGGTTAACATTTCCCTTGATTTAAATCATGATATATGAATATATTTGGTTTTGTATTCGATAAAATGAAAGTATTGGAACGACCCTTGCGTAAAAATGAGATTTTAGCCTATATGGTTATATGTTTGATATATATATGAAGGTTGAGCTTGTCCCTCGATGTCCCTTGATGCGAAACATGATATTTGAACCTATTTGGTTCTAAATTCGGTAAATATAAAGTATAGGGATGACCCTTGTCGCGAAAAAGAGATATTACCCTATATGGTTGCATATTTGATAAATGGGAAGGTTGAATATGTTCCTTGATTTAAAGCATGATTTGTGAACCTATTTGGTTATGTATTCGGCAAAATGAAAGTATTAGAATGACCCTTGTGGAAAAATTAGATTGTAGCCTATATGGTTACATGTTTTGATAAATATGAAGGTTGAGCTTGTCCCTCGATGTCCCTTGATGCGAAACATGATATTTGAACCTATTTGTTTCTAAATTCGGTAAATATAAAGTATTGTGGATGACCCTTGTTGCGAAAAAGAGATATTACCCTATATGGTTGCAAATTTGATAAATGTGAAGGATGAATTTGTCCCTTGATTTAAATCAAGATTTGTGAACCTATTTGGTTATGTATTCGGTAAAATGAAAGCATTAGAATGACCCTTGTGCAAAAATGAGATTGTAGCCTATATGGTTACATGTTTTGATAAATATGAAGGTTGAGCTTGTCCCTCGATGTCTCTTGGGGCGAAACATGATATTTGAACCTATTTGGTTCTAAATTCGGTAAATATAAAGTATTGTGGATGACCCTTGTTGCGAAAAAGAGATATTAGCCTATATGGTTGCAAATTTGATAAATGTGAAGGTTGAATTTGTCCCTTGATTTAAATCATGATTTGTGAACCTATTTGGTTATGTATTCGGAAAAATGAAAGCATTAGAATGACCCTTGTGCAAAAATGAGATTGTAGCCTATATGGTTACATGTTATTCGGTAAATATAAAGTATTGTGGATGACCCTTGTTGCGAAAAAGAGATATTAGCCTACATGGTTGCAAATTTGATAAATGTGAAGGTTGAATTTGTCCCTTGATTTAAATCATGATTTGTGAACCTATTTGGTTATGTATTCGGCAAAATGAAAGTATTAGAATGACCCTTGTGGAAAAATGAGATTGTAGCCTATATGATTACATGTTTTGATAAATATGAAGGTTGAGCTTGTCCCTCGATGTCCCTTGATGCGAAACATGATATTTGAACCTATTTGTTTCTAAATTCGGTAAATAAAAAGTATTGTGGATGACCCTTGTTGCGAAAAAGAGATATTAGCCTATATGGTTGCAAATTTGATAAATGTGAAGGTTGAATTTGTCCCTTGATTTAAAGCATGATTTGTGAACCTATTTGGTTATGTATTCGGTAATATGAAAGTATTAGAATGACCCTTGTGCAAAAATGAGATTGTAGCCTATATGGTTACATGTTTGATAAATATGAAGGTTGAGCTTGTCCCTCGATGTCCCTTGATGCGAAACATGATATTTGAACCTATTTGGTTCTAAATTCGGTAAATATAAAGTATTGGGATGACCCTTGTCGCGAAAATGAGATATTAGCCTATATGGTTGCAAATTTGATAAATGTGAAGGTTGAATTTCTCCCTTGATTTAATGCATGATTTGTGAACCGCTTTGGTTGTGTATTTGATATAATAAAAGTATTGGAATGACCCTTGCACAAAAATTAGATTTTGGCCTATGTGATTACAAGTTTGAGAAATAAGAAGGTTAACATTTCCCTTGATTTAAATCATGATATATGAATCTATTTGGTTTTGTTTTCGATAAAATGAAAGTATTGGAACGACCCTTGCGTAAAAATGAGATTTTAGCCTATATGGTTATATGTTTGATATATGTATGAAGGTTGAGCTTGTCCCTCGATGTCCCTTGATGCGAAACATGATATTTGAACCTATTTGGTTCTAAATTCGGTAAATATAAAGTATAGGGATGACTCTTGTTGCGAAAAAGAGATATTACCCTATATGGTTGCATATTTGATAAATGGGAAGGTTGAATATGTTCCTTGATTTAAAGCATGATTTGTGAACCTATTTGGTTATGTATTCGGCAAAATGAAAGTATTAGAATGACCCTTGTGGAAAAATTAGATTGTAGCCAATATGGTTACATGTTTTGATAAATATGAAGGTTGAGCTTGTCCCTCGATGTCTCTTGGGGCGAAACATGATATTTGAACCTATTTGGTTCTAAATTCGGTAAATATAAAGTATTGTGGATGACCCTTGTTGCGAAAAAGAGATATTAGCGTATATGGTTGCAAATTTGATAAATCTGAAGGTTGAATTTGTCCCTTGATTTAAGTCATGATTTGTGAACCTATTTGGTTATGTATTCGGCAAAATGAAAGTATTAGAATGACCCTTGTGGAAAAATGAGATTGTAGCCTATATGATTACATGTTTTGATAAATATGAAGGTTGAGCTTGTCCCTCGATGTCCCTTGATGCGAAACATGATATTTGAACCTATTTGTTTCTAAATTCGGTAAATAAAAAGTATTGTGGATGACCCTTGTTGCGAAAAAGAGATATTACCCTATATGGTTGCAAATTTGATAAATGTGAAGGATGAATTTGTCCCTTGATTTAAATCAAGATTTGTGAACCTATTTGGTTATGTATTCGGTAAAATGAAAGCATTAGAATGACCCTTGTGGAAAAATGAGATTGTAGTCTATATGATTACATGTTTTGATAAATATGAAGGTTGAGCTTGTCCCTCGATGTCCCTTGATGCGAAACATGATATTTGAACCTATTTGTTTCTAAATTCGGTAAATAAAAAGTATTGTGGATGACCCTTGTTGCGAAAAAGAGATATTAGCCTATATGGTTGCAAATTTGATAAATGTGAAGGTTGAATTTGTCCCTTGATTTAAAGCATGATTTGTGAACCTATTTGGTTATGTATTCGGTAATATGAAAGTATTAGAATGACCCTTGTGCAAAAATGAGATTGTAGCCTATATGGTTACATGTTTGATAAATATGAAGGTTGAGCTTGTCCCTCGATGTCCCTTGATGCGAAACATGATATTTGAACCTATTTGGTTCTAAATTCGGTAAATATAAAGTATTGGGATGACCCTTGTCGCGAAAATGAGATATTAGCCTATATGGTTGCAAATTTGATAAATGTGAAGGTTGAATTTCTCCCTTGATTTAATGCATGATTTGTGAACCGCTTTGGTTGTGTATTTGATATAATAAAAGTATTGGAATGACCCTTGCACAAAAATTAGATTTTGGCCTATGTGATTACAAGTTTGAGAAATAAGAAGGTTAACATTTCCCTTGATTTAAATCATGATATATGAATCTATTTGGTTTTGTTTTCGATAAAATGAAAGTATTGGAACGACCCTTGCGTAAAAATGAGATTTTAGCCTATATGGTTATATGTTTGATATATGTATGAAGGTTGAGCTTGTCCCTCGATGTCCCTTGATGCGAAACATGATATTTGAACCTATTTGGTTCTAAATTCGGTAAATATAAAGTATAGGGATGACCCTTGTCGCGAAAAAGAGATATTACCCTATATGGTTGCATATTTGATAAATGGGAAGGTTGAATATGTTCCTTGATTTAAAGCATGATTTGTGAACCTATTTGGTTATGTATTCGGCAAAATGAAAGTCTTAGAATGACCCTTGTGGAAAAATTAGATTGTAGCCTATATGGTTACATGTTTTGATAAATATGAAGGTTGAGCTTGTCCCTCGATGTCCCTTGATGCGAAACATGATATTTGAACCTATTTGTTTCTAAATTCGGTAAATATAAAGTATTGTGGATGACCCTTGTTGCGAAAAAGAGATATTACCCTATATGGTTGCAAATTTGATAAATGTGAAGGATGAATTTGTCCCTTGATTTAAATCAAGATTTGTGAACCTATTTGGTTATGTATTCGGTAAAATGAAAGCATTAGAATGACCCTTGTGGAAAAATGAGATTGTAGTCTATATGATTACATGTTTTGATAAATATGAAGGTTGAGCTTGTCCCTCGATGTCCCTTGATGCGAAACATGATATTTGAACCTATTTGTTTCTAAATTCGGTAAATAAAAAGTATTGTGGATGACCCTTGTTGCGAAAAAGAGATATTAGCCTATATGGTTGCAAATTTGATAAATGTGAAGGTTGAATTTGTCCCTTGATTTAAAGCATGATTTGTGAACCTATTTGGTTATGTATTCGGTAATATGAAAGTATTAGAATGACCCTTGTGCAAAAATGAGATTGTAGCCTATATGGTTACATGTTTGATAAATATGAAGGTTGAGCTTGTCCCTCGATGTCCCTTGATGCGAAACATGATATTTGAACCTATTTGGTTCTAAATTCGGTAAATATAAAGTATTGGGATGACCCTTGTCGCGAAAATGAGATATTAGCCTATATGGTTGCAAATTTGATAAATGTGAAGGTTGAATTTCTCCCTTGATTTAATGCATGATTTGTGAACCGCTTTGGTTGTGTATTTGATATAATAAAAGTATTGGAATGACCCTTGCACAAAAATTAGATTTTGGCCTATGTGATTACAAGTTTGAGAAATAAGAAGGTTAACATTTCCCTTGATTTAAATCATGATATATGAATCTATTTGGTTTTGTTTTCGATAAAATGAAAGTATTGGAACGACCCTTGCGTAAAAATGAGATTTTAGCCTATATGGTTATATGTTTGATATATGTATGAAGGTTGAGCTTGTCCCTCGATGTCCCTTGATGCGAAACATGATATTTGAACCTATTTGGTTCTAAATTCGGTAAATATAAAGTATAGGGATGACTCTTGTTGCGAAAAAGAGATATTACCCTATATGGTTGCATATTTGATAAATGGGAAGGTTGAATATGTTCCTTGATTTAAAGCATGATTTGTGAACCTATTTGGTTATGTATTCGGCAAAATGAAAGTATTAGAATGACCCTTGTGGAAAAATTAGATTGTAGCCTATATGGTTACATGTTTTGATAAATATGAAGGTTGAGCTTGTCCCTCGATGTCTCTTGGGGCGAAACATGATATTTGAACCTATTTGGTTCTAAATTCGGTAAATATAAAGTATTGTGGATGACGCTTGTTGCGAAAAAGAGATATTAGCCTATATGGTTGCAAATTTGATAAATGTGAAGGTTGAATTTGTCCCTTGATTTAAATCATGATTTGTGAACCTATTTGGTTATGTATTCGGAAAAATGAAAGCATTAGAATGACCCTTGTGCAAAAATGAGATTGTAGCCTATATGGTTACATGTTATTCGGTAAATATAAAGTATTGTGGATGACCCTTGTTGCGAAAAAGAGATATTAGCCTATATGGTTGCAAATTTGATAAATCTGAAGGTTGAATTTGTCCCTTGATTTAAATCATGATTTGTGAACCTATTTGGTTATGTATTCGGCAAAATGAAAGTATTAGAATGACCCTTGTGGAAAAATGAGATTGTAGCCTATATGATTACATGTTTTGATAAATATGAAGGTTGAGCTTGTCCCTCGATGTCCCTTGATGCGAAACATGATATTTGAACCTATTTGTTTCTAAATTCGGTAAATAAAAAGTATTGTGGATGACCCTTGTTGCGAAAAAGAGATATTAGCCTATATGGTTGCAAATTTGATAAATGTGAAGGTTGAATTTGTCCCTTGATTTAAAGCATGATTTGTGAACCTATTTGGTTATGTATTCGGTAATATGAAAGTATTAGAATGACCCTTGTGCAAAAATGAGATTGTAGCCTATATGGTTACATGTTTGATAAATATGAAGGTTGAGCTTGTCCCTCGATGTCCCTTGATGCGAAACATGATATTTGAACCTATTTGGTTCTAAATTCGGTAAATATAAAGTATTGGGATGACCCTTGTCGCGAAAATGAGATATTAGCCTATATGGTTGCATATTTGATAAATGGGAAGGTTGAATATGTTCCTTGATTTAAAGCATGATTTGTGAACCTATTTGGTTATGTATTCGGCAAAATGAAAGTATTAGAATGACCCTTGTGGAAAAATTAGATTGTAGCCTATATGGTTACATGTTTTGATAAATATGAAGGTTGAGCTTGTCCCTCGATGTCTCTTGGGGCGAAACATGATATTTGAACCTATTTGGTTCTAAATTCGGTAAATATAAAGTATTGTGGATGACGCTTGTTGCGAAAAAGAGATATTAGCCTATATGGTTGCAAATTTGATAAATGTGAAGGTTGAATTTGTCCCTTGATTTAAATCATGATTTGTGAACCTATTTGGTTATGTATTCGGAAAAATGAAAGCATTAGAATGACCCTTGTGCAAAAATGAGATTGTAGCCTATATGGTTACATGTTATTCGGTAAATATAAAGTATTGTGGATGACCCTTGTTGCGAAAAAGAGATATTAGCCTATATGGTTGCAAATTTGATAAATCTGAAGGTTGAATTTGTCCCTTGATTTAAATCATGATTTGTGAACCTATTTGGTTATGTATTCGGCAAAATGAAAGTATTAGAATGACCCTTGTGGAAAAATGAGATTGTAGCCTATATGATTACATGTTTTGATAAATATGAAGGTTGAGCTTGTCCCTCGATGTCCCTTGATGCGAAACATGATATTTGAACCTATTTGTTTCTAAATTCGGTAAATAAAAAGTATTGTGGATGACCCTTGTTGCGAAAAAGAGATATTAGCCTATATGGTTGCAAATTTGATAAATGTGAAGGTTGAATTTGTCCCTTGATTTAAAGCATGATTTGTGAACCTATTTGGTTATGTATTCGGTAATATGAAAGTATTAGAATGACCCTTGTGCAAAAATGAGATTGTAGCCTATATGGTTACATGTTTGATAAATATGAAGGTTGAGCTTGTCCCTCGATGTCCCTTGATGCGAAACATGATATTTGAACCTATTTGGTTCTAAATTCGGTAAATATAAAGTATTGGGATGACCCTTGTCGCGAAAATGAGATATTAGCCTATATGGTTGCAAATTTGATAAATGTGAAGGTTGAATTTCTCCCTTGATTTAATGCATGATTTGTGAACCGCTTTGGTTGTGTATTTGATATAATAAAAGTATTGGAATGACCCTTGCACAAAAATTAGATTTTGGCCTATGTGATTACAAGTTTGAGAAATAAGAAGGTTAACATTTCCCTTGATTTAAATCATGATATATGAATCTATTTGGTTTTGTTTTCGATAAAATGAAAGTATTGGAACGACCCTTGCGTAAAAATGAGATTTTAGCCTATATGGTTATATGTTTGATATATGTATGAAGGTTGAGCTTGTCCCTTGATGCGAAACATGATATTTGAACCTATTTGGTTCTAAATTCGGTAAATATAAAGTATAGGGATGACTCTTGTTGCGAAAAAGAGATATTACCCTATATGGTTGCATATTTGATAAATGGGAATGTTGAATATGTTCCTTGATTTAAAGCATGATTTGTGAACCTATTTGGTTATGTATTCGGAAAAATGAAAGCATTAGAATGACCCTTGTGCAAAAATAAGATTGTAGCCTATATGGTTACATGTTTTGATAAATATGAAGGTTGAGCTTGTCCCTCGATGTCCCTTGATGCGAAACATGATATTTGAACCTATTTGGTTCTAAATTCGGTAAATATAAAGTATTGGGATGACCCTTGTCGCGAAAATGAGATATTAGCCTATATGGTTGCAAATTTGATAAATGTGAAGGTTGAATTTCTCCCTTGATTTAATGCATGATTTGTGAACCGCTTTGGTTGTGTATTTGATATAATAAAAGTATTGGAATGACCCTTGCACAAAAATTAGATTTTGGCCTATGTGATTACAAGTTTGAGAAATAAGAAGGTTAACATTTCCCTTGATTTAAATCATGATATATGAATCTATTTGGTTTTGTTTTCGATAAAATGAAAGTATTGGAACGACCCTTGCGTAAAAATGAGATTTTAGCCTATATGGTTATATGTTTGATATATGTATGAAGGTTGAGCTTGTCCCTCGATGTCCCTTGATGCGAAACATGATATTTGAACCTATTTGGTTCTAAATTCGGTAAATATAACGTATAGGGATGACTCTTGTTGCGAAAAAGAGATATTACCCTATATGGTTGCATATTTGATAAATGGGAAGGTTGAATATGTTCCTTGATTTAAAGCATGATTTGTGAACCTATTTGGTTATGTATTCGGCAAAATGAAAGTATTAGAATGACCCTTGTGGAAAAATTAGATTGTAGCCTATATGGTTACATGTTTTGATAAATATGAAGGTTGAGCTTGTCCCTCGATGTCTCTTGGGGCGAAACATGATATTTGAACCTATTTGGTTCTAAATTCGGTAAATATAAAGTATTGTGGATGACCCTTGTTGCGAAAAAGAGATATTAGCCTATATGGTTGCAAATTTGATAAATGTGAAGGTTGAATTTGTCCCTTGATTTAAATCATGATTTGTGAACCTATTTGGTTATGTATTCGGAAAAATGAAAGCATTAGAATGACCCTTGTGCAAAAATGAGATTGTAGCCTATATGGTTACATGTTATTCGGTAAATATAAAGTATTGTGGATGACCCTTGTTGCGAAAAAGAGATATTAGCCTATATGGTTGCAAATTTGATAAATGTGAAGGTTGAATTTGTCCCTTGATTTAAATCATGATTTGTGAACCTATTTGGTTATGTATTCGGCAAAATGAAAGTATTAGAATGACCCTTGTGGAAAAATGAGATTGTAGCCTATATGATTACATGTTTTGATAAATATGAAGGTTGAGCTTGTCCCTCGATGTCCCTTGATGCGAAACATGATATTTGAACCTATTTGTTTCTAAATTCGGTAAATAAAAAGTATTGTGGATGACCCTTGTTGCGAAAAAGAGATATTAGCCTATATGGTTGCAAATTTGATAAATGTGAAGGTTGAATTTGTCCCTTGATTTAAAGCATGATTTGTGAACCTATTTGGTTATGTATTCGGTAATATGAAAGTATTAGAATGACCCTTGTGCAAAAATGAGATTGTAGCCTATATGGTTACATGTTTGATAAATATGAAGGTTGAGCTTGTCCCTCGATGTCCCTTGATGCGAAACATGATATTTGAACCTATTTGGTTCTAAATTCGGTAAATATAAAGTATTGGGATGACCCTTGTCGCGAAAATGAGATATTAGCCTATATGGTTGCAAATTTGATAAATGTGAAGGTTGAATTTCTCCCTTGATTTAATGCATGATTTGTGAACCGCTTTGGTTGTGTATTTGATATAATAAAAGTATTGGAATGACCCTTGCACAAAAATTAGATTTTGGCCTATGTGATTACAAGTTTGAGAAATAAGAAGGTTAACATTTCCCTTGATTTAAATCATGATATATGAATCTATTTGGTTTTGTTTTCGATAAAATGAAAGTATTGGAACGACCCTTGCGTAAAAATGAGATTTTAGCCTATATGGTTATATGTTTGATATATGTATGAAGGTTGAGCTTGTCCCTCGATGTCCCTTGATGCGAAACATGATATTTGAACCTATTTGGTTCGAAATTCGGTAAATATAAAGTATAGTGATGACCCTTGTCGCGAAAATGAGATATTAGCCTATATGGTTGCATATTTGATAAATGGGAAGGTTGAATATGTTCCTTGATTTAAAGCATGATTTGTGAACCTATTTGGTTATGTATTTGGCAAAATGAAAGTATTAGAATGACCCTTGTGGAAAAATTAGATTGTAGCCTATATGGTTACATGTTTTGATAAATATGAAGGTTGAGCTTGTCCCTCGATGTCTCTTGGGGCGAAACATGATATTTGAACCTATTTGGTTCTAAATTCGGTAAATATAAAGTATTGTGGATGACCCTTGTTGCGAAAAAGAGATATTAGCCTATATGGTTGCAAATTTGATAAATGTGAAGGTTGAATTTGTCCCTTGATTTAAATCATGATTTGTGAACCTATTTGGTTATGTATTCGGAAAAATGAAAGCATTAGAATGACCCTTGTGCAAAAATGAGATTGTAGCCTATATGGTTACATGTTATTCGGTAAATATAAAGTATTGTGGATGACCCTTGTTGCGAAAAAGAGATATTAGCCTATATGGTTGCAAATTTGATAAATGTGAAGGTTGAATTTGTCCCTTGATTTAAATCATGATTTGTGAACCTATTTGGTTATGTATTCGGCAAAATGAAAGTATTAGAATGACCCTTGTGGAAAAATGAGATTGTAGCCTATATGATTACATGTTTTGATAAATATGAAGGTTGAGCTTGTCCCTCGATGTCCCTTGATGCGAAACATGATATTTGAACCTATTTGTTTCTAAATTCGGTAAATAAAAAGTATTGTGGATGACCCTTGTTGCGAAAAAGAGATATTAGCCTATATGGTTGCAAATTTGATAAATGTGAAGGTTGAATTTGTCCCTTGATTTAAAGCATGATTTGTGAACCTATTTGGTTATGTATTCGGTAATATGAAAGTATTAGAATGACCCTTGTGCAAAAATGAGATTGTAGCCTATATGGTTACATGTTTGATAAATATGAAGGTTGAGCTTGTCCCTCGATGTCCCTTGATGCGAAACATGATATTTGAACCTATTTGGTTCTAAATTCGGTAAATATAAAGTATTGGGATGACCCTTGTCGCGAAAATGAGATATTAGCCTATATGGTTGCAAATTTGATAAATGTGAAGGTTGAATTTCTCCCTTGATTTAATGCATGATTTGTGAACCGCTTTGGTTGTGTATTTGATATAATAAAAGTATTGGAATGACCCTTGCACAAAAATTAGATTTTGGCCTATGTGATTACAAGTTTGAGAAATAAGAAGGTTAACATTTCCCTTGATTTAAATCATGATATATGAATCTATTTGGTTTTGTTTTCGATAAAATGAAAGTATTGGAACGACCCTTGCGTAAAAATGAGATTTTAGCCTATATGGTTATATGTTTGATATATGTATGAAGGTTGAGCTTGTCCCTCGATGTCCCTTGATGCGAAACATGATATTTGAACCTATTTGGTTCGAAATTCGGTAAATATAAAGTATAGTGATGACCCTTGTCGCGAAAATGAGATATTAGCCTATATGGTTGCATATTTGATAAATGGGAAGGTTGAATATGTTCCTTGATTTAAAGCATGATTTGTGAACCTATTTGGTTATGTATTCGGCAAAATGAAAGTATTAGAATGACCCTTGTGGAAAAATTAGATTGTAGCCTATATGGTTACATGTTTTGATAAATATGAAGGTTGAGCTTGTCCCTCGATGTCTCTTGGGGCGAAACATGATATTTGAACCTATTTGGTTCTAAATTCGGTAAATATAAAGTATTGTGGATGCCCCTTGTTGCGAAAAAGAGATATTAGCCTATATGGTTGCAAATTTGATAAATGTGAAGGTTGAATTTGTCCCTTGATTTAAATCATGATTTGTGAACCTATTTGGTTATGTATTCGGCAAAATGAAAGTATTAGAATGACCCTTGTGGAAAAATGAGATTGTAGCCTATATGATTACATGTTTTGATAAATATGAAGGTTGAGCTTGTCCCTCGATGTCCCTTGATGCGAAACATGATATTTGAACCTATTTGTTTCTAAATTCGGTAAATAAAAAGTATTGTGGATGACCCTTGTTGCGAAAAAGAGATATTAGCCTATATGGTTGCAAATTTGATAAATGTGAAGGTTGAATTTGTCCCTTGATTTAAAGCATGATTTGTGAACCTATTTGGTTATGTATTCGGTAATATGAAAGTATTAGAATGACCCTTGTGCAAAAATGAGATTGTAGCCTATATGGTTACATGTTTGATAAATATGAAGGTTGAGCTTGTCCCTCGATGTCCCTTGATGCGAAACATGATATTTGAACCTATTTGGTTCTAAATTCGGTAAATATAAAGTATTGGGATGACCCTTGTCGCGAAAATGAGATATTAGCCTATATGGTTGCAAATTTGATAAATGTGAAGGTTGAATTTCTCCCTTGATTTAATGCATGATTTGTGAACCGCTTTGGTTGTGTATTTGATATAATAAAAGTATTGGAATGACCCTTGCACAAAAATTAGATTTTGGCCTATGTGATTACAAGTTTGAGAAATAAGAAGGTTAACATTTCCCTTGATTTAAATCATGATATATGAATCTATTTGGTTTTGTTTTCGATAAAATGAAAGTATTGGAACGACCCTTGCGTAAAAATGAGATTTTAGCCTATATGGTTATATGTTTGATATATGTATGAAGGTTGAGCTTGTCCCTCGATGTCCCTTGATGCGAAACATGATATTTGAACCTATTTGGTTCGAAATTCGGTAAATATAAAGTATAGTGATGACCCTTGTCGCGAAAATGAGATATTAGCCTATATGGTTGCATATTTGATAAATGGGAAGGTTGAATATGTTCCTTGATTTAAAGCATGATTTGTGAACCTATTTGGTTATGTATTCGGCAAAATGAAAGTATTAGAATGACCCTTGTGGAAAAATTAGATTGTAGCCTATATGGTTACATGTTTTGATAAATATGAAGGTTGAGCTTGTCCCTCGATGTCTCTTGGGGCGAAACATGATATTTGAACCTATTTGGTTCTAAATTCGGTAAATATAAAGTATTGTGGATGCCCCTTGTTGCGAAAAAGAGATATTAGCCTATATGGTTGCAAATTTGATAAATGTGAAGGTTGAATTTGTCCCTTGATTTAAATCATGATTTGTGAACCTATTTGGTTATGTATTCGGAAAAATGAAAGCATTAGAATGACCCTTGTGCAAAAATGAGATTGTAGCCTATATGGTTACATGTTTGATAAATATGAAGGTTGAGCTTGTCCCTCGATGTCCCTTGATGCGAAACATGATATTTGAACCTATTTGGTTCTAAATTCGGTAAATATAAAGTATTGGGATGACCCTTGTCGCGAAAATGAGATATTAGCCTATATGGTTGCAAATTTGATAAATGTGAAGGTTGAATTTCTCCCTTGATTTCATGCATGATTTGTGAACCGCTTTGGTTGTGTATTTGATATAATAAAAGTATTGGAATGACCCTTGCACAAAAATTAGATTTTGGCCTATGTGATTACAAGTTTGAGAAATAAGGAGGTTAACATTTCCCTTGATTTAAATCATGATATATGAATCTATTTGGTTTTGTTTTCGATAAAATGAAAGTATTGGAACGACCCTTGCGTAAAAATGAGATTTTAGCCTATATGGTTATATGTTTGATATATGTATGAAGGTTGAGCTTGTCCCTCGATGTCCCTTGATGCGAAACATGATATTTGAACCTATTTGGTTCTAAATTCGGTAAATATAAAGTATAGGGATGACTCTTGTTGCGAAAAAGAGATATTACCCTATATGGTTGCATATTTGATAAATGGGAAGGTTGAATATGTTCCTTGATTTAAAGCATGATTTGTGAACCTATTTGGTTATGTATTCGGCAAAATGAAAGTATTAGAATGACCCTTGTGGAAAAATTAGATTGTAGCCTATATGGTTACATGTTTTGATAAATATGAAGGTTGAGCTTGTCCCTCGATGTCTCTTGGGGCGAAACATGATATTTGAACCTATTTGGTTCTAAATTCGGTAAATATAAAGTATTGTGGATGACCCTTGTTGCGAAAAAGAGATATTAGCCTATATGGTTGCAAATTTGATAAATGTGAAGGTTGAATTTGTCCCTTGATTTAAATCATGATTTGTGAACCTATTTGGTTATGTATTCGGAAAAATGAAAGCATTAGAATGACCCTTGTGCAAAAATGAGATTGTAGCCTATATGGTTACATGTTATTCGGTAAATATAAAGTATTGTGGATGACCCTTGTTGCGAAAAAGAGATATTAGCCTATATGGTTGCAAATTTGATAAATGTGAAGGTTGAATTTGTCCCTTGATTTAAATCATGATTTGTGAACCTATTTGGTTATGTATTCGGCAAAATGAAAGTATTAGAATGACCCTTGTGGAAAAATGAGATTGTAGCCTATATGATTACATGTTTTGATAAATATGAAGGTTGAGCTTGTCCCTCGATGTCCCTTGATGCGAAACATGATATTTGAACCTATTTGTTTCTAAATTCGGTAAATAAAAAGTATTGTGGATGACCCTTGTTGCGAAAAAGAGATATTAGCCTATATGGTTGCAAATTTGATAAATGTGAAGGTTGAATTTGTCCCTTGATTTAAAGCATGATTTGTGAACCTATTTGGTTATGTATTCGGTAATATGAAAGTATTAGAATGACCCTTGTGCAAAAATGAGATTGTAGCCTATATGGTTACATGTTTGATAAATATGAAGGTTGAGCTTGTCCCTCGATGTCCCTTGATGCGAAACATGATATTTGAACCTATTTGGTTCTAAATTCGGTAAATATAAAGTATTGGGATGACCCTTGTCGCGAAAATGAGATATTAGCCTATATGGTTGCAAATTTGATAAATGTGAAGGTTGAATTTCTCCCTTGATTTAATGCATGATTTGTGAACCGCTTTGGTTGTGTATTTGATATAATAAAAGTATTGGAATGACCCTTGCACAAAAATTAGATTTTGGCCTATGTGATTACAAGTTTGAGAAATAAGAAGGTTAACATTTCCCTTGATTTAAATCATGATATATGAATCTATTTGGTTTTGTTTTCGATAAAATGAAAGTATTGGAACGACCCTTGCGTAAAAATGAGATTTTAGCCTATATGGTTATATGTTTGATATATGTATGAAGGTTGAGCTTGTCCCTCGATGTCCCTTGATGCGAAACATGATATTTGAACCTATTTGGTTCGAAATTCGGTAAATATAAAGTATAGTGATGACCCTTGTCGCGAAAATGAGATATTAGCCTATATGGTTGCATATTTGATAAATGGGAAGGTTGAATATGTTCCTTGATTTAAAGCATGATTTGTGAACCTATTTGGTTATGTATTCGGCAAAATGAAAGTATTAGAATGACCCTTGTGGAAAAATTAGATTGTAGCCTATATGGTTACATGTTTTGATAAATATGAAGGTTGAGCTTGTCCCTCGATGTCTCTTGGGGCGAAACATGATATTTGAACCTATTTGGTTCTAAATTCGGTAAATATAAAGTATTGTGGATGACCCTTGTTGCGAAAAAGAGATATTAGCCTATATGGTTGCAAATTTGATAAATGTGAAGGTTGAATTTGTCCCTTGATTTAAATCATGATTTGTGAACCTATTTGGTTATGTATTCGGAAAAATGAAAGCATTAGAATGACCCTTGTGCAAAAATGAGATTGTAGCCTATATGGTTACATGTTATTCGGTAAATATAAAGTATTGTGGATGACCCTTGTTGCGAAAAAGAGATATTAGCCTATATGGTTGCAAATTTGATAAATGTGAAGGTTGAATTTGTCCCTTGATTTAAATCATGATTTGTGAACCTATTTGGTTATGTATTCGGCAAAATGAAAGTATTAGAATGACCCTTGTGGAAAAATGAGATTGTAGCCTATATGATTACATGTTTTGATAAATATGAAGGTTGAGCTTGTCCCTCGATGTCCCTTGATGCGAAACATGATATTTGAACCTATTTGTTTCTAAATTCGGTAAATAAAAAGTATTGTGGATGACCCTTGTTGCGAAAAAGAGATATTAGCCTATATGGTTGCAAATTTGATAAATGTGAAGGTTGAATTTGTCCCTTGATTTAAAGCATGATTTGTGAACCTATTTGGTTATGTATTCGGTAATATGAAAGTATTAGAATGACCCTTGTGCAAAAATGAGATTGTAGCCTATATGGTTACATGTTTGATAAATATGAAGGTTGAGCTTGTCCCTCGATGTCCCTTGATGCGAAACATGATATTTGAACCTATTTGGTTCTAAATTCGGTAAATATAAAGTATTGGGATGACCCTTGTCGCGAAAATGAGATATTAGCCTATATGGTTGCAAATTTGATAAATGTGAAGGTTGAATTTCTCCCTTGATTTAATGCATGATTTGTGAACCGCTTTGGTTGTGTATTTGATATAATAAAAGTATTGGAATGACCCTTGCACAAAAATTAGATTTTGGCCTATGTGATTACAAGTTTGAGAAATAAGAAGGTTAACATTTCCCTTGATTTAAATCATGATATATGAATCTATTTGGTTTTGTTTTCGATAAAATGAAAGTATTGGAACGACCCTTGCGTAAAAATGAGATTTTAGCCTATATGGTTATATGTTTGATATATGTATGAAGGTTGAGCTTGTCCCTCGATGTCCCTTGATGCGAAACATGATATTTGAACCTATTTGGTTCGAAATTCGGTAAATATAAAGTATAGTGATGACCCTTGTCGCGAAAATGAGATATTAGCCTATATGGTTGCATATTTGATAAATGGGAAGGTTGAATATGTTCCTTGATTTAAAGCATGATTTGTGAACCTATTTGGTTATGTATTCGGCAAAATGAAAGTATTAGAATGACCCTTGTGGAAAAATTAGATTGTAGCCTATATGGTTACATGTTTTGATAAATATGAAGGTTGAGCTTGTCCCTCGATGTCTCTTGGGGCGAAACATGATATTTGAACCTATTTGGTTCTAAATTCGGTAAATATAAAGTATTGTGGATGACCCTTGTTGCGAAAAAGAGATATTAGCCTATATGGTTGCAAATTTGATAAATGTGAAGGTTGAATTTGTCCCTTGATTTAAATCATGATTTGTGAACCTATTTGGTTATGTATTCGGAAAAATGAAAGCATTAGAATGACCCTTGTGCAAAAATGAGATTGTAGCCTATATGGTTACATGTTATTCGGTAAATATAAAGTATTGTGGATGACCCTTGTTGCGAAAAAGAGATATTAGCCTATATGGTTGCAAATTTGATAAATGTGAAGGTTGAATTTGTCCCTTGATTTAAATCATGATTTGTGAACCTATTTGGTTATGTATTCGGCAAAATGAAAGTATTAGAATGACCCTTGTGGAAAAATGAGATTGTAGCCTATATGATTACATGTTTTGATAAATATGAAGGTTGAGCTTGTCCCTCGATGTCCCTTGATGCGAAACATGATATTTGAACCTATTTGTTTCTAAATTCGGTAAATAAAAAGTATTGTGGATGACCCTTGTTGCGAAAAAGAGATATTAGCCTATATGGTTGCAAATTTGATAAATGTGAAGGTTGAATTTGTCCCTTGATTTAAAGCATGATTTGTGAACCTATTTGGTTATGTATTCGGTAATATGAAAGTATTAGAATGACCCTTGTGCAAAAATGAGATTGTAGCCTATATGGTTACATGTTTGATAAATATGAAGGTTGAGCTTGTCCCTCGATGTCCCTTGATGCGAAACATGATATTTGAACCTATTTGGTTCTAAATTCGGTAAATATAAAGTATTGGGATGACCCTTGTCGCGAAAATGAGATATTAGCCTATATGGTTGCAAATTTGATAAATGTGAAGGTTGAATTTCTCCCTTGATTTAATGCATGATTTGTGAACCGCTTTGGTTGTGTATTTGATATAATAAAAGTATTGGAATGACCCTTGCACAAAAATTAGATTTTGGCCTATGTGATTACAAGTTTGAGAAATAAGAAGGTTAACATTTC
This sequence comes from Medicago lupulina, assembly GCA_958299785.1. Classification (NCBI taxonomy): domain Eukaryota; kingdom Viridiplantae; phylum Streptophyta; class Magnoliopsida; order Fabales; family Fabaceae; genus Medicago; species Medicago lupulina. Next base: position 44,133,046 of record OY283144.1, read on the forward strand.
CCTTGATTTAAATCATGATATATGAATCTATTTGGTTTTGTTTTCGATAAAATGAAAGTATTGGAACGACCCTTGCGTAAAAATGAGATTTTAGCCTATATGGTTATATGTTTGATATATGTATGAAGGTTGAGCTTGTCCCTCGATGTCCCTTGATGCGAAACATGATATTTGAACCTATTTGGTTCTAAATTCGGTAAATATAAAGTATAGGGATGACTCTTGTTGCGAAAAAGAGATATTACCCTATATGGTTGCATATTTGATAAATGGGAATGTTGAATATGTTCCTTGATTTAAAGCATGATTTGTGAACCTATTTGGTTATGTATTCGGCAAAATGAAAGTATTAGAATGACCCTTGTGGAAAAATTAGATTGTAGCCTATATGGTTACATGTTTTGATAAATATGAAGGTTGAGCTTGTCCCTCGATGTCTCTTGGGGCGAAACATGATATTTGAACCTATTTGGTTCTAAATTCGGTAAATATAAAGTATTGTGGATGACCCTTGTTGCGAAAAAGAGATATTAGCCTATATGGTTGCAAATTTGATAAATGTGAAGGTTGAATTTGTCCCTTGATTTAAATCATGATTTGTGAACCTATTTGGTTATGTATTCGGAAAAATGAAAGCATTAGAATGACCCTTGTGCAAAAATGAGATTGTAGCCTATATGGTTACATGTTTGATAAATATGAAGGTTGAGCTTGTCCCTCGATGTCCCTTGATGCGAAACATGATATTTGAACCTATTTGGTTCTAAATTCGGTAAATATAAAGTATTGGGATGACCCTTGTCGCGAAAATGAGATATTAGCCTATATGGTTGCAAATTTGATAAATGTGAAGGTTGAATTTCTCCCTTGATTTAATGCATGATTTGTGAACCGCTTTGGTTGTGTATTTGATATAATAAAAGTATTGGAATGACCCTTGCACAAAAATTAGATTTTGGCCTATGTGATTACAAGTTTGAGAAATAAGAAGGTTAACATTTCCCTTGATTTAAATCATGATATATGAATCTATTTGGTTTTGTTTTCGATAAAATGAAAGTATTGGAACGACCCTTGCGTAAAAATGAGATTTTAGCCTATATGGTTATATGTTTGATATATGTATGAAGGTTGAGCTTGTCCCTCGATGTCCCTTGATGCGAAACATGATATTTGAACCTATTTGGTTCTAAATTCGGTAAATATAAAGTATAGGGATGACTCTTGTTGCGAAAAAGAGATATTACCCTATATGGTTGCATATTTGATAAATGGGAAGGTTGAATATATTCCTTGATTTAAAGCATGATTTGTGAACCTATTTGGTTATGTATTCGGCAAAATGAAAGTATTAGAATGACCCTTGTGGAAAAATGAGATTGTAGCCTATATGATTACATGTTTTGATAAATATGAAGGTTGAGCTTGTCCCTCGATGTCCCTTGATGCGAAACATGATATTTGAACCTATTTGTTTCTAAATTCGGTAAATAAAAAGTATTGTGGATGACCCTTGTTGCGAAAAAGAGATATTAGCCTATATGGTTGCAAATTTGATAAATGTGAAGGTTGAATTTGTCCCTTGATTTAAAGCATGATTTGTGAACCTATTTGGTTATGTATTCGGAAAAATGAAAGCATTAGAATGACCCTTGTGGAAAAATGAGATTGTAGCCTATATGATTACATGTTTTGATAAATATGAAGGTTGAGCTTGTCCCTCGATGTCTCTTGGGGCGAAACATGATATTTGAACCTATTTGGTTCTAAATTCGGTAAATATAAAGTATAGGGATGACCCTTGTCGCGAAAAAGAGATATTACCCTATATGGTTGCATATTTGATAAATGGGAAGGTTGAATATGTTCCTTGATTTAAAGCATGATTTGTGAACCTATTTGGTTATGTATTCGGCAAAATGAAAGTATTAGAATGACCCTTGTGGAAAAATTAGATTGTAGCCTATATGGTTACATGTTTTGATAAATATGAAGGTTGAGCTTGTCCCTCGATGTCTCTTGGGGCGAAACATGATATTTGAACCTATTTGGTTCTAAATTCGGTAAATATAAAGTATTGTGGATGACCCTTGTTGCGAAAAAGAGATATTAGCCTATATGGTTGCAAATTTGATAAATGTGAAGGTTGAATTTGTCCCTTGATTTAAATCATGATTTGTGAACCTATTTGGTTATGTATTCGGAAAAATGAAAGCATTAGAATGACCCTTGTGCAAAAATGAGATTGTAGCCTATATGGTTACATGTTTGATAAATATGAAGGTTGAGCTTGTCCCTCGATGTCCCTTGATGCGAAACATGATATTTGAACCTATTTGGTTCTAAATTCGGTAAATATAAAGTATTGGGATGACCCTTGTCGCGAAAATGAGATATTAGCCTATATGGTTGCAAATTTGATAAATGTGAAGGTTGAATTTCTCCCTTGATTTCATGCATGATTTGTGAACCGCTTTGGTTGTGTATTTGATATAATAAAAGTATTGGAATGACCCTTGCACAAAAATTAGATTTTGGCCTATGTGATTACAAGTTTGAGAAATAAGGAGGTTAACATTTCCCTTGATTTAAATCATGATATATGAATCTATTTGGTTTTGTTTTCGATAAAATGAAAGTATTGGAACGACCCTTGCGTAAAAATGAGATTTTAGCCTATATGGTTATATGTTTGATATATGTATGAAGGTTGAGCTTGTCCCTCGATGTCCCTTGATGCGAAACATGATATTTGAACCTATTTGGTTCTAAATTCGGTAAATATAAAGTATAGGGATGACTCTTGTTGCGAAAAAGAGATATTACCCTATATGGTTGCATATTTGATAAATGGGAAGGTTGAATATGTTCCTTGATTTAAAGCATGATTTGTGAACCTATTTGGTTATGTATTCGGCAAAATGAAAGTATTAGAATGACCCTTGTGGAAAAATTAGATTGTAGCCTATATGGTTACATGTTTTGATAAATATGAAGGTTGAGCTTGTCCCTCGATGTCTCTTGGGGCGAAACATGATATTTGAACCTATTTGGTTCTAAATTCGGTAAATATAAAGTATTGTGGATGACCCTTGTTGCGAAAAAGAGATATTAGCCTATATGGTTGCAAATTTGATAAATGTGAAGGTTGAATTTGTCCCTTGATTTAAATCATGATTTGTGAACCTATTTGGTTATGTATTCGGAAAAATGAAAGCATTAGAATGACCCTTGTGCAAAAATGAGATTGTAGCCTATATGGTTACATGTTATTCGGTAAATATAAAGTATTGTGGATGACCCTTGTTGCGAAAAAGAGATATTAGCCTATATGGTTGCAAATTTGATAAATGTGAAGGTTGAATTTGTCCCTTGATTTAAATCATGATTTGTGAACCTATTTGGTTATGTATTCGGCAAAATGAAAGTATTAGAATGACCCTTGTGGAAAAATGAGATTGTAGCCTATATGATTACATGTTTTGATAAATATGAAGGTTGAGCTTGTCCCTCGATGTCCCTTGATGCGAAACATGATATTTGAACCTATTTGTTTCTAAATTCGGTAAATAAAAAGTATTGTGGATGACCCTTGTTGCGAAAAAGAGATATTAGCCTATATGGTTGCAAATTTGATAAATGTGAAGGTTGAATTTGTCCCTTGATTTAAATCATGATTTGTGAACCTATTTGGTTATGTATTCGGAAAAATGAAAGCATTAGAATGACCCTTGTGCAAAAATGAGATTGTAGCCTATATGGTTACATGTTATTCGGTAAATATAAAGTATTGTGGATGACCCTTGTTGCGAAAAAGAGATATTAGCCTATATGGTTGCAAATTTGATAAATGTGAAGGTTGAATTTGTCCCTTGATTTAAATCATGATTTGTGAACCTATTTGGTTATGTATTCGGCAAAATGAAAGTATTAGAATGACCCTTGTGGAAAAATGAGATTGTAGCCTATATGATTACATGTTTTGATAAATATGAAGGTTGAGCTTGTCCCTCGATGTCCCTTGATGCGAAACATGATATTTGAACCTATTTGTTTCTAAATTCGGTAAATAAAAAGTATTGTGGATGACCCTTGTTGCGAAAAAGAGATATTAGCCTATATGGTTGCAAATTTGATAAATGTGAAGGTTGAATTTGTCCCTTGATTTAAAGCATGATTTGTGAACCTATTTGGTTATGTATTCGGTAATATGAAAGTATTAGAATGACCCTTGTGCAAAAATGAGATTGTAGCCTATATGGTTACATGTTTGATAAATATGAAGGTTGAGCTTGTCCCTCGATGTCCCTTGATGCGAAACATGATATTTGAACCTATTTGGTTCTAAATTCGGTAAATATAAAGTATTGGGATGACCCTTGTCGCGAAAATGAGATATTAGCCTATATGGTTGCAAATTTGATAAATGTGAAGGTTGAATTTCTCCCTTGATTTAATGCATGATTTGTGAACCGCTTTGGTTGTGTATTTGATATAATAAAAGTATTGGAATGACCCTTGCACAAAAATTAGATTTTGGCCTATGTGATTACAAGTTTGAGAAATAAGAAGGTTAACATTTCCCTTGATTTAAATCATGATATATGAATCTATTTGGTTTTGTATTCGATAAAATGAAAGTATTGGAACGACCCTTGCGTAAAAATGAGATTTTAGCCTATATGGTTATATGTTTGATATATGTATGAAGGTTGAGCTTGTCCCTCGATGTCCCTTGATGCGAAACATGATATTTGAACCTATTTGGTTCTAAATTCGGTAAATATAAAGTATAGGGATGACCCTTGTCGCGAAAAAGAGATATTACCCTATATGGTTGCATATTTGATAAATGGGAAGGTTGAATATGTTCCTTGATTTAAAGCATGATTTGTGAACCTATTTGGTTATGTATTCGGCAAAATGAAAGTATTAGAATGACCCTTGTGGAAAAATTAGATTGTAGCCTATATGGTTACATGTTTTGATAAATATGAAGGTTGAGCTTGTCCCTCGATGTCTCTTGGGGCGAAACATGATATTTGAACCTATTTGGTTCTAAATTCGGTAAATATAAAGTATTGTGGATGACCCTTGTCGCGAAAATGAGATATTAGCCTATATGGTTGCAAATTTGATAAATGTGAAGGTTGAATTTCTCCCTTGATTTCATGCATGATTTGTGAACCGCTTTGGTTGTGTATTTGATATAATAAAAGTATTGGAATGACCCTTGCACAAAAATTAGATTTTGGCCTATGTGATTACAAGTTTGAGAAATAAGGAGGTTAACATTTCCCTTGATTTAAATCATGATATATGAATCTATTTGGTTTTGTTTTCGATAAAATGAAAGTATTGGAACGACCCTTGCGTAAAAATGAGATTTTAGCCTATATGGTTATATGTTTGATATATGTATGAAGGTTGAGCTTGTCCCTCGATGTCCCTTGATGCGAAACATGATATTTGAACCTATTTGGTTCTAAATTCGGTAAATATAAAGTATAGGGATGACTCTTGTTGCGAAAAAGAGATATTACCCTATATGGTTGCATATTTGATAAATGGGAAGGTTGAATATGTTCCTTGATTTAAAGCATGATTTGTGAACCTATTTGGTTATGTATTCGGCAAAATGAAAGTATTAGAATGACCCTTGTGGAAAAATTAGATTGTAGCCTATATGGTTACATGTTTTGATAAATATGAAGGTTGAGCTTGTCCCTCGATGTCTCTTGGGGCGAAACATGATATTTGAACCTATTTGGTTCTAAATTCGGTAAATATAAAGTATTGTGGATGACCCTTGTTGCGAAAAAGAGATATTAGCCTATATGGTTGCAAATTTGATAAATGTGAAGGTTGAATTTGTCCCTTGATTTAAATCATGATTTGTGAACCTATTTGGTTATGTATTCGGAAAAATGAAAGCATTAGAATGACCCTTGTGCAAAAATGAGATTGTAGCCTATATGGTTACATGTTATTCGGTAAATATAAAGTATTGTGGATGACCCTTGTTGCGAAAAAGAGATATTAGCCTATATGGTTGCAAATTTGATAAATGTGAAGGTTGAATTTGTCCCTTGATTTAAATCATGATTTGTGAACCTATTTGGTTATGTATTCGGCAAAATGAAAGTATTAGAATGACCCTTGTGGAAAAATGAGATTGTAGCCTATATGATTACATGTTTTGATAAATATGAAGGTTGAGCTTGTCCCTCGATGTCCCTTGATGCGAAACATGATATTTGAACCTATTTGTTTCTAAATTCGGTAAATAAAAAGTATTGTGGATGACCCTTGTTGCGAAAAAGAGATATTAGCCTATATGGTTGCAAATTTGATAAATGTGAAGGTTGAATTTGTCCCTTGATTTAAATCATGATTTGTGAACCTATTTGGTTATGTATTCGGAAAAATGAAAGCATTAGAATGACCCTTGTGCAAAAATGAGATTGTAGCCTATATGGTTACATGTTATTCGGTAAATATAAAGTATTGTGGATGACCCTTGTTGCGAAAAAGAGATATTAGCCTATATGGTTGCAAATTTGATAAATGTGAAGGTTGAATTTGTCCCTTGATTTAAATCATGATTTGTGAACCTATTTGGTTATGTATTCGGCAAAATGAAAGTATTAGAATGACCCTTGTGGAAAAATGAGATTGTAGCCTATATGATTACATGTTTTGATAAATATGAAGGTTGAGCTTGTCCCTCGATGTCCCTTGATGCGAAACATGATATTTGAACCTATTTGTTTCTAAATTCGGTAAATAAAAAGTATTGTGGATGACCCTTGTTGCGAAAAAGAGATATTAGCCTATATGGTTGCAAATTTGATAAATGTGAAGGTTGAATTTGTCCCTTGATTTAAAGCATGATTTGTGAACCTATTTGGTTATGTATTCGGTAATATGAAAGTATTAGAATGACCCTTGTGCAAAAATGAGATTGTAGCCTATATGGTTACATGTTTGATAAATATGAAGGTTGAGCTTGTCCCTCGATGTCCCTTGATGCGAAACATGATATTTGAACCTATTTGGTTCTAAATTCGGTAAATATAAAGTATTGGGATGACCCTTGTCGCGAAAATGAGATATTAGCCTATATGGTTGCAAATTTGATAAATGTGAAGGTTGAATTTCTCCCTTGATTTAATGCATGATTTGTGAACCGCTTTGGTTGTGTATTTGATATAATAAAAGTATTGGAATGACCCTTGCACAAAAATTAGATTTTGGCCTATGTGATTACAAGTTTGAGAAATAAGAAGGTTAACATTTCCCTTGATTTAAATCATGATATATGAATCTATTTGGTTTTGTATTCGATAAAATGAAAGTATTGGAACGACCCTTGCGTAAAAATGAGATTTTAGCCTATATGGTTATATGTTTGATATATGTATGAAGGTTGAGCTTGTCCCTCGATGTCCCTTGATGCGAAACATGATATTTGAACCTATTTGGTTCTAAATTCGGTAAATATAAAGTATAGGGATGACCCTTGTCGCGAAAAAGAGATATTACCCTATATGGTTGCATATTTGATAAATGGGAAGGTTGAATATGTTCCTTGATTTAAAGCATGATTTGTGAACCTATTTGGTTATGTATTCGGCAAAATGAAAGTATTAGAATGACCCTTGTGGAAAAATTAGATTGTAGCCTATATGGTTACATGTTTTGATAAATATGAAGGTTGAGCTTGTCCCTCGATGTCTCTTGGGGCGAAACATGATATTTGAACCTATTTGGTTCTAAATTCGGTAAATATAAAGTATTGTGGATGACCCTTGTTGCGAAAAAGAGATATTAGCCTATATGGTTGCAAATTTGATAAATGTGAAGGTTGAATTTGTCCCTTGATTTAAATCATGATTTGTGAACCTATTTGGTTATGTATTCGGAAAAATGAAAGCATTAGAATGACCCTTGTGCAAAAATGAGATTGTAGCCTATATGGTTACATGTTTGATAAATATGAAGGTTGAGCTTGTCCCTCGATGTCCCTTGATGCGAAACATGATATTTGAACCTATTTGGTTCTAAATTCGGTAAATATAAAGTATTGGGATGACCCTTGTCGCGAAAATGAGATATTAGCCTATATGGTTGCAAATTTGATAAATGTGAAGGTTGAATTTCTCCCTTGATTTCATGCATGATTTGTGAACCGCTTTGGTTGTGTATTTGATATAATAAAAGTATTGGAATGACCCTTGCACAAAAATTAGATTTTGGCCTATGTGATTACAAGTTTGAGAAATAAGGAGGTTAACATTTCCCTTGATTTAAATCATGATATATGAATCTATTTGGTTTTGTTTTCGATAAAATGAAAGTATTGGAACGACCCTTGCGTAAAAATGAGATTTTAGCCTATATGGTTATATGTTTGATATATGTATGAAGGTTGAGCTTGTCCCTCGATGTCCCTTGATGCGAAACATGATATTTGAACCTATTTGGTTCTAAATTCGGTAAATATAAAGTATAGGGATGACTCTTGTTGCGAAAAAGAGATATTACCCTATATGGTTGCATATTTGATAAATGGGAAGGTTGAATATGTTCCTTGATTTAAAGCATGATTTGTGAACCTATTTGGTTATGTATTCGGCAAAATGAAAGTATTAGAATGACCCTTGTGGAAAAATTAGATTGTAGCCTATATGGTTACATGTTTTGATAAATATGAAGGTTGAGCTTGTCCCTCGATGTCTCTTGGGGCGAAACATGATATTTGAACCTATTTGGTTCTAAATTCGGTAAATATAAAGTATTGTGGATGACCCTTGTTGCGAAAAAGAGATATTAGCCTATATGGTTGCAAATTTGATAAATGTGAAGGTTGAATTTGTCCCTTGATTTAAATCATGATTTGTGAACCTATTTGGTTATGTATTCGGAAAAATGAAAGCATTAGAATGACCCTTGTGCAAAAATGAGATTGTAGCCTATATGGTTACATGTTATTCGGTAAATATAAAGTATTGTGGATGACCCTTGTTGCGAAAAAGAGATATTAGCCTATATGGTTGCAAATTTGATAAATGTGAAGGTTGAATTTGTCCCTTGATTTAAATCATGATTTGTGAACCTATTTGGTTATGTATTCGGCAAAATGAAAGTATTAGAATGACCCTTGTGGAAAAATGAGATTGTAGCCTATATGATTACATGTTTTGATAAATATGAAGGTTGAGCTTGTCCATCGATGTCCCTTGATGCGAAACATGATATTTGTACCTATTTGTTTCTAAATTCGGTAAATAAAAAGTATTGTGGATGACCCTTGTTGCGAAAAAGAGATATTAGCCTATATGGTTGCAAATTTGATAAATGTGAAGGTTGAATTTGTCCCTTGATTTAAAGCATGATTTGTGAACCTATTTGGTTATGTATTCGGTAATATGAAAGTATTAGAATGACCCTTGTGCAAAAATGAGATTGTAGCCTATATGGTTACATGTTTGATAAATATGAAGGTTGAGCTTGTCCCTCGATGTCCCTTGATGCGAAACATGATATTTGAACCTATTTGGTTCTAAATTCGGTAAATATAAAGTATTGGGATGACCCTTGTCGCGAAAATGAGATATTAGCCTATATGGTTGCAAATTTGATAAATGTGAAGGTTGAATTTCTCCCTTGATTTAATGCATGATTTGTGAACCGCTTTGGTTGTGTATTTGATATAATAAAAGTATTGGAATGACCCTTGCACAAAAATTAGATTTTGGCCTATGTGATTACAAGTTTGAGAAATAAGAAGGTTAACATTTCCCTTGATTTAAATCATGATATATGAATCTATTTGGTTTTGTATTCGATAAAATGAAAGTATTGGAACGACCCTTGCGTAAAAATGAGATTTTAGCCTATATGGTTATATGTTTGATATATGTATGAAGGTTGAGCTTGTCCCTCGATGTCCCTTGATGCGAAACATGATATTTGAACCTATTTGGTTCTAAATTCGGTAAATATAAAGTATAGGGATGACCCTTGTCGCGAAAAAGAGATATTACCCTATATGGTTGCATATTTGATAAATGGGAAGGTTGAATATGTTCCTTGATTTAAAGCATGATTTGTGAACCTATTTGGTTATGTATTCGGCAAAATGAAAGTATTAGAATGACCCTTGTGGAAAAATTAGATTGTAGCCTATATGGTTACATGTTTTGATAAATATGAAGGTTGAGCTTGTCCCTCGATGTCTCTTGGGGCGAAACATGATATTTGAACCTATTTGGTTCTAAATTCGGTAAATATAAAGTATTGTGGATGACCCTTGTTGCGAAAAAGAGATATTAGCCTATATGGTTGCAAATTTGATAAATGTGAAGGTTGAATTTGTCCCTTGATTTAAAGCATGATTTGTGAACCTATTTGGTTATGTATTCGGTAATATGAAAGTATTAGAATGACCCTTGTGCAAAAATGAGATTGTAGCCTATATGGTTACATGTTTGATAAATATGAAGGTTGAGCTTGTCCCTCGATGTCCCTTGATGCGAAACATGATATTTGAACCTATTTGGTTCTAAATTCGGTAAATATAAAGTATTGGGATGACCCTTGTCGCGAAAATGAGATATTAGCCTATATGGTTGCAAATTTGATAAATGTGAAGGTTGAATTTCTCCCTTGATTTAATGCATGATTTGTGAACCGCTTTGGTTGTGTATTTGATATAATAAAAGTATTGGAATGACCCTTGCACAAAAATTAGATTTTGGCCTATGTGATTACAAGTTTGAGAAATAAGAAGGTTAACATTTCCCTTGATTTAAATCATGATATATGAATCTATTTGGTTTTGTATTCGATAAAATGAAAGTATTGGAACGACCCTTGCGTAAAAATGAGATTTTAGCCTATATGGTTATATGTTTGATATATGTATGAAGGTTGAGCTTGTCCCTCGATGTCCCTTGATGCGAAACATGATATTTGAACCTATTTGGTTCTAAATTCGGTAAATATAAAGTATAGGGATGACCCTTGTCGCGAAAAAGAGATATTACCCTATATGGTTGCATATTTGATAAATGGGAAGGTTGAATATGTTCCTTGATTTAAAGCATGATTTGTGAACCTATTTGGTTATGTATTCGGCAAAATGAAAGTATTAGAATGACCCTTGTGGAAAAATTAGATTGTAGCCTATATGGTTACATGTTTTGATAAATATGAAGGTTGAGCTTGTCCCTCGATGTCTCTTGGGGCGAAACATGATATTTGAACCTATTTGGTTCTAAATTCGGTAAATATAAAGTATTGTGGATGACCCTTGTTGCGAAAAAGAGATATTAGCCTATATGGTTGCAAATTTGATAAATGTGAAGGTTGAATTTGTCCCTTGATTTAAATCATGATTTGTGAACCTATTTGGTTATGTATTCGGAAAAATGAAAGCATTAGAATGACCCTTCTGCAAAAATGAGATTGTAGCCTATATGGTTACATGTTTGATAAATATGAAGGTTGAGCTTGTCCCTCGATGTCCCTTGATGCGAAACATGATATTTGAACCAATTTGGTTCTAAATTCGGTAAATATAAAGTATTGGGATGACCCTTGTCGCGAAAATGAGATATTAGCCTATATGGTTGCAAATTTGATAAATGTGAAGGTTGAATTTCTCCCTTGATTTCATGCATGATTTGTGAACCGCTTTGGTTGTGTATTTGATATAATAAAAGTATTGGAATGACCCTTGCACAAAAATTAGATTTTGGCCTATGTGATTACAAGTTTGAGAAATAAGGAGGTTAACATTTCCCTTGATTTAAATCATGATATATGAATCTATTTGGTTTTGTTTTCGATAAAATGAAAGTATTGGAACGACCCTTGCGTAAAAATGAGATTTTAGCCTATATGGTTATATGTTTGATATATGTATGAAGGTTGAGCTTGTCCCTCGATGTCCCTTGATGCGAAACATGATATTTGAACCTATTTGGTTCTAAATTCGGTAAATATAAAGTATAGGGATGACTCTTGTTGCGAAAAAGAGATATTACCCTATATGGTTGCATATTTGATAAATGGGAAGGTTGAATATGTTCCTTGATTTAAAGCATGATTTGTGAACCTATTTGGTTATGTATTCGGCAAAATGAAAGTATTAGAATGACCCTTGTGGAAAAATTAGATTGTAGCCTATATGGTTACATGTTTTGATAAATATGAAGGTTGAGCTTGTCCCTCGATGTCTCTTGGGGCGAAACATGATATTTGAACCTATTTGGTTCTAAATTCGGTAAATATAAAGTATTGTGGATGACCCTTGTTGCGAAAAAGAGATATTAGCCTATATGGTTGCAAATTTGATAAATGTGAAGGTTGAATTTGTCCCTTGATTTAAATCATGATTTGTGAACCTATTTGGTTATGTATTCGGAAAAATGAAAGCATTAGAATGACCCTTGTGGAAAAATGAGATTGTAGCCTATATGATTACATGTTTTGATAAATATGAAGGTTGAGCTTGTCCCTCGATGTCCCTTGATGCGAAACATGATATTTGAACCTATTTGTTTCTAAATTCGGTAAATAAAAAGTATTGTGGATGACCCTTGTTGCGAAAAAGAGATATTAGCCTATATGGTTGCAAATTTGATAAATGTGAAGGTTGAATTTGTCCCTTGATTTAAAGCATGATTTGTGAACCTATTTGGTTATGTATTCGGTAATATGAAAGTATTAGAATGACCCTTGTGCAAAAATGAGATTGTAGCCTATATGGTTACATGTTTGATAAATATGAAGGTTGAGCTTGTCCCTCGATGTCCCTTGATGCGAAACATGATATTTGAAACTATTTGGTTCTAAATTCGGTAAATATAAAGTATTGGGATGACCCTTGTCGCGAAAATGAGATATTAGCCTATATGGTTGCAAATTTGATAAATGTGAAGGTTGAATTTCTCCCTTGATTTAATGCATGATTTGTGAACCGCTTTGGTTGTGTATTTGATATAATAAAAGTATTGGAATGACCCTTGCACAAAAATTAGATTTTGGCCTATGTGATTACAAGTTTGAGAAATAAGAAGGTTAACATTTCCCTTGATTTAAATCATGATATATGAATCTATTTGGTTTTGTTTTCGATAAAATGAAAGTATTGGAACGACCCTTGCGTAAAAATGAGATTTTAGCCTATATGGTTATATGTTTGATATATGTATGAAGGTTGAGCTTGTCCCTCGATGTCCCTTGATGCGAAACATGATATTTGAACCTATTTGGTTCTAAATTCGGTAAATATAAAGTATAGGGATGACTCTTGTTGCGAAAAAGAGATATTACCCTATTTGGTTGCATATTTGATAAATGGGAATGTTGAATATGTTCCTTGATTTAAAGCATGATTTGTGAACCTATTTGGTTATGTATTCGGCAAAATGAAAGTATTAGAATGACCCTTGTGGAAAAATTAGATTGTAGCCTATATGGTTACATGTTTTGATAAATATGAAGGTTGAGCTTGTCCCTCGATGTCTCTTGGGGCGAAACATGATATTTGAACCTATTTGGTTCTAAATTCGGTAAATATAAAGTATTGTGGATGACCCTTGTTGCGAAAAAGAGATATTAGCCTATATGGTTGCAAATTTGATAAATGTGAAGGTTGAATTTGTCCCTTGATTTAAATCATGATTTGTGAACCTATTTGGTTATGTATTCGGAAAAATGAAAGCATTAGAATGACCCTTGTGCAAAAATGAGATTGTAGCATATATGGTTACATGTTATTCGGTAAATATAAAGTATTGTGGATGACCCTTGTTGCGAAAAAGAGATATTAGCCTATATGGTTGCAAATTTGATAAATGTGAAGGTTGAATTTGTCCCTTGATTTAAATCATGATTTGTGAACCTATTTGGTTATGTATTCGGCAAAATGAAAGTATTAGAATGACCCTTGTGGAAAAATGAGATTGTAGCCTATATGATTACATGTTTTGATAAATATGAAGGTTGAGCTTGTCCCTCGATGTCCCTTGATGCGAAACATGATATTTGAACCTATTTGTTTCTAAATTCGGTAAATAAAAAGTATTGTGGATGACCCTTGTTGCGAAAAAGAGATATTAGCCTATATGGTTGCAAATTTGATAAATGTGAAGGTTGAATTTGTCCCTTGATTTAAAGCATGATTTGTGAACCTATTTGGTTATGTATTCGGTAATATGAAAGTATTAGAATGACCCTTGTGCAAAAATGAGATTGTAGCCTATATGGTTACATGTTTGATAAATATGAAGGTTGAGCTTGTCCCTCGATGTCCCTTGATGCGAAACATGATATTTGAAACTATTTGGTTCTAAATTCGGTAAATATAAAGTATTGGGATGACCCTTGTCGCGAAAATGAGATATTAGCCTATATGGTTGCAAATTTGATAAATGTGAAGGTTGAATTTCTCCCTTGATTTAATGCATGATTTGTGAACCGCTTTGGTTGTGTATTTGATATAATAAAAGTATTGGAATGACCCTTGCACAAAAATTAGATTTTGGCCTATGTGATTACAAGTTTGAGAAATAAGAAGGTTAACATTTCCCTTGATTTAAATCATGATATATGAATCTATTTGGTTTTGTATTCGATAAAATGAAAGTATTGGAACGACCCTTGCGTAAAAATGAGATTTTAGCCTATATGGTTATATGTTTGATATATGTATGAAGGTTGAGCTTGTCCCTCGATGTCCCTTGATGCGAAACATGATATTTGAACCTATTTGGTTCTAAATTCGGTAAATATAAAGTATAGGGATGACCCTTGTCGCGAAAAAGAGATATTACCCTATATGGTTGCATATTTGATAAATGGGAAGGTTGAATATGTTCCTTGATTTAAAGCATGATTTGTGAACCTATTTGGTTATGTATTCGGCAAAATGAAAGTATTAGAATGACCCTTGTGGAAAAATTAGATTGTAGCCTATATGGTTACATGTTTTGATAAATATGAAGGTTGAGCTTATCCCTTGATGTCCCTTGATGCGAAACATGATATTTGAACCTATTTGTTTCTAAATTCGGTAAATATAAAGTATTGTGGATGACCCTTGTTGCGAAAAAGAGATATTACCCTATATGGTTGCAAATTTGATAAATGTGATGGATGAATTTGTCCCTTGATTTAAATCAAGATTTGTGAACCTATTTGGTTATGTATTCGGTAAAATGAAAGCATTAGAATGACCCTTGTGCAAAAATGAGATTGTAGCCTATATGGTTACATGTTTTGATAAATATGAAGGTTGAGCTTGTCCCTCGATGTCTCTTGGGGCGAAACATGATATTTGAACCTATTTGGTTCTAAATTCGGTAAATATAAAGTATTGTGGATGACCCTTGTTGCGAAAAAGAGATATTAGCCTATATGGTTGCAAATTTGATAAATGTGAAGGTTGAATTTGTCCCTTGATTTAAATCATGATTTGTGAACCTATTTGGTTATGTATTCGGAAAAATGAAAGCATTAGAATGACCCTTGTGCAAAAATGAGATTGTAGCCTATATGGTTACATGTTATTCGGTAAATATAAAGTATTGTGGATGACCCTTGTTGCGAAAAAGAGATATTAGCCTATATGGTTGCAAATTTGATAAATGTGAAGGTTGAATTTGTCCCTTGATTTAAATCATGATTTGTGAACCTATTTGGTTATGTATTCGGCAAAATGAAAGTATTAGAATGACCCTTGTGGAAAAATGAGATTGTAGCCTATATGATTACATGTTTTGATAAATATGAAGGTTGAGCTTGTCCCTCGATGTCCCTTGATGCGAAACATGATATTTGAACCTATTTGTTTCTAAATTCGGTAAATAAAAAGTATTGTGGATGACCCTTGTTGCGAAAAAGAGATATTAGCCTATATGGTTGCAAATTTGATAAATGTGAAGGTTGAATTTGTCCCTTGATTTAAAGCATGATTTGTGAACCTATTTGGTTATGTATTCGGTAATATGAAAGTATTAGAATGACCCTTGTGCAAAAATGAGATTGTAGCCTATATGGTTACATGTTTGATAAATATGAAGGTTGAGCTTGTCCCTCGATGTCCCTTGATGCGAAACATGATATTTGAAACTATTTGGTTCTAAATTCGGTAAATATAAAGTATTGGGATGACCCTTGTCGCGAAAATGAGATATTAGCCTATATGGTTGCAAATTTGATAAATGTGAAGGTTGAATTTCTCCCTTGATTTAATGCATGATTTGTGAACCGCTTTGGTTGTGTATTTGATATAATAAAAGTATTGGAATGACCCTTGCACAAAAATTAGATTTTGGCCTATGTGATTACAAGTTTGAGAAATAAGAAGGTTAACATTTCCCTTGATTTAAATCATGATATATGAATCTATTTGGTTTTGTATTCGATAAAATGAAAGTATTGGAACGACCCTTGCGTAAAAATGAGATTTTAGCCTATATGGTTATATGTTTGATATATGTATGAAGGTTGAGCTTGTCCCTCGATGTCCCTTGATGCGAAACATGATATTTGAACCTATTTGGTTCTAAATTCGGTAAATATAAAGTATAGGGATGACCCTTGTCGCGAAAAAGAGATATTACCCTATATGGTTGCATATTTGATAAATGGGAAGGTTGAATATGTTCCTTGATTTAAAGCATGATTTGTGAACCTATTTGGTTATGTATTCGGCAAAATGAAAGTATTAGAATGACCCTTGTGGAAAAATTAGATTGTAGCCTATATGGTTACATGTTTTGATAAATATGAAGGTTGAGCTTATCCCTTGATGTCCCTTGATGCGAAACATGATATTTGAACCTATTTGTTTCTAAATTCGGTAAATATAAAGTATTGTGGATGACCCTTGTTGCGAAAAAGAGATATTACCCTATATGGTTGCAAATTTGATAAATGTGATGGATGAATTTGTCCCTTGATTTAAATCAAGATTTGTGAACCTATTTGGTTATGTATTCGGTAAAATGAAAGCATTAGAATGACCCTTGTGCAAAAATGAGATTGTAGCCTATATGGTTACATGTTTTGATAAATATGAAGGTTGAGCTTGTCCCTCGATGTCTCTTGGGGCGAAACATGATATTTGAACCTATTTGGTTCTAAATTCGGTAAATATAAAGTATTGTGGATGACCCTTGTTGCGAAAAAGAGATATTAGCCTATATGGTTGCAAATTTGATAAATGTGAAGGTTGAATTTGTCCCTTGATTTAAATCATGATTTGTGAACCTATTTGGTTATGTATTCGGAAAAATGAAAGCATTAGAATGACCCTTGTGCAAAAATGAGATTGTAGCCTATATGGTTACATGTTATTCGGTAAATATAAAGTATTGTGGATGACCCTTGTTGCGAAAAAGAGATATTAGCCTATATGGTTGCAAATTTGATAAATGTGAAGGTTGAATTTGTCCCTTGATTTAAATCATGATTTGTGAACCTATTTGGTTATGTATTCGGCAAAATGAAAGTATTAGAATGACCCTTGTGGAAAAATGAGATTGTAGCCTATATGATTACATGTTTTGATAAATATGAAGGTTGAGCTTGTCCCTCGATGTCCCTTGATGCGAAACATGATATTTGAACCTATTTGTTTCTAAATTCGGTAAATAAAAAGTATTGTGGATGACCCTTGTTGCGAAAAAGAGATATTAGCCTATATGGTTGCAAATTTGATAAATGTGAAGGTTGAATTTGTCCCTTGATTTAAAGCATGATTTGTGAACCTATTTGGTTATGTATTCGGTAATATGAAAGTATTAGAATGACCCTTGTGCAAAAATGAGATTGTAGCCTATATGGTTACATGTTTGATAAATATGAAGGTTGAGCTTGTCCCTCGATGTCCCTTGATGCGAAACATGATATTTGAACCTATTTGGTTCTAAATTCGGTAAATATAAAGTATTGGGATGACCCTTGTCGCGAAAATGAGATATTAGCCTATATGGTTGCAAATTTGATAAATGTGAAGGTTGAATTTCTCCCTTGATTTAATGCATGATTTGTGAACCGCTTTGGTTGTGTATTTGATATAATAAAAGTATTGGAATGACCCTTGCACAAAAATTAGATTTTGGCCTATGTGATTACAAGTTTGAGAAATAAGAAGGTTAACATTTCCCTTGATTTAAATCATGATATATGAATCTATTTGGTTTTGTATTCGATAAAATGAAAGTATTGGAACGACCCTTGCGTAAAAATGAGATTTTAGCCTATATGGTTATATGTTTGATATATGTATGAAGGTTGAGCTTGTCCCTCAATGTCCCTTGATGCGAAACATGATATTTGAACCTATTTGGTTCTAAATTCGGTAAATATAAAGTATAGGGATGACCCTTGTCGCGAAAAAGAGATATTACCCTATATGGTTGCATATTTGATAAATGGGAAGGTTGAATATGTTCCTTGATTTAAAGCATGATTTGTGAACCTATTTGGTTATGTATTCGGCAAAATGAAAGTATTAGAATGACCCTTGTGGAAAAATTAGATTGTAGCCTATATGGTTACATGTTTTGATAAATATGAAGGTTGAGCTTGTCCCTCGATGTCCTTTGATGCGAAACATGATATTTGAACCTATTTGTTTCTAAATTCGGTAAATATAAAGTATTGTGGATGACCCTTGTTGCGAAAAAGAGATATTACCCTATATGGTTGCAAATTTGATAAATGTGAAGGATGAATTTGTCCCTTGATTTAAATCAAGATTTGTGAACCTATTTGGTTATGTATTCGGTAAAATGAAAGCATTAGAATGACCCTTGTGCAAAAATGAGATTGTAGCCTATATGGTTACATGTTTGATAAATATGAAGGTTGAGCTTGTCCCTCGATGTCTCTTGGGGCGAAACATGATATTTGAACCTATTTGGTTCTAAATTCGGTAAATATAAAGTATTGTGGATGACCCTTGTTGCGAAAAAGAGATATTACCCTATATGGTTGCAAATTTGATAAATGTGAAGGTTGAATTTTTCCCTTGATTTAAATCATGATTTGTGAACCTATTTGGTTATGTATTCGGAAAAATGAAAGCATTAGAATGACCCTTGTGCAAAAATGAGATTGTAGCCTATATGGTTACATGTTATTCGGTAAATATAAAGTATTGTGGATGACCCTTGTTGCGAAAAAGAGATATTAGCCTATATGGTTGCAAATTTGATAAATGTGAAGGTTGAATTTGTCCCTTGATTTAAATCATGATTTGTGAACCTATTTGGTTATGTATTCGGCAAAATGAAAGTATTAGAATGACCCTTGTGGAAAAATGAGATTGTAGCCTATATGATTACATGTTTTGATAAATATGAAGGTTGAGCTTGTCCCTCGATGTCCCTTGATGCGAAACATGATATTTGAACCTATTTGTTTCTAAATTCGGTAAATAAAAAGTATTGTGGATGACCCTTGTTGCGAAAAAGAGATATTAGCCTATATGGTTGCAAATTTGATAAATGTGAAGGTTGAATTTGTCCCTTGATTTAAAGCATGATTTGTGAACCTATTTGGTTATGTATTCGGTAATATGAAAGTATTAGAATGACCCTTGTGCAAAAATGAGATTGTAGCCTATATGGTTACATGTTTGATAAATATGAAGGTTGAGCTTGTCCCTCGATGTCCCTTGATGCGAAACATGATATTTGAACCTATTTGGTTCTAAATTCGGTAAATATAAAGTATTGGGATGACCCTTGTCGCGAAAATGAGATATTAGCCTATATGGTTGCAAATTTGATAAATGTGAAGGTTGAATTTCTCCCTTGATTTAATGCATGATTTGTGAACCGCTTTGGTTGTGTATTTGATATAATAAAAGTATTGGAATGACCCTTGCACAAAAATTAGATTTTGGCCTATGTGATTACAAGTTTGAGAAATAAGAAGGTTAACATTTCCCTTGATTTAAATCATGATATATGAATCTATTTGGTTTTGTATTCGATAAAATGAAAGTATTGGAACGACCCTTGCGTAAAAATGAGATTTTAGCCTATATGGTTATATGTTTGATATATGTATGAAGGTTGAGCTTGTCCCTCGATGTCCCTTGATGCGAAACATGATATTTGAACCTATTTGGTTCTAAATTCGGTAAATATAAAGTATAGGGATGACCCTTGTCGCGAAAAAGAGATATTACCCTATATGGTTGCATATTTGATAAATGGGAAGGTTGAATATGTTCCTTGATTTAAAGCATGATTTGTGAACCTATTTGGTTATGTATTCGGCAAAATGAAAGTATTAGAATGACCCTTGTGGAAAAATTAGATTGTAGCCTATATGGTTACATGTTTTGATAAATATGAAGGTTGAGCTTATCCCTTGATGTCCCTTGATGCGAAACATGATATTTGAACCTATTTGTTTCTAAATTCGGTAAATATAAAGTATTGTGGATGACCCTTGTTGCGAAAAAGAGATATTACCCTATATGGTTGCAAATTTGATAAATGTGATGGATGAATTTGTCCCTTGATTTAAATCAAGATTTGTGAACCTATTTGGTTATGTATTCGGTAAAATGAAAGCATTAGAATGACCCTTGTGCAAAAATGAGATTGTAGCCTATATGGTTACATGTTTTGATAAATATGAAGGTTGAGCTTGTCCCTCGATGTCTCTTGGGGCGAAACATGATATTTGAACCTATTTGGTTCTAAATTCGGTAAATATAAAGTATTGTGGATGACCCTTGTTGCGAAAAAGAGATATTAGCCTATATGGTTGCAAATTTGATAAATGTGAAGGTTGAATTTGTCCCTTGATTTAAATCATGATTTGTGAACCTATTTGGTTATGTATTCGGAAAAATGAAAGCATTAGAATGACCCTTGTGCAAAAATGAGATTGTAGCCTATATGGTTACATGTTATTCGGTAAATATAAAGTATTGTGGATGACCCTTGTTGCGAAAAAGAGATATTAGCCTATATGGTTGCAAATTTGATAAATGTGAAGGTTGAATTTGTCCCTTGATTTAAATCATGATTTGTGAACCTATTTGGTTATGTATTCGGCAAAATGAAAGTATTAGAATGACCCTTGTGGAAAAATGAGATTGTAGCCTATATGATTACATGTTTTGATAAATATGAAGGTTGAGCTTGTCCCTCGATGTCCCTTGATGCGAAACATGATATTTGAACCTATTTGTTTCTAAATTCGGTAAATAAAAAGTATTGTGGATGACCCTTGTTGCGAAAAAGAGATATTAGCCTATATGGTTGCAAATTTGATAAATGTGAAGGTTGAATTTGTCCCTTGATTTAAAGCATGATTTGTGAACCTATTTGGTTATGTATTCGGTAATATGAAAGTATTAGAATGACCCTTGTGCAAAAATGAGATTGTAGCCTATATGGTTACATGTTTGATAAATATGAAGGTTGAGCTTGTCCCTCGATGTCCCTTGATGCGAAACATGATATTTGAACCTATTTGGTTCTAAATTCGGTAAATATAAAGTATTGGGATGACCCTTGTCGCGAAAATGAGATATTAGCCTATATGGTTGCAAATTTGATAAATGTGAAGGTTGAATTTCTCCCTTGATTTAATGCATGATTTGTGAACCGCTTTGGTTGTGTATTTGATATAATAAAAGTATTGGAATGACCCTTGCACAAAAATTAGATTTTGGCCTATGTGATTACAAGTTTGAGAAATAAGAAGGTTAACATTTCCCTTGATTTAAATCATGATATATGAATCTATTTGGTTTTGTATTCGATAAAATGAAAGTATTGGAACGACCCTTGCGTAAAAATGAGATTTTAGCCTATATGGTTATATGTTTGATATATGTATGAAGGTTGAGCTTGTCCCTCAATGTCCCTTGATGCGAAACATGATATTTGAACCTATTTGGTTCTAAATTCGGTAAATATAAAGTATAGGGATGACCCTTGTCGCGAAAAAGAGATATTACCCTATATGGTTGCATATTTGATAAATGGGAAGGTTGAATATGTTCCTTGATTTAAAGCATGATTTGTGAACCTATTTGGTTATGTATTCGGCAAAATGAAAGTATTAGAATGACCCTTGTGGAAAAATTAGATTGTAGCCTATATGGTTACATGTTTTGATAAATATGAAGGTTGAGCTTGTCCCTCGATGTCCTTTGATGCGAAACATGATATTTGAACCTATTTGTTTCTAAATTCGGTAAATATAAAGTATTGTGGATGACCCTTGTTGCGAAAAAGAGATATTACCCTATATGGTTGCAAATTTGATAAATGTGAAGGATGAATTTGTCCCTTGATTTAAATCAAGATTTGTGAACCTATTTGGTTATGTATTCGGTAAAATGAAAGCATTAGAATGACCCTTGTGCAAAAATGAGATTGTAGCCTATATGGTTACATGTTTGATAAATATGAAGGTTGAGCTTGTCCCTCGATGTCTCTTGGGGCGAAACATGATATTTGAACCTATTTGGTTCTAAATTCGGTAAATATAAAGTATTGTGGATGACCCTTGTTGCGAAAAAGAGATATTACCCTATATGGTTGCAAATTTGATAAATGTGAAGGTTGAATTTTTCCCTTGATTTAAATCATGATTTGTGAACCTATTTGGTTATGTATTCGGAAAAATGAAAGCATTAGAATGACCCTTGTGCAAAAATGAGATTGTAGCCTATATGGTTACATGTTATTCGGTAAATATAAAGTATTGTGGATGACCCTTGTTGCGAAAAAGAGATATTAGCCTATATGGTTGCAAATTTGATAAATGTGAAGGTTGAATTTGTCCCTTGATTTAAATCATGATTTGTGAACCTATTTGGTTATGTATTCGGCAAAATGAAAGTATTAGAATGACCCTTGTGGAAAAATGAGATTGTAGCCTATATGATTACATGTTTTGATAAATATGAAGGTTGAGCTTGTCCCTCGATGTCCCTTGATGCGAAACATGATATTTGAACCTATTTGTTTCTAAATTCGGTAAATAAAAAGTATTGTGGATGACCCTTGTTGCGAAAAAGAGATATTAGCCTATATGGTTGCAAATTTGATAAATGTGAAGGTTGAATTTGTCCCTTGATTTAAAGCATGATTTGTGAACCTATTTGGTTATGTATTCGGTAATATGAAAGTATTAGAATGACCCTTGTGCAAAAATGAGATTGTAGCCTATATGGTTACATGTTTGATAAATATGAAGGTTGAGCTTGTCCCTCGATGTCCCTTGATGCGAAACATGATATTTGAACCTATTTGGTTCTAAATTCGGTAAATATAAAGTATTGGGATGACCCTTGTCGCGAAAATGAGATATTAGCCTATATGGTTGCAAATTTGATAAATGTGAAGGTTGAATTTCTCCCTTGATTTAATGCATGATTTGTGAACCGCTTTGGTTGTGTATTAGATAAAATAAAAGTATTGGAATGACCCTTGCACAAAAATGAGATTTTGGCCTATGTGATTACAAGTTTGAGAAATAAGAAGGTTAACATTTCCCTTGATTTAAATCATGATATATGAATCTATTTGGTTTTGTATTCGATAAAATGAAAGTACTGGAACGACCCTTGCGTAAAAATGAGATTTTAGCCTATATGGTTACATGTTTGATAAATATGAAGGTTGAGCTTGTCCCTCGATGTCCCTTGA
Source organism: Medicago lupulina (assembly GCA_958299785.1). NCBI lineage: Eukaryota > Viridiplantae > Streptophyta > Magnoliopsida > Fabales > Fabaceae > Medicago > Medicago lupulina. The sequence continues at coordinate 44,156,754 of OY283144.1, forward strand.
TGCGAAACATGATATTTGAACCTATTTGGTTCTAAAGTCGGTAAATATAAAGTATAGGGATGACCCTTGTCGCGAAAAAGAGATATTACCCTATATGGTTGCATATTTGATAAATGGGAAGGTTGAATATGTTCCTTGATTTAAAGCATGATTTGTGAACCTATTTGGTTATGTATTCGGCAAAATGAAAGTCTTAGAATGACCCTTGTGGAAAAATTAGATTGTAGCCTATATGGTTACACGTTTTGATAAATATGAAGGTTGAGCCTTTCCCTCGATGTCCCTTGATGCGAAACATGATATTTGAACCTATTTGTTTCTAAATTCGGTAAATATAAAGTATTGTGGATGACCCTTGTTGCGAAAAAGAGATATTACCCTATATGGTTGCAAATTTGATAAATGTGAAGGATGAATTTGTCCCTTGATTTAAATCAAGATTTGTGAACCTATTTGGTTATGTATTCGGTAAAATGAAAGCATTAGAATGACCCTTGTGCAAAAATGAGATTGTAGCCTATATGGTTACATGTTTTGATAAATATGAAGGTTGAGCCTGTCCCTCGATGTCTCTTGGGGCGAAACATGATATTTGAACCTATTTGGTTCTAAATTCGGTAAATATAAAGTATTGTGGATGACCCTTGTTGCGAAAAAGAGATATTAGCCTATATGGTTGCAAATTTGTTAAATGTGAAGGTTGAATTTGTCCCTTGATTTAAATCATGATTTGTGAACCTATTTGGTTATGTATTCGGAAAAATGAAAGCATTAGAATGACCCTTGTGCAAAAATGAGATTGTAGCCTATATGGTTACATGTTATTCGGTAAATATAAAGTATTGTGGATGACCCTTGTTGCGAAAAAGAGATATTAGCCTATATGGTTGCAAATTTGATAAATGTGAAGGTTGAATTTCTCCCTTGATTTAATGCATGATTTGTGAACCGCTTTGGTTGTGTATTTGATAAAATAAAAGTATTGGAATGACCCTTGCACAAAAATGAGATTTTGGCCTATGTGATTACAAGTTTGAGAAATAAGAAGGTTAACATTTCCCTTGATTTAAATCATGATATATGAATCTATTTGGTTTTGTATTCGATAAAATGAAAGTATTGGAACGACCGTTGCGTAAAAATGAGATTTTAGCCTATATGATTACATGTTTTGATAAATATGAAGGTTGAGCTTGTCCCTCGATGTCCCTTGATGCGAAACATGATATTTGAACCTATTTGTTTCTAAATTCGGTAAATAAAAAGTATTGTGGATGACCCTTGTTGCGAAAAAGAGATATTACCCTATATGGTTGCATATTTGATAAATGGGAAGGTTGAATATGTTCCTTGATTTAAAGCATGATTTGTGAACCTATTTGGTTATGTATTCGGCAAAATGAAAGTATTAGAATGACCCTTGTGGAAAAATTAGATTGTAGCCTATATGGTTGCATGTTTTGATAAATATGAAGGTTGAGCTTGTCCCTCGATGTCCCTTGATGCGAAACATGATATTTGAACCTATTTGTTTCTAAATTCGGTAAATATAAAGTATTGTGGATGACCCTTGTTGCGAAAAAGAGATATTACCCTATATGGTTGCAAATTTGATAAATGTGAAGGTTGAATTTGTCCCTTGATTTAAATCATGATTTGTGAACCTATTTGGTTATGTATTCGGCAAAATGAAAGTATTAGAATGACCCTTGTGGAAAAATGAGATTGTAGCCTATATGATTACATGTTTTGATAAATATGAAGGTTGAGCTTGTCCCTCGATGTCCCTTGATGCGAAACATGATATTTGAACCTATTTGTTTCTAAATTCGGTAAATAAAAAGTATTGTGGATGACCCTTGTTGCGAAAAAGAGATATTAGCCTATATGGTTGCAAATTTGATAAATGTGAAGGTTGAATTTGTCCCTTGATTTAAAGCATGATTTGTGAACCTATTTGGTTATGTATTCGGTAATATGAAAGTATTAGAATGACCCTTGTGCAAAAATGAGATTGTAGCCTATATGGTTACATGTTTGATAAATATGAAGGTTGAGCTTGTCCCTCGATGTCCCTTGATGCGAAACATGATATTTGAACCTATTTGGTTCTAAATTCGGTAAATATAAAGTATAGGGATGACCCTTGTCGCGAAAAAGAGATATTACCCTATATGGTTGCATATTTGATAAATGGGAAGGTTGAATATGTTCCTTGATTTAAAGCATGATTTGTGAACCTATTTGGTTATGTATTCGGCAAAATGAAAGTCTTAGAATGACCCTTGTGGAAAAATTAGATTGTAGCCTATATGGTTACATGTTTTGATACATATGAAGGTTGAGCTTGTCCCTCGATGTCCCTTGATGCGAAACATGATATTTGAACCTATTTGTTTCTAAATTCGGTAAATATAAAGTATTGTGGATGACCCTTGTTGCGAAAAAGAGATATTACCCTATATGGTTGCAAATTTGATAAATGTGAAGGATGAATTTGTCCCTTGATTTAAATCAAGATTTGTGAACCTATTTGGTTATGTATTCGGTAAAATGAAAGCATTAGAATGACCCTTGTGCAAAAATGAGATTGTAGCCTATATGGTTACATGTTTTGATAAATATGAAGGTTGAGCCTGTCCCTCGATGTCTCTTGGGGCGAAACATGATATTTGAACCTATTTGGTTCTAAATTCGGTAAATATAAAGTATTGTGGATGACCCTTGTTGCGAAAAAGAGATATTAGCCTATATGGTTGCAAATTTGTTAAATGTGAAGGTTGAATTTGTCCCTTGATTTAAATCATGATTTGTGAACCTATTTGGTTATGTATTCGGAAAAATGAAAGCATTAGAATGACCCTTGTGCAAAAATGAGATTGTAGCCTATATGGTTACATGTTATTCGGTAAATATAAAGTATTGTGGATGACCCTTGTTGCGAAAAAGAGATATTAGCCTATATGGTTGCAAATTTGATAAATGTGAAGGTTGAATTTCTCCCTTGATTTAATGCATGATTTGTGAACCGCTTTGGTTGTGTATTTGATAAAATAAAAGTATTGGAATGACCCTTGCACAAAAATGAGATTTTGGCCTATGTGATTACAAGTTTGAGAAATAAGAAGGTTAACATTTCCCTTGATTTAAATCATGATATATGAATCTATTTGGTTTTGTATTCGATAAAATGAAAGTATTGGAACGACCGTTGCGTAAAAATGAGATTTTAGCCTATATGATTACATGTTTTGATAAATATGAAGGTTGAGCTTGTCCCTCGATGTCCCTTGATGCGAAACATGATATTTGAACCTATTTGTTTCTAAATTCGGTAAATAAAAAGTATTGTGGATGACCCTTGTTGCGAAAAAGAGATATTACCCTATATGGTTGCATATTTGATAAATGGGAAGGTTGAATATGTTCCTTGATTTAAAGCATGATTTGTGAACCTATTTGGTTATGTATTCGGCAAAATGAAAGTATTAGAATGACCCTTGTGGAAAAATTAGATTGTAGCCTATATGGTTGCATGTTTTGATAAATATGAAGGTTGAGCTTGTCCCTCGATGTCCCTTGATGCGAAACATGATATTTGAACCTATTTGTTTCTAAATTCGGTAAATATAAAGTATTGTGGATGACCCTTGTTGCGAAAAAGAGATATTACCCTATATGGTTGCAAATTTGATAAATGTGAAGGTTGAATTTGTCCCTTGATTTAAATCATGATTTGTGAACCTATTTGGTTATGTATTCGGAAAAATGAAAGCATTAGAATGACCCTTGTGCAAAAATGAGATTGTAGCCTATATGGTTACATGTTATTCGGTAAATATAAAGTATTGTGGATGACCCTTGTTGCGAAAAAGAGATATTAGCCTATATGGTTGCAAATTTGATAAATGTGAAGGTTGAATTTGTCCCTTGATTTAAATCATGATTTGTGAACCTATTTGGTTATGTATTCGGCAAAATGAAAGTATTAGAATGACCCTTGTGGAAAAATGAGATTGTAGCCTATATGATTACATGTTTTGATAAATATGAAGGTTGAGCTTGTCCCTCGATGTCCCTTGATGCGAAACATGATATTTGAACCTATTTGTTTCTAAATTCGGTAAATAAAAAGTATTGTGGATGACCCTTGTTGCGAAAAAGAGATATTAGCCTATATGGTTGCAAATTTGATAAATGTGAAGGTTGAATTTGTCCCTTGATTTAAAGCATGATTTGTGAACCTATTTGGTTATGTATTCGGTAATATGAAAGTATTAGAATGACCCTTGTGCAAAAATGAGATTGTAGCCTATATGGTTACATGTTTGATAAATATGAAGGTTGAGCTTGTCCCTCGAGGTCCCTTGATGCGAAACATGATATTTGAACCTATTTGGTTCTTAATTCGGTAAATATAAAGTATTGGGATGACCCTTGTCGCGAAAATGAGATATTAGCCTATATGGTTGCAAATTTGATAAATGTGAAGGTTGAATTTCTCCCTTGATTTAATGCATGATTTGTGAACCGCTTTGGTTGTGTATTAGATAAAATAAAAGTATTGGAATGACCCTTGCACAAAAATGAGATTTTGGCCCATGTGATTACAAGTTTGAGAAATAAGAAGGTTAACATTTCCCTTGATTTAAATCATGATCTATGAATCTATTTGGTTTTGTATTCGATAAAATGAAAGTACTGGAACGACCCTTGCGTAAAAATGAGATTTTAGCCTATATGGTTACATGTTTGATAAATATGAAGGTTGAGCTTGTCCCTCGATGTCCCTTGATGCGAAACATGATATTTGAACCTATTTGGTTCTAAATTCGGTAAATATAAAGTATAGGGATGACCCTTGTCGCGAAAAAGAGATATTACCCTATATGGTTGCATATTTGATAAATGGGAAGGTTGAATATGTTCCTTGATTTAAAGCATGATTTGTGAACCTATTTGGTTATGTATTCGGCAAAATGAAAGTCTTAGAATGACCCTTGTGGAAAAATTAGATTGTAGCCTATATGGTTACATGTTTTGATAAATATGAAGGTTGAGCTTGTCCCTCGATGTCCCTTGATGCGAAACATGATATTTGAACCTATTTGTTTCTAAATTCGGTAAATATAAAGTATTGTGGATGACCCTTGTTGCGAAAAAGAGATATTACCCTATATGGTTGCAAATTTGATAAATGTGAAGGATGAATTTGTCCCTTGATTTAAATCAAGATTTGTGAACCTATTTGGTTATGTATTCGGTAAAATGAAAGCATTAGAATGACCCTTGTGCAAAAATGAGATTGTAGCCTATATGGTTACATGTTTTGATAAATATGAAGGTTGAGCCTGTCCCTCGATGTCTCTTGGGGCGAAACATGATATTTGAACCTATTTGGTTCTAAATTCGGTAAATATAAAGTATTGTGGATGACCCTTGTTGCGAAAAAGAGATATTAGCCTATATGGTTGCAAATTTGTTAAATGTGAAGGTTGAATTTGTCCCTTGATTTAAATCATGATTTGTGAACCTATTTGGTTATGTATTCGGAAAAATGAAAGCATTAGAATGACCCTTGTGCAAAAATGAGATTGTAGCCTATATGGTTACATGTTATTCGGTAAATATAAAGTATTGTGGATGACCCTTGTTGCGAAAAAGAGATATTAGCCTATATGGTTGCAAATTTGATAAATGTGAAGGTTGAATTTCTCCCTTGATTTAATGCATGATTTGTGAACCGCTTTGGTTGTGTATTTGATAAAATAAAAGTATTGGAATGACCCTTGCACAAAAATGAGATTTTGGCCTATGTGATTACAAGTTTGAGAAATAAGAAGGTTAACATTTCCCTTGATTTAAATCATGATATATGAATCTATTTGGTTTTGTATTCGATAAAATGAAAGTATTGGAACGACCGTTGCGTAAAAATGAGATTTTAGCCTATATGATTACATGTTTTGATAAATATGAAGGTTGAGCTTGTCCCTCGATGTCCCTTGATGCGAAACATGATATTTGAACCTATATGTTTCTAAATTCGGTAAATAAAAAGTATTGTGGATGACCCTTGTTGCGAAAAAGAGATATTACCCTATATGGTTGCATATTTGATAAATGGGAAGGTTGAATATGTTCCTTGATTTAAAGCATGATTTGTGAACCTATTTGGTTATGTATTCGGCAAAATGAAAGTATTAGAATGACCCTTGTGGAAAAATTAGATTGTAGCCTATATGGTTGCATGTTTTGATAAATATGAAGGTTGAGCTTGTCCCTCGATGTCCCTTGATGCGAAACATGATATTTGAACCTATTTGTTTCTAAATTCGGTAAATATAAAGTATTGTGGATGACCCTTGTTGCGAAAAAGAGATATTACCCTATATGGTTGCAAATTTGATAAATGTGAAGGATGAATTTCTCCCTTGATTTAAATCAAGATTTGTGAACCTATTTGGTTATGTATTCGGTAAAAAGAAAGCATTAGAATGACCCTTGTGCAAAACTGAGATTGCAGCCTATATGGTTACATGTGTTGATAAATATGAAGGTTGAGCTTGTCCCTCGATGTCTCTTGGGGCGAAACATGATATTTGAACCTATTTGGTTCTAAATTCGGTAAATATAAAGTTTTGTGGATGACCCTTGTTGCGAAAAAGAGATATTAGCCTATATGGTTGCAAATTTGATAAATGTGAAGGTTGAATTTGTCCCTTGATTTAAATCATGATTTGTGAACCTATTTGGTTATGTATTCGGAAAAATGAAAGCATTAGAATGACCCTTGTGCAAAAATGAGATTGTAGCCTATATGGTTACATCTTATTCGGTAAATATAAAGTATTGTGGATGACCCTTGTTGCGAAAAAGAGATATTAGCCTATATGGTTGCAAATTTGATAAATGTGAAGGTTGAATTTCTCCCTTGATTTAATGCATGATTTGTGAACCGCTTTGGTTGTGTATTTGATAAAATAAAAGTATTGGAATGACCCTTGCACAAAAATGAGATTTTGGCCTATGTGATTACAAGTTTGAGAAATAAGAAGGTTAACATTTCCCTTGATTTAAATCATGATATATGAATCTATTTGGTTTTGTGTTCGATAAAATGAAAGTATTGGAACGACCGTTGCGTAAAAGTGAGATTTTAGCCTATATGGTTATATGTTTGATATATATATGAAGGTTGAGCTTGTCCCTCGATGTCCCTTGATGCGAAACATGATATTTGAACCTATTTGGTTCTAAATTCGGAAAATATAAAGTATAGGGATGACCCTTGTCGCGAAAATGAGATATTAGCCTATATGGTTGCATATTTGATAAATGGGAAGGTTGAATATGTTCCTTGATTTAAAGCATGATTTGTGAACATATTTGGTTATGTATTCGGCAAAATGAAAGTATTAGAATGACCCTTGTGGAAAAATGAGATTGTAGCCTATATGATTACATGTTTTGATAAATATGAAGGTTGAGCTTGTCCCTCGATGTCCCTTGATGCGAAACATGATATTTGAACCTATTTGTTTCTAAATTTTGTAAATATAAAGTATTGTGGATGACCCTTGTTGCGAAAAAGAGATATTAGCCTATATGGTTGCAAATTTGATAAATGTGAAGGTTGAATTTGTCCCTTGATTTAAATCATGATTTGTGAACCTATTTGGTTATGTATTCGGCAAAATGAAAGTATTAGAATGACCCTTGTGGAAAAATGAGATTGTAGCCTATATGATTACATGTTTTGATAAATATGAAGGTTGAGCTTGTCCCTCGATGTCCCTTCATGCGAAACATGATATTTGAACCTATTTGGTTCTAAATTCGGTAAATATAAAGTATAGGGATGACCCTTGTTGCGAAAAAGAGATATTACCCTATATGGTTGCATATTTGATAAATGGGAAGGTTGAATATGTTCCTTGATTTAAAGCATGATTTGTGAACCTATTTGGTTATGTATTCGGCAAAATGAAAGTATTAGAATGACCCTTGTGCAAAAATGAGATTGTAGCCTATATGGTTACATGTTTGATAAATATGAAGGTTGAGCTTGTCCCTCGATGTCCCTTGATGCGAAAGATGATATTTGAACCTATTTGGTTCTAAATTCGGTAAATATAAAGTATTGGGATGACCCTTGTCGCGAAAATGAGATATTAGCATATATGGTTGCAAATTAGATAAATGTGAAGGTTGAATTCCTCCCTTGATTTAATGCATGATTTGTGAACCGCTTTGGTTGTGTATTTGATAAAATAAAATTATTGGAATGACCCTTTCACAAAAATGAGATTTTGGCCTATGTGATTACAAGTTTGAGAAATAAGAAGGTTAACATTTCCCTTGGTTTAAATCATGATATATGAATCTATTTGGTTTTGTATTCGATAAAATGAAAGTATTGGAACGACCCTTGCGTAAAAATGAGATTTTAGCCTATATGGTTATATGTTTGATATATGTATGAAGGTTGAGCTTGTCCCTCGATGTCCCTTGATGCGAAACATGATATTTGAACCTATTTGGTTCGAAATTCGGTAAATATAAAGTATAGTGATGACCCTTGTCGCGAAAATGAGATATTAGCCTATATGGTTGCATATTTGATAAATGGGAAGGTTGAATATGTTCCTTGATTTAAAGCATGATTTGTGAACCTATTTGGTTATGTATTCGGCAAAATGAAAGTATTAGAATGACCCTTGTGCAAAAATGAGATTGTAGCCTATATGGTTACATGTTTGATAAATATGAAGGTTGAACTTGTCCCTCGATGTCCATTGATGCGAAACATGATATTTGTACCTATTTGGTTCTAAATTCGGTAAATATAAAGTATTGGGATGACCCTTGTCGCGAAAATGAGATATTAGCCTATATGGTTGCAAATTTGATAAATGTGAAGGTTGAATTTCTCCCTTGATTTAATGCATGATTTGTGAACCGCTTTGGTTGTGTATTTGATATAATAAAAGTATTGGAATGACCCTTGCACAAAAATGAGATTTTGGCCTATGTGATTACAAGTTTGAGAAATAAGAAGGTTAACATTTCCCTTGATTTAAATCATGATATATGAATCTATTTGGTTTTGTATTCGATAAAATGAAAGTATTGGAACGACCCTTGCGTAAAAATGAGATTTTAGCCTATATGGTTATATGTTTGATATATGTATGAAGGTTGAGCTTGTCCCTCGATGTCCCTTGATGCGAAACATGATATTTGAACCTATTTGGTTCTAAATTCGGAAAATATAAAGTATAGGGATGACCCTTGTCGCGAAAATGAGATATTAGCCTATATGGTTGCATATTTGATAAATGGGAAGGTTGAATATGTTCCTTGATTTAAAGCATGATTTGTGAACATATTTGGTTATGTATTCGGCAAAATGAAAGTATTAGAATGACCCTTGTGGAAAAATGAGATTGTAGCCTATATGATTACATGTTTTGATAAATATGAAGGTTGAGCTTGTCCCTCGATGTCCCTTGATGCGAAACATGATATTTGAACCTATTTGTTTCTAAATTCTGTAAATATAAAGTATTGTGGATGACCCTTGTTGCGAAAAAGAGATATTAGCCTATATGGTTGCAAATTTGATAAATGTGAAGGTTGAATTTGTCCCTTGATTTAAATCATGATTTGTGAACCTATTTGGTTATGTATTCGGCAAAATGAAAGTATTAGAATGACCCTTGTGGAAAAATGAGATTGTAGCCTATATGATTACATGTTTTGATAAATATGAAGGTTGAGCTTGTCCCTCGATGTCCCTTGATGCGAAACATGATATTTGAACCTATTTGGTTCTAAATTCGGTAAATATAAAGTATAGGGATGACCCTTGTTGCGAAAAAGAGATATTACCCTATATGGTTGCATATTTTATAAATGGGAAGGTTGAATATGTTCCTTGATTTAAAGCATGATTTGTGAACCTATTTGGTTATGTATTCGGCAAAATGAAAGTATTAGAATGACCCTTGTGCAAAAATGAGATTGTAGCCTATATGGTTACATGTTTGATAAATATGAAGGTTGAGCTTGTCCCTCGATGTCCCTTGATGCGAAAGATGATATTTGAACCTATTTGGTTCTAAATTCGGTAAATATAAAGTATTGGGATGACCCTTGTCGCGAAAATGAGATATTAGCATATATGGTTGCAAATTTGATAAATGTGAAGGTTGAATTTCTCCCTTGATTTAATGCATGATTTGTGAACCGCTTTGGTTGTGTATTTGATAAAATAAAAGTATTGGAATGACCCTTGCACAAAAATGAGATTTTGGCCTATGTGATTACAAGTTTGAGAAATAAGAAAGTTAACATTTCCCATGATTTAAATCATGATATATGAATCTATTTGGTTTTGTATTCGATAAAATGAAAGTATTGGAACGACCCTTGCGTAAAAATGAGATTTTAGCCTATATGGTTATATGTTTGATATATGTATGAAGGTTGAGCTTGTCCCTCGATGTCCCTTGATGCGAAACATGATATTTGAACCTATTTGGTTCTAAATTCGGTAAATATAAAGTATAGGGATGACCCTTGTCGCGAAAATGAGATATTAGCCTATATGGTTGCATATTTGATAAATGGGAAGGTTGAATATGTTCCTTGATTTAAAGCATGATTTGTGAACCTATTTGGTTATGTATTCGGCAAAATGAAAGTATTAGAATGACCCTTGTGCAAAAATGAGATTGTAGCCTATATGGTTACATGTTTGATAAATATGAAGGTTGAACTTGTCCCTCGATGTCCATTGATGCGAAACATGATATTTGTACCTATTTGGTTCTAAATTCGGTAAATATAAAGTATTGGGATGACCCTTGTCGCGAAAATGAGATATTAGCCTATATGGTTGCAAATTTGACAAATGTGAAGGTTGAATTTCTCCCTTGATTTAATGCATGATTTGTGAACCGCTTTGGTTGTGTATTTGATATAATAAAAGTATTGGAATGACCCTTGCACAAAAATGAGATTTTGGCCTATGTGATTACAAGTTTGAGAAATAAGAAGGTTAACATTTCCCTTGATTTAAATCATGATATATGAATCTATTTGGTTTTGTATTCGATAAAATGAAAGTATTGGAACGACCCTTGCGTAAAAATGAGATTTTAGCCTATATGGTTATATGTTTGATATATGTATGAAGGTTGAGCTTGTCCCTCGATGTCCCTTGATTCGAAACATGATATTTGAACCTATTTGGTTCTAAATTCGGTAAATAAGAAGTATAGGGATGACCCTTGTTTTGAAAAAGAGATATTACCCTATATGGTTGCATATTTTATAAATGGGAAGGTTGAATATGTTCCTTGATTTAAAGCATGATTTGTGAACCTATTTGGTTATGTATTCGGCAAAATGAAAGTATTAGAATGACCCTTGTGGAAAAATTAGATTGTAGCCTATATGGTTACATGTTTTGATAAATATGAAGGTTGAGCTTGTCCCTCGATGTCCCTTGATGCGAAACATGATATTTGAACATATTTGTTTCTAAATTCGGTAAATATAAAGTATTGTGGATGACCCTTGTTGCGAAAAAGAGATATTACCCTATATGGTTGCAAATTTGATAAATGTGAAGGTTGAATTTGTCCCTTGATTTAAATCAAGATTTGTGAACCTATTTGGTTATGTATTCGGTAAAATGAAAGCATTAGAATGACCGTTGTGCAAAAATGAGATTGTAGCCTATATGGTTACATGTTTGATAAATATGAAGGTTGAGCTTGTCCCTCGATGTCTCTTGGGGCGAAACATGATATTTGAACCTATTTGGTTCTAAATTCGGTAAATATAAAGTATAGGGATGACCCTTGTTGCGAAAAAGAGATATTACCCTATATGGTTGCAAATTTGATAAATGGGAAGGTTAAATTTCTCCCTTGATTTAATGCATGATTTTTGAACCGCTTTGGTTGTGTATTTGATAAAATAAAAGTATTGGAATGACCCTTGCACAAAAATGAGATTTTGGCCTATGTGATTACAAGTTTGAGAAATAAGAAGGTTAACATTTCCATTGATTTAAATCATGATATATGTATCTATTTGGTTTTGTATTCGATAAAATGAAAGTATTGGAACGACCCTTGCGTAAAAATGAGATTTTAGCCTATATGGTTATATGTTTGATATATGTATGAAGGTTGAGCTTGTCCCTCGATGTCCCTTGATGCGAAACATGATATTTGAACCTATTTGGTTCTAAATTCGGTAAATATAAAGTATAGGGATGACCCTTGTCGCGAAAAAGAGATATTACCCTATATGGTTGCATATTTGATAAATGGGAAGGTTGAATATGTTCCTTGATTTAAAGCATGATTTGTGAACCTATTTGGTTATGTATTCGGAAAAATGAAAGCATTAGAATGACCCTTGTGCAAAAATGAGATTGTAGCCTATATGGTTACATGTTATTCGGTAAATATAAAGTATTGTGGATGACCCTTGTTGCGAAAAAGAGATAGTAGCCTATATGGTTGCAAATTTGATAAATGTGAAGGTAGAATTTGTCCCTTGATTTAAATCATGATTTGTGAACCTATTTGGTTATGTATTCGGCAAAATGAAAGTATTAGAATGACCCTTGTGGAAAAATGAGATTGTAGCCTATATGATTACATGTTTTGATAAATATGAAGGTTGAGCTTGTCCCTCGATGTCCCTTGATGCGAAACATGATATTTGAACCTATTTGTTTCTAAATTCGGTAAATAAAAAGTATTGTGGATGACCCTTGTTGCGAAAAAGAGATATTAGCCTATATGGTTGCAAATTTGATCAATGTGAAGGTTGAATATGTTCCTTGATTTAAAGCATGATTTGTGAACCTATTTGGTTATGTATTCGGTAATATGAAAGTATTAGAATGACCTTTGTGCAAAAATGAGATTGTAGCCTATATGGTTACATGTTTGATAAATATGAAGGTTGAGCTTGTCCCTCGATGTCCCTTGATGCGAAAGATGATATTTGAACCTATTTGGTTCTAAATTCGGTAAATATAAAGTATTGGGATGACCCTTGTCGCGAAAATGAGATATTAGCATATATGGTTGCAAATTTGATAAATGTGAAGGTTGAATTTCTCCCTTGATTTAATGCATGATTTGTGAACCGCTTTGGTTGTGTATTTGATAAAATAAAAGTATTGGAATGACCCTTGCACAAAAATGAGATTTTGGCCTATGTGATTACAAGTTTGAGAAATAAGAAGGTTAACATTTCCCTTGATTTAAATCATGATATATGAATCTATTTGGTTTTGTATTCGATAAAATGAAAGTATTGGAACGACCCTTGCGTAAAAATGAGATTTTAGCCTATATGGTTATATGTTTGATATATGTATGAAGGTTGAGCTTGTCCCTCGATGTCCCTTGATGCGAAACATGATATTTGAACCTATTTGGTTCTAAATTCGGTAAATATAAAGTATAGGGATGACCCTTGTCGCGAAAATGAGATATTAGCCTATATGGTTGCATATTTGATAAATGGGAAGGTTGAATATGTTCCTTGATTTAAAGCATGATTTGTGAACCTATTTGGTTATGTATTCGGCAAAATGAAAGTATTAGAATGACCCTTGTGCAAAAATGAGATTGTAGCCTATATGGTTACATGTTTGATAAATATGAAGGTTGAACTTGTCCCTCGATGTCCATTGATGCGAAACATGATATTTGTACCTATTTGGTTCTAAATTCGGTAAATATAAAGTATTGGGATGACCCTTGTCGCGAAAATGAGATATTAGCCTATATGGTTGCAAATTTGACAAATGTGAAGGTTGAATTTCTCCCTTGATTTAATGCATGATTTGTGAACCGCTTTGGTTGTGTATTTGATATAATAAAAGTATTGGAATGACCCTTGCACAAAAATGAGATTTTGGCCTATGTGATTACAAGTTTGAGAAATAAGAAGGTTAACATTTCCCTTGATTTAAATCATGATATATGAATCTATTTGGTTTTGTATTCGATAAAATGAAAGTATTGGAACGACCCTTGCGTAAAAATGAGATTTTAGCCTATATGGTTATATGTTTGATATATGTATGAAGGTTGAGCTTGTCCCTCGATGTCCCTTGATTCGAAACATGATATTTGAACCTATTTGGTTCTAAATTCGGTAAATAAGAAGTATAGGGATGACCCTTGTTTTGAAAAAGAGATATTACCCTATATGGTTGCATATTTTATAAATGGGAAGGTTGAATATGTTCCTTGATTTAAAGCATGATTTGTGAACCTATTTGGTTATGTATTCGGCAAAATGAAAGTATTAGAATGACCCTTGTGGAAAAATTAGATTGTAGCCTATATGGTTACATGTTTTGATAAATATGAAGGTTGAGCTTGTCCCTCGATGTCCCTTGATGCGAAACATGATATTTGAACATATTTGTTTCTAAATTCGGTAAATATAAAGTATTGTGGATGACCCTTGTTGCGAAAAAGAGATATTACCCTATATGGTTGCAAATTTGATAAATGTGAAGGTTGAATTTGTCCCTTGATTTAAATCAAGATTTGTGAACCTATTTGGTTATGTATTCGGTAAAATGAAAGCATTAGAATGACCGTTGTGCAAAAATGAGATTGTAGCCTATATGGTTACATGTTTGATAAATATGAAGGTTGAGCTTGTCCCTCGATGTCTCTTGGGGCGAAACATGATATTTGAACCTATTTGGTTCTAAATTCGGTAAATATAAAGTATAGGGATGACCCTTGTTGCGAAAAAGAGATATTACCCTATATGGTTGCAAATTTGATAAATGGGAAGGTTAAATTTCTCCCTTGATTTAATGCATGATTTTTGAACCGCTTTGGTTGTGTATTTGATAAAATAAAAGTATTGGAATGACCCTTGCACAAAAATGAGATTTTGGCCTATGTGATTACAAGTTTGAGAAATAAGAAGGTTAACATTTCCATTGATTTAAATCATGATATATGTATCTATTTGGTTTTGTATTCGATAAAATGAAAGTATTGGAACGACCCTTGCGTAAAAATGAGATTTTAGCCTATATGGTTATATGTTTGATATATGTATGAAGGTTGAGCTTGTCCCTCGATGTCCCTTGATGCGAAACATGATATTTGAACCTATTTGGTTCTAAATTCGGTAAATATAAAGTATAGGGATGACCCTTGTCGCGAAAAAGAGATATTACCCTATATGGTTGCATATTTGATAAATGGGAAGGTTGAATATGTTCCTTGATTTAAAGCATGATTTGTGAACCTATTTGGTTATGTATTCGGAAAAATGAAAGCATTAGAATGACCCTTGTGCAAAAATGAGATTGTAGCCTATATGGTTACATGTTATTCGGTAAATATAAAGTATTGTGGATGACCCTTGTTGCGAAAAAGAGATAGTAGCCTATATGGTTGCAAATTTGATAAATGTGAAGGTAGAATTTGTCCGTTGATTTAAATCATGATTTGTGAACCTATTTGGTTATGTATTCGGCAAAATGAAAGTATTAGAATGACCCTTGTGGAAAAATGAGATTGTAGCCTATATGATTACATGTTTTGATAAATATGAAGGTTGAGCTTGTCCCTCGATGTCCCTTGATGCGAAACATGATATTTGAACCTATTTGTTTCTAAATTCGGTAAATAAAAAGTATTGTGGATGACCCTTGTTGCGAAAAAGAGATATTAGCCTATATGGTTGCAAATTTGATCAATGTGAAGGTTGAATTTGTCCCTTGATTTAAAGCATGATTTGTGAACCTATTTGGTTATGTATTCGGTAATATGAAAGTATTAGAATGACCTTTGTGCAAAAATGAGATTGTAGCCTATATGGTTACATGTTTGATAAATATGAAGGTTGAGCTTGTCCCTCGATGTCCCTTGATGCGAAAGATGTTATTTGAACCTATTTGGTTCTAAATTCGGTAAATATAAAGTATTGGGATGACCCTTGTCGCGAAAATGAGATATTAGCCTATATGGTTGCAAATTTGATAAATGTGAAGGTTGAATTTCTCCCTTGATTTAATGCATGATTTGTGAACCGCTTTGGTTGTGTATTTGATATAATAAAAGTATTGGAATGACCCTTGCACAAAAATGAGATTTTGGCCTATGTGATTACAAGTTTGAGAAATAAGAAGGTTAACATTTCCCTTGATTTAAATCATGATATATGAATCTATTTGGTTTTGTATTCGATAAAATGAAAGTATTGGAACGACCCTTGCGTAAAAATGAGATTTTAGCCTATATGGTTATATGTTTGATATATGTATGAAGGTTGAGTTTGTCCCTCGATGTCCCTTGATGCGAAACATGATATTTGAACCTATTTGGTTCTAAATTCGGTAAATAAGAAGTATAGGGATGACCCTTGTTGCGAAAAAGAGATATTACCCTATATGGTTGCATATTTTATAAATGGGAAGGTTGAATATGTTCCTTGATTTAAAGCATGATTTGTGAACCTATTTGGTTATGTATTCGGCAAAATGAAAGTATTAGAATGACCCTTGTGGAAAAATTAGATTGTAGCCTATATGGTTACATGTTTTGATAAATATGAAGGTTGAGCTTGTCCCTCGATGTCCCTTGATGCGAAACATGATATTTGAACATATTTGTTTCTAAATTCGGTAAATATAAAGTATTGTGGATGACCCTTGTTGCGAAAAAGAGATATTACCCTATATGGTTGCAAATTTGATAAATGTGAAGGTTGAATTTGTCCCTTGATTTAAATCAAGATTTGTGAACCTATTTGGTTATGTATTCGGTAAAATGAAAGCATTAGAATGACCGTTGTGCAAAAATGAGATTGTAGCCTATATGGTTACATGTTTGATAAATATGAAGGTTGAGCTTGTCCCTCGATGTCTCTTGGGGCGAAACATGATATTTGAACCTATTTGGTTCTAAATTCGGTAAATATAAAGTATAGGGATGACCCTTGTTGCGAAAAAGAGATATTACCCTATATGGTTGCAAATTTGATAAATGGGAAGGTTAAATTTCTCCCTTGATTTAATGCATGATTTGTGAACCGCTTTGGTTGTGTATTTGATAAAATAAAAGTATTGGAATGACCCTTGCACAAAAATGAGATTTTGGCCTATGTGATTACAAGTTTGAGAAATAAGAAGGTTAACATTTCCATTGATTTAAATCATGATATATGAATCTATTTGGTTTTGTATTCGATAAAATGAAAGTATTGGAACGACCCTTGCGTAAAAATGAGATTTTAGCCTATATGGTTATATGTTTGATATATGTATGAAGGTTGAGCTTGTCCCTCGATGTCCCTTGATGCGAAACATGATATTTGAACCTATTTGGTTCTAAATTCGGTAAATATAAAGTATAGGGATGACCCTTGTCGCGAAAAAGAGATATTACCCTATATGGTTGCATATTTGATAAATGGGAAGGTTGAATATGTTCCTTGATTTAAAGCATGATTTGTGAACCTATTTGGTTATGTATTCGGAAAAATGAAAGCATTAGAATGACCCTTGTGCAAAAATGAGATTGTAGCCTATATGGTTACATGTTATTCGGTAAATATAAAGTATTGTGGATGACCCTTGTTGCGAAAAAGAGATAGTAGCCTATATGGTTGCAAATTTGATAAATGTGAAGGTAGAATTTGTCCCTTGATTTAAATCATGATTTGAGAACCTATTTGGTTATGTATTCGGCAAAATGAAAGTATTAGAATGACCCTTGTGGAAAAATGAGATTGTAGCCTATATGATTACATGTTTTGATAAATATGAAGGTTGAGCTTGTCCCTCGATGTCCCTTGATGCGAAACATGATATTTGAACCTATTTGTTTCTAAATTCGGTAAATAAAAAGTATTGTGGATGACCGTTGTTGCGAAAAAGAGATATTAGCCTATATGGTTGCAAATTTGATCAATGTGAAGGTTGAATTTGTCCCTTGATTTAAAGCATGATTTGTGAACCTATTTGGTTATGTATTCGGTAATATGAAAGTAT
This sequence comes from Medicago lupulina, assembly GCA_958299785.1. NCBI lineage: Eukaryota > Viridiplantae > Streptophyta > Magnoliopsida > Fabales > Fabaceae > Medicago > Medicago lupulina. The sequence continues at coordinate 44,174,824 of OY283144.1, forward strand.
TAGAATGACCTTTGTGCAAAGATGAGATTGTAGCCTATATGGTTACATGTTTGATAAATATGAAGGTTGAGCTTGTCCCTCGATGTCCCTTGATGCGAAAGATGATATTTGAACCTATTTGGTTCTAAATTCGGTAAATATAAAGTATTGGGATGACCCTTGTCGCGAAAATGAGATATTAGCCTATATGGTTGCAAATTTGATAAATGTGAAGGTTGAATTTCTCCCTTGATTTAATGCATGATTTGTGAACCGCTTTGGTTGTGTATTTGATATAATAAAAGTATTGGAATGACCCTTGAACAAAAATGAGATTTTGGCCTATGTGATTACAAGTTTGAGAAATAAGAAGGTTAACATTTCCCTTGATTTAAATCATGATATATGAATCTATTTGGTTTTGTATTCGATAAAATGAAAGTATTGGAACGACCCTTGCGTAAAAATGAGATTTTAGCCTATATGGTTATATGTTTGATATATGTATGAAGGTTGAGCTTGTCCCTCGATGTCCCTTGATGCGAAACATGATATTTGAACCTATTTGGTTCTAAATTCGGTAAATATAAAGTATAGGGATGACCCTTGTTGCGAAAAAGAGATATTACCCTATATGGTTGCATATTTTATAAATGGAAAGGTTGAATATGTTCCTTGATTTAAAGCATGATTTGTGAACCTATTTGGTTATGTATTCGGCAAAATGAAAGTATTAGAATGACCCTTGTGGAAAAATTAGATTGTAGCCTATATGGTTACATGTTTTGATAAATATGAAGGTTGAGCTTGTCCCTCGATGTCCCTTGATGCGAAACATGATATTTGAACATATTTGTTTCTAAATTCGGTAAATATAAAGTATTGTGGATGACCCTTGTTGCGAAAAAGAGATATTACCCTATATGGTTGCAAATTTGATAAATGTGAAGGTTGAATTTGTCCCTTGATTTAAATCAAGATTTGTGAACCTATTTGGTTATGTATTCGGTAAAATGAAAGCATTAGAATGACCGTTGTGCAAAAATGAGATTGTAGCCTATATGGTTACATGTTTGATAAATATGAAGGTTGAGCTTGTCCCTCGATGTCTCTTGGGGCGAAACATGATATTTGAACCTATTTGGTTCTAAATTCGGTTAATATAAAGTATAGGGATGACCCTTGTTGCGAAAAAGAGATATTACCCTATATGGTTGCAAATTTGATAAATGGGAAGGTTAAATTTCTCCCTTGATTTATTGCATGATTTGTGAACCGCTTTGGTTGTGTATTTGATAAAATAAAAGTATTGGAATGACCCTTGCACAAAAATGATATTTTGGCCTATGTGATTACAAGTTTGAGAAATAAGAAGGTTAACATTTCCCTTGATTTAAATCATGATATATGAATCTATTTGGTTTTGTATTCGATAAAATGAAAGTATTGGAACGACCCTTGCGTAAAAATGAGATTTTAGCCTATATGGTTATATGTTTGATATATGTAGGAAGGTTGAGCTTGTCCCTCGATGTCCCTTGATGCGAAACATGATATTTGAACCTATTTGGTTCTAAATTCGGTAAATATAAAGTATAGGGATGACCCTTGTCGCGAAAAAGAGATATTACCCTATATGGTTGCATATTTGATAAATGGGAAGGTTGAATTTGTCCCTTCATTTAAAGCATGATTTGTGAACCTATTTGGTTACGTATTCGGCAAAATGAAAGTATTAGAATGACCCTTGTGCAAAAATGAGATTGTAGCCTATATGGTTACATGTTTGATAAATATGAAGGTTGAACTTGTCCCTCGATGTCCATTGATGCGAAACATGATATTTGTACCTATTTGGTTCTAAATTCGGTAAATATAAATTATTGGGATGACCCTTGTCGCGAAAATGAGATATTAGCCTATATGGTTGCAAATTTGATAAATGTGAAGGTTGAATTTCTCCCTTGATTTAATGCATGATTTGTGAACCGCTTTGGTTGTGTATTTGATAAAATAAAAGTATTGGAATGACCCTTGCGCAAAAATTAGATTTTGGCCTATGTGATTACAAGGTTGAGAAATAAGAAGGTTAACATTTCCCTTGATTTAAATCATGATATATGAATCTATTTGGTTTTGTATTCGATAAAATGAAAGTATTGGAACGACCCTTGGGTAAAAATGAGATTTTAGCCTCTATGGTTATATGTTTGATATATGTATGAAGGTTGAGCTTGTCCTTCGACGTTCTTTGGTGCGAAAGATGATATTTGAACCTTTTTGGTTCTAAATTTGGTAAATATAATGTATTGGGATGACCCTTGTCGCGAAAATGAGATATTAGCCTATATGGTTATTTGTTTGATATATATGAAGGTTGAGCTTGTGCCTCGATGTCCCTTGGTGCGAAAGATGATATTGGAACCTATTTAGTTCTAAATTCGGTAAATATAAAGTATTGGGATGACCCTTGACGCGACAATGAGATATTATCCTATATGGTTGCAAATTTGATAAATGGTAAGGTTGAATTTGTCCCTTGATTTAAAGCATGATTTGTGAACCTATTTGGTTATGTATTCGGTAATATGAAAGTATTAGAATGACCCTTGTGCAAAAATGAGATTGTAGCCTATATGGTTACATGTTTGATAAATATGAAGGTTGAGCTTGTCCCTCGATGTCCCTAGATGCGAAACATGATATTTGAACCTATTTGGTTCTAAATTCGGTAAATATAAAGTATTGGGATGACCCTTGTCGCGAAAATGAGATATTAGCCTATATGGTTGCAAATTTGATAAATGTGAAGGTTGAATTTGTCCCTTGATTTAAAGCATGATTTGTGAACCTATTTGGTTATGTATTCGGTAATATGAAAGTATTAGAATGACCCTTGGGCAAAAATGAGATTGTTGCCTATATGGTTACATGTTTGATAAATATGAAGGTTGAGCTTGTCCCTCGATGTCCCTTGATGCGAAACATGATATTTGAACCTATTTGGTTCTAAATTCGGTAAATATAAAGTATTGGGATGACCCTTGTCGCGAAAATGAGATATTAGCCTATATGGTTGCAAATTTGATAAATGTGAAGGTTGAATTTCTCCCTTGATTTAATGCATGATTTGTGAACCTCTTTGGTTTTCTATTCGATAAAATGAAAGTATTGGAACGACCCTTGCGTAAAAATGAGATTTTAGCCTATATGGTTATATGTTTGATATATGTATGAAGGTTGAGCTTGTCCCTCGACGTTCTTTGGTGCGAAAGATGATATTTGAACCTTTTTGGTTCTAAATTTGGTAAATATAAAGTATTGTGGATGACCCTTGTTGCGAAAAAGAGATATTACCCTATATGGTTGCATATTTGATAAATGGGAAGGTTGAATAAGTTCCTTGATTTAAAGCATGATTTGTGAACCTATTTGGTTATGTATTCGGCAAAATGAAAGTATTAGAATAACCCTTGTGGAAAAATTAGATTGTAGCCTATATGGTTACATGTTTTGATAAATATGAAGGTTGAGCTTGTCCCTCGATGTCCCTTGATGCGAAACATGATATTTGAACCTATTTGTTTCTATATTCGGTAAATATAAAGTATTGTGGATGACCCTTGTCGCGAAAATGAGATATTAGCCTATATGGTTGCAAATTTGATAAATGGGAAGGTTGAATTTGTCCCTTGATTTAAATCAAGATTTGTGAACCTATTTGGTTATGTATTCGGCAAAATGAAAGCATTAGAATGACCCTTGTGCAAAAATGAGATTGTATGCATATTTGTCGGTTACTATTTCAATAGTAATCGGCATGATTTATTTTCAGCACATTCGTCGGTTACTATTTCAAAAGTAATCGGCATGATCTATTTTTTGCACATTCGTCGATTACTATTTCAAAATTAATCGGCAAGATTTTTATTTTCAGCATATTCGTCGGTGACTATTTCAAAAGTAATCGGCATGATTTATTTTCAGCATATTCGTCGGTTACTATTTCAAAGGTAATCGACATTATTTATTTTCAACACATTCGTCGGTTACTATTTCAAAAGTAATCGGCATGATCTATTTTCTGCACATTCGTCGGTTACTATTTCAAAAGTAATCGGCAAGATTTTTATTTTCAGCATATTCGTCAATGACTATTTCAAAAGTAATCGGCATGATTTATTTTCAGCATATTCGTCGGTTACTATTTCAAAAGTAATAGGCAAGATTTTTATTTTCAGCATGTTCGTCGGTTACTATTTCAAAAGTAATCGGCAAGATTTTTATTTTCAGCACATTCGTCGGTTACTATTTCAAAAGTAATCGGCAAGATTTTTATTTTCATCATATTTGTCGGTTACTATTAAAAGTAACCGACAAGATTTTTATTTTCAACATATTCGTCGGTTCCTATTTCAAAAGTAATCGGCAAGATTTTTATTTTTAGCATATTTGTCGGTTACTATTTTAAAAGTAATCGACAAGATTTTTATTTTCAACATATTCGTCGGTTACTATTTCAAAAGTAATCGGCAAGACTTTATTTTCAGCACATTCGTCGATTACTATTTCAAAAGTAATCGGCAAGATTTTTATTTTCAGCATATTCGTCGGTGACTATTTCAAAAGTAATCGGCAATATTTTTATTTTCAGCATATTTGTCGGTTACTGTTTTAAAAGTAATCGACAAGATTTTTATTTTCAATATATTCGTTGGTTACTATTTCAAAAGTAATCGGCAAGACTTTATTTTCAGCATATTCGTTGGTTACTTTTTCAAAAGTAATCGGTAAGATTTTTATTTTCAACATATTCGTCGCTTACTATTTCAAAAGTAATCGGCATGATTTATTTTCAGCACATTCGTCGGTTACTATTTCAAAAGTAATCGGCAAGATTTATTTTCAGCACATATTCGTCGGTTACTATTTCAAAAGTAATGGGCAAGACTTTATTTTCAGCATATTCGTTGGTTACTATTTCAAAAGTAATCGGCATGATTTATTTTCTGCACATTCGTCTGTTACTATTTCAAAAGTAATCGGCATGATTTATTTTCAACACATTCGTCGGTTACTATTTCAAAAGTAATCGAAATGATCTATTTTTTGCACATCCGTCGGTTACTATTTCAAAATTAATCGGCAAGATTTTTATTTTCAGCATATTCGTCGGTGACTATTTCAAAAGTAATCGGCATGATTTATTTTCAGCATATTCGTCGGTTACTATTTCAAAGGTAATCGACATCATTTATTTTCAACACATTCGTCGGTTACTATTTCAAAAGTAATCGGCATGATCTATTTTCTGCACATTCGTCGGTTACTATTTCAAAAGTAATAGGCAAGATTTTTATTTTCAGCATGTTCGTTGGTTACTATTTCAAAAGTAATCGGCAAGATTTATTTTCAGCACATATTCGTCGGTTACTATTTCAAAAGTAATGGGCAAGACTTTTATTTTCAGCACATTTGTCGGTTACTATTTCAACAGTAATCGGCATGATTTATTTTCAGCACATTCGTTGGTTACTATTTCAAAAGTAATCGGCATGATTCATTTTCAACACATTCGTCGGTTACTATTTCAAAAGTAATCGGCATGATCTATTTTCTGCACATTCGTCGGTTACTATTTCAAAAGTAATCGGCAAGATTTTTATTTTCAGCATATTCGTCAATGACTATTTCAAAAGTAATCGGTATGATTTATTTTCAGCATATTCGTTGGTTACTATTTCAAAAGTAATCGGCATGATTTATTTTCTGCACATTCGTCTGTTACTATTTCAAAAGTAATCGGCAAGATTTTATTTTCAGCATATTTGTCGGTTACTATTTTAAAAGTAATCGACAAGATTTTTATTTTCAACATATTCGTCGGTTCCTATTTCAAAAGTAATTGGCAAGACTTTTATTTTCAGCACATTTGTCGGTATTTCAATAGTAATCGGCATGATTTATTTTCAGCACATTCGTCGGTTACTATTTCAAAAGTAATCGGCGTGATTTATTTTCAACACATTCGTCGGTTACTATTTCAAAAGTAATCGGCATGATCTATTTTTTGCACATCCGTCGGTTACTATTTCAAAATTAATCGGCAAGATTTTTATTTTCAGCATATTCGTCGGTGACTATTTCAAAAGTAATCGGCATGATTTATTTTCAGCATATTCGTCGGTTACTATTTCAAAGGTAATCGACATCATTTATTTTCAACACATTCGTCGGTTACTATTTCAAAAGTAATCGGCACGATCTATTTTCTGCACATTCGTCGGTTACTATTTCAAAAGTAATAGGCAAGATTTTTATTTTCAGCATGTTCGTCGGTTACTATTTCAAAAGTAATCGGCAAGATTTTTATTTTCAGCACATTCGTCGGTTCCTATTTCAAAAGTAATCGGCAAGATTTTTATTTTTAGCATATTTGTCGGTTACTATTTTAAAAGTAATCGACAAGATTTTTATTTTCAAAATGTTCGTCGGTTACTATTTCAAAAGTAATCGGCAAGATTTTTATTTTCCGCACATTTGTCGGTAACTATTTCAAAAGTAATCGGCAAGATTTTTATTTTCAGCATATTTGTCGGTTACTATTTTAAAAGTAATCGACAAGATTTTTATTTTCATCATATTCGTCGGTGACTATATCAAAAGTAATCGGCAAGATTTTTATTTTCAGCATATTTGTCGGTTACTGTTTTAAAAGTAATCGACAAGATTTTTATTTTCAACATATTCGTCAGTTACTATTTCAAAAGTAATCGGCAAGACTTTATTTTCAGCATATTCGTTGGTTACTATTTCAAAAGTAATCGGTAAGATTTTTATTTTCAACATATTCGTCGCTTACTATTTCAAAAGTAATCGGCATGATTTATTTTCAGCACATTCGTCGGTTACTATTTCAAAAAAAATCGGCAAGATTTATTTTCAGCACATATTCGTCGGTTACTATTTCAAAAGTAATGGGCAAGACTTTTATTTTCAGCACATTTGTCGGTTACTATTTCAACAGTAATCGGCATGATTTATTTTCAGCACATTCGTTGGTTACTATTTCAAAAGTAATCGGCATGATTCATTTTCAACACATTCGTCGGTTACTATTTCAAAAGTAATCGGCATGATCTATTTTCTGCACATTCGTCGGTTACTATTTCAAAAGTAATCGGCAAGATTTTTATTTTCAGCATATTCGTCAATGACTATTTCAAAAGTAATCGGTATGATTTATTTTCAGCATATTCGTCGGTTACTATTTCAAAAGTAATAGGCAAGATTTTTATTTTCAGCATGTTCGTCGGTTACTATTTCAAAAGTAATCGGCAAGATTTTTATTTTCAGCACATTCGTCGGTTACTATTTCAAAAGTAATCGGCAAGATTTTTATTTTCAGCATATTTGTCGGTTACTGTTTTAAAAGTAATCGACAATGTAACGCCCTAGTCGCTATTTTGTTATTTTTAGTTGTTGGGCATGTTTTATTTGAATTTATAAATGATTATGTGAATATGTGGTGTGTTTATTTGTTTATAATAATTTATGTGAAATAATTGAGTTATATGATTTATTGATGTATTATCTAAATGCATGTTATTTGTTATTTAATTAATTAGTAGTGGGATATAATATTTGCTTTGTTTTAAGAAAATAGAAGGAATATTATTATTTTGGAGAATTATGAAAATAGGTGGAATAATTATTAATTATTAGAATTATGGGGTTAATGTGAATTAAAGGAGATTAAGGAAGGAGTTAATAGAAAAAGGGGAGTTATACTTTGGTTGGTAAAAGGAAAATAGAAAGGTCAGAAAACAAAGATACGTATCAGAGAAAACAAAAACATAAGCTTTTTGGGTAGAAGTGAGAAAACCAGGAACAAGGGGGAAATTGCTAGAGGAGAGCTTGGATTGCTGTTATTGTTCATCTGAATTAAGGTAAGGGTGGGCTAACATTTCAATTGTTAATATATATGTATGTATGTTTTCATGAAAATGGATTGAAAAATGGTGATTTTGATTTAGGTTAAAGAATATGATAAATTGCTCATTGTTGTTGAGTTATGTTGTTGATGATGTTGCTATGAGTTGTTTCTGATGCTTTGTTGTGTATTGAACCCATAAACATGTTTGTAACTCATTTTGGGTAATCAGGGGATCAAAATTGGGTTTTTGAGGTGAAAAATGGTGAAAAAATCGTAACAGCCTGTGCCAGATCGTGCTCCGATTTTGTCAAATCGTGCTCCGATTATTTACGAATGAAAATGCAATTTTGACCCAGAAAATCGTACTCCGATTTTCCAAATCGTACTCCGATTTGACAGCATCCCTGTTTCGCGTTCTTGTGTCTTTTTCACCCATTTCTGTTCCGAACTGGCTTTTGGTGTAAACAGTAAAGTTGTAGATAATTGAGTTAGCTTTCTAATGGCTTTGGTTTGACTTGAAAATGATTTTTAGAATTTGAGTTATGATGGAAATAGTCCAGGTGGGTATTGAGAAAACTTTAAGAAAACTTAACATAACTAGTCCCAAGTTAGTCCAAAAACTTATGGTTGGTTTCCCAACTTCAAACTTAAGTATTAGAGATTTAGTTGAGGTGTTTTATGAGTATTTGGCTTATGTCTTATTGATCAAACTTGATTTGCTTTTGAAGGATGTTTTGGACTTTGATATGAATGTAATTGATTAATGTATATGTTGCTATTGTTGTTGATATGTTGGAATATATATGTTTATAAATGTACAACTATATACGGTGTATCGTTGTTCCCGTTGTTGATGTTGTTGAGTCGTGTTGTCCAAGTTGGGGAGTGTGTCATAAGTATTAGGCACAAATGTTGATGTCGTAGTAGGTGTTGTTGTTGTTGTCTGGTTGTATGCTGATATACACCATTGAGTTGTTGATGTGGTATGTTGATATACACAAGTGGAGTTCATTGCATAATGCATAAAAGCGGGAGGGCTTTTGTCCTGGAATGCTCGTCATTCAAAAGCGGTGAGGACCTCGGTCCTGGAATGCTCGTCATTCAAAAGCGGTGAGGACCTCGGTCCTGGAATGCATTGTCATTCAAAGCGGTGAGAGCTTATGCTCTGGAACGCCTTGTCGTTCAAAGCGGGAGGACTCATGTCCTGGAACACTTTGTTGTTCAAAGCGGTGAGGGCTCTGCCCTGTATTTTGGTATCACATGCATATTGCATTTGTTGTTGTTGTCGTTGCATCGTTGTAGTCGTTGAGTTGGTCGAGTTGATGTTGATGAGTCGTTGAGGTGGTTGTTGAGTTGTTGTCGATGATGTGGTTGATTGCCTAATATAAATTAAAGGTTGCAAATCTAATGTGAGATGAAGTAGTTGTTGATGATGATGTTGATGCTTTTGGTGTTGTTGATGTCAATCAATTATAATTGTTGTAGTTGCTGTTGATGAATGTTAATGCCATGTATATATGGATTTAGTAATGTTTGTTGCCATGATTGTTGTTGTTTTAATTCAAGTTGATGAATTATATGTATATATATTATTTTTGACTTGTGAACTCACCCCTTCTGTTGGAATTGCCGCCTTGTGGGCAAGTGCAGGTAATGAAGGCTAGTGAGGTTTTGGCTCTTGTGTCTTAGGGCTCTGATACGTAACGGGATGGGGAATCGTTGTCTTTTCTTGCATTCCTTTATGTATCATATTTTGAAGAACGTGTTGTTGAATTAAATAGTTGGTTGATGTTTAAAATTGTTGAGGCCTTTGAGCCAAGGATTTTGTTGTAGGTGAATGATGATGATTTTGAAAGAAAATATTTCCGCTGCAGATTTTATAAGAATGATATGTTGAATTAAATAGTTTTTTATATTCTATTTAAACTGAATTTTGAAAAGTAGATGTAATACTCCGTTGTTGTTGAAAACTCTGATAATTATACATGTTTACGTTGTTTTGGGAAAACGGGGTGTTACAATTGGTATCAGAGCAGGTCGGTCCGTCCGGCCAAGTAGTAGAGTCGTGTTGAGCCACCTAGGATAGAGTGTCAACTCTAATGTTGCTTTTGTTGTTGTTTCTGAATTGTTGTTTGTTGTGTAGAGAACTAACATGCAGGAGTCTTATCTAGAATTGTTGCATGAGGTTCATTTTCGAGGACAAAAATTCTATAAGTTGGGGAGAGTTGTAACGCCCTAGTCGCTATTTTGTTATTTTTAGTTGTTGGGCATGTTTTATTTGAATTTATAAATGATTATGTGAATATGTGGTGTGTTTATTTGTTTATAATAATTTATGTGAAATAATTGAGTTATATGATTTATTGATGTATTATCTAAATGCATGTTATTTGTTATTTAATTAATTAGTAGTGGGATATAATATTTGCTTTGTTTTAAGAAAATAGAAGGAATATTATTATTTTGGAGAATTATGAAAATAGGTGGAATAATTATTAATTATTAGAATTATGGGGTTAATGTGAATTAAAGGAGATTAAGGAAGGAGTTAATAGAAAAAGGGGAGTTATACTTTGGTTGGTAAAAGGAAAATAGAAAGGTCAGAAAACAAAGATACGTATCAGAGAAAACAAAAACATAAGCTTTTTGGGTAGAAGTGAGAAAACCAGGAACAAGGGGGAAATTGCTAGAGGAGAGCTTGGATTGCTGTTATTGTTCATCTGAATTAAGGTAAGGGTGGGCTAACATTTCAATTGTTAATATATATGTATGTATGTTTTCATGAAAATGGATTGAAAAATGGTGATTTTGATTTAGGTTAAAGAATATGATAAATTGCTCATTGTTGTTGAGTTATGTTGTTGATGATGTTGCTATGAGTTGTTTCTGATGCTTTGTTGTGTATTGAACCCATAAACATGTTTGTAACTCATTTTGGGTAATCAGGGGATCAAAATTGGGTTTTTGAGGTGAAAAATGGTGAAAAAATCGTAACAGCCTGTGCCAGATCGTGCTCCGATTTTGTCAAATCGTGCTCCGATTATTTACGAATGAAAATGCAATTTTGACCCAGAAAATCGTACTCCGATTTTCCAAATCGTACTCCGATTTGACAGCATCCCTGTTTCGCGTTCTTGTGTCTTTTTCACCCATTTCTATTCCGAACTGGCTTTTGGTGTAAACAGTAAAGTTGTAGATAATTGAGTTAGCTTTCTAATGGCTTTGGTTTGACTTGAAAATGATTTTTAGAATTTGAGTTATGATGGAAATAGTCCAGGTGGGTATTGAGAAAACTTTAAGAAAACTTAACATAACTAGTCCCAAGTTAGTCCAAAAACTTATGGTTGGTTTCCCAACTTCAAACTTAAGTATTAGAGATTTAGTTGAGGTGTTTTATGAGTATTTGGCTTATGTCTTATTGATCAAACTTGATTTGCTTTTGAAGGATGTTTTGGACTTTGATATGAATGTAATTGATTAATGTATATGTTGCTATTGTTGTTGATATGTTGGAATATATATGTTTATAAATGTACAACTATATACGGTGTATCGTTGTTCCCGTTGTTGATGTTGTTGAGTCGTGTTGTCCAAGTTGGGGAGTGTGTCATAAGTATTAGGCACAAATGTTGATGTCGTAGTAGGTGTTGTTGTTGTTGTCTGGTTGTATGCTGATATACACCATTGAGTTGTTGATGTGGTATGTTGATATACACAAGTGGAGTTCATTGCATAATGCATAAAAGCGGGAGGGCTTTTGTCCTGGAATGCTCGTCATTCAAAAGCGGTGAGGACCTCGGTCCTGGAATGCTCGTCATTCAAAAGCGGTGAGGACCTCGGTCCTGGAATGCATTGTCATTCAAAGCGGTGAGAGCTTATGCTCTGGAACGCCTTGTCGTTCAAAGCGGGAGGACTCATGTCCTGGAACACTTTGTTGTTCAAAGCGGTGAGGGCTCTGCCCTGTATTTTGGTATCACATGCATATTGCATTTGTTGTTGTTGTCGTTGCATCGTTGTAGTCGTTGAGTTGGTCGAGTTGATGTTGATGAGTCGTTGAGGTGGTTGTTGAGTTGTTGTCGATGATGTGGTTGATTGCCTAATATAAATTAAAGGTTGCAAATCTAATGTGAGATGAAGTAGTTGTTGATGATGATGTTGATGCTTTTGGTGTTGTTGATGTCAATCAATTATAATTGTTGTAGTTGCTGTTGATGAATGTTAATGCCATGTATATATGGATTTAGTAATGTTTGTTGCCATGATTGTTGTTGTTTTAATTCAAGTTGATGAATTATATGTATATATATTATTTTTGACTTGTGAACTCACCCCTTCTGTTGGAATTGCCGCCTTGTGGGCAAGTGCAGGTAATGAAGGCTAGTGAGGTTTTGGCTCTTGTGTCTTAGGGCTCTGATACGTAACGGGATGGGGAATCGTTGTCTTTTCTTGCATTCCTTTATGTATCATATTTTGAAGAACGTGTTGTTGAATTAAATAGTTGGTTGATGTTTAAAATTGTTGAGGCCTTTGAGCCAAGGATTTTGTTGTAGGTGAATGATGATGATTTTGAAAGAAAATATTTCCGCTGCAGATTTTATAAGAATGATATGTTGAATTAAATAGTTTTTTATATTCTATTTAAACTGAATTTTGAAAAGTAGATGTAATACTCCGTTGTTGTTGAAAACTCTGATAATTATACATGTTTACGTTGTTTTGGGAAAACGGGGTGTTACAGACAAGATTTTTATTTTCAACATATTCGTCAGTTACTATTTCAAAAGTAATCGGCAAGACTTTATTTTCAGCATATTCGTTGGTTACTATTTCAAAAGTAATCGGTAAGATTTTTATTTTCAACATATTCGTCGCTTACTATTTCAAAAGTAATCGGCATGATTTATTTTCAGCACATTCGTCGGTTACTATTTCAAAAAAAATCGGCAAGATTTATTTTCAGCACATATTCGTCGGTTACTATTTCAAAAGTAATGGGCAAGACTTTTATTTTCAGCACATTTGTCGGTTACTATTTCAACAGTAATCGGCATGATTTATTTTCAGCACATTCGTTGGTTACTATTTCAAAAGTAATCGGCATGATTCATTTTCAACACATTCGTCGGTTACTATTTCAAAAGTAATCGGCATGATCTATTTTCTGCACATTCGTCGGTTACTATTTCAAAAGTAATCGGCAAGATTTTTATTTTCAGCATATTCGTCAATGACTATTTCAAAAGTAATCGGTATGATTTATTTTCAGCATATTCGTCGGTTACTATTTCAAAAGTAATAGGCAAGATTTTTATTTTCAGCATGTTCGTCGGTTACTATTTCAAAAGTAATCGGCAAGATTTTTATTTTCAGCACATTCGTCGGTTACTATTTCAAAAGTAATCGGCAAGATTTTTATTTTCATCATATTTGTCGGTTACTATTTTAAAAGTAATCGACAAGATTTTTATTTTCAACATATTCGTCGGTTCCTATTTCAAAAGTAATCGGCAAGATTTTTATTTTTAGCATATTTGTCGGTTACTATTTTAAAAGTAATCGACAAGATTTTTATTTTTAACATATTCGTCGGTTACTATTTCAAAAGTAATCGGCAAGACTTTATTTTCAGCACATTCGTCGGTTACTATTTCAAAAGTAATCGGCAAGATTTTTATTTTCAGCATATTCGTCGGTGACTATTTCAAAAGTAATCGGCAATATTTTTATTTTCAGCATATTTGTCGGTTACTGTTTTAAAAGTAATCGAAAAGATTTTTATTTTCAATATATTCGTCGGTTACTATTTCAAAAGTAATCGGCAAGACTTTATTTTCAGCATATTCGTTGGTTACTTATTCAAAAGTAATCGGTAAGATTTTTATTTTCAACATATTCGTCGCTTACTATTTCAAAAGTAATCGGCATGATTTATTTTCAGCACATTCGTCGGTTACTATTTCAAAAGTAATCGGCAAGATTTATTTTCAGCACATATTCGTCGGTTACTATTTCAAAAGTAATGGGCAAGACTTTATTTTCAGCATATTCGTTGGTTACTATTTCAAAAGTAATCGGCATGATTTATTTTCTGCACATTCGTCTGTTACTATTTCAAAAGTAATCGGCAAGATTTTATTTTCAGCATATTTGTCGGTTACTATTTTAAAAGTAATCGACAAGATTTTTATTTTCAACATATTCGTCGGTTCCTATTTCAAAAGTAATTGGCAAGACTTTTATTTTCAGCACATTTGTCGGTTACTATTTCAATAGTAATCGGCATGATTTATTTTCAGCACATTCGTCGGTTACTATTTCAAAAGTAATCGGCATGATTTATTTTCAACACATTCGTCGGTTACTATTTCAAAAGTAATCGGCATGATCTATTTTTTGCACATCCGTTGGTTACTATTTCAAAATTAATCGGCAAGATTTTTATTTTCAGCATATTCGTCGGTGACTATTTCAAAAGTAATCGGCATGATTTATTTTCAGCATATTCGTCGGTTACTATTTCAAAGGTAATCGACATCATTTATTTTCAACACATTCGTCGGTTACTATTTCAAAAGTAATCGGCATGATCTATTTTCTGCACATTCGTCGGTTACTATTTCAAAAGTAATAGGCAAGATTTTTATTTTCAGCATGTTCGTCGGTTACTATTTCAAAAGTAATCGGCATGATTTATTTTCAGCACATTCGTCGGTTACTATTTCAAAAAAAATCGGCAAGATTTATTTTCAGCACATATTCGTCGGTTACTATTTCAAAAGTAATGGGCAAGACTTTTATTTTCAGCACATTTGTCGGTTACTATTTCAACAGTAATCGGCATGATTTATTTTCAGCACATTCGTTGGTTACTATTTCAAAAGTAATCGGCATGATTCATTTTCAACACATTCGTCGGTTACTATTTCAAAAGTAATCGGCATGATCTATTTTCTGCACATTCGTCGGTTACTATTTCAAAAGTAATCGGCAAGATTTTTATTTTCAGCATATTCGTCAATGACTATTTCAAAAGTAATCGGTATGATTTATTTTCAGCATATTCGTCGGTTACTATTTCAAAAGTAATAGGCAAGATTTTTATTTTCAGCATGTTCGTCGGTTACTATTTCAAAAGTAATCGGCAAGATTTTTATTTTCAGCACATTCGTCGGTTACTATTTCAAAAGTAATCGGCAAGATTTTTATTTTCATCATATTTGTCGGTTACTATTTTAAAAGTAATCGACAAGATTTTTATTTTCAACATATTCGTCGGTTCCTATTTCAAAAGTAATCGGCAAGATTTTTATTTTTAGCATATTTGTCGGTTACTATTTTAAAAGTAATCGACAAGATTTTTATTTTTAACATATTCGTCGGTTACTATTTCAAAAGTAATCGGCAAGACTTTATTTTCAGCACATTCGTCGGTTACTATTTCAAAAGTAATCGGCAAGATTTTTATTTTCAGCATATTCGTCGGTGACTATTTCAAAAGTAATCGGCAATATTTTTATTTTCAGCATATTTGTCGGTTACTGTTTTAAAAGTAATCGAAAAGATTTTTATTTTCAATATATTCGTCGGTTACTATTTCAAAAGTAATCGGCAAGACTTTATTTTCAGCATATTCGTTGGTTACTTATTCAAAAGTAATCGGTAAGATTTTTATTTTCAACATATTCGTCGCTTATTATTTCAAAAGTAATCGGCATGATTTATTTTCAGCACATTCGTCGGTTACTATTTCAAAAGTAATCGGCAAGATTTATTTTCAGCACATATTCGTCGGTTACTATTTCAAAAGTAATGGGCAAGACTTTATTTTCAGCATATTCGTTGGTTACTATTTCAAAAGTAATCGGCATGATTTATTTTCTGCACATTCGTCTGTTACTATTTCAAAAGTAATCGGCAAGATTTTATTTTCAGCATATTTGTCGGTTACTATTTTAAAAGTAATCGACAAGATTTTTATTTTCAACATATTCGTCGGTTCCTATTTCAAAAGTAATTGGCAAGACTTTTATTTTCAGCACATTTGTCGGTTACTATTTCAATAGTAATCGGCATGATTTATTTTCAGCACATTCGTCGGTTACTATTTCAAAAGTAATCGGCATGATTTATTTTCAACACATTCGTCGGTTACTATTTCAAAAGTAATCGGCATGATCTATTTTTTGCACATCCGTTGGTTACTATTTCAAAATTAATCGGCAAGATTTTTATTTTCAGCATATTCGTCGGTGACTATTTCAAAAGTAATCGGCATGATTTATTTTCAGCATATTCGTCGGTTACTATTTCAAAGGTAATCGACATCATTTATTTTCAACACATTCGTCGGTTACTATTTCAAAAGTAATCGGCATGATCTATTTTCTGCACATTCGTCGGTTACTATTTCAAAAGTAATAGGCAAGATTTTTATTTTCAGCATGTTCGTCGGTTACTATTTCAAAAGTAATCGGCATGATTTATTTTCAGCACATTCGTCGGTTACTATTTCAAAAAAAATCGGCAAGATTTATTTTCAGCACATATTCGTCGGTTACTATTTCAAAAGTAATGGGCAAGACTTTTATTTTCAGCACATTTGTCGGTTACTATTTCAACAGTAATCGGCATGATTTATTTTCAGCACATTCGTTGGTTACTATTTCAAAAGTAATCGGCATGGTTCATTTTCAACACATTCGTCGGTTACTATTTCAAAAGTAATCGGCATTATCTATTTTCTGCACATTCGTCGGTTACTATTTCAAAAGTAATCGGCAAGATTTTTATTTTCAGCATATTCGTCAATGACTATTTCAAAAGTAATCGGCATGATTTATTTTCAGCATATTCGTCGGTTACTATTTCAAAAGTAATAGGCAAGATTTTTATTTTCAGCATGTTCGTCGGTTACTGTTTTAAAAGTAATCGACAAGATTTTTATTTTCAATATATTCGTCGGTTACTATTTCAAAAGTAATCGGCAAGACTTTATTTTTAGCATATTCGTTGGTTACTTATTCAAAAGTAATCGGTAAGATTTTTATTTTCAACATATTCGTCGCTTACTATTTCAAAAGTAATGGGCAAGACTTTATTTTCAGCATATTCGTTGGTTACTATTTCAAAAGTAATCGGCATGATTTATTTTCTGCACATTCGTCTGTTACTATTTCAAAAGTAATCGGCAAGATTTTATTTTCAGCATATTTGTTGGTTACTATTTTAAAAGTAATCGACAAGATTTTTATTTTCAACATATTCGTCGGTTCCTATTTCAAAAGTAATTGGCAAGACTTTTATTTTCAGCACATTTGTCGGTTACTATTTCAATAGTAATCGGCATGATTTATTTTCAGCACATTCGTCGGTTACTATTTCAAAAGTAATCGGCATGATTTATTTTCAACACATTCGTCGGTTACTATTTCAAAAGTAATCGGCATGATCTATTTTTTGCACATCCGTCGGTTACTATTTCAAAATTAATCGGCAAGATTTTTATTTTCAGCATATTCGTCGGTGACTATTTCAAAAGTAATCGGCATGATTTATTTTCAGCATATTCGTCGGTTACTATTTCAAAGGTAATCGACATCATTTATTTTCAACACATTCGTCGGTTACTATTTCAAAAGTAATCGGCATGATCTATTTTTTGCACATCCGTCGGTTACTATTTCAAAATTAATCGGCAAGATTTTTATTTTCAGCATATTCGTCGGTGACTATTTCAAAAGTAATCGGCATTATTTATTTTCAGCATATTCGTCGGTTACTATTTCAAAGGTAATCGACATCATTTATTTTCAACACATTCGTCGGTTACTATTTCAAAAGTAATCGGCATGATCTATTTTCTGCACATTCGTCGGTTACTATTTCAAAAGTAATAGGCAAGATTTTTATTTTCAGCATGTTCGTCGGTTACTATTTCAAAAGTAATCGGCAAGATTTTTATTTTCAGCACATTCGTCGGTTCCTATTTCAAAAGTAATCGGCAAGATTTTTATTTTTAGCATATTTGTCGGTTACTATTTTAAAAGTAATCGACAAGATTTTTATTTTCAAAATGTTCATCGGTTACTATTTCAAAAGTAATCGGCAAGATTTTTATTTTCCGCACATTTGTCGGTTACTATTTCAAAAGTAATCGGCAAGATTTTTATTTTCAGCATATTTGTCGATTACTATTTTAAAAGTAATCGACAAGATTTTTATTTTCAGCATATTCGTCGGTGACTATATCAAAAGTAATCGGCAAGATTTTTATTTTCAGCATATTTGTCGGTTACTGTTTTAAAAGTAATCGACAAGATTTTTATTTTCAACATATTCGTCAGTTACTATTTCAAAAGTAATCGGCAAGACTTTATTTTCAGCATATTCGTTGGTTACTATTTCAAAAGTAATCGGTAAGATTTTTATTTTCAACATATTTGTTGCTTACTATTTCAAAAGTAATCGGCATGATTTATTTTCAGCACATTCGTCGGTTACTATTTCAAAAAAAATCGGCAAGATTTATTTTCAGCACATATTCGTCGGTTACTATTTCAAAAGTAATGGGCAAGACTTTTATTTTCAGCACATTTGTCGGTTACTATTTCAACAGTAATCGGCATGATTTATTATCAGCACATTCGTTGGTTACTATTTCAAAAGTAATCGGCATGATTCATTTTCAACACATTCGTCGGTTACTATTTCAAAAGTAATCGGCATGATCTATTTTCTGCACATTCGTCGGTTACTATTTCAAAAGTAATCGGCAAGATTTTTATTTTCAGCATATTCGTCAATGATTATTTCAAAAGTAATCGGCATGATTTATTTTCAGCATATTCGTCGGTTACTATTTCAAAAGTAATAGGCAAGATTTTTATTTTCAGCATGTTCGTCGATTACTATTTCAAAAGTAATCGGCAAGATTTTTATTTTCAGCACATTCGTCGGTTACTATTTCAAAAGTAATCGGCAAGATTTTTATTTTCATCATATTTGTCGGTTACTATTTTAAAAGTAATCGGCAGGATTTTTATTTTCAGCATATTCGTCGGTGACTATTTCAAAAGTAATCGGCAATATTTTTATTTTCAGCATATTTGTCGGTTACTGTTTTAAAAGTAATCGACAAGATTTTTATTTTCAACATATTCGTCAGTTACTATTTCAAAAGTAATCGGCAAGACTTTATTTTCAGCATATTCGTTGGTTACTATTTCAAAAGTAATCGGTAAGATTTTTATTTTCAACATATTTGTTGCTTACTATTTCAAAAGTAATCGGCATGATTTATTTTCAGCACATTCGTCGGTTACTATTTCAAAAAAAATCGGCAAGATTTATTTTCAGCACATATTCGTCGGTTACTATTTCAAAAGTAATGGGCAAGACTTTTATTTTCAGCACATTTGTCGGTTACTATTTCAACAGTAATCGGCATGATTTATTTTCAGCACATTCGTTGGTTACTATTTCAAAAGTAATCGGCATGATTCATTTTCAACACATTCGTCGGTTACTATTTCAAAAGTAATCGGCATGATCTATTTTCTGCACATTCGTCGGTTACTATTTCAAAAGTAATCGGCAAGATTTTTATTTTCAGCATATTCGTCAATGATTATTTCAAAAGTAATCGGCATGATTTATTTTCAGCATATTCGTCGGTTACTATTTCAAAAGTAATAGGCAAGATTTTTATTTTCAGCATGTTCGTCGATTACTATTTCAAAAGTAATCGGCAAGATTTTTATTTTCAGCACATTCGTCGGTTACTATTTCAAAAGTAATCGGCAAGATATTTATTTTCATCATATTTGTCGGTTACTATTTTAAAAGTAATCGGCAAGATTTTTATTTTCAGCATATTCGTCGGTGACTATTTCAAAAGTAATCGGCAATATTTTTATTTTCAGCATATTTGTCGGTTACTGTTTTAAAAGTAATCGACAAGATTTTTATTTTCAATATATTCGTCGGTTACTATTTCAAAAGTAATCGGCAAGACTTTATTTTTAGCATATTCGTTGGTTACTTATTCAAAAGTAATCGGTAAGATTTTTATTTTCAACATATTCGTCGCTTACTATTTCAAAAGTAATGGGCAAGACTTTATTTTCAGCATATTCGTTGGTTACTATTTCAAAAGTAATCGGCATGATTTATTTTCTGCACATTCGTCTGTTACTATTTCAAAAGTAATCGGCAAGATTTTATTTTCAGCATATTTGTTGGTTACTATTTTAAAAGTAATCGACAAGATTTTTATTTTCAACATATTCGTCGGTTCCTATTTCAAAAGTAATTGGCAAGACTTTTATTTTCAGCACATTTGTCGGTTACTATTTCAATAGTAATCGGCATGATTTATTTTCAGCACATTCGTCGGTTACTATTTCAAAAGTAATCGGCATGATTTATTTTCAACACATTCGTCGGTTACTATTTCAAAAGTAATCGGCATGATCTATTTTTTGCACATCCGTCGGTTACTATTTCAAAATTAATCGGCAAGATTTTTATTTTCAGCATATTCGTCGGTGACTATTTCAAAAGTAATCGGCATGATTTATTTTCAGCATATTCGTC
The DNA here is from genome assembly GCA_958299785.1 of Medicago lupulina. Classification (NCBI taxonomy): domain Eukaryota; kingdom Viridiplantae; phylum Streptophyta; class Magnoliopsida; order Fabales; family Fabaceae; genus Medicago; species Medicago lupulina. The sequence continues at coordinate 44,195,333 of OY283144.1, forward strand.
GTTTACTATTTCAAAGGTAATCGACATCATTTATTTTCAACACATTCGTCGGTTACTATTTCAAAAGTAATCGGCATGATCTATTTTTTGCACATCCGTCGGTTACTATTTCAAAATTAATCGGCAAGATTTTTATTTTCAGCATATTCGTCGGTGACTATTTCAAAAGTAATCGGCATGATTTATTTTCAGCATATTCGTCGGTTACTATTTCAAAGGTAATCGACATCATTTATTTTCAACACATTCGTCGGTTACTATTTCAAAAGTAATCGGCATGATCTATTTTCTGCACATTCGTCGGTTACTATTTCAAAAGTAATAGGCAAGATTTTTATTTTCAGCATGTTCGTCGGTTACTATTTCAAAAGTAATCGGCAAGATTTTTATTTTCAGCACATTCGTCGGTTCCTATTTTAAAAGTAATCGGCAAGATTTTTATTTTTAGCATATTTGTCGGTTACTATTTTAAAAGTAATCGACAAGATTTTTATTTTCAAAATGTTCATCGGTTACTATTTCAAAAGTAATCGGCAAGATTTTTATTTTCCGCACATTTGTCGGTTACTATTTCAAAAGTAATCGGCAAGATTTTTATTTTCAGCATATTTGTCGATTACTATTTTAAAAGTAATCGACAAGATTTTTATTTTCAGCATATTCGTCGGTGACTATATCAAAAGTAATCGGCAAGATTTTTATTTTCAGCATATTTGTCGGTTACTGTTTTAAAAGTAATCGACAAGATTTTTATTTTCAACATATTCGTCAGTTACTATTTCAAAAGTAATCGGCAAGACTTTATTTTCAGCATATTCGTTGGTTACTATTTCAAAAGTAATCGGTAAGATTTTTATTTTAAACATATTTGTTGCTTACTATTTCAAAAGTAATCGGCATGATTTATTTTCAGCACATTCGTCGGTTACTATTTCAAAAAAAATCGGCAAGATTTATTTTCAGCACATATTCGTCGGTTACTATTTCAAAAGTAATGGGCAAGACTTTTATTTTCAGCACATTTGTCGGTTACTATTTCAACAGTAATCGGCATGATTTATTTTCAGCACATTCGTTGGTTACTATTTCAAAAGTAATTGGCATCATTCATTTTCAACACATTCGTCGGTTACTATTTCAAAAGTAATCGGCATGATCTATTTTCTGCACATTCGTCGGTTACTATTTCAAAAGTAATCGGCAAGATTTTTATTTTCAGCATATTCGTCAATGATTATTTCAAAAGTAATCGGCATGATTTATTTTCAGCATATTCGTCGGTTACTATTTCAAAAGTAATAGGCAAGATTTTTATTTTCAGCATGTTCGTCGATTACTATTTCAAAAGTAATCGGCAAGATTTTTATTTTCAGCACATTCGTCGGTTACTATTTCAAAAGTAATCGGCAAGATTTTTATTTTCATCATATTTGTCGGTTACTATTTTAAAAGTAATCGACAAGATTTTTATTTTCAACATATTCGTCGGTTCCTATTTCAAAAGTAATCGGCAAGATTTTTATTTTTAGCATATTTGTCGGTTACTATTTTAAAAGTAATCGACAAGATTTTTATTTTCAACATATTCGTCGGTTACTATTTCAAAAGTAATCGGCAAGACTTTATTTTCAGCACATTCGTCGGTTACTATTTCAAAAGTAATCGGCAAGATTTTTATTTTCAGCATATTCGTCGGTGACTATTTCAAAAGTAATCGGCAATATTTTTATTTTCAGCATATTTGTCGGTTACTGTTTTAAAAGTAATCGACAAGATTTTTATTTTCAATATATTCGTCGGTTACTATTTCAAAAGTAATCGGCAAGACTTTATTTTTAGCATATTCGTTGGTTACTTATTCAAAAGTAATCGGTAAGATTTTTATTTTCAACATATTCGTCGCTTACTATTTCAAAAGTAATGGGCAAGACTTTATTTTCAGCATATTCGTTGGTTACTATTTCAAAAGTAATCGGCATGATTTATTTTCTGCACATTCGTCTGTTACTATTTCAAAAGTAATCGGCAAGATTTTATTTTCAGCATATTTTTTGGTTACTATTTTAAAAGTAATCGACAAGATTTTTATTTTCAACATATTCGTCGGTTCCTATTTCAAAAGTAATTGGCAAGACTTTTATTTTCAGCACATTTGTCGGTTACTATTTCAATAGTAATCGGCATGATTTATTTTCAGCACATTCGTCGGTTACTATTTCAAAAGTAATCGGCATGATTTATTTTCAACACATTCGTCGGTTACTATTTCAAAAGTAATCGGCATGATCTATTTTTTGCACATCCGTCGGTTACTATTTCAAAATTAATCGGCAAGATTTTTATTTTCAGCATATTCGTCGGTGACTATTTCAAAAGTAATCGGCATGATTTATTTTCAGCATATTCGTCGGTTACTATTTCAAAGGTAATCGACATCATTTATTTTCAACACATTCGTCGGTTACTATTTCAAAAGTAATCGGCATGATCTATTTTTTGCACATCCGTCGGTTACTATTTCAAAATTAATCGGCAAGATTTTTATTTTCAGCATATTCGTCGGTGACTATTTCAAAAGTAATCGGCATGATTTATTTTCAGCATATTCGTCGGTTACTATTTCAAAGGTAATCGACATCATTTATTTTCAACACATTCGTCGGTTACTATTTCAAAAGTAATCGGCATGATCTATTTTCTGGACATTCGTCGGTTACTATTTCAAAAGTAATAGGCAAGATTTTTATTTTCAGCATGTTCGTCGGTTACTATTTCAAAAGTAATCGGCAAGATTTTTATTTTCAGCACATTCGTCGGTTCCTATTTCAAAAGTAATCGGCAAGATTTTTATTTTTAGCATATTTGTCGGTTACTATTTTAAAAGTAATCGACAAGATTTTTATTTTCAAAATGTTCATCGGTTACTATTTCAAAAGTAATCGGCAAGATTTTTATTTTCCGCACATTTGTCGGTTACTATTTCAAAAGTAATCGGCAAGATTTTTATTTTCAGCATATTTGTCGATTACTATTTTAAAAGTAATCGACAAGATTTTTATTTTCAGCATATTCGTCGGTGACTATATCAAAAGTAATCGGCAAGATTTTTATTTTCAGCATATTTGTCGGTTACTGTTTTAAAAGTAATCGACAAGATTTTTATTTTCAACATATTCGTCAGTTACTATTTCAAAAGTAATCGGCAAGACTTTATTTTCAGCATATTCGTTGGTTACTATTTCAAAAGTAATCGGTAAGATTTTTATTTTCAACATATTTGTTGCTTACTATTTCAAAAGTAATCGGCATGATTTATTTTCAGCACATTCGTCGGTTACTATTTCAAAAAAAATCGGCAAGATTTATTTTCAGCACATATTCGTCGGTTACTATTTCAAAAGTAATGGGCAAGACTTTTATTTTCAGCACATTTGTCGGTTACTATTTCAACAGTAATCGGCATGATTTATTTTCAGCACATTCGTTGGTTACTATTTCAAAAGTAATCGGCATGATTCATTTTCAACACATTCGTCGGTTACTATTTCAAAAGTAATCGGCATGATCTATTTTCTGCACATTCGTCGGTTACTATTTCAAAAGTAATCGGCAAGATTTTATTTTCAGCATATTTGTTGGTTACTATTTTAAAAGTAATCGACAAGATTTTTATTTTCAACATATTCGTCGGTTCCTATTTCAAAAGTAATTGGCAAGACTTTTATTTTCAGCACATTTGTCGGTTACTATTTCAATAGTAATCGGCATGATTTATTTTCAGCACATTCGTCGGTTACTATTTCAAAAGTAATCGGCATGATTTATTTTCAACACATTCGTCGGTTACTATTTCAAAAGTAATCGGCATGATCTATTTTTTGCACATCCGTCGGTTACTATTTCAAAATTAATCGGCAAGATTTTTATTTTCAGCATATTCGTCGGTGACTATTTCAAAAGTAATCGGCATGATTTATTTTCAGCATATTCGTCGGTTACTATTTCAAAGGTAATCGACATCATTTATTTTCAACACATTCGTCGGTTACTATTTCAAAAGTAATCGGCATGATCTATTTTTTGCACATCTGTCGGTTACTATTTCAAAATTAATCGGCAAGATTTTTATTTTCAGCATATTCGTCGGTGACTATTTCAAAAGTAATCGGCATGATTTATTTTCAGCATATTCGTCGGTTACTATTTCAAAGGTAATCGACATCATTTATTTTCAACACATTCGTCGGTTACTATTTCAAAAGTAATCGGCATGATCTATTTTCTGGACATTCGTCGGTTACTATTTCAAAAGTAATAGGCAAGATTTTTATTTTCAGCATGTTCGTCGGTTACTATTTCAAAAGTAATCGGCAAGATTTTTATTTTCAGCACATTCGTCGGTTCCTATTTCAAAAGTAATCGGCAAGATTTTTATTTTTAGCATATTTGTCGGTTACTATTTTAAAAGTAATCGACAAGATTTTTATTTTCAAAATGTTCATCGGTTACTATTTCAAAAGTAATCGGCAAGATTTTTATTTTCCGCACATTTGTCGGTTACTATTTCAAAAGTAATCGGCAAGATTTTTATTTTCAGCATATTTGTCGATTACTATTTTAAAAGTAATCGACAAGATTTTTATTTTCAGCATATTCGTCGGTGACTATATCAAAAGTAATCGGCAAGATTTTTATTTTCAGCATATTTGTCGGTTACTGTTTTAAAAGTAATCGACAAGATTTTTATTTTCAACATATTCGTCAGTTACTATTTCAAAAGTAATCGGCAAGACTTTATTTTCAGCATATTCGTTGGTTACTATTTCAAAAGTAATCGGTAAGATTTTTATTTTCAACATATTCGTTGCTTACTATTTCAAAAGTAATCGGCATGATTTATTTTCAGCACATTCGTCGGTTACTATTTCAAAAAAAATCGGCAAGATTTATTTTCAGCACATATTCGTCGGTTACTATTTCAAAAGTAATGGGCAAGACTTTTATTTTCAGCACATTTGTCGGTTACTATTTCAACAGTAATCGCCATGATTTATTTTCAGCACATTCGTTGGTTACTATTTCAAAAGTAATCGGCATGATTCATTTTCAACACATTCGTCGGTTACTATTTCAAAAGTAATCGGCATGATCTATTTTCTGCACATTCGTCGGTTACTATTTCAAAAGTAATCGGCAAGATTTTTATTTTCAGCATATTCGTCAATGACTATTTCAAAAGTAATCGGCATGATTTATTTTCAGCATATTCGTCGGTTACTATTTCAAAAGTAATAGGCAAGATTTTTATTTTCAGCATGTTCGTCGATTACTATTTCAAAAGTAATCGGCAAGATTTTTATTTTCAGCACATTCGTCGGTTACTATTTCAAAAGTAATCGGCAATATTTTTATTTTCATCATATTTGTCGGTTACTATTTTAAAAGTAATCGACAAGATTTTTATTTTCAACATATTCGTCGGTTCCTATTTCAAAAGTAATCGGCAAGATTTTTATTTTTAGCATATTTGTCGGTTACTATTTTAAAAGTAATCGACAAGATTTTTATTTTCAACATATTCGTCGCTTACTATTTCAAAAGTAATCGGCATGATTTATTTTCAGCACATTCGTCGGTTACTATTTCAAAAGTAATCGGCAAGATTTTTATTTTCAGCATATTCGTCAATGACTATTTCAAAAGTAATCGGCATGATTTATTTTCAGCATATTCGTCGGTTACTATTTCAAAAGTAATAGGCAAGATTTTTATTTTCAATATATTCGTCGGTTACTATTTCAAAGGTAATCGACATGATTTATTTTCAACACATTCGTCGGTTACTATTTCAAAAGTAATCGGCATGATTTATTTTCTGCACATTCGTCTGTTACTATTTCAAAAGTAATCGGCAAGATTTTTATTTTCAGCATATTTGTCGGTTACTATTTTAAAAGTAATCGACAAGATTTTTATTTTCAACATATTCGTCGGTTCCTATTTCAAAAGTAATTGGCAAGACTTTTATTTTCAGCACATTTGTCGGTTACTATTTCAATAGTAATGCATGATCTATTTTCAGCACATTCGTCGCTTACTATTTCAAAAGTAATGGGCAAGACTTTATTTTCAGCATATTCGTTGGTTACTATTTCAAAAGTAATCGGCATGATTTATTTTCTGCACATTCGTCTGTTACTATTTCAAAAGTAATCGGCAAGATTTTATTTTCAGCATATTTGTTGGTTACTATTTTAAAAGTAATCGACAAGATTTTTATTTTCAACATATTCGTCGGTTCCTATTTCAAAAGTAATTGGCAAGACTTTTATTTTCAGCACATTTGTCGGTTACTATTTCAATAGTAATCGGCATGATTTATTTTCAGCACATTCGTCGGTTACTATTTCAAAAGTAATCGGCATGATTTATTTTCAACACATTCGTCGGTTACTATTTCAAAAGTAATCGGCATGATCTATTTTTTGCACATCCGTCGGTTACTATTTCAAAATTAATCGGCAAGATTTTTATTTTCAGCATATTCGTCGGTGACTATTTCAAAAGTAATCGGCATGATTTATTTTCAGCATATTCGTCGGTTACTATTTCAAAGGTAATCGACATCATTTATTTTCAACACATTCGTCGGTTACTATTTCAAAAGTAATCGGCATGATCTATTTTCTGCACATTCGTCGGTTACTATTTCAAAAGTAATAGGCAAGATTTTTATTTTCAGCATGTTCGTCGGTTACTATTTCAAAAGTAATCGGCAAGATTTTTATTTTCAGCACATTCGTCGGTTCCTATTTCAAAAGTAATCGGCAAGATTTTTATTTTTAGCATATTTGTCGGTTACTATTTTAAAAGTAATCGACAAGATTTTTATTTTCAAAATGTTCATCGGTTACTATTTCAAAAGTAATCGGCAAGATTTTTATTTTCCGCACATTTGTCGGTTACTATTTCAAAAGTAATCGGCAAGATTTTTATTTTCAGCATATTTGTCGATTACTATTTTAAAAGTAATCGACAAGATTTTTATTTTCAGCATATTCGTCGGTGACTATATCAAAAGTAATCGGCAAGATTTTTATTTTCAGCATATTTGTCGGTTACTGTTTTAAAAGTAATCGACAAGATTTTTATTTTCAACATATTCGTCAGTTACTATTTCAAAAGTAATCGGCAAGACTTTATTTTCAGCATATTCGTTGGTTACTATTTCAAAAGTAATCGGTAAGATTTTTATTTTCAACATATTCGTTGCTTACTATTTCAAAAGTAATCGGCATGATTTATTTTCAGCACATTCGTCGGTTACTATTTCAAAAAAAATCGGCAAGATTTATTTTCAGCACATATTCGTCGGTTACTATTTCAAAAGTAATGGGCAAGACTTTTATTTTCAGCACATTTGTCGGTTACTATTTCAACAGTAATCGCCATGATTTATTTTCAGCACATTCGTTGGTTACTATTTCAAAAGTAATCGGCATGATTCATTTTCAACACATTCGTCGGTTACTATTTCAAAAGTAATCGGCATGATCTATTTTCTGCACATTCGTCGGTTACTATTTCAAAAGTAATCGGCAAGATTTTTATTTTCAGCATATTCGTCAATGACTATTTCAAAAGTAATCGGCATGATTTATTTTCAGCATATTCGTCGGTTACTATTTCAAAAGTAATAGGCAAGATTTTTATTTTCAGCATGTTCGTCGATTACTATTTCAAAAGTAATCGGCAAGATTTTTATTTTCAGCACATTCGTCGGTTACTATTTCAAAAGTAATCGGCAATATTTTTATTTTCATCATATTTGTCGGTTACTATTTTAAAAGTAATCGACAAGATTTTTATTTTCAACATATTCGTCGGTTCCTATTTCAAAAGTAATCGGCAAGATTTTTATTTTTAGCATATTTGTCGGTTACTATTTTAAAAGTAATCGACAAGATTTTTATTTTCAACATATTCGTCGGTTACTATTTCAAAAGTAATCGACAAGACTTTATTTTCAGCACATTCGTCGGTTACTATTTCAATAGTAATCGGCAAGATTTTTATTTTCAGCATATTCGTCGGTGACTATTTCAAAAGTAATCGGCAATATTTTTATTTTCAGCATATTTGTCGGTTACTGTTTTAAAAGTAATCGACATGATTTTTATTTTCAATATATTCGTCGGTTACTATTTCAAAAGTAATCGGCAAGACTTTATTTTCAGCATATTCGTTGGTTACTATTTCAAAAGTAATCGGTAAGATTTTTATTTTCAACATATTCGTCGCTTACTATTTCAAAAGTAATCGGCATGATTTATTTTCAGCACATTCGTCGGTTACTATTTCAAAAGTAATCGGCAAGATTTTTATTTTCAGCATATTCGTCAATGACTATTTCAAAAGTAATCGGCATGATTTATTTTCAGCATATTCGTCGGTTACTATTTCAAAAGTAATAGGCAAGATTTTTATTTTCAATATATTCGTCGGTTACTATTTCAAAGGTAATCGACATGATTTATTTTCAACACATTCGTCGGTTACTATTTCAAAAGTAATCGGCATGATTTATTTTCTGCACATTCGTCTGTTACTATTTCAAAAGTAATCGGCAAGATTTTTATTTTCAGCATATTTGTCGGTTACTATTTTAAAAGTAATCGACAAGATTTTTATTTTCAACATATTCGTCGGTTCCTATTTCAAAAGTAATTGGCAAGACTTTTATTTTCAGCACATTTGTCGGTTACTATTTCAATAGTAATGCATGATCTATTTTCAGCACATTCGTCGCTTACTATTTCAAAAGTAATGGGCAAGACTTTATTTTCAGCATATTCGTTGGTTACTATTTCAAAAGTAATCGGCATGATTTATTTTCTGCACATTCGTCTGTTACTATTTCAAAAGTAATCGGCAAGATTTTATTTTCAGCATATTTGTTGGTTACTATTTTAAAAGTAATCGACAAGATTTTTATTTTCAACATATTCGTCGGTTCCTATTTCAAAAGTAATTGGCAAGACTTTTATTTTCAGCACATTTGTCGGTTACTATTTCAATAGTAATCGGCATGATTTATTTTCAGCACATTCGTCGGTTACTATTTCAAAAGTAATCGGCATGATTTATTTTCAACACATTCGTCGGTTACTATTTCAAAAGTAATCGGCATGATCTATTTTTTGCACATCCGTCGGTTACTATTTCAAAATTAATCGGCAAGATTTTTATTTTCAGCATATTCGTCGGTGACTATTTCAAAAGTAATCGGCATGATTTATTTTCAGCATATTCGTCGGTTACTATTTCAAAGGTAATCGACATCATTTATTTTCAACACATTCGTCGGTTACTATTTCAAAAGTAATCGGCATGATCTATTTTCTGCACATTCGTCGGTTACTATTTCAAAAGTAATAGGCAAGATTTTTATTTTCAGCATGTTCGTCGGTTACTATTTCAAAAGTAATCGGCAAGATTTTTATTTTCAGCACATTCGTCGGTTCCTATTTCAAAAGTAATCGGCAAGATTTTTATTTTTAGCATATTTGTCGGTTACTATTTTAAAAGTAATCGACAAGATTTTTATTTTCAAAATGTTCATCGGTTACTATTTCAAAAGTAATCGGCAAGATTTTTATTTTCCGCACATTTGTCGGTTACTATTTCAAAAGTAATCGGCAAGATTTTTATTTTCAGCATATTTGTCGATTACTATTTTAAAAGTAATCGACAAGATTTTTATTTTCAGCATATTCGTCGGTGACTATATCAAAAGTAATCGGCAAGATTTTTATTTTCAGCATATTTGTCGGTTACTGTTTTAAAAGTAATCGACAAGATTTTTATTTTCAACATATTCGTCAGTTACTATTTCAAAAGTAATCGGCAAGACTTTATTTTCAGCATATTCGTTGGTTACTATTTCAAAAGTAATCGGTAAGATTTTTATTTTCAACATATTCGTTGCTTACTATTTCAAAAGTAATCGGCATGATTTATTTTCAGCACATTCGTCGGTTACTATTTCAAAAAAAATCGGCAAGATTTATTTTCAGCACATATTCGTCGGTTACTATTTCAAAAGTAATGGGCAAGACTTTTATTTTCAGCACATTTGTCGGTTACTATTTCAACAGTAATCGGCATGATTTATTTTCAGCACATTCGTTGGTTACTATTTCAAAAGTAATCGGCATGATTCATTTTCAACACATTCGTCGGTTACTATTTCAAAAGTAATCGGCATGATCTATTTTCTGCACATTCGTCGGTTACTATTTCAAAAGTAATCGGCAAGATTTTTATTTTCAGCATATTCGTCAATGACTATTTCAAAAGTAATCGGCATGATTTATTTTCAGCATATTCGTCGGTTACTATTTCAAAAGTAATAGGCAAGATTTTTATTTTCAGCATGTTCGTCGATTACTATTTCAAAAGTAATCGGCAAGATTTTTATTTTCAGCACATTCGTCGGTTACTATTTCAAAAGTAATCGGCAATATTTTTATTTTCATCATATTTGTCGGTTACTATTTTAAAAGTAATCGACAAGATTTTTATTTTCAACATATTCGTCGGTTCCTATTTCAAAAGTAATCGGCAAGATTTTTATTTTTAGCATATTTGTCGGTTACTATTTTAAAAGTAATCGACAAGATTTTTATTTTCAACATATTCGTCGGTTACTATTTCAAAAGTAATCGACAAGACTTTATTTTCAGCACATTCGTCGGTTACTATTTCAATAGTAATCGGCAAGATTTTTATTTTCAGCATATTCGTCGGTGACTATTTCAAAAGTAATCGGCAATATTTTTATTTTCAGCATATTTGTCGGTTACTGTTTTAAAAGTAATCGACATGATTTTTATTTTCAATATATTCGTCGGTTACTATTTCAAAAGTAATCGGCAAGACTTTATTTTCAGCATATTCGTTGGTTACTATTTCAAAAGTAATCGGTAAGATTTTTATTTTCAACATATTCGTCGCTTACTATTTCAAAAGTAATCGGCATGATTTATTTTCAGCACATTCGTCGGTTACTATTTCAAAAGTAATCGGCAAGATTTTTATTTTCAGCATATTCGTCAATGACTATTTCAAAAGTAATCGGCATGATTTATTTTCAGCATATTCGTCGGTTACTATTTCAAAAGTAATAGGCAAGATTTTTATTTTCAATATATTCGTCGGTTACTATTTCAAAGGTAATCGACATGATTTATTTTCAACACATTCGTCGGTTACTATTTCAAAAGTAATCGGCATGATTTATTTTCTGCACATTCGTCTGTTACTATTTCAAAAGTAATCGGCAAGATTTTTATTTTCAGCATATTTGTCGGTTACTATTTTAAAAGTAATCGACAAGATTTTTATTTTCAACATATTCGTCGGTTCCTATTTCAAAAGTAATTGGCAAGACTTTTATTTTCAGCACATTTGTCGGTTACTATTTCAATAGTAATGCATGATCTATTTTCAGCACATTCGTCGCTTACTATTTCAAAAGTAATGGGCAAGACTTTATTTTCAGCATATTCGTTGGTTACTATTTCAAAAGTAATCGGCATGATTTATTTTCTGCACATTCGTCTGTTACTATTTCAAAAGTAATCGGCAAGATTTTATTTTCAGCATATTTGTTGGTTACTATTTTAAAAGTAATCAACAAGATTTTTATTTTCAACATATTCGTCGGTTCCTATTTCAAAAGTAATTGGCAAGACTTTTATTTTCAGCACATTTGTCGGTTACTATTTCAATAGTAATCGGCATGATTTATTTTCAGCACATTCGTCGGTTACTATTTCAAAAGTAATCGGCATGATTTATTTTCAACACATTCGTCGGTTACTATTTCAAAAGTAATCGGCATGATCTATTTTTTGCACATCCGTCGGTTACTATTTCAAAATTAATCGGCAAGATTTTTATTTTCAGCATATTCGTCGGTGACTATTTCAAAAGTAATCGGCATGATTTATTTTCAGCATATTCGTCGGTTACTATTTCAAAGGTAATCGACATCATTTATTTTCAACACATTCGTCGGTTACTATTTCAAAAGTAATCGGCATGATCTATTTTCTGCACATTCGTCGGTTACTATTTCAAAAGTAATAGGCAAGATTTTTATTTTCAGCATGTTCGTCGGTTACTATTTCAAAAGTAATCGGCAAGATTTTTATTTTCAGCACATTCGTCGGTTCCTATTTCAAAAGTAATCGGCAAGATTTTTATTTTTAGCATATTTGTCGGTTACTATTTTAAAAGTAATCGACAAGATTTTTATTTTCAAAATGTTCATCGGTTACTATTTCAAAAGTAATCGGCAAGATTTTTATTTTCCGCACATTTGTCGGTTACTATTTCAAAAGTAATCGGCAAGATTTTTATTTTCAGCATATTTGTCGATTACTATTTTAAAAGTAATCGACAAGATTTTTATTTTCAGCATATTCGTCGGTGACTATATCAAAAGTAATCGGCAAGATTTTTATTTTCAGCATATTTGTCGGTTACTGTTTTAAAAGTAATCGACAAGATTTTTATTTTCAACATATTCGTCAGTTACTATTTCAAAAGTAATCGGCAAGACTTTATTTTCAGCATATTCGTTGGTTACTATTTCAAAAGTAATCGGTAAGATTTTTATTTTCAACATATTCGTTGCTTACTATTTCAAAAGTAATCGGCATGATTTATTTTCAGCACATTCGTCGGTTACTATTTCAAAAAAAATCGGCAAGATTTATTTTCAGCACATATTCGTCGGTTACTATTTCAAAAGTAATGGGCAAGACTTTTATTTTCAGCACATTTGTCGGTTACTATTTCAACAGTAATCGGCATGATTTATTTTCAGCACATTCGTTGGTTACTATTTCAAAAGTAATCGGCATGATTCATTTTCAACACATTCGTCGGTTACTATTTCAAAAGTAATCGGCATGATCTATTTTCTGCACATTAGTCGGTTACTATTTCAAAAGTAATCGGCAAGATTTTTATTTTCAACATATTCGTCAATGACTATTTCGAAAGTAATCGGCATGATTTATTTTCAGCATATTCGTCGGTTACTATTTCAAAAGTAATAGGCAAGATTTTTATTTTCAATATATTCGTCGGTTACTATTTCAAAGGTAATCGACATGATTTATTTTCAACACATTCGTCGGTTACTATTTCAAAAGTAATCGGCATGATTTATTTTCTGCACATTCGTCTGTTACTATTTCAAAAGTAATCGGCAAGATTTTTATTTTCAGCATATTTGTCGGTTACTATTTTAAAAGTAATCGACAAGATTTTTATTTTCAACATATTCGTCGGTTCCTATTTCAAAAGTAATTGGCAAGACTTTTATTTTCAGCACATTTGTCGGTTACTATTTCAATAGTAATGCATGATCTATTTTCAGCACATTCGTCGCTTACTATTTCAAAAGTAATGGGCAAGACTTTATTTTCAGCATATTCGTTGGTTACTATTTCAAAAGTAATCGGCATGATTTATTTTCTGCACATTCGTCTGTTACTATTTCAAAAGTAATCGGCAAGATTTTATTTTCAGCATATTTGTTGGTTACTATTTTAAAAGTAATCGACAAGATTTTTATTTTCAACATATTCGTCGGTTCCTATTTCAAAAGTAATTGGCAAGACTTTTATTTTCAGCACATTTGTCGGTTACTATTTCAATAGTAATCGGCATGATTTATTTTCAGCACATTCGTCGGTTACTATTTCAAAAGTAATCGGCATGATTTATTTTCAACACATTCGTCGGTTACTATTTCAAAAGTAATCGGCATGATCTATTTTTTGCACATCCGTCGGTTACTATTTCAAAATTAATCGGCAAGATTTTTATTTTCAGCATATTCGTCGGTGACTATTTCAAAAGTAATCGGCATGATTTATTTTCAGCATATTCGTCGGTTACTATTTCAAAGGTAATCGACATCATTTATTTTCAACACATTCGTCGGTTACTATTTCAAAAGTAATCGGCATGATCTATTTTCTGCACATTCGTCGGTTACTATTTCAAAAGTAATAGGCAAGATTTTTATTTTCAGCATGTTCGTCGGTTACTATTTCAAAAGTAATCGGCAAGATTTTTATTTTCAGCACATTCGTCGGTTCCTATTTCAAAAGTAATCGGCAAGATTTTTATTTTTAGCATATTTGTCGGTTACTATTTTAAAAGTAATCGACAAGATTTTTATTTTCAAAATGTTCATCGGTTACTATTTCAAAAGTAATCGGCAAGATTTTTATTTTCCGCACATTTGTCGGTTACTATTTCAAAAGTAATCGGCAAGATTTTTATTTTCAGCATATTTGTCGATTACTATTTTAAAAGTAATCGACAAGATTTTTATTTTCAGCATATTCGTCGGTGACTATATCAAAAGTAATCGGCAAGATTTTTATTTTCAGCATATTTGTCGGTTACTGTTTTAAAAGTAATCGACAAGATTTTTATTTTCAACATATTCGTCAGTTACTATTTCAAAAGTAATCGGCAAGACTTTATTTTCAGCATATTCGTTGGTTACTATTTCAAAAGTAATCGGTAAGATTTTTATTTTCAACATATTCGTTGCTTACTATTTCAAAAGTAATCGGCATGATTTATTTTCAGCACATTCGTCGGTTACTATTTCAAAAAAAATCGGCAAGATTTATTTTCAGCACATATTCGTCGGTTACTATTTCAAAAGTAATGGGCAAGACTTTTATTTTCAGCACATTTGTCGGTTACTATTTCAACAGTAATCGGCATGATTTATTTTCAGCACATTCGTTGGTTACTATTTCAAAAGTAATCGGCATGATTCATTTTCAACACATTCGTCGGTTACTATTTCAAAAGTAATCGGCATGATCTATTTTCTGCACATTAGTCGGTTACTATTTCAAAAGTAATCGGCAAGATTTTTATTTTCAGCATATTCGTCAATGACTATTTCAAAAGTAATCGGCATGATTTATTTTCAGCATATTCGTCGGTTACTATTTCAAAAGTAATAGGCAAGATTTTTATTTTCAATATATTCGTCGGTTACTATTTCAAAGGTAATCGACATGATTTATTTTCAACACATTCGTCGGTTACTATTTCAAAAGTAATCGGCATGATTTATTTTCTGCACATTCGTCTGTTACTATTTCAAAAGTAATCGGCAAGATTTTTATTTTCAGCATATTTGTCGGTTACTATTTTAAAAGTAATCGACAAGATTTTTATTTTCAACATATTCGTCGGTTCCTATTTCAAAAGTAATTGGCAAGACTTTTATTTTCAGCACATTTGTCGGTTACTATTTCAATAGTAATGCATGATCTATTTTCAGCACATTCGTCGCTTACTATTTCAAAAGTAATGGGCAAGACTTTATTTTCAGCATATTCGTTGGTTACTATTTCAAAAGTAATCGGCATGATTTATTTTCTGCACATTCGTCTGTTACTATTTCAAAAGTAATCGGCAAGATTTTATTTTCAGCATATTTGTTGGTTACTATTTTAAAAGTAATCGACAAGATTTTTATTTTCAACATATTCGTCGGTTCCTATTTCAAAAGTAATTGGCAAGACTTTTATTTTCAGCACATTTGTCGGTTACTATTTCAATAGTAATCGGCATGATTTATTTTCAGCACATTCGTCGGTTACTATTTCAAAAGTAATCGGCATGATTTATTTTCAACACATTCGTCGGTTACTATTTCAAAAGTAATCGGCATGATCTATTTTTTGCACATCCGTCGGTTACTATTTCAAAATTAATCGGCAAGATTTTTATTTTCAGCATATTCGTCGGTGACTATTTCAAAAGTAATCGGCATGATTTATTTTCAGCATATTCGTCGGTTACTATTTCAAAGGTAATCGACATCATTTATTTTCAACACATTCGTCGGTTACTATTTCAAAAGTAATCGGCATGATTTATTTTCAACACATTCGTCGGTTACTATTTCAAAAGTAATCGGCATGATCTATTTTTTGCACATCCGTCGGTTATTATTTCAAAATTAATCGGCAAGATTTTTATTTTCAGCATATTCGTCGGTGACTATTTCAAAAGTAATCGGCATGATTTATTTTCAGCATATTCGTCGGTTACTATTTCAAAGGTAATCGACATCATTTATTTTCAACACATTCGTCGGTTACTATTTCAAAGGTAATCGACATGATTTATTTTCAACACATTCGTCGGTTACTATTTCAAAAGTAATCGGCATGATTTATTTTCTGCACATTCGTCTGTTACTATTTCAAAAGTAATCGGCAAGATTTTTATTTTCAGCATATTTGTCGGTTACTATTTTAAAAGTAATCGACAAGATTTTTATTTTCAACATATTCGTCGGTTCCTATTTCAAAAGTAATTGGCAAGACTTTTATTTTCAGCACATTTGTCGGTTACTATTTCAATAGTAATGCATGATCTATTTTCAGCACATTCGTCGCTTACTATTTCAAAAGTAATGGGCAAGACTTTATTTTCAGCATATTCGTTGGTTACTATTTCAAAAGTAATCGGCATGATTTATTTTCTGCACATTCGTCTGTTACTATTTCAAAAGTAATCGGCAAGATTTTATTTTCAGCATATTTGTTGGTTACTATTTTAAAAGTAATCGACAAGATTTTTATTTTCAACATATTCGTCGGTTCCTATTTCAAAAGTAATTGGCAAGACTTTTATTTTCAGCACATTTGTCGGTTACTATTTCAATAGTAATCGGCATGATTTATTTTCAGCACATTCGTCGGTTACTATTTCAAAAGTAATCGGCATGATTTATTTTCAACACATTCGTCGGTTACTATTTCAAAAGTAATCGGCATGATCTATTTTTTGCACATCCGTCGGTTACTATTTCAAAATTAATCGGCAAGATTTTTATTTTCAGTATATTCGTCGGTGACTATTTCAAAAGTAATCGGCATGATTTATTTTCAGCATATTCGTCGGTTACTATTTCAAAGGTAATCGACATCATTTATTTTCAACACATTCGTCGGTTACTATTTCAAAAGTAATCGGCATGATCTATTTTCTGCACATTCGTCGGTTACTATTTCAAAAGTAATAGGCAAGATTTTTATTTTCAGCATGTTCGTCGGTTACTATTTCAAAAGTAATCGGCAAGATTTTTATTTTCAGCACATTCGTCGGTTCCTATTTCAAAAGTAATCGGCAAGATTTTTATTTTTAGCATATTTGTCGGTTACTATTTTTAAAGTAATCGACAAGATTTTTATTTTCAAAATGTTCATCGGTTACTATTTCAAAAGTAATCGGCAAGATTTTTATTTTCCGCACATTTGTCGGTTACTATTTCAAAAGTAATCGGCAAGATTTTTATTTTCAGCATATTTGTCGATTACTATTTTAAAAGTAATCGACAAGATTTTTATTTTCAGCATATTCGTCGGTGACTATATCAAAAGTAATCGGCAAGATTTTTATTTTCAGCATATTTGTCGGTTACTGTTTTAAAAGTAATCGACAAGATTTTTATTTTCAACATATTCGTCAGTTACTATTTCAAAAGTAATCGGCAAGACTTTATTTTCAGCATATTCGTTGGTTACTATTTCAAAAGTAATCGGTAAGATTTTTATTTTCAACATATTC
The DNA here is from genome assembly GCA_958299785.1 of Medicago lupulina. Taxonomy (NCBI): domain Eukaryota; kingdom Viridiplantae; phylum Streptophyta; class Magnoliopsida; order Fabales; family Fabaceae; genus Medicago; species Medicago lupulina. Next base: position 44,213,027 of record OY283144.1, read on the forward strand.
GTTGCTTACTATTTCAAAAGTAATCGGCATGATTTATTTTCAGCACATTCGTCGGTTACTATTTCAAAAAAAATCGGCAAGATTTATTTTCAGCACATATTCGTCGGTTACTATTTCAAAAGTAATGGGCAAGACTTTTATTTTCAGCACATTTGTCGGTTACTATTTCAACAGTAATCGGCATGATTTATTTTCAGCACATTCGTTGGTTACTATTTCAAAAGTAATCGGCTTGATTCATTTTCAACACATTCGTCGGTTACTATTTCAAAAGTAATCGGCATGATTTATTTTCAGCACATTCGTCGGTTACTATTTCAAAAGTAATCGGCATGATTTATTTTCAACACATTCGTCGGTTACTATTTCAAAAGTAATCGGCATGATCTATTTTTTGCACATCCGTCGGTTACTATTTCAAAATTAATCGGCAAGATTTTTATTTTCAGCATATTCGTCGGTGACTATTTCAAAAGTAATCGGCATGATTTATTTTCAGCATATTCGTCGGTTACTATTTCAAAGGTAATCGACATCATTTATTTTCAACACATTCGTCGGTTACTATTTCAAAAGTAATCGGCATGATCTATTTTCTGCACATTCGTCGGTTACTATTTCAAAAGTAATAGGCAAGATTTTTATTTTCAGCATGTTCGTCGGTTACTATTTCAAAAGTAATCGGCAAGATTTTTATTTTCAGCACATTCGTCGGTTCCTATTTCAAAAGTAATCGGCAAGATTTTTATTTTTAGCATATTTGTCGGTTACTATTTTTAAAGTAATCGACAAGATTTTTATTTTCAAAATGTTCATCGGTTACTATTTCAAAAGTAATCGGCAAGATTTTTATTTTCCGCACATTTGTCGGTTACTATTTCAAAAGTAATCGGCAAGATTTTTATTTTCAGCATATTTGTCGATTACTATTTTAAAAGTAATCGACAAGATTTTTATTTTCAGCATATTCGTCGGTGACTATATCAAAAGTAATCGGCAAGATTTTTATTTTCAGCATATTTGTCGGTTACTGTTTTAAAAGTAATCGACAAGATTTTTATTTTCAACATATTCGTCAGTTACTATTTCAAAAGTAATCGGCAAGACTTTATTTTCAGCATATTCGTTGGTTACTATTTCAAAAGTAATCGGTAAGATTTTTATTTTCAACATATTCGTTGCTTACTATTTCAAAAGTAATCGGCATGATTTATTTTCAGCACATTCGTCGGTTACTATTTCAAAAAAAATCGGCAAGATTTATTTTCAGCACATATTCGTCGGTTACTATTTCAAAAGTAATGGGCAAGACTTTTATTTTCAGCACATTTGTCGGTTACTATTTCAACAGTAATCGGCATGATTTATTTTCAGCACATTCGTTGGTTACTATTTCAAAAGTAATCGGCTTGATTCATTTTCAACACATTCGTCGGTTACTATTTCAAAAGTAATCGGCATGATCTATTTTCTGCACATTCGTCGGTTACTATTTCAAAAGTAATCGGCAAGATTTTTATTTTCAGCATATTCGTCAATGACTATTTCAAAAGTAATCGGCATGATTTATTTTCAGCATATTCGTCGGTTACTATTTCAAAAGTAATAGGCAAGATTTTTATTTTCAGCATGTTCGTCGATTACTATTTCAAAAGTAATCGGCAAGATTTTTATTTTCAGCACATTCGTCGGTTACTATTTCAAAAGTAATCGGCAAGATTTTTATTTTCATCATATTTGTCGGTTACTATTTTAAAAGTAATCGACAAGATTTTTATTTTCAACATATTCGTCGGTTCCTATTTCAAAAGTAATCGGCAAGATTTTTATTTTTAGCATATTTGTCGGTTACTATTTCAAAAGTAATCGGCAAGACTTTATTTTCAGCACATTCGTCGGTTACTATTTCAATAGTAATCGGCAAGATTTTTATTTTCAGCATATTCGTCGGTGACTATTTCAAAAGTAATCGGCAATATTTTTATTTTCAGCATATTTGTCGGTTACTGTTTTAAAAGTAATCGACATGATTTTTATTTTCAATATATTCGTCGGTTACTATTTCAAAAGTAATCGGCAAGACTTTATTTTCAACATAGTCGTTGGTTACTATTTCAAAAGTAATCGGTAAGATTTTTATTTTCAACATATTCGTCGCTTACTATTTCAAAAGTAATCGGCATGATTTATTTTCAGCACATTCGTCGGTTACTATTTCAAAAGTAATCGGCAAGATTTTTATTTTCAGCATATTCGTCAATGACTATTTCAAAAGTAATCGGCATGATTTATTTTCAGCATATTCGTCGGTTACTATTTCAAAAGTAATAGGCAAGATTTTTATTTTCAATATATTCGTCGGTTACTATTTCAAAGGTAATCGACATGATTTATTTTCAACACATTCGTCGGTTACTATTTCAAAAGTAATCGGCATGATTTATTTTCTGCACATTCGTCTGTTACTATTTCAAAAGTAATCGGCAAGATTTTTATTTTCAGCATATTTGTCGGTTACTATTTTAAAAGTAATCGACAAGATTTTTATTTTCAACATATTCGTCGGTTACTATTTCAAAAGTAATCGGCAAGACTTTATTTTCAGCACATTCGTCGGTTACTATTTCAATAGTAATCGGCAAGATTTTTATTTTCAGCATATTCGTCGGTGACTATTTCAAAAGTAATCGGCAATATTTTTATTTTCAGCATATTTGTCGGTTACTGTTTTAAAAGTAATCGACATGATTTTTATTTTCAATATATTCGTCGGTTACTATTTCAAAAGTAATCGGCAAGACTTTATTTTCAACATATTCGTTGGTTACTATTTCAAAAGTAATCGGTAAGATTTTTATTTTCAACATATTCGTCGCTTACTATTTCAAAAGTAATCGGCATGATTTATTTTCAGCACATTCGTCGGTTACTATTTCAAAAGTAATCGGCAAGATTTTTATTTTCAGCATATTCGTCAATGACTATTTCAAAAGTAATCGGCATGATTTATTTTCAGCATATTCGTCGGTTACTATTTCAAAAGTAATAGGCAAGATTTTTATTTTCAATATATTCGTCGGTTACTATTTCAAAGGTAATCGACATGATTTATTTTCAACACATTCGTCGGTTACTATTTCAAAAGTAATCGGCATGATTTATTTTCTGCACATTCGTCTGTTACTATTTCAAAAGTAATCGGCAAGATTTTTATTTTCAGCATATTTGTCGGTTACTATTTTAAAAGTAATCGACAAGATTTTTATTTTCAACATATTCGTCGGTTCCTATTTCAAAAGTAATTGGCAAGACTTTTATTTTCAGCATATTTGTCGGTTACTATTTCAATAGTAATGCATGATCTATTTTCAGCACATTCGTCGGTTACTATTTCAAAAGTAATCGGCATGATTAATTTTCAACACATTCGTCGGTTACTATTTCAAAAGTAATCGGCATGATCTATTTTTTGCACATTCGTCGATTACTATTTCAAAATTAATCGGCAAGATTTTTATTTTCAGCATATTCGTCGGTGACTATATCAAAAGTAATCGGCATGATTTATTTTCAGCATATTCGTCGGTTACTATTTCAAAGGTAATCGACATTATTTATTTTCAACACATTCGTCGGTTACTATTTCAAAAGTAATCGGCATGATCTATTTTCTGCACATTCGTCGGTTACTATTTCAAAAGTAATCGGCAAGATTTTTATTTTCAGCATATTCGTCAATGACTATTTCAAAAGTAATCGGCATGATTTATTTTCAGCATATTCGTCGGTTACTATTTCAAAAGTAATAGGCAAGATTTTTATTTTCAGCATGTTCGTCGGTTACTATTTCAAAACTAATCGGCAAGATTTTTATTTTCAGCACATTCGTCGGTTACTATTTCAAAAGTAATCGGCAAGATTTTTATTTTCATCATATTTGTCGGTTACTATTTTAAAAGTAATCGACAAGATTTTTATTTTCAACATATTCGTCGGTTCCTATTTCAAAAGTAATCGGCAAGATTTTTATTTTTAGCATATTTGTCGGTTACTATTTTAAAAGTAATCGACAAGATTTTTATTTTCAAAATATTCGTCGGTTACTATTTCAAAAGTAATCGGCAAGACTTTATTTTCAACCCATTCGTCGGTTACTATTTCAAAAGTAATTGGCAAGATTTTTATTTTCAGCATATTCGTCGGTGACTATTTCAAAAGTAATCGGCAAGATTTTTATTTTCAGCATATTCGTCGGTGACTATTTCAAAAGTAATCGGCAATATTTTTATTTTCAGCATATTTGTCGGTTACTGTTTTAAAAGTAATCGACAAGATTTTTATTTTCAATATATTCGTCGGTTACTATTTCAAAAGTAATCGGCACGACTTTATTTTCAGCATATTCGTTGGTTACTATTTCAAAAGTAATCGGTAAGATTTTTATTTTCAACATATTCGTCGCTTACTATTTCAAAAGTAATCGGCATGATTTATTTTCAGCACATTCGACGGTTACTATTTCAGAAGTAATCGGCAAGATTTATTTTCAGCACATATTCGTCGGTTACTATTTCAAAAGTAATGGGCAAGACTTTATTTTCAGCATATTCGTTGGTTACTATTTCAAAAGTAATCGGCATGATTTATTTTCTGCACATTCGTCTGTTACTATTTCAAAAGTAATCGGCAAGATTTTATTTTCATCATATTTGTCGGTTACTATTTTAAAAGTAATCGACAAGATTTTTATTTTCAACATATTCGTCGGTTCCTATTTCAAAAGTAATTGGCAAGACTTTTATTTTCAGCACATTTGTCGGTTACTATTTCAATAGTAATCGGCATGATTTATTTTCAGCACATTCGTCGGTTACTATTTCAAAAGTAATCGGCATGATTTATTTTCAACACATTCGTCGGTTACTATTTCAAAAGTAATCGGCATGATCTATTTTTTGCACATCCGTCGGTTACTATTTCAAAATTAATCGGCAAGATTTTTATTTTCAGCATATTCGTCGGTGACTATTTCAAAAGTAATCGGCATGATTTATTTTCAGCATATTCGTCGGTTACTATTTCAAAGGTAATCGACATCATTTATTTTCAACACATTCGTCGGTTACTATTTCAAAAGTAATCGGCATGATCTATTTTCTGCACATTCGTCGGTTACTATTTCAAAAGTAATAGGCAAGATTTTTATTTTCAGCATGTTCGTCGGTTACTATTTCAAAAGTAATCGGCAAGATTTTTATTTTCAGCACATTCGTCGGTTCCTATTTCAAAAGTAATCGGCAAGATTTTTATTTTTAGCATATTTGTCGGTTACTATTTTTAAAGTAATCGACAAGATTTTTATTTTCAAAATGTTCATCGGTTACTATTTCAAAAGTAATCGGCAAGATTTTTATTTTCCGCACATTTGTCGGTTACTATTTCAAAAGTAATCGGCAAGATTTTTATTTTCAGCATATTTGTCGATTACTATTTTAAAAGTAATCGACAAGATTTTTATTTTCAGCATATTCGTCGGTGACTATATCAAAAGTAATCGGCAAGATTTTTATTTTCAGCATATTTGTCGGTTACTGTTTTAAAAGTAATCGACAAGATTTTTATTTTCAACATATTCGTCAGTTACTATTTCAAAAGTAATCGGCAAGACTTTATTTTCAGCATATTCGTTGGTTACTATTTCAAAAGTAATCGGTAAGATTTTTATTTTCAACATATTCGTTGCTTACTATTTCAAAAGTAATCGGCATGATTTATTTTCAGCACATTCGTCGGTTACTATTTCAAAAAAAATCGGCAAGATTTATTTTCAGCACATATTCGTCGGTTACTATTTCAAAAGTAATGGGCAAGACTTTTATTTTCAGCACATTTGTCGGTTACTATTTCAACAGTAATCGGCATGATTTATTTTCAGCACATTCGTTGGTTACTATTTCAAAAGTAATCGGCTTGATTCATTTTCAACACATTCGTCGGTTACTATTTCAAAAGTAATCGGCATGATCTATTTTCTGCACATTCGTCGGTTACTATTTCAAAAGTAATCGGCAAGATTTTTATTTTCAGCATATTCGTCAATGACTATTTCAAAAGTAATCGGCATGATTTATTTTCAGCATATTCGTCGGTTACTATTTCAAAAGTAATAGGCAAGATTTTTATTTTCAGCATGTTCGTCGATTACTATTTCAAAAGTAATCGGCAAGATTTTTATTTTCAGCACATTCGTCGGTTACTATTTCAAAAGTAATCGGCAAGATTTTTATTTTCATCATATTTGTCGGTTACTATTTTAAAAGTAATCGACAAGATTTTTATTTTCAACATATTCGTCGGTTCCTATTTCAAAAGTAATCGGCAAGATTTTTATTTTTAGCATATTTGTCGGTTACTATTTCAAAAGTAATCGGCAAGACTTTATTTTCAGCACATTCGTCGGTTACTATTTCAATAGTAATCGGCAAGATTTTTATTTTCAGCATATTCGTCGGTGACTATTTCAAAAGTAATCGGCAATATTTTTATTTTCAGCATATTTGTCGGTTACTGTTTTAAAAGTAATCGACATGATTTTTATTTTCAATATATTCGTCGGTTACTATTTCAAAAGTAATCGGCAAGACTTTATTTTCAACATAGTCGTTGGTTACTATTTCAAAAGTAATCGGTAAGATTTTTATTTTCAACATATTCGTCGCTTACTATTTCAAAAGTAATCGGCATGATTTATTTTCAGCACATTCGTCGGTTACTATTTCAAAAGTAATCGGCAAGATTTTTATTTTCAGCATATTCGTCAATGACTATTTCAAAAGTAATCGGCATGATTTATTTTCAGCATATTCGTCGGTTACTATTTCAAAAGTAATAGGCAAGATTTTTATTTTCAATATATTCGTCGGTTACTATTTCAAAGGTAATCGACATGATTTATTTTCAACACATTCGTCGGTTACTATTTCAAAAGTAATCGGCATGATTTATTTTCTGCACATTCGTCTGTTACTATTTCAAAAGTAATCGGCAAGATTTTTATTTTCAGCATATTTGTCGGTTACTATTTTAAAAGTAATCGACAAGATTTTTATTTTCAACATATTCGTCGGTTACTATTTCAAAAGTAATCGGCAAGACTTTATTTTCAGCACATTCGTCGGTTACTATTTCAATAGTAATCGGCAAGATTTTTATTTTCAGCATATTCGTCGGTGACTATTTCAAAAGTAATCGGCAATATTTTTATTTTCAGCATATTTGTCGGTTACTGTTTTAAAAGTAATCGACATGATTTTTATTTTCAATATATTCGTCGGTTACTATTTCAAAAGTAATCGGCAAGACTTTATTTTCAACATATTCGTTGGTTACTATTTCAAAAGTAATCGGTAAGATTTTTATTTTCAACATATTCGTCGCTTACTATTTCAAAAGTAATCGGCATGATTTATTTTCAGCACATTCGTCGGTTACTATTTCAAAAGTAATCGGCAAGATTTTTATTTTCAGCATATTCGTCAATGACTATTTCAAAAGTAATCGGCATGATTTATTTTCAGCATATTCGTCGGTTACTATTTCAAAAGTAATAGGCAAGATTTTTATTTTCAATATATTCGTCGGTTACTATTTCAAAGGTAATCGACATGATTTATTTTCAACACATTCGTCGGTTACTATTTCAAAAGTAATCGGCATGATTTATTTTCTGCACATTCGTCTGTTACTATTTCAAAAGTAATCGGCAAGATTTTTATTTTCAGCATATTTGTCGGTTACTATTTTAAAAGTAATCGACAAGATTTTTATTTTCAACATATTCGTCGGTTCCTATTTCAAAAGTAATTGGCAAGACTTTTATTTTCAGCATATTTGTCGGTTACTATTTCAATAGTAATGCATGATCTATTTTCAGCACATTCGTCGGTTACTATTTCAAAAGTAATCGGCATGATTAATTTTCAACACATTCGTCGGTTACTATTTCAAAAGTAATCGGCATGATCTATTTTTTGCACATTCGTCGATTACTATTTCAAAATTAATCGGCAAGATTTTTATTTTCAGCATATTCGTCGGTGACTATATCAAAAGTAATCGGCATGATTTATTTTCAGCATATTCGTCGGTTACTATTTCAAAGGTAATCGACATTATTTATTTTCAACACATTCGTCGGTTACTATTTCAAAAGTAATCGGCATGATCTATTTTCTGCACATTCGTCGGTTACTATTTCAAAAGTAATCGGCAAGATTTTTATTTTCAGCATATTCGTCAATGACTATTTCAAAAGTAATCGGCATGATTTATTTTCAGCATATTCGTCGGTTACTATTTCAAAAGTAATAGGCAAGATTTTTATTTTCAGCATGTTCGTCGGTTACTATTTCAAAACTAATCGGCAAGATTTTTATTTTCAGCACATTCGTCGGTTACTATTTCAAAAGTAATCGGCAAGATTTTTATTTTCATCATATTTGTCGGTTACTATTTTAAAAGTAATCGACAAGATTTTTATTTTCAACATATTCGTCGGTTCCTATTTCAAAAGTAATCGGCAAGATTTTTATTTTTAGCATATTTGTCGGTTACTATTTTAAAAGTAATCGACAAGATTTTTATTTTCAACATATTCGTCGGTTACTATTTCAAAAGTAATCGGCAAGACTTTATTTTCAACCCATTCGTCGGTTACTATTTCAAAAGTAATTGGCAAGATTTTTATTTTCAGCATATTCGTCGGTGACTATTTCAAAAGTAATCGGCAAGATTTTTATTTTCAGCATATTCGTCGGTGACTATTTCAAAAGTAATCGGCAATATTTTTATTTTCAGCATATTTGTCGGTTACTGTTTTAAAAGTAATCGACAAGATTTTTATTTTCAATATATTCGTCGGTTACTATTTCAAAAGTAATCGGCACGACTTTATTTTCAGCATATTCGTTGGTTACTATTTCAAAAGTAATCGGTAAGATTTTTATTTTCAACATATTCGTCGCTTACTATTTCAAAAGTAATCGGCATGATTTATTTTCAGCACATTCGACGGTTACTATTTCAGAAGTAATCGGCAAGATTTATTTTCAGCACATATTCGTCGGTTACTATTTCAAAAGTAATGGGCAAGACTTTATTTTCAGCATATTCGTTGGTTACTATTTCAAAAGTAATCGGCATGATTTATTTTCTGCACATTCGTCTGTTACTATTTCAAAAGTAATCGGCAAGATTTTATTTTCATCATATTTGTCGGTTACTATTTTAAAAGTAATCGACAAGATTTTTATTTTCAACATATTCGTCGGTTCCTATTTCAAAAGTAATTGGCAAGACTTTTATTTTCAGCACATTTGTCGGTTACTATTTCAATAGTAATCGGCATGATTTATTTTCAGCACATTCGTCGGTTACTATTTCAAAAGTAATCGGCATGATTTATTTTCAACACATTCGTCGGTTACTATTTCAAAAGTAATCGGCATGATCTATTTTTTGCACATCCGTCGGTTACTATTTCAAAATTAATCGGCAAGATTTTTATTTTCAGCATATTCGTCGGTGACTATTTCAAAAGTAATCGGCATGATTTATTTTCAGCATATTCGTCGGTTACTATTTCAAAGGTAATCGACATCATTTATTTTCAACACATTCGTCGGTTACTATTTCAAAAGTAATCGGCATGATCTATTTTCTGCACATTCGTCGGTTACTATTTCAAAAGTAATAGGCATGATTTCTATTTTCAGCATGTTCGTCGGTTACTATTTCAAAAGTAATCGGCAAGATTTTTATTTTCAGCACATTCGTCGGTTCCTATTTCAAAAGTAATCGACAAGATTTTTATTTTTAGCATATTTGTCGGTTACTATTTTAAAAGTAATCGACAAGATTTTTATTTTCAAAATGTTCGTCGGTTACTATTTCAAAAGTAATCGGGAAGATTTTTATTTTCCGCACATTTGTCGGTTACTATTTCAAAAGTAATCGGCAAGATTTTTATTTTCAGCATATTTGTCGGTTACTATTTTAAAAGTAATCGACAAGATTTTTATTTTCAGCATATTCGTCGGTGACTATATCAAAAGTAATCGGCAAGATTTTTATTTTCAGCATATTTGTCGGTTACTGTTTTAAAAGTAATCGACAAGATTTTTATTTTCAATATATTCGTCGGTTACTATTTCAAAAGTAATCGGCAAGACTTTATTTTCAGCATATTCGTTGGTTACTATTTCAAAAGTAATCGGTAAGATTTTTATTTTCAACATATTCGTTGCTTACTATTTCAAAAGTAATCGGCATGATTTATTTTCAGCACATTCGTCGGTTACTATTTCAAAAAAAATCGGCAAGATTTATTTTCAGCACATATTCGTCGGTTACTATTTCAAAAGTAATGGGCAAGACTTTTATTTTCAGCACATTTGTCGGTTACTATTTCAACAGTAATCGGCATGATTTATTTTCAGCACATTCGTTGGTTACTATTTCAAAAGTAATCGGCATGATTCATTTTCAACACATTCGTCGGTTACTATTTCAAAAGTAATCGGCATGATCTATTTTCTGCACATTCGTCGGTTACTATTTCAAAAGTAATCGGCAAGATTTTTATTTTCAGCATATTCGTCAATGACTATTTCAAAAGTAATCGGCATGATTTATTTTCAGCATATTCGTCGGTTACTATTTCAAAAGTAATAGGCAAGATTTTTATTTTCAGCATGTTCGTCGATTACTATTTCAAAAGTACTCGGCAAGATTTTTATTTTCAGCACATTCGTCGGTTACTATTTCAAAAGTAATCGGCAAGATTTTTATTTTCATCATATTTGTCGGTTACTATTTTAAAAGTAATCGACAAGATTTTTATTTTCAACATATTCGTCGGTTCCTATTTCAAAAGTAATCGGCAAGATTTTTATTTTTAGCATATTTGTCGGTTACTATTTTAAAAGTAATCGACAAGATTTTTATTTTCAACATATTCGTCGGTTACTATTTCAAAAGTAATAGGCAAGATTTTTATTTTCAATATATTCGTCGGTTACTATTTCAAAGGTAATCGACATGATTTATTTTCAACACATTCGTCGGTTACTATTTCAAAAGTAATCGGCATGATTTATTTTCTGCACATTCGTCTGTTACTATTTCAAAAGTAATCGGCAAGATTTTTATTTTCAGCATATTTGTCGGTTACTATTTTAAAAGTAATCGACAAGATTTTTATTTTCAACATATTCGTCGGTTCCTATTTCAAAAGTAATTGGCAAGACTTTTATTTTCAGCATATTTGTCGGTTACTATTTCAATAGTAATGCATGATCTATTTTCAGCACATTCGTCGGTTACTATTTCAAAAGTAATCGGCATGATTAATTTTCAACACATTCGTCGGTTACTATTTCAAAAGTAATCGGCATGATCTATTTTTTGCACATTCGTCGATTACTATTTCAAAATTAATCGGCAAGATTTTTATTTTCAGCATATTCGTCGGTGACTATATCAAAAGTAATCGGCATGATTTATTTTCAGCATATTCGTCGGTTACTATTTCAAAGGTAATCGACATTATTTATTTTCAACACATTCGTCGGTTACTATTTCAAAAGTAATCGGCATGATCTATTTTCTGCACATTCGTCGGTTACTATTTCAAAAGTAATCGGCAAGATTTTTATTTTCAGCATATTCGTCAATGACTATTTCAAAAGTAATCGGCATGATTTATTTTCAGCATATTCGTCGGTTCCTATTTCAAAAGTAATCGACAAGATTTTTATTTTTAGCATATTTGTCGGTTACTATTTTAAAAGTAATCGACAAGATTTTTATTTTCAAAATGTTCGTCGGTTACTATTTCAAAAGTAATCGGGAAGATTTTTATTTTCCGCACATTTGTCGGTTACTATTTCAAAAGTAATCGGCAAGATTTTTATTTTCAGCATATTTGTCGGTGACTATATCAAAAGTAATCGGCAAGATTTTTATTTTCAGCATATTCGTCGGTGACTATATCAAAAGTAATCGGCAAGATTTTTATTTTCAGCATATTTGTCGGTTACTGTTTTAAAAGTAATCGACAAGATTTTTATTTTCAACATATTCGTCAGTTACTATTTCAAAAGTAATCGGCAAGACTTTATTTTCAGCATATTCGTTGGTTACTATTTCAAAAGTAATCGGTAAGATTTTTATTTTCAACATATTCGTTGCTTACTATTTCAAAAGTAATCGGCATGATTTATTTTCAGCACATTCGTCGGTTACTATTTCAAAAAAAATCGGCAAGATTTATTTTCAGCACATATTCGTCGGTTACTATTTCAAAAGTAATGGGCAAGACTTTTATTTTCAGCACATTTGTCGGTTACTATTTCAACAGTAATCGGCATGATTTATTTTCAGCACATTCGTTGGTTACTATTTCAAAAGTAATCGGCATGATTCATTTTCAACACATTCGTCGGTTACTATTTCAAAAGTAATCGGCATGATCTATTTTCTGCACATTCGTCGGTTACTATTTCAAAAGTAATCGGCAAGATTTTTATTTTCAGCATATTCGTCAATGACTATTTCAAAAGTAATCGGCATGATTTATTTTCAGCATATTCGTCGGTTACTATTTCAAAAGTAATAGGCAAGATTTTTATTTTCAGCATGTTCGTCGATTACTATTTCAAAAGTAATCGGCAAGATTTTTATTTTCAGCACATTCGTCGGTTACTATTTCAAAAGTAATCGGCAAGATTTTTATTTTCAGCATATTTGTCGGTTACTGTTTTAAAAGTAATCGACAAGATTTTTATTTTCAACATATTCGTCAGTTACTATTTCAAAAGTAATCGGCAAGACTTTATTTTCAGCATATTCGTTGGTTACTATTTCAAAAGTAATCGGTAAGATTTTTATTTTCAACATATTCGTTGCTTACTATTTCAAAAGTAATCGGCATGATTTATTTTCAGCACATTCGTCGGTTACTATTTCAAAAAAAATCGGCAAGATTTATTTTCAGCACATATTCGTCGGTTACTATTTCAAAAGTAATGGGCAAGACTTTTATTTTCAGCACATTTGTCGGTTACTATTTCAACAGTAATCGGCATGATTTATTTTCAGCACATTCGTTGGTTACTATTTCAAAAGTAATCGGCATGATTCATTTTCAACACATTCGTCGGTTACTATTTCAAAAGTAATCGGCATGATCTATTTTCTGCACATTCGTCGGTTACTATTTCAAAAGTAATCGGCAAGATTTTTATTTTCAGCATATTCGTCAATGACTATTTCAAAAGTAATCGGCATGATTTATTTTCAGCATATTCGTCGGTTACTATTTCAAAAGTAATAGGCAAGATTTTTATTTTCAGCATGTTCGTCGATTACTATTTCAAAAGTAATCGGCAAGATTTTTATTTTCAGCACATTCGTCGGTTACTATTTCAAAAGTAATCGGCAAGATTTTTATTTTCATCATATTTGTCGGTTACTATTTTAAAAGTAATCGACATGATTTTTATTTTCAATATATTCGTCGGTTACTATTTCAAAAGTAATCGGCAAGACTTTATTTTCAGCATATTCGTTGGTTACTATTTCAAAAGTAATCGGTAAGATTTTTATTTTCAACATATTCGTCGCTTACTATTTCAAAAGTAATCGGCATGATTTATTTTCAGCACATTCGTCGGTTACTATTTCAAAAGTAATCGGCAAGATTTTTATTTTCAGCATATTCGTCAATGACTATTTCAAAAGTAATCGGCATGATTTATTTTCAGCATATTCGTCGGTTACTATTTCAAAAGTAATAGGCAAGATTTTTATTTTCAATATATTCGTCGGTTACTATTTCAAAGGTAATCGACATGATTTATTTTCAACACATTCGTCGGTTACTATTTCAAAAGTAATCGGCATGATTTATTTTCTGCACATTCGTCTGTTACTATTTCAAAAGTAATCGGCAAGATTTTTATTTTCAGCATATTTGTCGGTTACTATTTTAAAAGTAATCGACAAGATTTTTATTTTCAACATATTCGTCGGTTCCTATTTCAAAAGTAATTGGCAAGACTTTTATTTTCAGCATATTTGTCGGTTACTATTTCAATAGTAATGCATGATCTATTTTCAGCACATTCGTCGGTTACTATTTCAAAAGTAATCGGCATGATTAATTTTCAACACATTCGTCGGTTACTATTTCAAAAGTAATCGGCATGATCTATTTTTTGCACATTCGTCGATTACTATTTCAAAATTAATCGGCAAGATTTTTATTTTCAGAAAATTCGTCGGTGACTATATCAAAAGTAATCGGCATGATTTATTTTCATCATATTCGTCGGTTACTATTTCAAAGGTAATCGACATTATTTATTTTCAACACATTCGTCGGTTACTATTTCAAAAGTAATCGGCATGATCTATTTTCTGCACATTCGTCGGTTACTATTTCAAAAGTAATCGGCAAGATTTTTATTTTCAGCATATTCGTCAATGACTATTTCAAAAGTAATCGGCATGATTTATTTTCAGCATATTCGTCGGTTACTATTTCAAAAGTAATAGGCAAGATTTTTATTTTCAGCATGTTCGTCGGTTACTATTTCAAAAGTAATCGGCAAGATTTTTATTTTCAGCACATTCGTCGGTTACTATTTCAAAAGTAATCGGCAAGATTTTTATTTTCATCATATTTGTCGGTTACTATTTTAAAAGTAATCGACAAGATTTTTATTTTCAACATATTCGTCGGTTCCTATTTCAAAAGTAATCGGCAAGATTTTTATTTTTAGCATATTTGTCGGTTACTATTTTAAAAGTAATCGACAAGATTTTTATTTTCAACATATTCGTCGGTTACTATTTCAAAAGTAATCGGCAAGACTTTATTTTCAGCACATTCTTCGGTTACTATTTCAATAGTAATCGGCAAGATTTTTATTTTCAGCATATTCGTCGGTGACTATTTCAAAAGTAATCGGCAATATTTTTATTTTCAGCATATTTGTCGGTTACTGTTTTAAAAGTAATCGACATGATTTTTATTTTCAATATATTCGTCGGTTACTATTTCAAAAGTAATCGGCAAGACTTTATTTTCAGCATATTCGTTGGTTACTATTTCAAAAGTAATCGGTAAGATTTTTATTTTCAACATATTCGTCGCTTACTATTTCAAAAGTAATCGGCATGATTTATTTTCAGCACATTCGTCGGTTACTATTTCAAAAGTAATCGGCAAGATTTTTATTTTCAGCATATTCGTCAATGACTATTTCAAAAGTAATCGGCATGATTTATTTTCAGCATATTCGTCGGTTACTATTTCAAAAGTAATAGGCAAGATTTTTATTTTCAATATATTCGTCGGTTACTATTTCAAAGGTAATCGACATGATTTATTTTCAACACATTCGTCGGTTACTATTTCAAAAGTAATCGGCAAGATTTTTATTTTCAGCATATTTGTCGGTTACTATTTTAAAAGTAATCGACAAGATTTTTATTTTCAACATATTCGTCGGTTCCTATTTCAAAAGTAATTGGCAAGACTTTTATTTTCAGCATATTTGTCGGTTACTATTTCAATAGTAATGCATGATCTAGTTTCAGCACATTCGTCGGTTACTATTTCAAAAGTAATCGGCATGATTAATTTTCAACACATTCGTCGGTTACTATTTCAAAAGTAATCGGCATGATCTATTTTTTGCACATTCGTCGATTACTATTTCAAAATTAATCGGCAAGATTTTTATTTTCAGCATATTCGTCGGTGACTATATCAAAAGTAATCGGCATGATTTATTTTCAGCATATTCGTCGGTTACTATTTCAAAGGTAATCGACATTATTTATTTTCAACACATTCGTCGGTTACTATTTCAAAAGTAATCGGCATGATCTATTTTCTGCACATTCGTCGGTTACTATTTCAAAAGTAATCGGCAAGATTTTTATTTTCAGCATATTCGTCAATGACTATTTCAAAAGTAATCGGCATGATTTATTTTCAGCATATTCGTCGGTTACTATTTCAAAAGTAATAGGCAAGATTTTTATTTTCAGCATGTTCGTCGATTACTATTTCAAAAGTAATCGGCAAGATTTTTATTTTCAGCACATTCGTCGGTTACTATTTCAAAAGTAATCGGCAAGATTTTTATTTTCATCATATTTGTCGGTTACTATTTTAAAAGTAATCGACATGATTTTTATTTTCAATATATTCGTCGGTTACTATTTCAAAAGTAATCGGCAAGACTTTATTTTCAGCATATTCGTTGGTTACTATTTCAAAAGTAATCGGTAAGATTTTTATTTTCAACATATTCGTCGCTTACTATTTCAAAAGTAATCGGCATGATTTATTTTCAGCACATTCGTCGGTTACTATTTCAAAAGTAATCGGCAAGATTTTTATTTTCAGCATATTCGTCAATGACTATTTCAAAAGTAATCGGCATGATTTATTTTCAGCATATTCGTCGGTTACTATTTCAAAAGTAATAGGCAAGATTTTTATTTTCAATATATTCGTCGGTTACTATTTCAAAGGTAATCGACATGATTTATTTTCAACACATTCGTCGGTTACTATTTCAAAAGTAATCGGCATGATTTATTTTCTGCACATTCGTCTGTTACTATTTCAAAAGTAATCGGCAAGATTTTTATTTTCAGCATATTTGTCGGTTACTATTTTAAAAGTAATCGACAAGATTTTTATTTTCAACATATTCGTCGGTTCCTATTTCAAAAGTAATTGGCAAGACTTTTATTTTCAGCATATTTGTCGGTTACTATTTCAATAGTAATGCATGATCTATTTTCAGCACATTCGTCGGTTACTATTTCAAAAGTAATCGGCATGATTAATTTTCAACACATTCGTCGGTTACTATTTCAAAAGTAATCGGCATGATCTATTTTTTGCACATTCGTCGATTACTATTTCAAAATTAATCGGCAAGATTTTTATTTTCAGAAAATTCGTCGGTGACTATATCAAAAGTAATCGGCATGATTTATTTTCATCATATTCGTCGGTTACTATTTCAAAGGTAATCGACATTATTTATTTTCAACACATTCGTCGGTTACTATTTCAAAAGTAATCGGCATGATCTATTTTCTGCACATTCGTCGGTTACTATTTCAAAAGTAATCGGCAAGATTTTTATTTTCAGCATATTCGTCAATGACTATTTCAAAAGTAATCGGCATGATTTATTTTCAGCATATTCGTCGGTTACTATTTCAAAAGTAATAGGCAAGATTTTTATTTTCAGCATGTTCGTCGGTTACTATTTCAAAAGTAATCGGCAAGATTTTTATTTTCAGCACATTCGTCGGTTACTATTTCAAAAGTAATCGGCAAGATTTTTATTTTCATCATATTTGTCGGTTACTATTTTAAAAGTAATCGACAAGATTTTTATTTTCAACATATTCGTCGGTTCCTATTTCAAAAGTAATCGGCAAGATTTTTATTTTTAGCATATTTGTCGGTTACTATTTTAAAAGTAATCGACAAGATTTTTATTTTCAACATATTCGTCGGTTACTATTTCAAAAGTAATCGGCAAGACTTTATTTTCAGCACATTCTTCGGTTACTATTTCAATAGTAATCGGCAAGATTTTTATTTTCAGCATATTCGTCGGTGACTATTTCAAAAGTAATCGGCAATATTTTTATTTTCAGCATATTTGTCGGTTACTGTTTTAAAAGTAATCGACATGATTTTTATTTTCAATATATTCGTCGGTTACTATTTCAAAAGTAATCGGCAAGACTTTATTTTCAGCATATTCGTTGGTTACTATTTCAAAAGTAATCGGTAAGATTTTTATTTTCAACATATTCGTCGCTTACTATTTCAAAAGTAATCGGCATGATTTATTTTCAGCACATTCGTCGGTTACTATTTCAAAAGTAATCGGCAAGATTTTTATTTTCAGCATATTCGTCAATGACTATTTCAAAAGTAATCGGCATGATTTATTTTCAGCATATTCGTCGGTTACTATTTCAAAAGTAATAGGCAAGATTTTTATTTTCAATATATTCGTCGGTTACTATTTCAAAGGTAATCGACATGATTTATTTTCAACACATTCGTCGGTTACTATTTCAAAAGTAATCGGCAAGATTTTTATTTTCAGCATATTTGTCGGTTACTATTTTAAAAGTAATCGACAAGATTTTTATTTTCAACATATTCGTCGGTTCCTATTTCAAAAGTAATTGGCAAGACTTTTATTTTCAGCATATTTGTCGGTTACTATTTCAATAGTAATGCATGATCTAGTTTCAGCACATTCGTCGGTTACTATTTCAAAAGTAATCGGCATGATTAATTTTCAACACATTCGTCGGTTACTATTTCAAAAGTAATCGGCATGATCTATTTTTTGCACATTCGTCGATTACTATTTCAAAATTAATCGGCAAGATTTTTATTTTCAGCATATTCGTCGGTGACTATATCAAAAGTAATCGGCATGATTTATTTTCAGCATATTCGTCGGTTACTATTTCAAAGGTAATCGACATTATTTATTTTCAACACATTCGTCGGTTACTATTTCAAAAGTAATCGGCATGATCTATTTTCTGCACATTCGTCGGTTACTATTTCAAAAGTAATCGGCAAGATTTTTATTTTCAGCATATTCGTCAATGACTATTTCAAAAGTAATCGGCATTATTTATTTTCAGCATATTCGTCGGTTACTATTTCAAAAGTAATAGGCAAGATTTTTATTTTCAGCATGTTCGTCGGTTACTATTTCAAAACTAATCGGCAAGATTTTTATTTTCAGCACATTCGTCGGTTACTATTTCAAAAGTAATCGGCAAGATTTTTATTTTCATCATATTTGTCGGTTACTATTTTAAAAGTAATCGACAAGATTTTTATTTTCAACATATTCGTCGGTTCCTATTTCAAAAGTAATCGGCAAGATTTTTATTTTTAGCATATTTGTCGGTTACTATTTTAAAAGTAATCGACAAGATTTTTATTTTCAACATATTCGTCGGTTACTATTTCAAAAGTAATCGGCAAGACTTTATTTTCAACCCATTCGTCGGTTACTATTTCAAAAGTAATTGGCAAGATTTTTATTTTCAGCATATTCGTCGATGACTATTTCAAAAGTAATCGGCAAGATTTTTATTTTCAGCATATTCGTCGGTGACTATTTCAAAAGTAATCGGCAATATTTTTATTTTCAGCATATTTGTCGGTTACTGTTTTAAAAGTAATCGACAAGATTTTTATTTTCAATATATTCGTCGGTTACTATTTCAAAAGTAATCGGCACGACTTTATTTTCAGCATATTCGTTGGTTACTATTTCAAAAGTAATCGGTAAGATTTTTATTTTCAACATATTCGTCGCTTACTATTTCAAAAGTAATCAGCATGATTTATTTTCAGCACATTCGTCGGTTACTATTTCAGAAGTAATCGGCAAGATTTATTTTCAGCACATATTCGTCGGTTACTATTTCAAAAGTAATGGGCAAGACTTTATTTTCAGCATATTCGTTGGTTACTATTTCAAAAGTAATCGGCATGATTTATTTTCTGCACATTCGTCTGTTACTATTTCAAAAGTAATCGGCAAGATTTTATTTTCATCATATTTGTCGGTTACTATTTTAAAAGTAATCGACAAGATTTTTATTTTCAACATATTCGTCGGTTCCTATTTCAAAAGTAATTGGCAAGACTTTTATTTTCAGCACATTTGTCGGTTACTATTTCAATAGTAATCGGCATGATTTATTTTCAGCACATTCGTCGGTTACTATTTCAAAAGTAATCGGCATGATTTATTTTCAACACATTCGTCGGTTACTATTTCAAAAGTAATCGGCATGATCTATTTTTTGCACATCCGTCGGTTACTATTTCAAAATTAATCGGCAAGATTTTTATTTTCAGCATATTCGTCGGTGACTATTTCAAAAGTAATCGACATGATTTATTTTCAGCATATTCGTCGGTTACTATTTCAAAGGTAATCGACATCATTTATTTTCAACACATTCGTCGGTTACTATTTCAAAAGTAATCGGCATGATCTATTTTCTGCACATTCGTCGGTTACTATTTCAAAAGTAATCGGCAAGATTTTTATTTTCAGCATATTCGTCAATGACTATTTCAAAAGTAATCGGCATGATTTATTTTCAGCATATTCGTCGGTTACTATTTCAAAAGTAATAGGCAAGATTTTTATTTTCAGCATGTTCGTCGGTTACTATTTCAAAACTAATCGGCAAGATTTTTATTTTCAGCACATTCGTCGGTTACTATTTCAAAAGTAATCGGCAAGATTTTTATTTTCATCATATATGTCGGTTACTATTTTAAAAGTAATCGACAAGATTTTTATTTTCAACATATTCGTCGGTTCCTATTTCAAAAGTAATCGGCAAGATTTTTATTTTTAGCATATTTGTCGGTTACTATTTTAAAAGTAATCGACAAGATTTTTATTTTCAACATATTCGTCGGTTACTATTTCAAAAGTAATCGGCAAGACTTTATTTTCAACCCATTCGTCGGTTACTATTTCAAAAGTAATTGGCAAGATTTTTATTTTCAGCATATTCGTCGGTGACTATTTCAAAAGTAATCGGCAAGATTTTTATTTTCAGCATATTCGTCGGTGACTATTTCAAAAGTAATCGGCAATATTTTTATTTTCAGCATATTTGTCGGTTACTGTTTTAAAAGTAATCGACAAGATTTTTATTTTCAATATATTCGTCGGTTACTATTTCAAAAGTAATCGGCACGACTTTATTTTCAGCATATTCGTTGGTTACTATTTCAAAAGTAATCGGTAAGATTTTTATTTTCAACATATTCATCGCTTACTATTTCAAAAGTAATCAGCATGATTTATTTTCAGCACATTCGTCGGTTACTATTTCAGAAGTAATCGGCAAGATTTATTTTCAGCACATATTCGTCGGTTACTATTTCAAAAGTAATGGGCAAGACTTTATTTTCAGCATATTCGTTGGTTACTATTTCAAAAGTAATCGGCATGATTTATTTTCTGCACATTCGTCTGTTACTATTTCAAAAGTAATCGGCAAGATTTTATTTTCATCATATTTGTCGGTTACTATTTTAAAAGTAATCGACAAGATTTTTATTTTCAACATATTCGTCGGTTCCTATTTCAAAAGTAATTGGCAAGACTTTTATTTTCAGCACATTTGTCGGTTACTATTTCAATAGTAATCGGCATGATTTATTTTCAGCACATTCGTCGGTTACTAATTCAAAAGTAATCGGCATGATTTATTTTCAACACATTCGTCGGTTACTATTTCAAAAGTAATCGGCATGATCTATTTTTTGCACATCCGTCGGTTACTATTTCAAAATTAATCGGCAAGATTTTTATTTTCAGCATATTCGTCGGTGACTATTTCAAAAGTAATCGGCATGATTTATTTTCAGCATATTCGTCGGTTACTATTTCAAAGGTAATCGACATCATTTATTTTCAACACATTCGTCGGTTACTATTTCAAAAGTAATCGGCATGATCTATTTTCTGCACATTCGTCGGTTACTATTTCAAAAGTAATAGGCAAGATTTTTATTTTCAGCATGTTCGTCGGTTACTATTTCAAAAGTAATCGGCAAGATTTTTATTTTCAGCACATTCGTCGGTTCCTATTTCAAAAGTAATCGACAAGATTTTTATTTTTAGCATATTTGTCGGTTACTATTTTAAAAGTAATCGACAAGATTTTTATTTTCAAAATGTTCGTCGGTTACTATTTCAAAAGTAATCGGGAAGATTTTTATTTTCCGCACATTTGTCGGTTACTATTTCAAAAGTAATCGGCAAGATTTTTATTTTCAGCATATTTGTCGGTTACTATTTTAAAAGTAATCGACAAGATTTTTATTTTCAGCATATTCGTCGGTGACTATATCAAAAGTAATCGGCAAGATTTTTATTTTCAGCATATTTGTCGGTTACTGTTTTAAAAGTAATCGACAAGATTTTTATTTTCAACATATTCGTTAGTTACTATTTCAAAAGTAATCGGCAAGACTTTATTTTCAGCATATTCGTTGGTTACTTATTCAAAAGTAATCGGTAAGATTTTTATTTTCAACATATTCGTCGCTTACTATTTCAAAAGTAATCGGCATGATTTATTTTCAGCACATTCGTCGGTTACTATTTCAAAAGTAATCGGCAAGATTTATTTTCAGCACATATTCGTCGGTTACTATTTCAAAAGTAATGGGCAAGACTTTATTTTCAGCATATTCGTTGGTTACTATTTCAAAAGTAATCGGCATGATTTATTTTCTGCACATTCGTCTGTTACTATTTCAAAAGTAATCGGCAAGATTTTATTTTCAGCATATTTGTCGGTTACTATTTTAAAAGTAATCGACAAGATTTTTATTTTCAACATATTCGTCGGTTCCTATTTCAAAAGTAATTGGCAAGACTTTTATTTTCAGCACATTTGTCGGTTACTATTTCAATAGTAATCGGCATGATTTATTTTCAGCACATTCGTCGGTTACTATTTCAAAAGTAATAGGCAAGATTTTTATTTTCAGCATGTTCGTCGGTTACTATTTCAAAAGTAATCGGCAAGATTTTATTTTCATCATATTTGTCGGTTACTATTTTAAAAGTAATCGACAAGATTTTTATTTTCAACATATTCGTCGGTTCCTATTTCAAAAGTAATTGGCAAGACTTTTATTTTCAGCACATTTGTCGGTTACTATTTCAATAGTAATCGGCATGATTTATTTTCAGCACATTCGTCGGTTACTAATTCAAAAGTAATCGGCATGATTTATTTTCAACACATTCGTCGGTTACTATTTCAAAAGTAATCGGCATGATCTATTTTTTGCACATCCGTCGGTTACTATTTCAAAATTAATCGGCAAGATTTTTATTTTCAGCATATTCGTCGGTGACTATTTCAAAAGTAATCGGCATGATTTATTTTCAGCATATTCGTCGGTTACTATTTCAAAGGTAATCGACATCATTTATTTTCAACACATTCGTCGGTTACTATTTCAAAAGTAATCGGCATGATCTATTTTCTGCACATTCGTCGGTTACTATTTCAAAAGTAATAGGCAAGATTTTTATTTTCAGCATGTTCGTCGGTTACTATTTCAAAAGTAATCGGCAAGATTTTTATTTTCAGCACATTCGTCGGTTCCTATTTCAAAAGTAATCGACAAGATTTTTATTTTTAGCATATTTGTCGGTTACTATTTTAAAAGTAATCGACAAGATTTTTATTTTCAAAATGTTCGTCGGTTACTATTTCAAAAGTAATCGGGAAGATTTTTATTTTCCGCACATTTGTCGGTTACTATTTCAAAAGTAATCGGCAAGATTTTTATTTTCAGCATATTTGTCGGTTACTATTTTAAAAGTAATCGACAAGATTTTTATTTTCAGCATATTCGTCGGTGACTATATCAAAAGTAATCGGCAAGATTTTTATTTTCAGCATATTTGTCGGTTACTGTTTTAAAAGTAATCGACAAGATTTTTATTTTCAACATATTCGTTAGTTACTATTTCAAAAGTAATCGGCAAGACTTTATTTTCAGCATATTCGTTGGTTACTTATTCAAAAGTAATCGGTAAGATTTTTATTTTCAACATATTCGTCGCTTACTATTTCAAAAGTAATCGGCATGATTTATTTTCAGCACATTCGTCGGTTACTATTTCAAAAGTAATCGGCAAGATTTATTTTCAGCACATATTCGTCGGTTACTATTTCAAAAGTAATGGGCAAGACTTTATTTTCAGCATATTCGTTGGTTACTATTTCAAAAGTAATCGGCATGATTTATTTTCTGCACATTCGTCTGTTACTATTTCAAAAGTAATCGGCAAGATTTTATTTTCAGCATATTTGTCGGTTACTATTTTAAAAGTAATCGACAAGATTTTTATTTTCAACATATTCGTC
Source organism: Medicago lupulina (assembly GCA_958299785.1). NCBI lineage: Eukaryota > Viridiplantae > Streptophyta > Magnoliopsida > Fabales > Fabaceae > Medicago > Medicago lupulina. Next base: position 44,237,096 of record OY283144.1, read on the forward strand.
GGTTCCTATTTCAAAAGTAATTGGCAAGACTTTTATTTTCAGCACATTTGTCGGTTACTATTTCAATAGTAATCGGCATGATTTATTTTCAGCACATTCGTCGGTTACTATTTCAAAAGTAATCGGCATGATTTATTTTCAACACATTCGTCGGTTACTATTTCAAAAGTAATCGAAATGATCTATTTTTTGCACATCCGTCGGTTACTATTTCAAAATTAATCGGCAAGATTTTTATTTTCAGCATATTCGTCGGTGACTATTTCAAAAGTAATCGGCATGATTTATTTTCAGCATATTCGTCGGTTACTATTTCAAAGGTAATCGACATCATTTATTTTCAACACATTCGTCGGTTACTATTTCAAAAGTAATCGGCATGATCTATTTTCTGCACATTCGTCGGTTACTATTTCAAAAGTAATAGGCAAGATTTTTATTTTCAGCATGTTCGTCGGTTACTATTTCAAAAGTCATCGGCAAGATTTTTATTTTCAGCACATTCGTCGGTTCCTATTTCAAAAGTAATCGACAAGATTTTTATTTTTAGCATATTTGTCGGTTACTATTTTAAAAGTAATCGACAAGATTTTTATTTTCAAAATGTTCGTCGGTTACTATTTCAAAAGTAATCGGCAAGATTTTTATTTTCCGCACATTTGTCGGTTACTATTTCAAAAGTAATCGGCAAGATTTTTATTTTCAGCATATTTGTCGGTTACTATTTTAAAAGTAATCGACAAGATTTTTATTTTCAGCATATTCGTCGGTGACTATATCAAAAGTAATCGGCAAGATTTTTATTTTCATTATATTTGTCGGTTACTATTTTAAAAGTAATCGACAAGATTTTTATTTTCAACATATTCGTCGGTTACTATTTCAAAAGTAATCGGCAAGACTTTATTTTCAACACATTCGTCGGTTACTATTTCAAAAGTAATTGGCAAGATTTTTATTTTCAGCATATTCGTCGGTGACTATTTCAAAAGTAATCGGCAAGATTTTTATTTTCAGCATATTCGTCGGTGACTATTTCAAAAGTAATCGGCAATATTTTTATTTTCAGCATATTTGTCGGTTACTGTTTTAAAAGTAATCGACAAGATTTTTATTTTCAATATATTCGTCGGTTACTATTTCAAAAGTAATCGGCAAGACTTTATTTTCAGCATATTCGTTGGTTACTAATTCAAAAGTAATCGGTAAGATTTTTATTTTCAACATATTCGTCGCTTACTATTTCAAAAGTAATCGGCATGATTTATTTTCAGCACATTCGTCGGTTACTATTTCAAAAGTAATCGGCAAGATTTATTTTCAGCACATATTCGTCGGTTACTATTTCAAAAGTAATGGGCAAGACTTTATTTTCAGCATATTCGTTGGTTACTATTTCAAAAGTAATCGGCATGATTTATTTTCTGCACATTCGTCTGTTACTATTTCAAAAGTAATCGGCAAGATTTTATTTTCAGCATATTTGTCGGTTACTATTTTAAAAGTAATCGACAAGATTTTTATTTTCAACATATTCGTCGGTTCCTATTTCAAAAGTAATTGGCAAGACTTTTATTTTCAGCACATTTGTCGGTTACTATTTCAATAGTAATCGGCATGATTTATTTTCAGCACATTCGTCTGTTACTATTTCAAAAGTAATCGGCATGATTTATTTTCAACACATTCGTCGGTTACTATTTCAAAAGTACTCGAAATGATCTATTTTTTGCACATCCGTCGGTTACTATTTCAAAATTAATCGGCAAGATTTTTATTTTCAGCATATTCGTCGGTGACTATTTCAAAAGTAATCGGCATGATTTATTTTCAGCATATTCGTCGGTTACTATTTCAAAGGTAATCGACATCATTTATTTTCAACACATTCGTCGGTTACTATTTCAAAAGTAATCGGCATGATCTATTTTCTGCACATTCGTCGGTTACTATTTCAAAAGTAATAGGCAAGATTTTTATTTTCAGCATGTTCGTCGGTTACTATTTCAAAAGTAATCGGCAAGATTTTTATTTTCAGCACATTCGTCGGTTCCTATTTCAAAAGTAATCGACAAGATTTTTATTTTTAGCATATTTGTCGGTTACTATTTTAAAAGTAATCGACAAGATTTTTATTTTCAAAATGTTCGTCGGTTACTATTTCAAAAGTAATCGGCAAGATTTTTATTTTCCGCACATTTGTCGGTTACTATTTCAAAAGTAATCGGCATGATTTTTATTTTCAGCATATTTGTCGGTTACTATTTTAAAAGTAATCGACAAGATTTTTATTTTCAGCATATTCGTCGGTGACTATATCAAAAGTAATCGGCAAGATTTTTATTTTCATTATATTTGTCGGTTACTATTTTAAAAGTAATCGACAAGATTTTTATTTTCAACATATTCGTCGGTTACTATTTCAAAAGTAATCGGCAAGACTTTATTTTCAACACATTCGTCGGTTACTATTTCAAAAGTAATTGGCAAGATTTTTATTTTCAGCATATTCGTCGGTGACTATTTCAAAAGTAATCGGCAAGATTTTTATTTTCAGCATATTCGTCGGTGACTATTTCAAAAGTAATCGGCAATATTTTTATTTTCAGCATATTTGTCGGTTACTGTTTTAAAAGTAATCGACAAGATTTTTATTTTCAATATATTCGTCGGTTACTATTTCAAAAGTAATCGGCAAGACTTTATTTTCAGCATATTCGTTGGTTACTATTTCAAAAGTAATCGGTAGGATTTTTATTTTCAACATATTCGTCGCTTACTATTTCAAAAGTAATCGGCATGATTTATTTTCAGCACATTCGTCGGTTACTATTTCAAAAGTAATCGGCAAGATTTATTTTCAGCACATATTCGTCGGTTACTATTTCAAAAGTAATGGGCAAGACTTTATTTTCAGCATATTCGTTGGTTACTATTTCAAAAGTAATCGGCATGATTTATTTTCTGCACATTCGTCTGTTACTATTTCAAAAGTAATCGGCAAGATTTTATTTTCAGCATATTTGTCGGTTACTATTTTAAAAGTAATCGACAAGATTTTTATTTTCAACATATTCGTCGGTTCCTATTTCAAAAGTAATTGGCAAGACTTTTATTTTCAGCACATTTGTCGGTTACTATTTCAATAGTAATCGACATGATTTATTTTCAGCACATTCGTCTGTTACTATTTCAAAAGTAATCGGCATGATTTATTTTCAACACATTCGTCGGTTACTATTTCAAAAGTAATCGAAATGATCTATTTTTTGCACATCCGTCGGTTACTATTTCAAAATTAATCGGCAAGATTTTTATTTTCAGCATATTCGTCGGTGACTATTTCAAAAGTAATCGGCATGATTTATTTTCAGCATATTCGTCGGTTACTATTTCAAAGGTAATCGACATCATTTATTTTCAACACATTCGTCGGTTACTATTTCAAAAGTAATCGGCATGATCTATTTTCTGCACATTCGTCGGTTACTATTTCAAAAGTAATAGGCAAGATTTTTATTTTCAGCATGTTCGTTGGTTACTATTTCAAAAGTAATCGGCAAGATTTTTATTTTCAGCACATTCGTCGGTTCCTATTTCAAAAGTAATCGACAAGATTTTTATTTTTAGCATATTTGTCGGTTACTATTTTAAAACTAATCGACAAGATTTTTATTTTCAGCATATTCGTCGGTGACTATATCAAAAGTAATCGGCAAGATTTTTATTTTCATTATATTTGTCGGTTACTGTTTTAAAAGTAATCGACAAGATTTTTATTTTCAACATATTCGTCGGTTCCTATTTCAAAAGTAATTGGCAAGACTTTTATTTTCAGCACATTTGTCGGTTACTATTTCAATAGTAATCGGCATGATTTATTTTCAGCACATTCGTCTGTTACTATTTCAAAAGTAATCGGCATGATTTATTTTCAACACATTCGTCGGTTACTATTTCAAAAGTAATCGAAATGATCTATTTTTTGCACATCCGTCGGTTACTATTTCAAAATTAATCGGCAAGATTTTTATTTTCAGCATATTCGTCGGTGACTATTTCAAAAGTAATCGGCATGATTTATTTTCAGCATATTCGTCGGTTACTATTTCAAAGGTAATCGACATCATTTATTTTCAACACATTCGTCGGTTACTATTTCAAAAGTAATCGGCATGATCTATTTTCTGCACATTCGTCGGTTACTATTTCAAAAGTAATAGGCAAGATTTTTATTTTCAGCATGTTCGTCGGTTACTATTTCAAAAGTAATCGGCAAGATTTTTATTTTCAGCACATTCGTCGGTTCCTATTTCAAAAGTAATCGACAAGATTTTTATTTTTAGCATATTTGTCGGTTACTATTTTAAAAGTAATCGACAAGATATTTATTTTCAGCATATTCGTCGGTGACTATATCAAAAGTAATCGGCAAGATTTTTATTTTCATTATATTTGTCGGTTACTGTTTTAAAAGTAATCGACAAGATTTTTATTTTCAACATATTCGTCGGTTCCTATTTCAAAAGTAATTGGCAAGACTTTTATTTTCAGCACATTTGTCGGTTACTATTTCAATAGTAATCGGCATGATTTATTTTCAGCACATTCGTCGGTTACTATTTCAAAAGTAATCGGCATGATTTATTTTCAACACATTCGTCGGTTACTATTTCAAAAGTAATCGGCATGATTTATTTTCAGCACATTCGTCGGTTACTATTTTAAAAGTAATCGACAAGATTTTTATTTTCAACATATTCGTCGGTTACTATTTCAAAAGTAATCGGCAAGACTTTATTTTCAACACATTCGTCGGTTACTATTTCAAAAGTAATTGGCAAGATTTTTATTTTCAGCATATTCGTCGGTGACTATTTCAAAAGTAATCGGCAAGATTTTTATTTTCAGCATATTCGTCGGTGACTATTTCAAAAGTAATCGGCAATATTTTTATTTTCAGCATATTTGTCGGTTACTGTTTTAAAAGTAATCGACAAGATTTTTATTTTCAATATATTCGTCGGTTACTATTTCAAAAGTAATCGGCAAGACTTTATTTTCAGCATATTCGTTGGTTACTATTTCAAAAGTAATCGGTAAGATTTTTATTTTCAACATATTCGTCGCTTACTATTTCAAAAGTAATCGGCATGATTTATTTTCAGCACATTCGTCGGTTACTATTTCAAAAGTAATCGGCAAGATTTATTTTCAGCACATATTCGTCGGTTACTATTTCAAAAGTAATGGGCAAGACTTTATTTTCAGCATATTCGTTGGTTACTATTTCAAAAGTAATCGGCATGATTTATTTTCTGCACATTCGTCTGTTACTATTTCAAAAGTAATCGGCAAGATTTTATTTTCAGCATATTTGTCGGTTAATATTTTAAAAGTAATCGACAAGATTTTTATTTTCAACATATTCGTCGGTTCCTATTTCAAAAGTAATTGGCAAGACTTTTATTTTCAGCACATTTGTCGATTACTATTTCAATAGTAATCGGCATGATTTATTTTCAGCACATTCGTCTGTTACTATTTCAAAAGTAATCGGCATGATTTATTTTCAACACATTCGTCGGTTACTATTTCAAAAGTAATCGAAATGATCTATTTTTTGCACATCCGTCGGTTACTATTTCAAAATTAATCGGCAAGATTTTTATTTTCAGCATATTCGTCGGTGACTATTTCAAAAGTAATCGGCATGATTTATTTTCAGCATATTCGTCGGTTACTATTTCAAAGGTAATCGACATCATTTATTTTCAACACATTCGTCGGTTACTATTTCAAAAGTAATCGGCATGATCTATTTTCTGCACATTCGTCGGTTACTATTTCAAAAGTAATAGGCAAGATTTTTATTTTCAGCATGTTCGTCGGTTACTATTTCAAAAGTAATCGGCAAGATTTTCATTTTCAGCACATTCGTCGGTTCCTATTTCAAAAGTAATCGACAAGATTTTTATTTTTAGCATATTTGTCGGTTACTATTTTAAAAGTAATCGACAAGATTTTTATTTTCAGCATATTCGTCGGTGACTATATCAAAAGTAATCGGCAAGATTTTTATTTTCATTATATTTGTCGGTTACTGTTTTAAAAGTAATCGACAAGATTTTTATTTTCAACATATTCGTCGGTTCCTATTTCAAAAGTAATTGGCAAGACTTTTATTTTCAGCACATTTGTCGGTTACTATTTCAATAGTAATCGGCATGATTTATTTTCAGCACATTCGTCTGTTACTATTTCAAAAGTAATCGGCATGATTTATTTTTATTTTCAGCATGTTCGTCGGTTACTATTTCAAAAGTAATCGGCAAGATTTTTATTTTCAGCACATTCGTCGGTTCCTATTTCAAAAGTAATCGACAAGATTTTTATTTTTAGCATATTTGTCGGTTACTATTTTAAAAGTAATCGACAAGATTTTTATTTTCAAAATGTTCGTCGGTTACTATTTCAAAAGTAATCGGCAAGATTTTTATTTTCCGCACATTTGTCGGTTACTATTTCAAAAGTAATCGGCAAGATTTTTATTTTCAGCATATTTGTCGGTTACTATTTTAAAAGTAATCGACAAGATTTTTATTTTCAGCATATTCGTCGGTGACTATATCAAAAGTAATCGGCAAGATTTTTATTTTCATTATATTTGTCGGTTACTATTTTAAAAGTAATCGACAAGATTTTTATTTTCAACATATTCGTCGGTTACTATTTCAAAAGTAATCGGCAAGACTTTATTTTCAACACATTCGTCGGTTACTATTTCAAAAGTAATTGGCAAGATTTTTATTTTCAGCATATTCGTCGGTGACTATTTCAAAAGTAATCGGCAAGATTTTTATTTTCAGCATATTCGTCGGTGACTATTTCAAAAGTAATCGGCAATATTTTTATTTTCAGCATATTTGTCGGTTACTGTTTTAAAAGTAATCGACAAGATTTTTATTTTCAATATATTCGTCGGTTACTATTTCAAAAGTAATCGGCAAGATTTTTATTTTCAGCACATTCGTCGGTTCCTATTTCAAAAGTAATCGACAAGATTTTTATTTTTAGCATATTTGTCGGTTACTATTTTAAAAGTAATCGACAAGATATTTATTTTCAGCATATTCGTCGGTGACTATATCAAAAGTAATCGGCAAGATTTTTATTTTCATTATATTTGTCGGTTACTGTTTTAAAAGTAATCGACAAGATTTTTATTTTCAACATATTCGTCGGTTCCTATTTCAAAAGTAATTGGCAAGACTTTTATTTTCAGCACATTTGTCGGTTACTATTTCAATAGTAATCGGCATGATTTATTTTCAGCACATTCGTCGGTTACTATTTCAAAAGTAATCGGCATGATTTATTTTCAACACATTCGTCGGTTACTATTTCAAAAGTAATCGGCATGATTTATTTTCAGCACATTCGTCGGTTACTATTTTAAAAGTAATCGACAAGATTTTTATTTTCAACATATTCGTCGGTTACTATTTCAAAAGTAATCGGCAAGACTTTATTTTCAACACATTCGTCGGTTACTATTTCAAAAGTAATTGGCAAGATTTTTATTTTCAGCATATTCGTCGGTGACTATTTCAAAAGTAATCGGCAAGATTTTTATTTTCAGCATATTCGTCGGTGACTATTTCAAAAGTAATCGGCAATATTTTTATTTTCAGCATATTTGTCGGTTACTGTTTTAAAAGTAATCGACAAGATTTTTATTTTCAATATATTCGTCGGTTACTATTTCAAAAGTAATCGGCAAGACTTTATTTTCAGCATATTCGTTGGTTACTATTTCAAAAGTAATCGGTAAGATTTTTATTTTCAACATATTCGTCGCTTACTATTTCAAAAGTAATCGGCATGATTTATTTTCAGCACATTCGTCGGTTACTATTTCAAAAGTAATCGGCAAGATTTATTTTCAGCACATATTCGTCGGTTACTATTTCAAAAGTAATGGGCAAGACTTTATTTTCAGCATATTCGTTGGTTACTATTTCAAAAGTAATCGGCATGATTTATTTTCTGCACATTCGTCTGTTACTATTTCAAAAGTAATCGGCAAGATTTTATTTTCAGCATATTTGTCGGTTAATATTTTAAAAGTAATCGACAAGATTTTTATTTTCAACATATTCGTCGGTTCCTATTTCAAAAGTAATTGGCAAGACTTTTATTTTCAGCACATTTGTCGATTACTATTTCAATAGTAATCGGCATGATTTATTTTCAGCACATTCGTCTGTTACTATTTCAAAAGTAATCGGCATGATTTATTTTCAACACATTCGTCGGTTACTATTTCAAAAGTAATCGAAATGATCTATTTTTTGCACATCCGTCGGTTACTATTTCAAAATTAATCGGCAAGATTTTTATTTTCAGCATATTCGTCGGTGACTATTTCAAAAGTAATCGGCATGATTTATTTTCAGCATATTCGTCGGTTACTATTTCAAAGGTAATCGACATCATTTATTTTCAACACATTCGTCGGTTACTATTTCAAAAGTAATCGGCATGATCTATTTTCTGCACATTCGTCGGTTACTATTTCAAAAGTAATAGGCAAGATTTTTATTTTCAGCATGTTCGTCGGTTACTATTTCAAAAGTAATCGGCAAGATTTTTATTTTCAGCACATTCGTCGGTTCCTATTTCAAAAGTAATCGACAAGATTTTTATTTTTAGCATATTTGTCGGTTACTATTTTAAAAGTAATCGACAAGATTTTTATTTTCAGCATATTCGTCGGTGACTATATCAAAAGTAATCGGCAAGATTTTTATTTTCATTATATTTGTCGGTTACTGTTTTAAAAGTAATCGACAAGATTTTTATTTTCAACATATTCGTCGGTTCCTATTTCAAAAGTAATTGGCAAGACTTTTATTTTCAGCACATTTGTCGGTTACTATTTCAATAGTAATCGGCATGATTTATTTTCAGCACATTCGTCTGTTACTATTTCAAAAGTAATCGGCATGATTTATTTTTATTTTCAGCATGTTCGTCGGTTACTATTTCAAAAGTAATCGGCAAGATTTTTATTTTCAGCACATTCGTCGGTTCCTATTTCAAAAGTAATCGACAAGATTTTTATTTTTAGCATATTTGTCGGTTACTATTTTAAAAGTAATCGACAAGATTTTTATTTTCAAAATGTTCGTCGGTTACTATTTCAAAAGTAATCGGCAAGATTTTTATTTTCCGCACATTTGTCGGTTACTATTTCAAAAGTAATCGGCAAGATTTTTATTTTCAGCATATTTGTCGGTTACTATTTTAAAAGTAATCGACAAGATTTTTATTTTCAGCATATTCGTCGGTGACTATATCAAAAGTAATCGGCAAGATTTTTATTTTCATTATATTTGTCGGTTACTATTTTAAAAGTAATCGACAAGATTTTTATTTTCAACATATTCGTCGGTTACTATTTCAAAAGTAATCGGCAAGACTTTATTTTCAACACATTCGTCGGTTACTATTTCAAAAGTAATTGGCAAGATTTTTATTTTCAGCATATTCGTCGGTGACTATTTCAAAAGTAATCGGCAAGATTTTTATTTTCAGCATATTCGTCGGTGACTATTTCAAAAGTAATCGGCAATATTTTTATTTTCAGCATATTTGTCGGTTACTGTTTTAAAAGTAATCGACAAGATTTTTATTTTCAATATATTCGTCGGTTACTATTTCAAAAGTAATCGGCAAGACTTTATTTTCAGCATATTCGTTGGTTACTATTTCAAAAGTAATCGGTAGGATTTTTATTTTCAACATATTCGTCGCTTACTATTTCAAAAGTAATCGGCATGATTTATTTTCAGCACATTCGTCGGTTACTATTTCAAAAGTAATCGGTAAGATTTTTATTTTCAACATATTCGTCGCTTACTATTTCAAAAGTAATCGGCATGATTTATTTTCAGCACATTCGTCGGTTACTATTTCAAAAGTAATCGGCAAGATTTATTTTCAGCACATATTCGTCGGTTACTATTTCAAAAGTAATGGGCAAGACTTTATTTTGAGCATATTCGTTGGTTACTATTTCAAAAGTAATCGACATGATTTATTTTCTGCACATTCGTCTGTTACTATTTCAAAAGTAATCGGCAAGATTTTATTTTCAGCATATTTGTCGGTTACTATTTTAAAAGTAATCGACAAGATTTTTATTTTCAACATATTCGTCGGTTCCTATTTCAAAAGTAATTGGCAAGACTTTTATTTTCAGCACATTTGTCGATTACTATTTCAATAGTAATCGGCATGATTTATTTTCAGCACATTCGTCTGTTACTATTTCAAAAGTAATCGGCATGATTTATTTTCAACACATTCGTCGGTTACTATTTCAAAAGTAATCGAAATGATCTATTTTTTGCACATCCGTCGGTTACTATTTCAAAATTAATCGGCAAGATTTTTATTTTCAGCATATTCGTCGGTGACTATTTCAAAAGTAATCGGCATGATTTATTTTCAGCATATTCGTCGGTTACTATTTCAAAGGTAATCGACATCATTTATTTTCAACACATTCGTCGGTTACTATTTCAAAAGTAATCGAAATGATCTATTTTTTGCACATCCGTCGGTTACTATTTCAAAATTAATCGGCAAGATTTTTATTTTCAGCATATTCGTCGGTGACTATTTCAAAAGTAATCGGCATGATTTATTTTCAGCATATTCGTCGGTTACTATTTCAAAGGTAATCGACATCATTTATTTTCAACACATTCGTCGGTTACTATTTCAAAAGTAATCGGCATGATCTATTTTCTGCACATTCGTCGGTTACTATTTCAAAAGTAATAGGCAAGATTTTTATTTTCAGCATGTTCGTCGGTTACTATTTCAAAAGTAATCGGCAAGATTTTTATTTTCAGCACATTCGTCGGTTCCTATTTCAAAAGTAATCGACAAGATATTATTTTTAGCATATTTGTCGGTTACTATTTTAAAAGTAATCGACAAGATTTTTATTTTCAGCATATTCGTCGGTGACTATATCAAAAGTAATCGGCAAGATTTTTATTTTCATTATATTTGTCGGTTACTGTTTTAAAAGTAATCGACAAGATTTTTATTTTCAACATATTCGTCGGTTCCTATTTCAAAAGTAATTGGCAAGACTTTTATTTTCAGCACATTTGTCGGTTACTATTTCAATAGTAATCGGCATGATTTATTTTCAGCACATTCGTCTGTTACTATTTCAAAAGTAATCGGCATGATTTATTTTTATTTTCAGCATGTTCGTCGGTTACTATTTCAAAAGTAATCGGCAAGATTTTTATTTTCAGCACATTCGTCGGTTCCTATTTCAAAAGTAATCGACAAGATTTTTATTTTTAGCATATTTGTCGGTTACTATTTTAAAAGTAATCGACAAGATTTTTATTTTCAAAATGTTCGTCGGTTACTATTTCAAAAGTAATCGGCAAGATTTTTATTTTCCGCACATTTGTCGGTTACTATTTCAAAAGTAATCGGCAAGATTTTTATTTTCAGCATATTTGTCGGTTACTATTTTAAAAGTAATCGACAAGATTTTTATTTTCAGCATATTCGTCGGTGACTATATCAAAAGTAATCGGCAAGATTTTTATTTTCATTATATTTGTCGGTTACTATTTTAAAAGTAATCGACAAGATTTTTATTTTCAACATATTCGTCGGTTACTATTTCAAAAGTAATCGGCAAGACTTTATTTTCAACACATTCGTCGGTTACTATTTCAAAAGTAATTGGCAAGATTTTTATTTTCAGCATATTCGTCGGTGACTATTTCAAAAGTAATCGGCATGATTTATTTTCAGCATATTCGTCGGTTACTATTTCAAAGGTAATCGACATCATTTATTTTCAACACATTCGTCGGTTACTATTTCAAAAGTAATCGGCATGATCTATTTTCTGCACATTCGTCGGTTACTATTTCAAAAGTAATAGGCAAGATTTTTATTTTCAGCATGTTCGTCGGTTACTATTTCAAAAGTAATCGGCAAGATTTTTATTTTCAGCACATTCGTCGGTTCCTATTTCAAAAGTAATCGACAAGATTTTTATTTTTAGCATATTTGTCGGTTACTATTTTAAAAGTAATCGACAAGATTTTTATTTTCAGCATATTCGTCGGTGACTATATCAAAAGTAATCGGCAAGATTTTTATTTTCATTATATTTGTCGGTTACTGTTTTAAAAGTAATCGACAAGATTTTTATTTTCAACATATTCGTCGGTTCCTATTTCAAAAGTAATTGGCAAGACTTTTATTTTCAGCACATTTGTCGGTTACTATTTCAATAGTAATCGGCATGATTTATTTTCAGCACATTCGTCTGTTACTATTTCAAAAGTAATCGGCATGATTTATTTTTATTTTCAGCATGTTCGTCGGTTACTATTTCAAAAGTAATCGGCAAGATTTTTATTTTCAGCACATTCGTCGGTTCCTATTTCAAAAGTAATCGACAAGATTTTTATTTTTAGCATATTTGTCGGTTACTATTTTAAAAGTAATCGACAAGATTTTTATTTTCAAAATGTTCGTCGGTTACTATTTCAAAAGTAATCGGCAAGATTTTTATTTTCCGCACATTTGTCGGTTACTATTTCAAAAGTAATCGGCAAGATTTTTATTTTCAGCATATTTGTCGGTTACTATTTTAAAAGTAATCGACAAGATTTTTATTTTCAGCATATTCGTCGGTGACTATATCAAAAGTAATCGGCAAGATTTTTATTTTCATTATATTTGTCGGTTACTATTTTAAAAGTAATCGACAAGATTTTTATTTTCAACATATTCGTCGGTTACTATTTCAAAAGTAATCGGCAAGACTTTATTTTCAACACATTCGTCGGTTACTATTTCAAAAGTAATTGGCAAGATTTTTATTTTCAGCATATTCGTCGGTGACTATTTCAAAAGTAATCGGCAAGATTTTTATTTTCAGCATATTCGTCGGTGACTATTTCAAAAGTAATCGGCAATATTTTTATTTTCAGCATATTTGTCGGTTACTGTTTTAAAAGTAATCGACAAGATTTTTATTTTCAATATATTCGTCGGTTACTATTTCAAAAGTAATCGGCAAGACTTTATTTTCAGCATATTCGTTGGTTACTATTTCAAAAGTAATCGGTAGGATTTTTATTTTCAACATATTCGTCGCTTACTATTTCAAAAGTAATCGGCATGATTTATTTTCAGCACATTCGTCGGTTACTATTTCAAAAGTAATCGGTAAGATTTTTATTTTCAACATATTCGTCGCTTACTATTTCAAAAGTAATCGGCATGATTTATTTTCAGCACATTCGTCGGTTACTATTTCAAAAGTAATCGGCAAGATTTATTTTCAGCACATATTCGTCGGTTACTATTTCAAAAGTAATGGGCAAGACTTTATTTTCAGCATATTCGTTGGTTACTATTTCAAAAGTAATCGACATGATTTATTTTCTGCACATTCGTCTGTTACTATTTCAAAAGTAATCGGCAAGATTTTATTTTCAGCATATTTGTCGGTTACTATTTTAAAAGTAATCGACAAGATTTTTATTTTCAACATATTCGTCGGTTCCTATTTCAAAAGTAATTGGCAAGACTTTTATTTTCAGCACATTTGTCGATTACTATTTCAATAGTAATCGGCATGATTTATTTTCAGCACATTCGTCTGTTACTATTTCAAAAGTAATCGGCATGATTTATTTTCAACACATTCGTCGGTTACTATTTCAAAAGTAATCGAAATGATCTATTTTTTGCACATCCGTCGGTTACTATTTCAAAATTAATCGGCAAGATTTTTATTTTCAGCATATTCGTCGGTGACTATTTCAAAAGTAATCGGCATGATTTATTTTCAGCATATTCGTCGGTTACTATTTCAAAGGTAATCGACATCATTTATTTTCAACACATTCGTCGGTTACTATTTCAAAAGTAATCGAAATGATCTATTTTTTGCACATCCGTCGGTTACTATTTCAAAATTAATCGGCAAGATTTTTATTTTCAGCATATTCGTCGGTGACTATTTCAAAAGTAATCGGCATGATTTATTTTCAGCATATTCGTCGGTTACTATTTCAAAGGTAATCGACATCATTTATTTTCAACACATTCGTCGGTTACTATTTCAAAAGTAATCGGCATGATCTATTTTCTGCACATTCGTCGGTTACTATTTCAAAAGTAATAGGCAAGATTTTTATTTTCAGCATGTTCGTCGGTTACTATTTCAAAAGTAATCGGCAAGATTTTTATTTTCAGCACATTCGTCGGTTCCTATTTCAAAAGTAATCGACAAGATATTATTTTTAGCATATTTGTCGGTTACTATTTTAAAAGTAATCGACAAGATTTTTATTTTCAGCATATTCGTCGGTGACTATATCAAAAGTAATCGGCAAGATTTTTATTTTCATTATATTTGTCGGTTACTGTTTTAAAAGTAATCGACAAGATTTTTATTTTCAACATATTCGTCGGTTCCTATTTCAAAAGTAATTGGCAAGACTTTTATTTTCAGCACATTTGTCGGTTACTATTTCAATAGTAATCGGCATGATTTATTTTCAGCACATTCGTCTGTTACTATTTCAAAAGTAATCGGCATGATTTATTTTTATTTTCAGCATGTTCGTCGGTTACTATTTCAAAAGTAATCGGCAAGATTTTTATTTTCAGCACATTCGTCGGTTCCTATTTCAAAAGTAATCGACAAGATTTTTATTTTTAGCATATTTGTCGGTTACTATTTTAAAAGTAATCGACAAGATTTTTATTTTCAAAATGTTCGTCGGTTACTATTTCAAAAGTAATCGGCAAGATTTTTATTTTCCGCACATTTGTCGGTTACTATTTCAAAAGTAATCGGCAAGATTTTTATTTTCAGCATATTTGTCGGTTACTATTTTAAAAGTAATCGACAAGATTTTTATTTTCAGCATATTCGTCGGTGACTATATCAAAAGTAATCGGCAAGATTTTTATTTTCATTATATTTGTCGGTTACTATTTTAAAAGTAATCGACAAGATTTTTATTTTCAACATATTCGTCGGTTACTATTTCAAAAGTAATCGGCAAGACTTTATTTTCAACACATTCGTCGGTTACTATTTCAAAAGTAATTGGCAAGATTTTTATTTTCAGCATATTCGTCGGTGACTATTTCAAAAGTAATCGGCAAGATTTTTATTTTCAGCATATTCGTCGGTGACTATTTCAAAAGTAATCGGCAATATTTTTATTTTCAGCATATTTGTCGGTTACTGTTTTAAAAGTAATCGACAAGATTTTTATTTTCAATATATTCGTCGGTTACTATTTCAAAAGTAATCGGCAAGACTTTATTTTCAGCATATTCGTTGGTTACTATTTCAAAAGTAATCGGTAGGATTTTTATTTTCAACATATTCGTCGCTTACTATTTCAAAAGTAATCGGCATGATTTATTTTCAGCACATTCGTCGGTTACTATTTCAAAAGTAATCGGTAAGATTTTTATTTTCAACATATTCGTCGCTTACTATTTCAAAAGTAATCGGCATGATTTATTTTCAGCACATTCGTCGGTTACTATTTCAAAAGTAATCGGCAAGATTTATTTTCAGCACATATTCGTCGGTTACTATTTCAAAAGTAATGGGCAAGACTTTATTTTCAGCATATTCGTTGGTTACTATTTCAAAAGTAATCGACATGATTTATTTTCTGCACATTCGTCTGTTACTATTTCAAAAGTAATCGGCAAGATTTTATTTTCAGCATATTTGTCGGTTACTATTTTAAAAGTAATCGACAAGATTTTTATTTTCAACATATTCGTCGGTTCCTATTTCAAAAGTAATTGGCAAGACTTTTATTTTCAGCACATTTGTCGATTACTATTTCAATAGTAATCGGCATGATTTATTTTCAGCACATTCGTCTGTTACTATTTCAAAAGTAATCGGCATGATTTATTTTCAACACATTCGTCGGTTACTATTTCAAAAGTAATCGAAATGATCTATTTTTTGCACATCCGTCGGTTACTATTTCAAAATTAATCGGCAAGATTTTTATTTTCAGCATATTCGTCGGTGACTATTTCAAAAGTAATCGGCATGATTTATTTTCAGCATATTCGTCGGTTACTATTTCAAAGGTAATCGACATCATTTATTTTCAACACATTCGTCGGTTACTATTTCAAAAGTAATCGAAATGATCTATTTTTTGCACATCCGTCGGTTACTATTTCAAAATTAATCGGCAAGATTTTTATTTTCAGCATATTCGTCGGTGACTATTTCAAAAGTAATCGGCATGATTTATTTTCAGCATATTCGTCGGTTACTATTTCAAAGGTAATCGACATCATTTATTTTCAACACATTCGTCGGTTACTATTTCAAAAGTAATCGGCATGATCTATTTTCTGCACATTCGTCGGTTACTATTTCAAAAGTAATAGGCAAGATTTTTATTTTCAGCATGTTCGTCGGTTACTATTTCAAAAGTAATCGGCAAGATTTTTATTTTCAGCACATTCGTCGGTTCCTATTTCAAAAGTAATCGACAAGATATTATTTTTAGCATATTTGTCGGTTACTATTTTAAAAGTAATCGACAAGATTTTTATTTTCAGCATATTCGTCGGTGACTATATCAAAAGTAATCGGCAAGATTTTTATTTTCATTATATTTGTCGGTTACTGTTTTAAAAGTAATCGACAAGATTTTTATTTTCAACATATTCGTCGGTTCCTATTTCAAAAGTAATTGGCAAGACTTTTATTTTCAGCACATTTGTCGGTTACTATTTCAATAGTAATCGGCATGATTTATTTTCAGCACATTCGTCTGTTACTATTTCAAAAGTAATCGGCATGATTTATTTTTATTTTCAGCATGTTCGTCGGTTACTATTTCAAAAGTAATCGGCAAGATTTTTATTTTCAGCACATTCGTCGGTTCCTATTTCAAAAGTAATCGACAAGATTTTTATTTTTAGCATATTTGTCGGTTACTATTTTAAAAGTAATCGACAAGATTTTTATTTTCAAAATGTTCGTCGGTTACTATTTCAAAAGTAATCGGCAAGATTTTTATTTTCCGCACATTTGTCGGTTACTATTTCAAAAGTAATCGGCAAGATTTTTATTTTCAGCATATTTGTCGGTTACTATTTTAAAAGTAATCGACAAGATTTTTATTTTCAGCATATTCGTCGGTGACTATATCAAAAGTAATCGGCAAGATTTTTATTTTCATTATATTTGTCGGTTACTATTTTAAAAGTAATCGACAAGATTTTTATTTTCAACATATTCGTCGGTTACTATTTCAAAAGTAATCGGCAAGACTTTATTTTCAACACATTCGTCGGTTACTATTTCAAAAGTAATTGGCAAGATTTTTATTTTCAGCATATTCGTCGGTGACTATTTCAAAAGTAATCGGCAAGATTTTTATTTTCAGCATATTCGTCGGTGACTATTTCAAAAGTAATCGGCAATATTTTTATTTTCAGCATATTTGTCGGTTACTGTTTTAAAAGTAATCGACAAGATTTTTATTTTCAATATATTCGTCGGTTACTATTTCAAAAGTAATCGGCAAGACTTTATTTTCAGCATATTCGTTGGTTACTATTTCAAAAGTAATCGGTAGGATTTTTATTTTCAACATATTCGTCGCTTACTATTTCAAAAGTAATCGGCATGATTTATTTTCAGCACATTCGTCGGTTAC
Source organism: Medicago lupulina (assembly GCA_958299785.1). Classification (NCBI taxonomy): domain Eukaryota; kingdom Viridiplantae; phylum Streptophyta; class Magnoliopsida; order Fabales; family Fabaceae; genus Medicago; species Medicago lupulina. The sequence continues at coordinate 44,254,891 of OY283144.1, forward strand.
TATTTCAAAAGTAATCGGTAAGATTTTTATTTTCAACATATTCGTCGCTTACTATTTCAAAAGTAATCGGCATGATTTATTTTCAGCACATTCGTCGGTTACTATTTCAAAAGTAATCGGCAAGATTTATTTTCAGCACATATTCGTCGGTTACTATTTCAAAAGTAATGGGCAAGACTTTATTTTCAGCATATTCGTTGGTTACTATTTCAAAAGTAATCGACATGATTTATTTTCTGCACATTCGTCTGTTACTATTTCAAAAGTAATCGGCAAGATTTTATTTTCAGCATATTTGTCGGTTACTATTTTAAAAGTAATCGACAAGATTTTTATTTTCAACATATTCGTCGGTTCCTATTTCAAAAGTAATTGGCAAGACTTTTATTTTCAGCACATTTGTCGATTACTATTTCAATAGTAATCGGCATGATTTATTTTCAGCACATTCGTCTGTTACTATTTCAAAAGTAATCGGCATGATTTATTTTCAACACATTCGTCGGTTACTATTTCAAAAGTAATCGAAATGATCTATTTTTTGCACATCCGTCGGTTACTATTTCAAAATTAATCGGCAAGATTTTTATTTTCAGCATATTCGTCGGTGACTATTTCAAAAGTAATCGGCATGATTTATTTTCAGCATATTCGTCGGTTACTATTTCAAAGGTAATCGACATCATTTATTTTCAACACATTCGTCGGTTACTATTTCAAAAGTAATCGAAATGATCTATTTTTTGCACATCCGTCGGTTACTATTTCAAAATTAATCGGCAAGATTTTTATTTTCAGCATATTCGTCGGTGACTATTTCAAAAGTAATCGGCATGATTTATTTTCAGCATATTCGTCGGTTACTATTTCAAAGGTAATCGACATCATTTATTTTCAACACATTCGTCGGTTACTATTTCAAAAGTAATCGGCATGATCTATTTTCTGCACATTCGTCGGTTACTATTTCAAAAGTAATAGGCAAGATTTTTATTTTCAGCATGTTCGTCGGTTACTATTTCAAAAGTAATCGGCAAGATTTTTATTTTCAGCACATTCGTCGGTTCCTATTTCAAAAGTAATCGACAAGATATTATTTTTAGCATATTTGTCGGTTACTATTTTAAAAGTAATCGACAAGATATTTATTTTCAGCATATTCGTCGGTGACTATATCAAAAGTAATCGGCAAGATTTTTATTTTCATTATATTTGTCGGTTACTGTTTTAAAAGTAATCGACAAGATTTTTATTTTCAACATATTCGTCGGTTCCTATTTCAAAAGTAATTGGCAAGACTTTTATTTTCAGCACATTTGTCGGTTACTATTTCAATAGTAATCGGCATGATTTATTTTCAGCACATTCGTCGGTTACTATTTCAAAAGTAATCGGCATGATTTATTTTCAACACATTCGTCGGTTACTATTTCAAAAGTAATCGGCATGATTTATTTTCAGCACATTCGTCGGTTACTATTTTAAAAGTAATCGACAAGATTTTTATTTTCAACATATTCGTCGGTTACTATTTCAAAAGTAATCGGCAAGACTTTATTTTCAACACATTCGTCGGTTACTATTTCAAAAGTAATTGGCAAGATTTTTATTTTCAGCATATTCGTCGGTGACTATTTCAAAAGTAATCGGCAAGATTTTTATTTTCAGCATATTCGTCGGTGACTATTTCAAAAGTAATCGGCAATATTTTTATTTTCAGCATATTTGTCGGTTACTGTTTTAAAAGTAATCGACAAGATTTTTATTTTCAATATATTCGTCGGTTACTATTTCAAAAGTAATCGGCAAGACTTTATTTTCAGCATAATCGTTGGTTACTATTTCAAAAGTAATCGGTAAGATTTTTATTTTCAACATATTCGTCGCTTACTATTTCAAAAGTAATCGGCATGATTTATTTTCAGCACATTCGTCGGTTACTATTTCAAAAGTAATCGGCAAGATTTATTTTCAGCACATATTCGTCGGTTACTATTTCAAAAGTAATCGGCAAGACTTTATTTTCAGCATATTCGTTGGTTACTATTTCAAAAGTAATCGGCATGATTTATTTTCTGCACATTCGTCTGTTACTATTTCAAAAGTAATCGGCAAGATTTTATTTTCAGCATATTTGTCGGTTAATATTTTAAAAGTAATCGACAAGATTTTTATTTTCAACATATTCGTCGGTTCCTATTTCAAAAGTAATTGGCAAGACTTTTATTTTCAGCACATTTGTCGATTACTATTTCAATAGTAATCGGCATGATTTATTTTCAGCACATTCGTCTGTTACTATTTCAAAAGTAATCGGCATGATTTATTTTCAACACATTCGTCGGTTACTATTTCAAAAGTAATCGAAATGATCTATTTTTTGCACATCCGTCGGTTACTATTTCAAAATTAATCGGCAAGATTTTTATTTTCAGCATATTCGTCGGTGACTATTTCAAAAGTAATCGGCATGATTTATTTTCAGCATATTCGTCGGTTACTATTTCAAAGGTAATCGACATCATTTATTTTCAACACATTCGTCGGTTACTATTTCAAAAGTAATCGGCATGATCTATTTTCTGCACATTCGTCGGTTACTATTTCAAAAGTAATAGGCAAGATTTTTATTTTCAGCATGTTCGTCGGTTACTATTTCAAAAGTAATCGGCAAGATTTTTATTTTCAGCACATTCGTCGGTTCCTATTTCAAAAGTAATCGACAAGATTTTTATTTTTAGCATATTTGTCGGTTACTATTTTAAAAGTAATCGACAAGATTTTTATTTTCAGCATATTCGTCGGTGACTATATCAAAAGTAATCGGCAAGATTTTTATTTTCATTATATTTGTCGGTTACTGTTTTAAAAGTAATCGACAAGATTTTTATTTTCAACATATTCGTCGGTTCCTATTTCAAAAGTAATTGGCAAGACTTTTATTTTCAGCACATTTGTCGGTTACTATTTCAATAGTAATCGGCATGATTTATTTTCAGCACATTCGTCGGTTACTATTTCAAAAGTAATCGGCATGATTTATTTTCAACACATTCGTCGGTTACTATTTCAAAAGTAATCGGCATGATTTATTTTCAGCACATTCGTCGGTTACTATTTTAAAAGTAATCGACAAGATTTTTATTTTCAACATATTCGTCGGTTACTATTTCAAAAGTAATCGGCAAGACTTTATTTTCAACACATTCGTCGGTTACTATTTCAAAAGTAATTGGCAAGATTTTTATTTTCAGCATATTTGTCGGTTAATATTTTAAAAGTAATCGACAAGATTTTTATTTTCAACATATTCGTCGGTTCCTATTTCAAAAGTAATTGGCAAGACTTTTATTTTCAGCACATTTGTCGATTACTATTTCAATAGTAATCGGCATGATTTATTTTCAGCACATTCGTCTGTTACTATTTCAAAAGTAATCGGCATGATTTATTTTCAACACATTCGTCGGTTACTATTTCAAAAGTAATCGAAATGATCTATTTTTTGCACATCCGTCGGTTACTATTTCAAAATTAATCGGCAAGATTTTTATTTTCAGCATATTCGTCGGTGACTATTTCAAAAGTAATCGGCATGATTTATTTTCAGCATATTCGTCGGTTACTATTTCAAAGGTAATCGACATCATTTATTTTCAACACATTCGTCGGTTACTATTTCAAAAGTAATCGGCATGATCTATTTTCTGCACATTCGTCGGTTACTATTTCAAAAGTAATAGGCAAGATTTTTATTTTCAGCATGTTCGTCGGTTACTATTTCAAAAGTAATCGGCAAGATTTTTATTTTCAGCACATTCGTCGGTTCCTATTTCAAAAGTAATCGACAAGATTTTTATTTTTAGCATATTTGTCGGTTACTATTTTAAAAGTAATCGACAAGATTTTTATTTTCAGCATATTCGTCGGTGACTATATCAAAAGTAATCGGCAAGATTTTTATTTTCATTATATTTGTCGGTTACTGTTTTAAAAGTAATCGACAAGATTTTTATTTTCAACATATTCGTCGGTTCCTATTTCAAAAGTAATTGGCAAGACTTTTATTTTCAGCACATTTGTCGGTTACTATTTCAATAGTAATCGGCATGATTTATTTTCAGCACATTCGTCTGTTACTATTTCAAAAGTAATCGGCATGATTTATTTTCAACACATTCGTCGGTTACTATTTCAAAAGTAATCGAAATGATCTATTTTTTGCACATCCGTCGGTTACTATTTCAAAATTAATCGGCAAGATTTTTATTTTCAGCATATTCGTCGGTGACTATTTCAAAAGTAATCGGCATGATTTATTTTCAGCATATTCGTCGGTTACTATTTCAAAGGTAATCGACATCATTTATTTTCAACACATTCGTCGGTTACTATTTCAAAAGTAATCGACAAGATTTTTATTTTCAGCACATTTGTCGGTTACTATTTCAATAGTAATCGGCATGATTTATTTTCAGCACATTCGTCGGTTACTATTTCAAAAGTAATCGGCATGATTTATTTTCAACACATTCGTCGGTTACTATTTCAAAAGTAATCGGCATGATTTATTTTCAGCACATTCGTCGGTTACTATTTTAAAAGTAATCGACAAGATTTTTATTTTCAACATATTCGTCGGTTACTATTTCAAAAGTAATCGGCAAGACTTTATTTTCAACACATTCGTCGGTTACTATTTCAAAAGTAATTGGCAAGATTTTTATTTTCAGCATATTCGTCGGTGACTATTTCAAAAGTAATCGGCAAGATTTTTATTTTCAGCATATTCGTCGGTGACTATTTCAAAAGTAATCGGCAATATTTTTATTTTCAGCATATTTGTCGGTTACTGTTTTAAAAGTAATCGACAAGATTTTTATTTTCAATATATTCGTCGGTTACTATTTCAAAAGTAATCGGCAAGACTTTATTTTCAGCATATTCGTTGGTTACTATTTCAAAAGTAATCGACATGATTTATTTTCTGCACATTCGTCTGTTACTATTTCAAAAGTAATCGGCAAGATTTTATTTTCAGCATATTTGTCGGTTACTATTTTAAAAGTAATCGACAAGATTTTTATTTTCAACATATTCGTCGGTTCCTATTTCAAAAGTAATTGGCAAGACTTTTATTTTCAGCACATTTGTCGGTTACTATTTCAATAGTAATCGGCATGATTTATTTTCAGCACATTCGTCGGTTACTATTTCAAAAGTAATCGGCATGATTTATTTTCAACACATTCGTCGGTTACTATTTCAAAAGTAATCGGCATGATTTATTTTCAGCATATTCGTCGGTTACTATTTCAAAGGTAATCGACATCATTTATTTTCAACACATTCGTCGGTTACTATTTCAAAAGTAATCGGCATGATCTATTTTCTGCACATTCGTCGGTTACTATTTCAAAAGTAATAGGCAAGATTTTTATTTTCAGCATGTTCGTCGGTTACTATTTCAAAAGTAATCGGCAAGATTTTTATTTTCAGCACATTCGTCGGTTCCTATTTCAAAAGTAATCGACAAGATTTTTATTTTTAGCATATTTGTCGGTTACTATTTTAAAAGTAATCGACAAGATTTTTATTTTCAGCATATTCGTCGGTGACTATATCAAAAGTAATCGGCAAGATTTTTATTTTCATTATATTTGTCGGTTACTGTTTTAAAAGTAATCGACAAGATTTTTATTTTCAACATATTCGTCGGTTCCTATTTCAAAAGTAATTGGCAAGACTTTTATTTTCAGCACATTTGTCGGTTACTATTTCAATAGTAATCGGCATGATTTATTTTCAGCACATTCGTCTGTTACTATTTCAAAAGTAATCGGCATGATTTATTTTCAACACATTCGTCGGTTACTATTTCAAAAGTAATCGAAATGATCTATTTTTTGCACATCCGTCGGTTACTATTTCAAAATTAATCGGCAAGATTTTTATTTTCAGCATATTCGTCGGTGACTATTTCAAAAGTAATCGGCATGATTTATTTTCAGCATATTCGTCGGTTACTATTTCAAAGGTAATCGACATCATTTATTTTCAACACATTCGTCGGTTACTATTTCAAAAGTAATCGACAAGATTTTTATTTTCAGCACATTTGTCGGTTACTATTTCAATAGTAATCGGCATGATTTATTTTCAGCACATTCGTCGGTTACTATTTCAAAAGTAATCGGCATGATTTATTTTCAACACATTCGTCGGTTACTATTTCAAAAGTAATCGGCATGATTTATTTTCAGCACATTCGTCGGTTACTATTTTAAAAGTAATCGACAAGATTTTTATTTTCAACATATTCGTCGGTTACTATTTCAAAAGTAATCGGCAAGACTTTATTTTCAACACATTCGTCGGTTACTATTTCAAAAGTAATTGGCAAGATTTTTATTTTCAGCATATTCGTCGGTTAATATTTTAAAAGTAATCGACAAGATTTTTATTTTCAACATATTCGTCGGTTCCTATTTCAAAAGTAATTGGCAAGACTTTTATTTTCAGCACATTTGTCGATTACTATTTCAATAGTAATCGGCATGATTTATTTTCAGCACATTCGTCTGTTACTATTTCAAAAGTAATCGGCATGATTTATTTTCAACACATTCGTCGGTTACTATTTCAAAAGTAATCGAAATGATCTATTTTTTGCACATCCGTCGGTTACTATTTCAAAATTAATCGGCAAGATTTTTATTTTCAGCATATTCGTCGGTGACTATTTCAAAAGTAATCGGCATGATTTATTTTCAGCATATTCGTCGGTTACTATTTCAAAGGTAATCGACATCATTTATTTTCAACACATTCGTCGGTTACTATTTCAAAAGTAATCGGCATGATCTATTTTCTGCACATTCGTCGGTTACTATTTCAAAAGTAATAGGCAAGATTTTTATTTTCAGCATGTTCGTCGGTTACTATTTCAAAAGTAATCGGCAAGATTTTTATTTTCAGCACATTCGTCGGTTCCTATTTCAAAAGTAATCGACAAGATTTTTATTTTTAGCATATTTGTCGGTTACTATTTTAAAAGTAATCGACAAGATTTTTATTTTCAGCATATTCGTCGGTGACTATATCAAAAGTAATCGGCAAGATTTTTATTTTCATTATATTTGTCGGTTACTGTTTTAAAAGTAATCGACAAGATTTTTATTTTCAACATATTCGTCGGTTCCTATTTCAAAAGTAATTGGCAAGACTTTTATTTTCAGCACATTTGTCGGTTACTATTTCAATAGTAATCGGCATGATTTATTTTCAGCACATTCGTCTGTTACTATTTCAAAAGTAATCGGCATGATTTATTTTCAACACATTCGTCGGTTACTATTTCAAAAGTAATCGAAATGATCTATTTTTTGCACATCCGTCGGTTACTATTTCAAAATTAATCGGCAAGATTTTTATTTTCAGCATATTCGTCGGTGACTATTTCAAAAGTAATCGGCATGATTTATTTTCAGCATATTCGTCGGTTACTATTTCAAAGGTAATCGACATCATTTATTTTCAACACATTCGTCGGTTACTATTTCAAAAGTAATCGACAAGATTTTTATTTTCAGCACATTTGTCGGTTACTATTTCAATAGTAATCGGCATGATTTATTTTCAGCACATTCGTCGGTTACTATTTCAAAAGTAATCGGCATGATTTATTTTCAACACATTCGTCGGTTACTATTTCAAAAGTAATCGGCATGATTTATTTTCAGCACATTCGTCGGTTACTATTTTAAAAGTAATCGACAAGATTTTTATTTTCAACATATTCGTCGGTTACTATTTCAAAAGTAATCGGCAAGACTTTATTTTCAACACATTCGTCGGTTACTATTTCAAAAGTAATTGGCAAGATTTTTATTTTCAGCATATTCGTCGGTGACTATTTCAAAAGTAATCGGCAAGATTTTTATTTTCAGCATATTCGTCGGTGACTATTTCAAAAGTAATCGGCAATATTTTTATTTTCAGCATATTTGTCGGTTACTGTTTTAAAAGTAATCGACAAGATTTTTATTTTCAATATATTCGTCGGTTACTATTTCAAAAGTAATCGGCAAGACTTTATTTTCAGCATATTCGTTGGTTACTATTTCAAAAGTAATCGACATGATTTATTTTCTGCACATTCGTCTGTTACTATTTCAAAAGTAATCGGCAAGATTTTATTTTCAGCATATTTGTCGGTTACTATTTTAAAAGTAATCGACAAGATTTTTATTTTCAACATATTCGTCGGTTCCTATTTCAAAAGTAATTGGCAAGACTTTTATTTTCAGCACATTTGTCGGTTACTATTTCAATAGTAATCGGCATGATTTATTTTCAGCACATTCGTCGGTTACTATTTCAAAAGTAATCGGCATGATTTATTTTCAACACATTCGTCGGTTACTATTTCAAAAGTAATCGGCATGATTTATTTTCAGCATATTCGTCGGTTACTATTTCAAAGGTAATCGACATCATTTATTTTCAACACATTCGTCGGTTACTATTTCAAAAGTAATCGGCATGATCTATTTTCTGCACATTCGTCGGTTACTATTTCAAAAGTAATAGGCAAGATTTTTATTTTCAGCATGTTCGTCGGTTACTATTTCAAAAGTAATCGGCAAGATTTTTATTTTCAGCACATTCGTCGGTTCCTATTTCAAAAGTAATCGACAAGATTTTTATTTTTAGCATATTTGTCGGTTACTATTTTAAAAGTAATCGACAAGATTTTTATTTTCAGCATATTCGTCGGTGACTATATCAAAAGTAATCGGCAAGATTTTTATTTTCATTATATTTGTCGGTTACTGTTTTAAAAGTAATCGACAAGATTTTTATTTTCAACATATTCGTCGGTTCCTATTTCAAAAGTAATTGGCAAGACTTTTATTTTCAGCACATTTGTCGGTTACTATTTCAATAGTAATCGGCATGATTTATTTTCAGCACATTCGTCTGTTACTATTTCAAAAGTAATCGGCATGATTTATTTTCAACACATTCGTCGGTTACTATTTCAAAAGTAATCGAAATGATCTATTTTTTGCACATCCGTCGGTTACTATTTCAAAATTAATCGGCAAGATTTTTATTTTCAGCATATTCGTCGGTGACTATTTCAAAAGTAATCGGCATGATTTATTTTCAGCATATTCGTCGGTTACTATTTCAAAGGTAATCGACATCATTTATTTTCAACACATTCGTCGGTTACTATTTCAAAAGTAATCGACAAGATTTTTATTTTCAGCACATTTGTCGGTTACTATTTCAATAGTAATCGGCATGATTTATTTTCAGCACATTCGTCGGTTACTATTTCAAAAGTAATCGGCATGATTTATTTTCAACACATTCGTCGGTTACTATTTCAAAAGTAATCGGCATGATTTATTTTCAGCACATTCGTCGGTTACTATTTTAAAAGTAATCGACAAGATTTTTATTTTCAACATATTCGTCGGTTACTATTTCAAAAGTAATCGGCAAGACTTTATTTTCAACACATTCGTCGGTTACTATTTCAAAAGTAATTGGCAAGATTTTTATTTTCAGCATATTCGTCGGTGACTATTTCAAAAGTAATCGGCAAGATTTTTATTTTCAGCATATTCGTCGGTGACTATTTCAAAAGTAATCGGCAATATTTTTATTTTCAGCATATTTTTCGGTTACTGTTTTAAAAGTAATCGACAAGATTTTTATTTTCAATATATTCGTCGGTTACTATTTCAAAAGTAATCGGCAAGACTTTATTTTCAGCATATTCGTTGGTTACTATTTCAAAAGTAATCGACATGATTTATTTTCTGCACATTCGTCTGTTACTATTTCAAAAGTAATCGGCAAGATTTTATTTTCAGCATATTTGTCGGTTACTATTTTAAAAGTAATCGACAAGATTTTTATTTTCAACATATTCGTCGGTTCCTATTTCAAAAGTAATTGGCAAGACTTTTATTTTCAGCACATTTGTCGGTTTCTATTTCAATAGTAATCGGCATGATTTATTTTCAGCACATTCGTCGGTTACTATTTCAAAAGTAATCGGCATGATTTATTTTCAACACATTCGTCGGTTACTATTTCAAAAGTAATCGGCATGATTTATTTTCAGCACATTCGTCGGTTACTATTTTAAAAGTAATCGACAAGATTTTTATTTTCAACATATTCGTCGGTTACTATTTCAAAAGTAATCGGCAAGACTTTATTTTCAACACATTCGTCGGTTACTATTTCAAAAGTAATTGGCAAGATTTTTATTTTCAGCATATTTGTCGGTTAATATTTTAAAAGTAATCGACAAGATTTTTATTTTCAACATATTCGTCGGTTCCTATTTCAAAAGTAATTGGCAAGACTTTTATTTTCAGCACATTTGTCGATTACTATTTCAATAGTAATCGGCATGATTTATTTTCAGCACATTCGTCTGTTACTATTTCAAAAGTAATCGGCATGATTTATTTTCAACACATTCGTCGGTTACTATTTCAAAAGTAATCGAAATGATCTATTTTTTGCACATCCGTCGGTTACTATTTCAAAATTAATCGGCAAGATTTTTATTTTCAGCATATTCGTCGGTGACTATTTCAAAAGTAATCGGCATGATTTATTTTCAGCATATTCGTCGGTTACTATTTCAAAGGTAATCGACATCATTTATTTTCAACACATTCGTCGGTTACTATTTCAAAAGTAATCGGCATGATCTATTTTCTGCACATTCGTCGGTTCCTATTTCAAAAGTAATCGACAAGATTTTTATTTTTAGCATATTTGTCGGTTACTATTTTAAAAGTAATCGACAAGATTTTTATTTTCAGCATATTCGTCGGTGACTATATCAAAAGTAATCGGCAAGATTTTTATTTTCATTATATTTGTCGGTTACTGTTTTAAAAGTAATCGACAAGATTTTTATTTTCAACATATTCGTCGGTTCCTATTTCAAAAGTAATTGGCAAGACTTTTATTTTCAGCACATTTGTCGGTTACTATTTCAATAGTAATCGGCATGATTTATTTTCAGCACATTCGTCTGTTACTATTTCAAAAGTAATCGGCATGATTTATTTTCAACACATTCGTCGGTTACTATTTCAAAAGTAATCGAAATGATCTATTTTTTGCACATCCGTCGGTTACTATTTCAAAATTAATCGGCAAGATTTTTATTTTCAGCATATTCGTCGGTGACTATTTCAAAAGTAATCGGCATGATTTATTTTCAGCATATTCGTCGGTTACTATTTCAAAGGTAATCGACATCATTTATTTTCAACACATTCGTCGGTTACTATTTCAAAAGTAATCGACAAGATTTTTATTTTCAGCACATTTGTCGGTTACTATTTCAATAGTAATCGGCATGATTTATTTTCAGCACATTCGTCGGTTACTATTTCAAAAGTAATCGGCATGATTTATTTTCAACACATTCGTCGGTTACTATTTCAAAAGTAATCGGCATGATTTATTTTCAGCACATTCGTCGGTTACTATTTTAAAAGTAATCGACAAGATTTTTATTTTCAACATATTCGTCGGTTACTATTTCAAAAGTAATCGGCAAGACTTTATTTTCAACACATTCGTCGGTTACTATTTCAAAAGTAATTGGCAAGATTTTTATTTTCAGCATATTCGTCGGTGACTATTTCAAAAGTAATCGGCAAGATTTTTATTTTCAGCATATTCGTCGGTGACTATTTCAAAAGTAATCGGCAATATTTTTATTTTCAGCATATTTGTCGGTTACTGTTTTAAAAGTAATCGACAAGATTTTTATTTTCAATATATTCGTCGGTTACTATTTCAAAAGTAATCGGCAAGACTTTATTTTCAGCATATTCGTTGGTTACTATTTCAAAAGTAATCGACATGATTTATTTTCTGCACATTCGTCTGTTACTATTTCAAAAGTAATCGGCAAGATTTTATTTTCAGCATATTTGTCGGTTACTATTTTAAAAGTAATCGACAAGATTTTTATTTTCAACATATTCGTCGGTTCCTATTTCAAAAGTAATTGGCAAGACTTTTATTTTCAGCACATTTGTCGGTTACTATTTCAATAGTAATCGGCATGATTTATTTTCAGCACATTCGTCGGTTACTATTTCAAAAGTAATCGGCATGATTTATTTTCAACACATTCGTCGGTTACTATTTCAAAAGTAATCGGCATGATTTATTTTCAGCACATTCGTCGGTTACTATTTTAAAAGTAATCGACAAGATTTTTATTTTCAACATATTCGTCGGTTACTATTTCAAAAGTAATCGGCAAGACTTTATTTTCAACACATTCGTCGGTTACTATTTCAAAAGTAATTGGCAAGATTTTTATTTTCAGCATATTTGTCGGTTAATATTTTAAAAGTAATCGACAAGATTTTTATTTTCAACATATTCGTCGGTTCCTATTTCAAAAGTAATTGGCAAGACTTTTATTTTCAGCACATTTGTCGATTACTATTTCAATAGTAATCGGCATGATTTATTTTCAGCACATTCGTCTGTTACTATTTCAAAAGTAATCGGCATGATTTATTTTCAACACATTCGTCGGTTACTATTTCAAAAGTAATCGAAATGATCTATTTTTTGCACATCCGTCGGTTACTATTTCAAAATTAATCGGCAAGATTTTTATTTTCAGCATATTCGTCGGTGACTATTTCAAAAGTAATCGGCATGATTTATTTTCAGCATATTCGTCGGTTACTATTTCAAAGGTAATCGACATCATTTATTTTCAACACATTCGTCGGTTACTATTTCAAAAGTAATCGGCATGATCTATTTTCTGCACATTCGTCGGTTACTATTTCAAAAGTAATAGGCAAGATTTTTATTTTCAGCATGTTCGTCGGTTACTATTTCAAAAGTAATCGGCAAGATTTTTATTTTCAGCACATTCGTCGGTTCCTATTTCAAAAGTAATCGACAAGATTTTTATTTTTAGCATATTTGTCGGTTACTATTTTAAAAGTAATCGACAAGATTTTTATTTTCAGCATATTCGTCGGTGACTATATCAAAAGTAATCGGCAAGATTTTTATTTTCATTATATTTGTCGGTTACTGTTTTAAAAGTAATCGACAAGATTTTTATTTTCAACATATTCGTCGGTTCCTATTTCAAAAGTAATTGGCAAGACTTTTATTTTCAGCACATTTGTCGGTTACTATTTCAATAGTAATCGGCATGATTTATTTTCAGCACATTCGTCTGTTACTATTTCAAAAGTAATCGGCATGATTTATTTTCAACACATTCGTCGGTTACTATTTCAAAAGTAATCGAAATGATCTATTTTTTGCACATCCGTCGGTTACTATTTCAAAATTAATCGGCAAGATTTTTATTTTCAGCATATTCGTCGGTGACTATTTCAAAAGTAATCGGCATGATTTATTTTCAGCATATTCGTCGGTTACTATTTCAAAGGTAATCGACATCATTTATTTTCAACACATTCGTCGGTTACTATTTCAAAAGTAATCGACAAGATTTTTATTTTCAGCACATTTGTCGGTTACTATTTCAATAGTAATCGGCATGATTTATTTTCAGCACATTCGTCGGTTACTATTTCAAAAGTAATCGGCATGATTTATTTTCAACACATTCGTCGGTTACTATTTCAAAAGTAATCGGCATGATTTATTTTCAGCACATTCGTCGGTTACTATTTTAAAAGTAATCGACAAGATTTTTATTTTCAACATATTCGTCGGTTACTATTTCAAAAGTAATCGGCAAGACTTTATTTTCAACACATTCGTCGGTTACTATTTCAAAAGTAATTGGCAAGATTTTTATTTTCAGCATATTCGTCGGTGACTATTTCAAAAGTAATCGGCAAGATTTTTATTTTCAGCATATTCGTCGGTGACTATTTCAAAAGTAATCGGCAATATTTTTATTTTCAGCATATTTGTCGGTTACTGTTTTAAAAGTAATCGACAAGATTTTTATTTTCAATATATTCGTCGGTTACTATTTCAAAAGTAATCGGCAAGACTTTATTTTCAGCATATTCGTTGGTTACTATTTCAAAAGTAATCGGTAAGATTTTTATTTTCAACATATTCGTCGCTTACTATTTCAAAAGTAATCGGCATGATTTATTTTCAGCACATTCGTCGGTTACTATTTCAAAAGTAATCGGCAAGATTTATTTTCAGCACATATTCGTCGGTTACTATTTCAAAAGTAATGGGCAAGACTTTATTTTCAGCATATTCGTTGGTTACTATTTCAAAAGTAATCGACATGATTTATTTTCTGCACATTCGTCTGTTACTATTTCAAAAGTAATCGGCAAGATTTTATTTTCAGCATATTTGTCGGTTACTATTTTAAAAGTAATCGACAAGATTTTTATTTTCAACATATTCGTCGGTTCCTATTTCAAAAGTAATTGGCAAGACTTTTATTTTCAGCACATTTGTCGATTACTATTTCAATAGTAATCGGCATGATTTATTTTCAGCACATTCGTCTGTTACTATTTCAAAAGTAATCGGCATGATTTATTTTCAACACATTCGTCGGTTACTATTTCAAAAGTATTCGAAATGATCTATTTTTTGCACATCCGTCGGTTACTATTTCAAAATTAATCGGCAAGATTTTTATTTTCAGCATATTCGTCGGTGACTATTTCAAAAGTAATCGGCATGATTTATTTTCAGCATATTCGTCGGTTACTATTTCAAAGGTAATCGACATCATTTATTTTCAACACATTCGTCGGTTACTATTTCAAAAGTAATCGGCATGATCTATTTTCTGCACATTCGTCGGTTACTATTTCAAAAGTAATAGGCAAGATTTTTATTTTCAGCATGTTCGTCGGTTACTATTTCAAAAGTAATCGGCAAGATTTTTATTTTCAGCACATTCGTCGGTTCCTATTTCAAAAGTAATCGACAAGATTTTTATTTTCAGCATATTCGTTGGTTACTATTTCAAAAGTAATCGGTAAGATTTTTATTTTCAACATATTCGTCGCTTACTATTTCAAAAGTAATCGGCATGATTTATTTTCAGCACATTCGTCGGTTACTATTTCAAAAAAAATCGGCAAGATTTATTTTCAGCACATATTCGTCGGTTACTATTTCAAAAGTAATCGGCAAGATTTTTATTTTCAGCATATTCGTCAATGACTATTTCAAAAGTAATCGGCATGATTTATTTTCAGCATATTCGTCGGTTACTATTTCAAAAGTAATAGGCAAGATTTTTATTTTCAGCATGTTCGTCGGTTACTATTTCAAAAGTAATCGGCAAGATTTTTATTTTCAGCACATTCGTCGGTTACTATTTCAAAAGTAATCGGCAAGATTTTTATTTTCATCATATTTGTCGGTTACTATTTTAAAAGTAATCGACAAGATTTTTATTTTCAACATATTCGTCGGTTCCTATTTCAAAAGTAATCGGCAAGATTTTTATTTTTAGCATATTTGTCGGTTACTATTTTAAAAGTAATCGACAAGATTTTTATTTTCAACATATTCGTCGGTTACTATTTCAAAAGTAATCGGCAAGACTTTATTTTCAACACATTCGTCGGTTACTATTTCAAAAGTAATTGGCAAGATTTTTATTTTCAGCATATTCGTCGGTGACTATTTCAAAAGTAATCGGCAAGATTTTTATTTTCAGCATATTCGTCGGTGACTATTTCAAAAGTAATCGGCAATATTTTTATTTTCAGCATATTTGTCGGTTACTGTTTTAAAAGTAATCGACAAGATTTTTATTTTCAATATATTCGTCGGTTACTATTTCAAAAGTAATCGGCAAGACTTTATTTTCAGCATATTCGTTGGTTACTATTTCAAAAGTAATCGGTAAGATTTTTATTTTCAACATATTCGTCGCTTACTATTTCAAAAGTAATCGGCAAGATTTTATTTTCAGCATATTCGTCGGTGACTATTTTAAAAGTAATCGACAAGATTTTTATTTTCAACATATTCGTCGGTTCCTATTTCAAAAGTAATTGGCAAGACTTTTATTTTCAGCACATTTGTCGGTTACTATTTCAATAGTAATCGGCATGATTTATTTTCAGCACATTCGTAGGTTACTATTTCAAAAGTAATCGGCATGATTTATTTTCAACACATTCGTCGGTTACTATTTCAAAAGTAATCGAAATGATCTATTTTTTGCACATCCGTCGGTTACTATTTCAAAATTAATCGGCAAGATTTTTATTTTCAGCATATTCGTCGGTGACTATTTCAAAAGTAATCGGCATGATTTATTTTCAGCATATTCGTCGGTTACTATTTCAAAGGTAATCGACATCATTTATTTTCAACACATTCGTCGGTTACTATTTCAAAAGTAATCGGCATGATCTATTTTCTGCACATTCGTCGGTTACTATTTCAAAAGTAATAGGCAAGATTTTTATTTTCAGCATGTTCGTCGGTTACTATTTCAAAAGTAATCGGCAAGATTTTTATTTTCAGCACATTCGTCGGTTCCTATTTCAAAAGTAATCGACAAGATTTTTATTTTTAGCATATTTGTCGGTTACTATTTTAAAAGTAATCGACAAGATTTTTATTTTCAAAATGTTCGTCGGTTACTATTTCAAAACTAATCGGCAAGATTTTTATTTTCCGCACATTTGTCGGTTACTATTTCAAAAGTAATCGGCAAGATTTTTATTTTCAGCATATTTGTCGGTTACTATTTTAAAAGTAATCGACAAGATTTTTATTTTCAGCATATTCGTCGGTGACTATATCAAAAGTAATCGGCAAGATTTTTATTTTCAGCATATTTGTCGGTTACTGTTTTAAAAGTAATCGACAAGATTTTTATTTTCAACATATTCGTCAGTTATTATTTCAAAAGTAATCGGCAAGACTTTATTTTCAGCATATTCGTTGGTTACTATTTCAAAAGTAATCGGTTAGATTTTTATTTTCAACATATTCGTCGCTTACTATTTCAAAAGTAATCGGCATGATTTATTTTCAGCACATTCGTCGGTTACTATTTCAAAAAAAATCGGCAAGATTTATTTTCAGCACATATTCGTCGGTTACTATTTCAAAAGTAATCGGCAAGATTTTTATTTTCAGCATATTCGTCAATGACTATTTCAAAAGTAATCGGCATGATTTATTTTCAGCATATTCGTCGGTTACTATTTCAAAAGTAATAGGCAAGATTTTTATTTTCAGCATGTTCGTCGGTTACTATTTCAAAAGTAATCGGCAAGATTTTTATTTTCAGCACATTCGTCGGTTACTATTTCAAAAGTAATCGGCAAGATTTTTATTTTCATCATATTTGTCGGTTACTATTTTAAAAGTAATCGACAAGATTTTTATTTTCAACATATTCGTCGGTTCCTATTTCAAAAGTAATCGGCAAGATTTTATTTTCAGCATATTTGTCGGTTACAATTTTAAAAGTAATCGACAAGATTTTTATTTTCAACATATTCGTCGGTTCCTATTTCAAAAGTAATTGGCAAGACTTTTATTTTCAGCACATTTGTCGGTTACTATTTCAATAGTAATCGGCATGATTTATTTTCAGCACATTCGTCTGTTACTATTTCAAAAGTAATCGGCATGATTTATTTTCAGCACATTCGTCGGTTACTATTTCAAAAGTAATCGAAATGATCTATTTTTTGCACATCCGTCGGTTACTATTTCAAAATTAATCGGCAAGATTTTTATTTTCAGCATATTCGTCGGTGACTATTTCAAAAGTAATCGGCATGATTTATTTTCAGCATATTCGTCGGTTACTATTTCAAAGGTAATCGACATCATTTATTTTCAACACATTCGTCGGTTACTATTTCAAAAGTAATCGGCATGATCTATTTTCTGCACATTCGTCGGTTACTATTTCAAAAGTAATAGCAAGATTTTTATTTTCAGCATGTTCGTCGGTTACTATTTCAAAAGTAATCGGCAAGATTTTTATTTTGAGCACATTCGTCGGTTCCTATTTCAAAAGTAATCGACAAGATTTTTATTTTTAGCATATTTGTCGGTTACTATTTTAAAAGTAATCGACAAGATTTTTATTTTCAAAATGTTCGTCGGTTACTATTTCAAAACTAATCGGCAAGATTTTTATTTTCCGCACATTTGTCGGTTACTATTTCAAAAGTAATCGGCAAGATTTTTATTTTCAGCATATTTGTCGGTTACTATTTTAAAAGTAATCGACAAGATTTTTATTTTCAGCATATTCGTCGGTGACTATATCAAAAGTAATCGGCAAGATTTTTATTTTCAGCATATTTGTCGGTTACTGTTTTAAAAGTAATCGACAAGATTTTTATTTTCAACATATTCGTCAGTTACTATTTCAAAAGTAATCGGCATGATTTATTTTCAGCATATTCGTCGGTTACTATTTCAAAAGTAATAGGCAAGATTTTTATTTTCAGCATGTTCGTCGGTTACTATTTCAAAAGTAATCGGCAAGATTTTTATTTTCAGCACATTCGTCGGTTACTATTTCAAAAGTAATCGGCAAGATTTTTATTTTCATCATATTTATCGGTTACTATTTTAAAAGTAATCGACAAGATTTTTATTTTCAACATATTCGTCGGTTCCTATTTCAAAAGTAATCGGCAAGATTTTTATTTTTAGCATATTTGTCGGTTACTATTTTAAAAGTAATCGACAAGATTTTTATTTTCAACATATTCGTCGGTTACTATTTCAAAAGTAATCGGCAAGACTTTATTTTCAACACATTCGTCGGTTACTATTTCAAAAGTAATTGGCAAGATTTTTATTTTCAGCATATTCGTCGGTGACTATTTCAAAAGTAATCGGCAAGATTTTTATTTTCAGCATATTCGTCGGTGACTATTTCAAAAGTAATCGGCAATATTTTTATTTTCAGCATATTTGTCGGTTACTGTTTTAAAAGTAATCGAAAAGATTTTTATTTTCAACATATTCGTCAGTTACTATTTCAAAAGTAATCGGCAAGACTTTATTTTCAGCATATTCGTTGGTTACTATTTCAAAAGTAATCGGTAAGATTTTTATTTTCAACATATTCGTCGCTTACTATTTCAAAAGTAATCGGCATGATTTATTTTCAGCACATTCGTCGGTTACTATTTCAAAAAAAATCGGCAAGATTTATTTTCAGCACATATTCGTCGGTTACTATTTCAAAAGTAATCGGCAAGATTTTTATTTTCAGCATATTCGTCAATGACTATTTCAAAAGTAATCGGCATGATTTATTTTCAGCATATTCGTCGGTTACTATTTCAAAAGTAATAGGCAAGATTTTTATTTTCAGCATGTTCGTCGGTTACTATTTCAAAAGTAATCGGCAAGATTTTTATTTTCAGCACATTCGTCGGTTACTATTTCAAAAGTAATCGGCAAGATTTTTATTTTCATCATATTTGTCGGTTACTATTTTAAAAGTAATCGACAAGATTTTTATTTTCAACATATTCGTCGGTTCCTATTTCAAAAGTAATCGGCAAGATTTTTATTTTTAGCATATTTGTCGGTTACTATTTTAAAAGTAATCGACAAGATTTTTATTTTCAACATATTCGTCGGTTACTATTTCAAAAGTAATCGGCAAGACTTTATTTTCAACACATTCGTCGGTTACTATTTCAAAAGTAATTGGCAAGATTTTTATTTTCAGCATATTCGTCGGTGACTATTTCAAAAGTAATCGGCAAGATTTTTATTTTCAGCATATTCGTCGGTGACTATTTCAAAAGTAATCGGCAATATTTTTATTTTCAGCATATTTGTCGGTTACTGTTTTAAAAGTAATCGACAAGATTTTTATTTTCAATATATTCGTCGGTTACTATTTCAAAAGTAATCGGCAAGACTTTATTTTCAGCATATTCGTTGGTTACTATTTCAAAAGTAATCGGTAAGATTTTTATTTTCAACATATTCGTCGCTTACTATTTCAAAAGTAATCGGCATGATTTATTTTCAGCACATTCGTCGGTTACTATTTCAAAAGTAATCGGCAAGATTTATTTTCAGCACATATTCGTCGGTTACTATTTCAAAAGTAATGGGCAAGACTTTATTTTCAGCATATTCGTTGGTTACTATTTCAAAAGTAATCGGCATGATTTATTTTCTGCACATTCGTCTGTTACTATTTCAAAAGTAATCGGCAAGATTTTATTTTCAGCATATTTGTCGGTTACTATTTTAAAAGTAATCGACAAGATTTTTATTTTCAACATATTCGTCGGTTCCTATTTCAAAAGTAATTGGCAAGACTTTTATTTTCAGCACATTTGTCGGTTACTATTTCAATAGTAATCGGCATGATTTATTTTCAGCACATTCGTCGGTTACTATTTCAAAAGTAATCGGCATGATTTATTTTCAACACATTCGTCGGTTACTATTTCAAAAGTAATCGAAATGATCTATTTTTTGCACATCCGTCGGTTACTATTTCAAAATTAATCGGCAAGATTTTTATTTTCAGCATATTCGTCGGTGACTATTTCAAAAGTAATCGGCATGATTTATTTTCAGCATATTCGTCGGTTACTATTTCAAAGGTAATCGACATCATTTATTTTCAACAAATTCGTCGGTTACTATTTCAAAAGTAATCGGCATGATCTATTTTCTGCACATTCGTCGGTTACTATTTCAAAAGTAATAGCAAGATTTTTATTTTCAGCATGTTCGTCGGTTACTATTTCAAAAGTAATCGGCAAGATTTTTATTTTGAGCACATTCGTCGGTTCCTATTTCAAAAGTAATCGACAAGATTTTAATTTTTAGCATATTTGTCGGTTACTATTTTAAAAGTAATCGACAAGATTTTTATTTTCAAAATGTTCGTCGGTTACTATTTCAAAACTAATCGGCAAGATTTTTATTTTCCGCACATTTGTCGGTTACTATTTCAAAAGTAATCGGCAAGATTTTTATTTTCAGCATATTTGTCGGTTACTATTTTAAAAGTAATCGACAAGATTTTTATTTTCAGCATATTCGTCGGTGACTATATCAAAAGTAATCGGCAAGATTTTTATTTTCAGCATATTTGTCGGTTACTGTTTTAAAAGTAATCGACAAGATTTTTATTTTCAACATATTCGTCAGTTACTATTTCAAAAGTAATCGGCATGATTTATTTTCAGCATATTCGTCGGTTACTATTTCAAAAGTAATAGGCAAGATTTTTATTTTCAGCATGTTCGTCGGTTACTATTTCAAAAGTAATCGGCAAGATTTTTATTTTCAGCACATTCGTCGGTTACTATTTCAAAAGTAATCGGCAAGATTTTTATTTTCATCATATTTGTCGGTTACTATTTTAAAAGTAATCGACAAGATTTTTATTTTCAACATATTCGTCGGTTCCTATTTCAAAAGTAATCGGCAAGATTTTTATTTTTAGCATATTTGTCGGTTACTATTTTAAAAGTAATCGACAAGATTTTTATTTTCAACATATTCGTCGGTTACTATTTCAAAAGTAATCGGCAAGACTTTATTTTCAACACATTCGTCGGTTACTATTTCAAAAGTAATTGGCAAGATTTTTATTTTCAGCATATTCGTCGGTGACTATTTCAAAAGTAATCGGCAAGATTTTTATTTTCAGCATATTCGTCGGTGACTATTTCAAAAGTAATCGGCAATATTTTTATTTTCAGCATATTTGTCGGTTACTGTTTTAAAAGTAATCGACAAGATTTTTATTTTCAATATATTCGTCGGTTACTATTTCAAAAGTAATCGGCAAGACTTTATTTTCAGCATATTCGTTGGTTACTATTTCAAAAGTAATCGGTAAGATTTTTATTTTCAACATATTCGTCGCTTACTATTTCAAAAGTAATCGGCATGATTTATTTTCAGCACATTCGTCGGTTACTATTTCAAAAGTAATCGGCAAGATTTATTTTCAGCACATATTCGTCGGTTACTATTTCAAAAGTAATGGGCAAGACTTTATTTTCAGCATATTCGTTGGTTACTATTTCAAAAGTAATCGGCATGATTTATTTTCTGCACATTCGTCTGTTACTATTTCAAAAGTAATCGGCAAGATTTTATTTTCAGCATATTTGTCGGTTACTATTTTAAAAGTAATCGACAAGATTTTTATTTTCAACATATTCGTCGGTTCCTATTTCAAAAGTAATTGGCAAGACTTTTATTTTCAGCACATTTGTCGGTTACTATTTCAATAGTAATCGGCATGATTTATTTTCAGCACATTCGTCGGTTACTATTTCAAAAGTAATCGGCATGATTTATTTTCAACACATTCGTCGGTTACTATTTCAAAAGTAATCGAAATGATCTATTTTTTGCACATCCGTCGGTTACTATTTCAAAATTAATCGGCAAGATTTTTATTTTCAGCATATTCGTCGGTGACTATTTCAAAAGTAATCGGCATGATTTATTTTCAGCATATTCGTCGGTTACTATTTCAAAGGTAATCGACATCATTTATTTTCAACACATTCGTCGGTTACTATTTCAAAACTAATCGGCAAGATTTTTATTTTCCGCACATTTGTCGGTTACTATTTCAAAAGTAATCGGCAAGATTTTTATTTTCAGCATATTTGTCGGTTACTATTTTAAAAGTAATCGACAAGATTTTTATTTTCAGCATATTCGTCGGTGACTATATCAAAAGTAATCGGCAAGATTTTTATTTTCAGCATATTTGTCGGTTACTGTTTTAAAAGTAATCGACAAGATTTTTATTTTCAACATATTCGTCAGTTACTATTTCAAAAGTAATCGGCAAGACTTTATTTTCAGCATATTCGTTGGTTACTATTTCAAAAGTAATCGGTAAGATTTTTATTTTCAACATATTCGTCGCTTACTATTTCAAAAGTAATCGGCATGATTTATTTTCAGCACATTCGTCGGTTACTATTTCAAAAAAAATCGGCAAGATTTATTTTCAGCACATATTCGTCGGTTACTATTTCAAAAGTAATCGGCAAGATTTTTATTTTCAGCATATTCGTCAATGACTATTTCAAAAGTAATCGGCATGATTTATTTTCAGCATATTCGTCGGATACTATTTCAAAAGTAATAGGCAAGATTTTTATTTTCAGCATGTTCGTCGGTTACTATTTCAAAAGTAATCGGCAAGATTTTTATTTTCAGCACATTCGTCGGTTACTATTTCAAAAGTAATCGGCAAGATTTTTATTTTCATCATATTTGTCGGTTACTATTTTAAAAGTAATCGACAAGATTTTTATTTTCAACATATTCGTCGGTTCCTATTTCAAAAGTAATCGGCAAGATTTTTATTTTTAGCATATTTGTCGGTTACTATTTTAAAAGTAATCGACAAGATTTTTATTTTCAACATATTCGTCGGTTACTATTTCAAAAGTAATCGGCAAGACTTTATTTTCAACACATTCGTCGGTTACTATTTCAAAAGTAATTGCCAAGATTTTTATTTTCAGCATATTCGTCGGTGACTATTTCAAAAGTAATCGGCAAGATTTTTATTTTCAGCATATTCGTCGGTGACTATTTCAAAAGTAATCGGCAATATTTTTATTTTCAGCATATTTGTCGGTTACTGTTTTAAAAGTAATCGACAAGATTTTTATTTTCAACATATTCGTCAGTTACTATTTCAAAAGTAATCGGCAAGACTTTATTTTCAGCATATTCGTTGGTTACTATTTCAAAAGTAATCGGTAAGATTTTTATTTTCAACATATTCGTCGCTTACTATTTCAAAAGTAATCGGCATGATTTATTTTCAGCACATTCGTCGGTTACTATTTCAAAAGTAATCGGCAAGATTTATTTTCAGCACATATTCGTCTGTTACTATTTCAAAAGTAATCGGCAAGATTTTATTTTCAGCATATTTGTCGGTTACTATTTTAAAAGTAATCGACAAGATTTTTATTTTCAACATATTCGTCGGTTCCTATTTCAAAAGTAATTGGCAAGACTTTTATTTTCAGCACATTTGTCGGTTACTATTTCAATAGTAATCGGCATGATTTATTTTCAGCACATTCGTCGGTTACTATTTCAAAAGTAATCGGCATGATTTATTTTCAACACATTCGTCGGTTACTATTTCAAAAGTAATCGAAATGATCTATTTTTTGCACATCCGTCGGTTACTATTTCAAAATTAATCGGCAAGATTTTTATTTTCAGCATATTCGTCGGTGACTATTTCAAAAGTAATCGGCATGATTTATTTTCAGCATATTCGTCGGTTACTATTTCAAAGGTAATCGACATCATTTATTTTCAACAAATTCGTCGGTTACTATTTCAAAAGTAATCGGCATGATCTATTTTCTGCACATTCGTCGGTTACTATTTCAAAAGTAATAGCAAGATTTTTATTTTCAGCATGTTCGTCGGTTACTATTTCAAAAGTAATCGGCAAGATTTTTATTTTGAGCACATTCGTCGGTTCCTATTTCAAAAGTAATCGACAAGATTTTAATTTTTAGCATATTTGTCGGTTACTATTTTAAAAGTAATCGACAAGATTTTTATTTTCAAAATGTTCGTCGGTTACTATTTCAAAACTAATCGGCAAGATTTTTATTTTCCGCACATTTGTCGGTTACTATTTCAAAAGTAATCGGCAAGATTTTTATTTTCAGCATATTTGTCGGTTACTATTTTAAAAGTAATCGACAAGATTTTTATTTTCAGCATATTCGTCGGTGACTATATCAAAAGTAATCGGCAAGATTTTTATTTTCAGCATATTTGTCGGTTACTGTTTTAAAAGTAATCGACAAGATTTTTATTTTCAACATATTCGTCAGTTACTATTTCAAAAGTAATCGGCATGATTTATTTTCAGCATATTCGTCGGTTACTATTTCAAAAGTAATAGGCAAGATTTTTATTTTCAGCATGTTCGTCGGTTACTATTTCAAAAGTAATCGGCAAGATTTTTATTTTCAGCACATTCGTCGGTTACTATTTCAAAAGTAATCGGCAAGATTTTTATTTTCATCATATTTGTCGGTTACTATTTTAAAAGTAATCGACAAGATTTTTATTTTCAACATATTCGTCGGTTCCTATTTCAAAAGTAATCGGCAAGATTTTTATTTTTAGCATATTTGTCGGTTACTATTTTAAAAGTAATCGACAAGATTTTTATTTTCAACATATTCGTCGGTTACTATTTCAAAAGTAATCGGCAAGACTTTATTTTCAACACATTCGTCGGTTACTATTTCAAAAGTAATTGGCAAGATTTTTATTTTCAGCATATTCGTCGGTGACTATTTCAAAAGTAATCGGCAAGATTTTTATTTTCAGCATATTCGTCGGTGACTATTTCAAAAGTAATCGGCAATATTTTTATTTTCAGCATATTTGTCGGTTACTGTTTTAAAAGTAATCGACAAGATTTTTATTTTCAATATATTCGTCGGTTACTATTTCAAAAGTAATCGGCAAGACTTTATTTTCAGCATATTCGTTGGTTACTATTTCAAAAGTAATCGGTAAGATTTTTATTTTCAACATATTCGTCGCTTACTATTTCAAAAGTAATCGGCATGATTTATTTTCAGCACATTCGTCGGTTACTATTTCAAAAGTAATCGGCAAGATTTATTTTCAGCACATATTCGTCGGTTACTATTTCAAAAGTAATGGGCAAGACTTTATTTTCAGCATATTCGTTGGTTACTATTTCAAAAGTAATCGGCATGATTTATTTTCTGCACATTCGTCTGTTACTATTTCAAAAGTAATCGGCAAGATTTTATTTTCAGCATATTTGTCGGTTACTATTTTAAAAGTAATCGACAAGATTTTTATTTTCAACATATTCGTCGGTTCCTATTTCAAAAGTAATTGGCAAGACTTTTATTTTCAGCACATTTGTCGGTTACTATTTCAATAGTAATCGGCATGATTTATTTTCAGCACATTCGTCGGTTACTATTTCAAAAGTAATCGGCATGATTTATTTTCAACACATTCGTCGGTTACTATTTCAAAAGTAATCGAAATGATCTATTTTTTGCACATCCGTCGGTTACTATTTCAAAATTAATCGGCAAGATTTTTATTTTCAGCATATTCGTCGGTGACTATTTCAAAAGTAATCGGCATGATTTATTTTCAGCATATTCGTCGGTTACTATTTCAAAGGTAATCGACATCATTTATTTTCAACACATTCGTCGGTTACTATTTCAAAACTAATCGGCAAGATTTTTATTTTCCGCACATTTGTCGGTTACTATTTCAAAAGTAATCGGCAAGATTTTTATTTTCAGCATATTTGTCGGTTACTATTTTAAAAGTAATCGACAAGATTTTTATTTTCAGCATATTCGTCGGTGACTATATCAAAAGTAATCGGCAAGATTTTTATTTTCAGCATATTTGTCGGTTACTGTTTTAAAAGTAATCGACAAGATTTTTATTTTCAACATATTCGTCAGTTACTATTTCAAAAGTAATCGGCAAGACTTTATTTTCAGCATATTCGTTGGTTACTATTTCAAAAGTAATCGGTAAGATTTTTATTTTCAACATATTCGTCGCTTACTATTTCAAAAGTAATCGGCATGATTTATTTTCAGCACATTCGTCGGTTACTATTTCAAAAAAAATCGGCAAGATTTATTTTCAGCACATATTCGTCGGTTACTATTTCAAAAGTAATCGGCAAGATTTTTATTTTCAGCATATTCGTCAATGACTATTTCAAAAGTAATCGGCATGATTTATTTTCAGCATATTCGTCGGATACTATTTCAAAAGTAATAGGCAAGATTTTTATTTTCAGCATGTTCGTCGGTTACTATTTCAAAAGTAATCGGCAAGATTTTTATTTTCAGCACATTCGTCGGTTACTATTTCAAAAGTAATCGGCAAGATTTTTATTTTCATCATATTTGTCGGTTACTATTTTAAAAGTAATCGACAAGATTTTTATTTTCAACATATTCGTCGGTTCCTATTTCAAAAGTAATCGGCAAGATTTTTATTTTTAGCATATTTGTCGGTTACTATTTTAAAAGTAATCGACAAGATTTTTATTTTCAACATATTCGTCGGTTACTATTTCAAAAGTAATCGGCAAGACTTTATTTTCAACACATTCGTCGGTTACTATTTCAAAAGTAATTGCCAAGATTTTTATTTTCAGCATATTCGTCGGTGACTATTTCAAAAGTAATCGGCAAGATTTTTATTTTCAGCATATTCGTCGGTGACTATTTCAAAAGTAATCGGCAATATTTTTATTTTCAGCATATTTGTCGGTTACTGTTTTAAAAGTAATCGACAAGATTTTTATTTTCAACATATTCGTCAGTTACTATTTCAAAAGTAATCGGCAAGACTTTATTTTCAGCATATTCGTTGGTTACTATTTCAAAAGTAATCGGTAAGATTTTTATTTTCAACATATTCGTCGCTTACTATTTCAAAAGTAATCGGCATGATTTATTTTCAGCACATTCGTCGGTTACTATTTCAAAAGTAATCGGCAAGATTTATTTTCAGCACATATTCGTCAGTTACTATTTCAAAAGTAATGGGCAAGACTTTATTTTCAGCATATTCGTTGGTTACTATTTCAAAAGTAATCGGCATGATTTATTTTCTGCACATTCGTCTGTTACTATTTCAAAAGTAATCGGCAAGATTTTATTTTCAGCATATTTATCGGTTACTATTTTAAAAGTAATCGACAAGATTTTTATTTTCAACATATTCGTCGGTTCCTATTTCAAAAGTAATTGGCAAGACTTTTATTTTCAGCACATTTGTCGGTTACTATTTCAATAGTAATCGGCATGATTTATTTTCAGCACATTCGTCGGTTACTATTTCAAAAGTAATCGGCATGATTTATTTTCAACACATTCGTCGGTTACTATTTCAAAAGTAATCGAAATGATCTATTTTTTGCACATCCGTCGGTTACTATTTCAAAATTAATCGGCAAGATTTTTATTTTCAGCATATTCGTCGGTGACTATTTCAAAAGTAATCGGCATGATTTATTTTCAGCATATTCGTCGGTTACTATTTCAAAGGTAATCGACATCATTTATTTTCAACACATTCGTCGGTGACTATTTCAAAAGTAATCGGCATGATTTATTTTCAGCATATTCGTCGGTTACTATTTCAAAGGTAATCGACATCATTTATTTTCAACACATTCGTCGGTTACTATTTCAAAAGTAATCGGCATGACCTATTTTCTGCACATTCGTCGGTTACTATTTCAAAAGTAATCGGCAAGATTTTTATTTTCAGCACATTCGTCGGTTCCTATTTCAAAAGTAATCGACAAGATTTTTATTTTTAGCATATTTGTCGGTTACTATTTTTAAAGTAATCGACAAGATTTTTATTTTCAAAATGTTCGTCGGTTACTATTTCAAAAGTAATCGGCAAGATTTTTATATTCCGCACATTTGTCGGTTACTATTTCAAAAGTAATCGGCAAGATTTTTATTTTCAGCATATTCGTCGGTGACTATTTCAAAAGTAATCGGCAAGATTTTTATTTTCAGCATATTCGTCGGTGACTATATCAAAAGTAATCGGCAAGATTTTTATTTTCAGCATATTTGTCGGTTACTGTTTTAAAAGTAATCGACAAGATTTTTATTTTCAACATATTCGTCAGTTACTATTTCAAAAGTAATCGGCATGATTTATTTTCAGCATATTCGTCGGTTACTATTTCAAAAGTAATAGGCAAGATTTTTATTTTCAGCATGTTCGTCGGTTACTATTTCAAAAGTAATCAGCAAGATTTTTATTTTCAGCACATTCGTCGGTTACTATTTCAAAAGTAATCGGCAAGATTTTTATTTTCATCATATTTGTCGGTTACTATTTTAAAAGTAATCGACAAGATTTTTATTTTCAACATATTCGTCGGTTCCTATTTCAAAAGTAATCGGCAAGATTTTTATTTTTAGCATATTTGTCGGTTACTATTTTAAAAGTAATCGACAAGATTTTTATTTTCAACATATTCGTCGGTTACTATTTCAAAAGTAATCGGCAAGACTTTATTTTCAACACATTCGTCGGTTACTATTTCAAAAGTAATTGGCAAGATTTTTATTTTCAGCATATTCGTCGGTGACTATTTCAAAAGTAATCGGCAAGATTTTTATTTTCAGCATATTCGTCGGTGACTATTTCAAAAGTAATCGGCAATATTTTTATTTTCAGCATATTTGTCGGTTACTGTTTTAAAAGTAATCGACAAGATTTTTATTTTCAATATATTCGTCGGTTACTATTTCAAAAGTAATCGGCAAGACTTTATTTTCAGCATATTCGTTGGTTACTATTTCAAAAGTAATCGGTAAGATTTTTATTTTCAACATATTCGTCGCTTACTATTTCAAAAGTAATCGGCATGATTTATTTTCAACACATTCGTCGGTTACTATTTCAAAAGTAATCGGCAAGATTTATTTTCAGCACATATTCGTCGGTTACTATTTCAAAAGTAATGGGCAAGACTTTATTTTCAGCATATTCGTTGGTTACTATTTCAAAAGTAATCGGCATGATTTATTTTCTGCACATTCGTCTGTTACTATTTCAAAAGTAATCGGCAAGATTTTATTTTCAGCATATTTGTCGGTTACTATTTTAAAAGTAATCGACAAGATTTTTATTTTCAACATATTCGTCGGTTCCTATTTCAAAAGTAATTGGCAAGACTTTTATTTTCAGCACATTTGTCGGTTACTATTTCAATAGTAATCGGCATGATTTATTTTCAGCACATTCGTCGGTTACTATTTCAAAAGTAATCGGCATGATTTATTTTCAACACATTCGTCGGTTACTATTTCAAAAGTAATCGAAATGATCTATTTTTTGCACATCCGTCGGTTACTATTTCAAAATTAATCGGCAAGATTTTTATTTTCAGCATATTCGTCGGTGACTATTTCAAAAGTAATCGGCATGATTTATTTTCAGCATATTCGTCGGTTACTATTTCAAAGGTAATCGACATCATTTATTTTCAACACATTCGTCGGTTACTATTTCAAAAGTAATCGGCATGATTTATTTTCAGCATATTCGTCGGTTACTATTTCAAAAGTAATAGGCAAGATTTTTATTTTCAGCATGTTCGTCGGTTACTATTTCAAAAGTAATCGGCAAGATTTTTATTTTCAGCACATTCGTCGGTTACTATTTCAAAAGTAATCGGCAAGATTTTTATTTTCATCATATTTGTCGGTTACTATTTTAAAAGTAATCGACAAGATTTTTATTTTCAACATATTCGTCGGTTCCTATTTCAAAAGTAATCGGCAAGATTTTTATTTTTAGCATATTTGTCGGTTACTATTTTAAAAGTAATCGACAAGATTTTTATTTTCAACATATTCGTCGGTTACTATTTCAAAAGTAATCGGCAAGACTTTATTTTCAACACATTCGTCGGTTACTATTTCAAAAGTAATTGCCAAGATTTTTATTTTCAGCATATTCGTCGGTGACTATTTCAAAAGTAATCGGCAAGATTTTTATTTTCAGCATATTCGTCGGTGACTATTTCAAAAGTAATCGGCAATATTTTTATTTTCAGCATATTTGTCGGTTACTGTTTTAAAAGTAATCGACAAGATTTTTATTTTCAACATATTCGTCAGTTACTATTTCAAAAGTAATCGGCAAGACTTTATTTTCAGCATATTCGTTGGTTACTATTTCAAAAGTAATCGGTAAGATTTTTATTTTCAACATATTCGTCGCTTACTATTTCAAAAGTAATCGGCATGATTTATTTTCAGCACATTCGTCGGTTACTATTTCAAAAGTAATCGGCAAGATTTATTTTCAGCACATATTCGTCAGTTACTATTTCAAAAGTAATGGGCAAGACTTTATTTTCAGCATATTCGTTGGTTACTATTTCAAAAGTAATCGGCATGATTTATTTTCTGCACATTCGTCTGTTACTATTTCAAAAGTAATCGGCAAGATTTTATTTTCAGCATATTTATCGGTTACTATTTTAAAAGTAATCGACAAGATTTTTATTTTCAACATATTCGTCGGTTCCTATTTCAAAAGTAATTGGCAAGACTTTTATTTTCAGCACATTTGTCGGTTACTATTTCAATAGTATACGGCATGATTTATTTTCAGCACATTCGTCGGTTACTATTTCAAAAGTAATCGGCATGATTTATTTTCAACACATTCGTCGGTTACTATTTCAAAAGTAATCGAAATGATCTATTTTTTGCACATCCGTCGGTTACTATTTCAAAATTAATCGGCAAGATTTTTATTTTCAGCATATTCGTCGGTGACTATTTCAAAAGTAATCGGCATGATTTATTTTCAGCATATTCGTCGGTTACTATTTCAAAGGTAATCGACATCATTTATTTTCAACACATTCGTCGGTTACTATTTCAAAAGTAATCGGCATGACCTATTTTCTGCACATTCGTCGGTTACTATTTCAAAAGTAATCGGCAAGATTTTTATTTTCAGCACATTCGTCGGTTCCTATTTCAAAAGTAATCGACAAGATTTTTATTTTTAGCATATTTGTCGGTTACTATTTTTAAAGTAATCGACAAGATTTTTATTTTCAAAATGTTCGTCGGTTACTATTTCAAAAGTAATCGGCAAGATTTTTATATTCCGCACATTTGTCGGTTACTATTTCAAAAGTAATCGGCAAGATTTTTATTTTCAGCATATTCGTCGGTGACTATTTCAAAAGTAATCGGCAAGATTTTTATTTTCAGCATATTCGTCGGTGACTATATCAAAAGTAATCGGCAAGATTTTTATTTTCAGCATATTTGTCGGTTACTGTTTTAAAAGTAATCGACAAGATTTTTATTTTCAACATATTCGTCAGTTACTATTTCAAAAGTAATCGGCATGATTTATTTTCAGCATATTCGTCGGTTACTATTTCAAAAGTAATAGGCAAGATTTTTATTTTCAGCATGTTCGTCGGTTACTATTTCAAAAGTAATCAGCAAGATTTTTATTTTCAGCACATTCGTCGGTTACTATTTCAAAAGTAATCGGCAAGATTTTTATTTTCATCATATTTGTCGGTTACTATTTTAAAAGTAATCGACAAGATTTTTATTTTCAACATATTCGTCGGTTCCTATTTCAAAAGTAATCGGCAAGATTTTTATTTTTAGCATATTTGTCGGTTACTATTTTAAAAGTAATCGACAAGATTTTTATTTTCAACATATTCGTCGGTTACTATTTCAAAAGTAATCGGCAAGACTTTATTTTCAACACATTCGTCGGTTACTATTTCAAAAGTAATTGGCAAGATTTTTATTTTCAGCATATTCGTCGGTGACTATTTCAAAAGTAATCGGCAAGATTTTTATTTTCAGCATATTCGTCGGTGACTATTTCAAAAGTAATCGGCAATATTTTTATTTTCAGCATATTTGTCGGTTACTGTTTTAAAAGTAATCGACAAGATTTTTATTTTCAATATATTCGTCGGTTACTATTTCAAAAGTAATCGGCAAGACTTTATTTTCAGCATATTCGTTGGTTACTATTTCAAAAGTAATCGGTAAGATTTTTATTTTCAACATATTCGTCGCTTACTATTTCAAAAGTAATCGGCATGATTTATTTTCAACACATTCGTCGGTTACTATTTCAAAAGTAATCGGCAAGATTTATTTTCAGCACATATTCGTCGGTTACTATTTCAAAAGTAATGGGCAAGACTTTATTTTCAGCATATTCGTTGGTTACTATTTCAAAAGTAATCGGCATGATTTATTTTCTGCACATTCGTCTGTTACTATTTCAAAAGTAATCGGCAAGATTTTATTTTCAGCATATTTGTCGGTTACTATTTTAAAAGTAATCGACAAGATTTTTATTTTCAACATATTCGTCGGTTCCTATTTCAAAAGTAATTGGCAAGACTTTTATTTTCAGCACATTTGTCGGTTACTATTTCAATAGTAATCGGCATGATTTATTTTCAGCACATTCGTCGGTTACTATTTCAAAAGTAATCGGCATGATTTATTTTCAACACATTCGTCGGTTACTATTTCAAAAGTAATCGAAATGATCTATTTTTTGCACATCCGTCGGTTACTATTTCAAAATTAATCGGCAAGATTTTTATTTTCAGCATATTCGTCGGTGACTATTTCAAAAGTAATCGGCATGATTTATTTTCAGCATATTCGTCGGTTACTATTTCAAAGGTAATCGACATCATTTATTTTCAACACATTCGTCGGTTACTATTTCAAAAGTAATCGGCATGATTTATTTTCAGCATATTCGTCGGTTACTATTTCAAAGGTAATCGACATCATTTATTTTCAACACATTCGTCGGTTACTATTTCAAAAGTAATCGGCATGACCTATTTTCTGCACATTCGTCGGTTACTATTTCAAAAGTAATAGGCAAGATTTTTATTTTCAGCATGTTCGTCGGTTACTATTTCAAAAGTAATCGGCAAGATTTTTATTTTCAGCATGTTCGTCGGTTACTATTTCAAAAGTAATCGGTAAGATTTTTATTTTCAACATATTCGTCGCTTACTATTTCAAAAGTAATCGGCATGATTTATTTTCAGCACATTCGTCGGTTACTATTTCAAAAAAAATCGGCAAGATTTATTTTCAGCACATATTCGTCGGTTACTATTTCAAAAGTAATCGGCAAGATTTTTATTTTCAGCATATTCGTCAATGACTATTTCAAAAGTAATCGGCATGATTTATTTTCAGCATATTCGTCGGTTACTATTTCAAAAGTAATAGGCAAGATTTTTATTTTCAGCATGTTCGTCGGTTACTATTTCAAAAGTAATCGGCAAGATTTTTATTTTCAGCACATTCGTCGGTTACTATTTCAAAAGTAATCGGCAAGATTTTTATTTTCATCATATTTGTCGGTTACTATTTTAAAAGTAATCGACAAGATTTTTATTTTCAACATATTCGTCGGTTCCTATTTCAAAAGTAATCGGCAAGATTTTTATTTTTAGCATATTTGTCAGTTACTATTTTAAAAGTAATCGACAAGATTTTTATTTTCAACATATTCGTCGGTTACTATTTCAAAAGTAATCGGCAAGACTTTATTTTCAACACATTCGTCGGTTACTATTTCAAAAGTAATTGGCAAGATTTTTATTTTCAGCATATTCGTCGGTGACTATTTCAAAAGTAATCGGCAAGATTTTTATTTTCAGCATATTCGTCGGTGACTATTTCAAAAGTAATCGGCAATATTTTTATTTTCAGCATATTTGTCGGTTACTGTTTTAAAAGTAATCGACAAGATTTTTATTTTCAATATATTCGTCGGTTACTATTTCAAAAGTAATCGGCAAGACTTTATTTTCAGCATATTCGTTGGTTACTATTTCAAAAGTAATCGGTAAGATTTTTATTTTCAACATATTCGTCGCTTACTATTTCAAAAGTAATCGGCATGATTTATTTTCAGCACATTCGTCGGTTACTATTTCAAAAGTAATCGGCAAGATTTATTTTCAGCACATATTCGTCAGTTACTATTTCAAAAGTAATGGGCAAGACTTTATTTTCAGCATATTCGTTGGTTACTATTTCAAAAGTAATCGGCATGATTTATTTTCTGCACATTCGTCTGTTACTATTTCAAAAGTAATCGGCAAGATTTTATTTTCAGCATATTTATCGGTTACTATTTTAAAAGTAATCGACAAGATTTTTATTTTCAACATATTCATCGGTTCCTATTTCAAAAGTAATTGGCAAGACTTTTATTTTCAGCACATTTGTCGGTTACTATTTCAATAGTAATCGGCATGATTTATTTTCAGCACATTCGTCGGTTACTATTTCAAAAGTAATCGGCATGATTTATTTTCAACACATTCGTCGGTTACTATTTCAAAAGTAATCGAAATGATCTATTTTTTGCACATCCGTCGGTTACTATTTCAAAATTAATCGGCAAGATTTTTATTTTCAGCATATTCGTCGGTGACTATTTCAAAAGTAATCGGCATGATTTATTTTCAGCATATTCGTCGGTTACTATTTCAAAGGTAATCGACATCATTTATTTTCAACACATTCGTCGGTGACTATTTCAAAAGTAATCGGCATGATTTATTTTCAGCATATTCGTCGGTTACTATTTCAAAGGTAATCGACATCATTTATTTTCAACACATTCGTCGGTTACTATTTCAAAAGTAATCGGCATGACCTATTTTCTGCACATTCGTCGGTTACTATTTCAAAAGTAATCTGCAAGATTTTTATTTTCAGCACATTCGTCGGTTCCTATTTCAAAAGTAATCGACAAGATTTTTATTTTTAGCATATTTGTCGGTTACTATTTTTAAAGTAATCGACAAGATTTTTATTTTCAAAATGTTCGTCGGTTACTATTTCAAAAGTAATCGGCATGATTTATTTTCTGCACATTCGTCTGTTACTATTTCAAAAGTAATCGGCAAGATTTTATTTTCAGCATATTTGTCGGTTACTATTTTAAAAGTAATCGACAAGATTTTTATTTTCAACATATTCGTCGGTTCCTATTTCAAAAGTAATTGGCAAGACTTTTATTTTCAGCACATTTGTCGGTTACTATTTCAATAGTAATCGGCATGATTTATTTTCAGCACATTCGTCGGTTACTATTTCAAAAGTAATCGGCATGATTTATTTTCAACACATTCGTCGGTTACTATTTCAAAAGTAATCGAAATGATCTATTTTTTGCACATCCGTCGGTTACTATTTCAAAATTAATCGGCAAGATTTTTATTTTCAGCATATTCGTCGGTGACTATTTCAAAAGTAATCGGCATGATTTATTTTCAGCATATTCGTCGGTTACTATTTCAAAGGTAATCGACATCATTTATTTTCAACACATTCGTCGGTTACTATTTCAAAAGTAATCGGCATGATTTATTTTCAGCATATTCGTCGGTTACTATTTCAAAGGTAATCGACATCATTTATTTTCAACACATTCGTCGGTTACTATTTCAAAAGTAATCGGCATGACCTATTTTCTGCACATTCGTCGGTTACTATTTCAAAAGTAATAGGCAAGATTTTTATTTTCAGCATGTTCGTCGGTTACTATTTCAAAAGTAATCGGCAAGATTTTTATTTTCAGCATGTTCGTCGGTTACTATTTCAAAAGTAATCGGTAAGATTTTTATTTTCAACATATTCGTCGCTTACTATTTCAAAAGTAATCGGCATGATTTATTTTCAGCACATTCGTCGGTTACTATTTCAAAAAAAATCGGCAAGATTTATTTTCAGCACATATTCGTCGGTTACTATTTCAAAAGTAATCGGCAAGATTTTTATTTTCAGCATATTCGTCAATGACTATTTCAAAAGTAATCGGCATGATTTATTTTCAGCATATTCGTCGGTTACTATTTCAAAAGTAATAGGCAAGATTTTTATTTTCAGCATGTTCGTCGGTTACTATTTCAAAAGTAATCGGCAAGATTTTTATTTTCAGCACATTCGTCGGTTACTATTTCAAAAGTAATCGGCAAGATTTTTATTTTCATCATATTTGTCGGTTACTATTTTAAAAGTAATCGACAAGATTTTTATTTTCAACATATTCGTCGGTTCCTATTTCAAAAGTAATCGGCAAGATTTTTATTTTTAGCATATTTGTCGGTTACTATTTTAAAAGTAATCGACAAGATTTTTATTTTCAACATATTCGTCAGTTACTATTTCAAAAGTAATGGGCAAGACTTTATTTTCAGCATATTCGTTGGTTACTATTTCAAAAGTAATCGGCATGATTTATTTTCTGCACATTCGTCTGTTACTATTTCAAAAGTAATCGGCAAGATTTTATTTTCAGCATATTTATCGGTTACTATTTTAAAAGTAATCGACAAGATTTTTATTTTCAACATATTCGTCGGTTCCTATTTCAAAAGTAATTGGCAAGACTTTTATTTTCAGCACATTTGTCGGTTACTATTTCAATAGTAATCGGCATGATTTATTTTCAGCACATTCGTCGGTTACTATTTCAAAAGTAATCGGCATGATTTATTTTCAACACATTCGTCGGTTACTATTTCAAAAGTAATCGAAATGATCTATTTTTTGCACATCCGTCGGTTACTATTTCAAAATTAATCGGCAAGATTTTTATTTTCAGCATATTCGTCGGTGACTATTTCAAAAGTAATCGGCATGATTTATTTTCAGCATATTCGTCGGTTACTATTTCAAAGGTAATCGACATCATTTATTTTCAACACATTCGTCGGTGACTATTTCAAAAGTAATCGGCATGATTTATTTTCAGCATATTCGTCGGTTACTATTTCAAAGGTAATCGACATCATTTATTTTCAACACATTCGTCGGTTACTATTTCAAAAGTAATCGGCATGACCTATTTTCTGCACATTCGTCGGTTACTATTTCAAAAGTAATCTGCAAGATTTTTATTTTCAGCACATTCGTCGGTTCCTATTTCAAAAGTAATCGACAAGATTTTTATTTTTAGCATATTTGTCGGTTACTATTTTTAAAGTAATCGACAAGATTTTTATTTTCAAAATGTTCGTCGGTTACTATTTCAAAAGTAATCGGCATGATTTATTTTCTGCACATTCGTCTGTTACTATTTCAAAAGTAATCGGCAAGATTTTATTTTCAGCATATTTGTCGGTTACTATTTTAAAAGTAATCGACAAGATTTTTATTTTCAACATATTCGTCGGTTCCTATTTCAAAAGTAATTGGCAAGACTTTTATTTTCAGCACATTTGTCGGTTACTATTTCAATAGTAATCGGCATGATTTATTTTCAGCACATTCGTCGGTTACTATTTCAAAAGTAATCGGCATGATTTATTTTCAACACATTCGTCGGTTACTATTTCAAAAGTAATCGAAATGATCTATTTTTTGCACATCCGTCGGTTACTATTTCAAAATTAATCGGCAAGATTTTTATTTTCAGCATATTCGTCGGTGACTATTTCAAAAGTAATCGGCATGATTTATTTTCAGCATATTCGTCGGTTACTATTTCAAAGGTAATCGACATCATTTATTTTCAACACATTCGTCGGTTACTATTTCAAAAGTAATCGGCATGATTTATTTTCAGCATATTCGTCGGTTACTATTTCAAAGGTAATCGACATCATTTATTTTCAACACATTCGTCGGTTACTATTTCAAAAGTAATCGGCATGACCTATTTTCTGCACATTCGTCGGTTACTATTTCAAAAGTAATAGGCAAGATTTTTATTTTCAGCATGTTCGTCGGTTACTATTTCAAAAGTAATCGGCAAGATTTTTATTTTCAGCATGTTCGTCGGTTACTATTTCAAAAGTAATCGGTAAGATTTTTATTTTCAACATATTCGTCGCTTACTATTTCAAAAGTAATCGGCATGATTTATTTTCAGCACATTCGTCGGTTACTATTTCAAAAAAAATCGGCAAGATTTATTTTCAGCACATATTCGTCGGTTACTATTTCAAAAGTAATCGGCAAGATTTTTATTTTCAGCATATTCGTCAATGACTATTTCAAAAGTAATCGGCATGATTTATTTTCAGCATATTCGTCGGTTACTATTTCAAAAGTAATAGGCAAGATTTTTATTTTCAGCATGTTCGTCGGTTACTATTTCAAAAGTAATCGGCAAGATTTTTATTTTCAGCACATTCGTCGGTTACTATTTCAAAAGTAATCGGCAAGATTTTTATTTTCATCATATTTGTCGGTTACTATTTTAAAAGTAATCGACAAGATTTTTATTTTCAACATATTCGTCGGTTCCTATTTCAAAAGTAATCGGCAAGATTTTTATTTTTAGCATATTTGTCGGTTACTATTTTAAAAGTAATCGACAAGATTTTTATTTTCAACATATTCGTCGGTTACTATTTCAAAAGTAATCGGCAAGACTTTATTTTCAACACATTCGTCGGTTACTATTTCAAAAGTAATTGGCAAGATTTTTATTTTCAGCATATTCGTCGGTGACTATTTCAAAAGTAATCGGCAAGATTTTTATTTTCAGCATATTCGTCGGTGACTATTTCAAAAGTAATCGGCAATATTTTTATTTTCAGCATATTTGTCGGTTACTGTTTTAAAAGTAATCGACAAGATTTTTATTTTCAATATATTCGTCGGTTACTATTTCAAAAGTAATCGGCAAGACTTTATTTTCAGCATATTCGTTGGTTACTATTTCAAAAGTAATCGGTAAGATTTTTATTTTCAACATATTCGTCGCTTACTATTTCAAAAGTAATCGGCATGATTTATTTTCAGCACATTCGTCGGTTACTATTTCAAAAGTAATCGGCAAGATTTATTTTCAGCACATATTCGTCAGTTACTATTTCAAAAGTAATGGGCAAGACTTTATTTTCAGCATATTCGTTGGTTACTATTTCAAAAGTAATCGGCATGATTTATTTTCTGCACATTCGTCTGTTACTATTTCAAAAGTAATCGGCAAGATTTTATTTTCAGCATATTTATCGGTTACTATTTTAAAAGTAATCGACAAGATTTTTATTTTCAACATATTCGTCGGTTCCTATTTCAAAAGTAATTGGCAAGACTTTTATTTTCAGCACATTTGTCGGTTACTATTTCAATAGTAATCGGCATGATTTATTTTCAGCACATTCGTCGGTTACTATTTCAAAAGTAATCGGCATGATTTATTTTCAACACATTCGTCGGTTACTATTTCAAAAGTAATCGAAATGATCTATTTTTTGCACATCCGTCGGTTACTATTTCAAAATTAATCGGCAAGATTTTTATTTTCAGCATATTCGTCGGTGACTATTTCAAAAGTAATCGGCATGATTTATTTTCAGCATATTCGTCGGTTACTATTTCAAAGGTAATCGACATCATTTATTTTCAACACATTCGTCGGTGACTATTTCAAAAGTAATCGGCATGATTTATTTTCAGCATATTCGTCGGTTACTATTTCAAAGGTAATCGACATCATTTATTTTCAACACATTCGTCGGTTACTATTTCAAAAGTAATCGGCATGACCTATTTTCTGCACATTCGTCGGTTACTATTTCAAAAGTAATCTGCAAGATTTTTATTTTCAGCACATTCGTCGGTTCCTATTTCAAAAGTAACCGACAAGATTTTTATTTTTAGCATATTTGTCGGTTACTATTTTTAAAGTAATCGACAAGATTTTTATTTTCAAAATGTTCGTCGGTTACTATTTCAAAAGTAATCGGCAAGATTTTTATATTCCGCACATTTGTCGGTTACTATTTCAAAAGTAATCGGCAAGATTTTTATTTTCAGCATATTTGTCGGTTACTATTTTAAAAGTAATCGACAAGATTTTTATTTTCAGCATATTCGTCGGTGACTATATCAAAAGTAATCGGCAAGATTTTTATTTTCAGCATATTTGTCGGTTACTGTTTTAAAAGTAATCGACAAGATTTTTATTTTCAACATATTCGTCAGTTACTATTTCAAAAGTAATCGGCAAGACTTTATTTTCAGCATATTCGTTGGTTACTATTCAAAAGTAATCGGTAAGATTTTTATTTTCAACATATTCGTCGCTTACTATTTCAAAAGTAATCGGCATGATTTATTTTCAGCACATTCGTCGGTTACTATTTCAAAAAAAATTGGCAAGATTTATTTTCAGCACATATTCGTCGGTTACTATTTCAAAAGTAATGGGCAA
Organism: Medicago lupulina; assembly: GCA_958299785.1. Classification (NCBI taxonomy): domain Eukaryota; kingdom Viridiplantae; phylum Streptophyta; class Magnoliopsida; order Fabales; family Fabaceae; genus Medicago; species Medicago lupulina. Next base: position 44,295,730 of record OY283144.1, read on the forward strand.
GACTTTATTTTCTGCACATTCGTCTGTTACTATTTCAAAAGTAATCGGCAAGATTTATTTTCAGCACATATTCGTCAGTTACTATTTCAAAAGTAATGGGCAAGACTTTATTTTCAGCATATTCGTTGGTTACTATTTCAAAAGTAATCGGCATGATTTATTTTCTGCACATTCGTCTGTTACTATTTCAAAAGTAATCGGCAAGATTTTATTTTCAGCATATTTATCGGTTACTATTTTAAAAGTAATCGACAAGATTTTTATTTTCAACATATTCGTCGGTTCCTATTTCAAAAGTAATTGGCAAGACTTTTATTTTCAGCACATTTGTCGGTTACTATTTCAATAGTAATCGGCATGATTTATTTTCAGCACATTCGTCGGTTACTATTTCAAAAGTAATCGGCATGATTTATTTTCAACACATTCGTCGGTTACTATTTCAAAAGTAATCGAAATGATCTATTTTTTGCACATCCGTCGGTTACTATTTCAAAATTAATCGGCAAGATTTTTATTTTCAGCATATTCGTCGGTGACTATTTCAAAAGTAATCGGCATGATTTATTTTCAGCATATTCGTCGGTTACTATTTCAAAGGTAATCGACATCATTTATTTTCAACACATTCGTCGGTGACTATTTCAAAAGTAATCGGCATGATTTATTTTCAGCATATTCGTCGGTTACTATTTCAAAGGTAATCGACATCATTTATTTTCAACACATTCGTCGGTTACTATTTCAAAAGTAATCGGCATGACCTATTTTCTGCACATTCGTCGGTTACTATTTCAAAAGTAATAGGCAAGATTTTTATTTTCAGCATGTTCGTCGGTTACTATTTCAAAAGTAATCGGCAAGATTTTTATTTTCAGCACATTCGTCGGTTCCTATTTCAAAAGTAATCGACAAGATTTTTATTTTTAGCATATTTGTCGGTTACTATTTTAAAAGTAATCGACAAGATTTTTATTTTCAAAATGTTCGTCGGTTACTATTTCAAAAGTAATTGGCAAGATTTTTATTTTCCGCACATTTGACGGTTACTATTTCAAAAGTAATCGGCAAGATTTTTATTTTCAGCATATTTGTCGGTTACTATTTTAAAAGTAATCGACAAGATTTTTATTTTCAGCATATTCGTCGGTGACTATATCAAAAGTAATCGGCAAGATTTTTATTTTCAGCATATTTGTCGGTTACTGTTTTAAAAGTAATCGACAAGATTTTTATTTTCAACATATTCGTCAGTTACTATTTCAAAAGTAATCGGCAAGACTTTATTTTCAGCATATTCGTTGGTTATTATTTCAAAAGTAATCGGTAAGATTTTTATTTTCAACATATTCGTCGCTTACTATTTCAAAAGTAATCGGCATGATTTATTTTCAGCACATTCGTCGGTTACTATTTCAAAAAAAATCGGCAAGATTTATTTTCAGCACATATTCGTCGGTTACTATTTCAAAAGTAATGGGCAAGACTTTATTTTCAGCATATTCGTTGGTTACTATTTCAAAAGTAATCGGCATGATTTATTTTCTGCACATTCGTCTGTTACTATTTCAAAAGTAATCGGCAAGATTTATTTTCAGCACATATTCGTCAGTTACTATTTCAAAAGTAATGGGCAAGACTTTATTTTCAGCATATTCGTTGGTTACTATTTCAAAAGTAATCGGCATGATTTATTTTCTGCACATTCGTCTGTTACTATTTCAAAAGTAATCGGCAAGATTTTATTTTCAGCATATTTATCGGTTACTATTTTAAAAGTAATCGACAAGATTTTTATTTTCAACATATTCGTCGGTTCCTATTTCAAAAGTAATTGGCAAGACTTTTATTTTCAGCACATTTGTCGGTTACTATTTCAATAGTAATCGGCATGATTTATTTTCAGCACATTCGTCGGTTACTATTTCAAAAGTAATCGGCATGATTTATTTTCAACACATTCGTCGGTTACTATTTCAAAAGTAATCGAAATGATCTATTTTTTGCACATCCGTCGGTTACTATTTCAAAATTAATCGGCAAGATTTTTATTTTCAGCATATTCGTCGGTGACTATTTCAAAAGTAATCGGCATGATTTATTTTCAGCATATTCGTCGGTTACTATTTCAAAGGTAATCGACATCATTTATTTTCAACACATTCGTCGGTGACTATTTCAAAAGTAATCGGCATGATTTATTTTCAGCATATTCGTCGGTTACTATTTCAAAGGTAATCGACATCATTTATTTTCAACACATTCGTCGGTTACTATTTCAAAAGTAATCGGCATGACCTATTTTCTGCACATTCGTCGGTTACTATTTCAAAAGTAATAGGCAAGATTTTTATTTTCAGCATGTTCGTCGGTTACTATTTCAAAAGTAATCGGCAAGATTTTTATTTTCAGCACATTCGTCGGTTCCTATTTCAAAAGTAATCGACAAGATTTTTATTTTTAGCATATTTGTCGGTTACTATTTTAAAAGTAATCGACAAGATTTTTATTTTCAAAATGTTCGTCGGTTACTATTTCAAAAGTAATCGGCAAGATTTTTATTTTCCGCACATTTGTCGGTTACTATTTCAAAAGTAATCGGCAAGATTTTTATTTTCAGCATATTTGTCGGTTACTATTTTAAAAGTAATCGACAAGATTTTTATTTTCAGCATATTCGTCGGTGACTATATCAAAAGTAATCGGCAAGATTTTTATTTTCAGCATATTTGTCGGTTACTGTTTTAAAAGTAATCGACAAGATTTTTATTTTCAACATATTCGTCAGTTACTATTTCAAAAGTAATCGGCAAGACTTTATTTTCAGCATATTCGTTGGTTACTATTTCAAAAGTAATCGGTAAGATTTTTATTTTCAACATATTCGTCGCTTACTATTTCAAAAGTAATCGGCATGATTTATTTTCAGCACATTCGTCGGTTACTATTTCAAAAAAAATCGGCAAGATTTATTTTCAGCACATATTCGTCGGTTACTATTTCAAAAGTAATGGGCAAGACTTTATTTTCAGCATATTCGTTGGTTACTATTTCAAAAGTAATCGGCATGATTTATTTTCTGCACATTCGTCTGTTACTATTTCAAAAGTAATCGGCAAGATTTATTTTCAGCACATATTCGTCAGTTACTATTTCAAAAGTAATGGGCAAGACTTTATTTTCAGCATATTCGTTGGTTACTATTTCAAAAGTAATCGGCATGATTTATTTTCTGCACATTCGTCTGTTACTATTTCAAAAGTAATCGGCAAGATTTTATTTTCAGCATATTTATCGGTTACTATTTTAAAAGTAATCGACAAGATTTTTATTTTCAACATATTCGTCGGTTCCTATTTCAAAAGTAATTGGCAAGACTTTTATTTTCAGCACATTTGTCGGTTACTATTTCAATAGTAATCGGCATGATTTATTTTCAGCACATTCGTCGGTTACTATTTCAAAAGTAATCGGCATGATTTATTTTCAACACATTCGTCGGTTACTATTTCAAAAGTAATCGAAATGATCTATTTTTTTCACATCCGTCGGTTACTATTTCAAAATTAATCGGCAAGATTTTTATTTTCAGCATATTCGTCGGTGACTATTTCAAAAGTAATCGGCATGATTTATTTTCAGCATATTCGTCGGTTACTATTTCAAAGGTAATCGACATCATTTATTTTCAACACATTCCTCGGTGACTATTTCAAAAGTAATCGGCATGATTTATTTTCAGCATATTCGTCGGTTACTATTTCAAAGGTAATCGACATCATTTATTTTCAACACATTCGTCGGTTACTATTTCAAAAGTAATCGGCATGACCTATTTTCTGCACATTCGTCGGTTACTATTTCAAAAGTAATAGGCAAGATTTTTATTTTCAGCATGTTCGTCGGTTACTATTTCAAAAGTAATCGGCAAGATTTTTATTTTCAGCACATTCGTCGGTTCCTATTTCAAAAGTAATCGACAAGATTTTTATTTTTAGCATATTTGTCGGTTACTATTTTAAAAGTAATCGACAAGATTTTTATTTTCAAAATGTTCGTCGGTTACTATTTCAAAAGTAATCGGCAAGATTTTTATTTTCCGCACATTTGTCGGTTACTATTTCAAAAGTAATCGGCAAGATTTTTATTTTCAGCATATTTGTCGGTTACTATTTTAAAAGTAATCGACAAGATTTTTATTTTCAGCATATTCGTCGGTGACTATATCAAAAGTAATCGGCAAGATTTTTATTTTCAGCATATTTGTCGGTTACTGTTTTAAAAGTAATCGACAAGATTTTTATTTTCAACATATTCGTCAGTTACTATTTCAAAAGTAATCGGCAAGACTTTATTTTCAGCATATTCGTTGGTTACTATTTCAAAAGTAATCGGTAAGATTTTTATTTTCAACATATTTGTCGCTTACTATTTCAAAAGTAATCGGCATGATTTATTTTCAGCACATTCGTCGGTTACTATTTCAAAAAAAATCGGCAAGATTTATTTTCAGCACATATTCGTCGGTTACTATTTCAAAAGTAATGGGCAAGACTTTATTTTCAGCATATTCGTTGGTTACTATTTCAAAAGTAATCGGCATGATTTATTTTCTGCACATTCGTCTGTTACTATTTCAAAAGTAATCGGCAAGATTTATTTTCAGCACATATTCGTCAGTTACTATTTCAAAAGTAATGGGCAAGACTTTATTTTCAGCATATTCGTTGGTTACTATTTCAAAAGTAATCGGCATGATTTATTTTCTGCACATTCGTCTGTTACTATTTCAAAAGTAATCGGCAAGATTTTATTTTCAGCATATTTATCGGTTACTATTTTAAAAGTAATCGACAAGATTTTTATTTTCAACATATTCGTCGGTTCCTATTTCAAAAGTAATTGGCAAGACTTTTATTTTCAGCACATTTGTCGGTTACTATTTCAATAGTAATCGGCATGATTTATTTTCAGCACATTCGTCGGTTACTATTTCAAAAGTAATCGGCATGATTTATTTTCAACACATTCGTCGGTTACTATTTCAAAAGTAATCGAAATGATCTATTTTTTGCACATCCGTCGGTTACTATTTCAAAATTAATCGGCAAGATTTTTATTTTCAGCATATTCGTCGGTGACTATTTCAAAAGTAATCGGCATGATTTATTTTCAGCATATTCGTCGGTTACTATTTCAAAGGTAATCGACATCATTTATTTTCAACACATTCGTCGGTGACTATTTCAAAAGTAATCGGCATGATTTATTTTCAGCATATTCGTCGGTTACTATTTCAAAGGTAATCGACATCATTTATTTTCAACACATTCGTCGGTTACTATTTCAAAAGTAATCGGCATGACCTATTTTCTGCACATTCGTCGGTTACTATTTCAAAAGTAATAGGCAAGATTTTTATTTTCAGCATGTTCGTCGGTTACTATTTCAAAAGTAATCGGCAAGATTTTTATTTTCAGCACATTCGTCGGTTCCTATTTCAAAAGTAATCGACAAGATTTTTATTTTTAGCATATTTGTCGGTTACTATTTTAAAAGTAATCGACAAGATTTTTATTTTCAAAATGTTCGTCGGTTACTATTTCAAAAGTAATCGGCAAGATTTTTATTTTCCGCACATTTGTCGGTTACTATTTCAAAAGTAATCGGCAAGATTTTTATTTTCAGCATATTTGTCGGTTACTATTTTAAAAGTAATCGACAAGATTTTTATTTTCAGCATATTCGTCGGTGACTATATCAAAAGTAATCGGCAAGATTTTTATTTTCAGCATATTTGTCGGTTACTGTTTTAAAAGTAATCGACAAGATTTTTATTTTCAACATATTCGTCAGTTACTATTTCAAAAGTAATCGGCAAGACTTTATTTTCAGCATATTCGTTGGTTACTATTTCAAAAGTAATCGGTAAGATTTTTATTTTCAACATATTCGTCGCTTACTATTTCAAAAGTAATCGGCATGATTTATTTTAAGCACATTCGTCGGTTACTATTTCAAAAAAAATCGGCAAGATTTATTTTCAGCACATATTCGTCGGTTACTATTTCAAAAGTAATGGGCAAGACTTTATTTTCAGCATATTCGTTGGTTACTATTTCAAAAGTAATCGGCATGATTTATTTTCTGCACATTCGTCTGTTACTATTTCAAAAGTAATCGGCAAGATTTATTTTCAGCACATATTCGTCAGTTACTATTTCAAAAGTAATGGGCAAGACTTTATTTTCAACATATTCGTTGGTTACTATTTCAAAAGTAATCGGCATGATTTATTTTCTGCACATTCGTCTGTTACTATTTCAAAAGTAATCGGCAAGATTTTATTTTCAGCATATTTATCGGTTACTATTTTAAAAGTAATCGACAAGATTTTTATTTTCAACATATTCGTCGGTTCCTATTTCAAAAGTAATTGGCAAGACTTTTATTTTCAGCACATTTGTCGGTTACTATTTCAATAGTAATCGGCATGATTTATTTTCAGCACATTCGTCGGTTACTATTTCAAAAGTAATCGGCATGATTTATTTTCAACACATTCGTCGGTTACTATTTCAAAAGTAATCGAAATGATCTATTTTTTGCACATCCGTCGGTTACTATTTCAAAATTAATCGGCAAGATTTTTATTTTCAGCATATTCGTCGGTGACTATTTCAAAAGTAATCGGCATGATTTATTTTCAGCATATTCGTCGGTTACTATTTCAAAGGTAATCGACATCATTTATTTTCAACACATTCGTCGGTGACTATTTCAAAAGTAATCGGCATGATTTATTTTCAGCATATTCGTCGGTTACTATTTCAAAGGTAATCGACATCATTTATTTTCAACACATTCGTCGGTTACTATTTCAAAAGTAATCGGCATGACCTATTTTCTGCACATTCGTCGGTTACTATTTCAAAAGTAATAGGCAAGATTTTTATTTTCAGCATGTTCGTCGGTTACTATTTCAAAAGTAATCGGCAAGATTTTTATTTTCAGCACATTCGTCGGTTCCTATTTCAAAAGTAATCGACAAGATTTTTATTTTTAGCATATTTGTCGGTTACTATTTTAAAAGTAATCGACAAGATTTTTATTTTCAAAATGTTCGTCGGTTACTATTTCAAAAGTAATCGGCAAGATTTTTATTTTCCGCACATTTGTCGGTTACTATTTCAAAAGTAATCGGCAAGATTTTTATTTTCAGCATATTTGTCGGTTACTATTTTAAAAGTAATCGACAAGATTTTTATTTTCAGCATATTCGTCGGTGACTATATCAAAAGTAATCGGCAAGATTTTTATTTTCAGCATATTTGTCGGTTACTGTTTTAAAAGTAATCGACAAGATTTTTATTTTCAACATATTCGTCAGTTACTATTTCAAAAGTAATCGGCAAGACTTTATTTTCAGCATATTCGTTGGTTACTATTTCAAAAGTAATCGGTAAGATTTTTATTTTCAACATATTCGTCGCTTACTATTTCAAAAGTAATCGGCATGATTTATTTTCAGCACATTCGTCGGTTACTATTTCAAAAAAAATCGGCAAGATTTATTTTCAGCACATATTCGTCGGTTACTATTTCAAAAGTAATGGGCAAGACTTTATTTTCAGCATATTCGTTGGTTACTATTTCAAAAGTAATCGGCATGATTTATTTTCTGCACATTCGTCTGTTACTATTTCAAAAGTAATCGGCAAGATTTATTTTCAGCACATATTCGTCAGTTACTATTTCAAAAGTAATGGGCAAGACTTTATTTTCAGCATATTCGTTGGTTACTATTTCAAAAGTAATCGGCATGATTTATTTTCTGCACATTCGTCTGTTACTATTTCAAAAGTAATCGGCAAGATTTTATTTTCAGCATATTTATCGGTTACTATTTTAAAAGTAATCGACAAGATTTTTATTTTCAACATATTCGTCGGTTCCTATTTCAAAAGTAATTGGCAAGACTTTTATTTTCAGCACATTTGTCGGTTACTATTTCAATAGTAATCGGCATGATTTATTTTCAGCACATTCGTCGGTTACTATTTCAAAAGTAATCGGCATGATTTATTTTCAACACATTCGTCGGTTACTATTTCAAAAGTAATCGGCATGATCTATTTTTTGCACATCCGTCGGTTACTATTTCAAAATTAATCGGCAAGATTTTTATTTTCAGCATATTCGTCGGTGACTATTTCAAAAGTAATCGGCATGATTTATTTTCAGCATATTCGTCGGTTACTATTTCAAAGGTAATCGACATCATTTATTTTCAACACATTCGTCGGTGACTATTTCAAAAGTAATCGGCATGATTTATTTTCAGCATATTCGTCGGTTACTATTTCAAAGGTAATCGACATCATTTATTTTCAACACATTCGTCGGTTACTATTTCAAAAGTAATCGGCATGACCTATTTTCTGCACATTCGTCGGTTACTATTTCAAAAGTAATAGGCAAGATTTTTATTTTCAGCATGTTCGTCGGTTACTATTTCAAAAGTAATCGGCAAGATTTTTATTTTCAGCACATTCGTCGGTTCCTATTTCAAAAGTAATCGACAAGATTTTTATTTTTAGCATATTTGTCGGTTACTATTTTAAAAGTAATCGACAAGATTTTTATTTTCAAAATGTTCGTCGGTTACTATTTCAAAAGTAATCGGCAAGATTTTTATTTTCCGCACATTTGTCGGTTACTATTTCAAAAGTAATCGGCAAGATTTTTATTTTCAGCATATTTGTCGGTTACTATTTTAAAAGTAATCGACAAGATTTTTATTTTCAGCATATTCGTCGGTGACTATATCAAAAGTAATCGGCAAGATTTTTATTTTCAGCATATTTGTCGGTTACTGTTTTAAAAGTAATCGACAAGATTTTTATTTTCAACATATTCGTCAGTTACTATTTCAAAAGTAATCGGCAAGACTTTATTTTCAGCATATTCGTTGGTTACTATTTCAAAAGTAATCGGTAAGATTTTTATTTTCAACATATTCGTCGCTTACTATTTCAAAAGTAATCGGCATGATTTATTTTCAGCACATTCGTCGGTTACTATTTCAAAAAAAATCGGCAAGATTTATTTTCAGCACATATTCGTCGGTTACTATTTCAAAAGTAATGGGCAAGACTTTATTTTCAGCATATTCGTTGGTTACTATTTCAAAAGTAATCGGCATGATTTATTTTCTGCACATTCGTCTGTTACTATTTCAAAAGTAATCGGCAAGATTTATTTTCAGCACATATTCGTCAGTTACTATTTCAAAAGTAATGGGCAAGACTTTATTTTCAGCATATTCGTTGGTTACTATTTCAAAAGTAATCGGCATGATTTATTTTCTGCACATTCGTCTGTTACTATTTCAAAAGTAATCGGCAAGATTTTATTTTCAGCATATTTATCGGTTACTATTTTAAAAGTAATCGACAAGATTTTTATTTTCAACATATTCGTCGGTTCCTATTTCAAAAGTAATTGGCAAGACTTTTATTTTCAGCACATTTGTCGGTTACTATTTCAATAGTAATCGGCATGATTTATTTTCAGCACATTCGTCGGTTACTATTTCAAAAGTAATCGGCATGATTTATTTTCAACACATTCGTCGGTTACTATTTCAAAAGTAATCGGCATGATCTATTTTTTGCAC